>JAOXJM010000023.1:101360732-101378949 GCA_026413425.1 Tringa solitaria | reverse complement strand
GACCAGTCTCCATTTTTTTTTTTTTTTTTTTTTTTTACCAAAGATACAAGCGTATGTCTCTACTCTGGAGACATTCTTTGACTTTTAAGGTTGTTCTGACTTACATCCTCCAGGGTCCTTTCCTCAAATGAGATCCACAGGAGTCCCTCACTCCTGGAGAAGGATAGTAGTCTCTATAGCAATGATTCCCTTTGCAACAGAACTTTGAAGCCAATATGGAGGAACAAAATGTGAATTTTCTAGGCAACTTCTCTTTGCATATCTACCAGCATTCTTGTATGGTGATTCAGGAAAAGATTAATAGATGTGGTGGTGTGCAATATAGTGTAGGGGAGAACTTTGTAGAATGGGGTTGATGGTTGGACTTGATGATCCCAAGGGTATTTTTCAACCTGACTGATTCTATCATTCTATAATAATTTAGCTAGCTATCAAGGAGGAATTGCTGCCCAAGTAAACAGGTGATCATGGAGGAGCTCTGTGTCCAGAGAGACAGCTCAGGTGGAGGAGCTGTCTCTGCGGAAAGCTCTTGTTCCACAGATCTGAGAATGTCTTGCCCTGCAGATAGGAGTCACCCAAGAAATCCTGAATATCTTTATCACCTTTATCTCTAGTGGACTATCGCTGATTTCAATTGAGTTAAACAAGAAATTAATGTGGCCTTAACAGATCAGTTTTCCAAAATCACATGCCTTACATTGGTTTAGAAAATGTCCATGAATTTGAAAAGCTGTTCAGTTGATTCCTTGTGTCTAAACTGAGGGAAGAACATAGTGGATTCCCAAAGCAGTATTCAGAATTCCTTGCACTCCTCATCTGTCTCTTACCAGGATAACTGTGCTGTATGGTGAATGCTGATATTGTACTGATAGTGTTATTACAAGACAGAAAATGCAGGTCAGCATCTGATTTGAGAGGAAAATGACAGTGATCAAAACTGTTTTAATGTTATGTAACATTATTGTTGTATGTACATGGATTAAATGCAAGCAAGTACCATTAACAGTTTCTTATCTGACAATGATTACCTACTTAATATTTCATTGGGGTTTTAGTGTGGGACATTTGTAATAGCATTTATAATCATAGCACCTTCATAAGAATTAATTGCAATTCCATTTTAGAAAAAGATTTCAACCTTATTTTTGGTACACAAGGTAAAAAATAAGCTGCAGTAGATATATTATTTTAATCAATGAATATGGAAGTTAGGAAGCACAGAGCTAGAACAGTCAAGTCACTTTTTATTGCTGAAGCATGAAGACATAGAGAGGAAATTTTATTGGGGTGAGCAGAGTTCTGTGAGAGAAATGATGGAAGGGGATAGAGGGACACTACACAATCTAGTGTTGAGTACCGCTGAGCATCACTTGATCTGCTTTAAGGAAATATAAGCAACTTATTGATGATTTCCCACCCTTTGTTGTGTTAAGGGGTACAAAGTATGTCCCAAAGCAAAACAGGTAGGAGATGAGAAATTGCTAGATTTTTCTTTTGTGTTTCAGATCTTCCTATTCAGAAATTGACAATGTAAAAAACATCTTCATAATAAAGAGACTGACCCTGCAGTGTTCTTTAATTCATCTGTTGTTTCCAGAGCTATTCAGAAAACTGTAGAAAATAAGTTATTTCCTTACCAACAACCACTTTTCACAGAGGAAGGTAACAACACTTTTCCATCAAAACTTCGTGGTTAAAAGCATGTTGATAATCCCATTCTTTCTTTTTCCAACAAGGAAATAAGTACCCATTCCTCCAAAGTGAATTTTTGAAGCCTGCCAGACCAGCGTTATGAACTTGTTTGTTTTTCATCCAGAAATCCCATTGTGTTCTGCAGACATTAATAAACTCCATCTCAGAAGAGCCCTGTATCATGTAGGGACTGTATATTTGTGCTGTTTTCAAATATGAAATCTGAGACACTGCTATTATTTTATCATCTTCTGCCACTGATAAAGAATTCGTAGTGCAACTGATTAAGGTTCCTCCTCTCCCAAGCCTGTTATTCAACCACAATGTGGAAACTGTTCTCCAAAAACCATGAAGGGTGTATCTTAAATCTGAATTACTTAATATGCATCCGCATCTAGGCACAAGTTTTCGAGCAGCCTTTCAGGTATGGTGTGCCAGATGCATTTCATTTTCGAAGAGGAGATAACATCTGACTGTCAGCAGATACTGATTTCCACATCTGGATTATGCTAATTTTCAAGGTCAGAAGATGTTCACCACATAGAGGATGACATAATGGATTAATAGTGGACTACAGTGCCACAGCCCTTTTTGCAAGTGTCTGATAAACACAGTTCTGCGCATTGAAAGGGAAGACAGTGCAACAAAACAGTGCTGCTACATACTGTCCTAAAGCTGTCTGGGTATAAGTTGTCAGCCCCTGGGTAACAGTACTGTGTCAGGTGAGCTGCATCATTTTATTTTCTTCAACAATTTGGTCAGCTAGGTCAATAACTGCAAATTCTCACACTGAAGAAAAAAATTTGCTACATAAAAATCTTAAATTTCTAAACAAATGTGAAGACATTTGATATTGCCCTCTTTTTTTCTTCCTTATCCTTTCAAGGAAGAAAATTCTGTGCAAGATCAACAGCCATCTTGTGTACTCAGGCAAGCTAGGACAGAGCAATTACCCTTTCACATATTTGGTGGTGGTAAACTCTGCAATCTTATTTTCCCCAAGATAAGGTCAAAGCCATCTTTCTTTCCAGTTTTTTTTTGGTTTATTTGTGAGGTTGTTTTCCGCATGTTTTAGGGTTCTTTTCTTAAACAAAAAAAAAGAAAAAGGGGGAGAAATTAAAGAAAAAAAGAACCCCCTAAAACCTTAGGACTATGTTGTTTAACTTCAAAAAAAAATAAACTGACTGCCATGAACACCTCAAGGTCCACCATGATTTAGCTGCTGTGATGATATAACCTCAAAGGCTTTTTCCAGCGCCCTAGATGAAGATGTCCCTTTGACATCTCTCTGAGGAGCATTGCACCCCTGACAGCCAGATGCGCAGAAGATGGAGAAAGTCCACTGGGAGCTGGTAGGTAAAATACACTTATGCTGGTCTGTCAAAAAATGTAAGCAGGTAATGTGGGTAATAGGCTAATGCCAGTTCAGCCCAGCACTGTGGTGGTTCATGGGTTTATCTGCATATGACAACAAATGATCCCCAAACTCTTTGTCTCTGAGATCACTGTGGTGTTGCAGTACCCAGGGCAGTGAGACACCATCCCATTTTGGCCTTATCCAGGCCGCACATTGCCTGTCTCTGCTACCCTCACCTGAGTCGGTGGTACCTGCATGGTCTCCATGGTCTATGAATAGTACAGTGGACAAACCAGAGAGAGGCTCGTTCCCCCGCTTTCCTCTCCAAACAGAGCTGAGATGAAGGATACACAAGATATTCATGTAGAGGAACGGTGAGGGAAAGCTAAGGTAGAGTTAACTGCAGGATCACAAAGGCCACCACCACCTGGGTACAGACAGCTGTACCACCATGCTTTACATCTCCACCGTGTGCTGAAGTCCTTCAGGGAGGACTTCTAGCCCCAAGGCCTATCTCTATACAGGTAAACAAAACAAGGCTGGGACAGAGGTTTGAGCAGTGGTGAGTAATTTTCTGTAACTCTTTAATTTTAAACATATTCCCTTGCATGGTTTTAACCCAATACCACCAAGCACTGCCCTAGACATTGCCTGGTCATGGGTCATGTTATAGTTCAGGCTATGAGAAAGAGAAAGAATTTTACCAGGAGAAGAATGAGAGGAACCTTACTGGGAAGAGTTACAAAACTTTCTGTGGCATACCCTAAAACCACAGTTGCCTGCTATGAAAGTTGTGAATTTAGCATCAATAGATCTGTATAGCTTGCATTCAGGAGTTCTGAAAGCATTTTCCCAGACTTCTCTAGAACACTACAATTATTTTAAAATAACTTTTGAAACACTAATCCAGATGCTTGGAACAAACCCAGTGATGTGTGAATATTTCAAAAAGTATAAATGAGCAGATCCAGGTAATTACAGGTCTGTCAATCCAGCATTGATCTTCGGCAAAATAATGGAAAATCTGCTATGGGGATTGATTCTTACAGAATTAATGTAAGGAAATGCAGCTAACTCCAATAGAGATGGGAAGCAGACGCAATCAAGCTCACTTGACGACTTTTTCAGATCAGACAGGAAGTGTGGTTTGTAGAGGTAAAAAAGGCTGATAGAATAGACATGTCCAGGATTGGTGCTGCGTGACATTTTATTTGCCAATAAATTCAGAATTATATAAAATTGAGTTGGCAAGCACCATATAGATTGGAAACAAGCTATTGATCAGCCTTAAATTGTAATCATACATGAAGAATTATCATTAAGCAATTATTTTTGTTCCGGGAGATTGACACTGTTTAAAACATTTGTCAGCACAGTCTGTGCAATAACTTTAAAAATCATTACTAATGAAGTTTGCAAATGTCATCAAAATAAGGGTAGCAAAATAGAAAAATGGAAGAAAGGAGCCAGTAATTGTTTAGCTACTTTGGTGCAATCCTTTTGTATAAGAATAACTCAGAAAGAACTTGGGAGATACAAGGAGAACCAGCTGAACATGACCTCTGGAAGTAACATGCTGACCAAAAACATTAGCACTGTTCTTGGATAAAATGGGGGAATATCCATCAGGACCATTCAGCATTGGAGCCATAGCTGTGGAAAACTGTGTCAATAATTCATGAAATTGGAAAGGTTTGAAGACATGTTATTAAAATGATATAAAAGATTGCAAAGCTCTCCACCTTTTTATATGAAAGTGGTCCAACAGTAGATACTGCTTCCCTTCGTGAACATTTCTCCATTTATATAGTGAGACCAGCACAGCATCAATACTACTTTATTACTTACAGTGACAACTCAAAGAGCTCAATCTGCTTAGTTTACCAAAGAAATGCAGTTAACCCAAGAGAAGCATTAGATGTGATGTGTTTAGTCCAGAAACATCTTTGTGAGGAGCAAAACTTCAACAATGTTAAGAAAGAAAAAGCTAACCAACTCCAATGTCTGGCAGCAAAAAATAGACAAATTGAGGGCAGCCCTTTGTTGCCAGCAAAGATTGTTGGAAGAGATGACTGCAGTGGTCCTTCAGACCTTAAACTCTAACAATCTATACAAACCTTTGGTTTCAGTGTAGCAGGGATGCCAAGAGGCCAAGTTCCAACATAATTGCTGCTAGTCTTAACAAATTGCAACATATGGTTTCTCCATAAACAAGAGTTTATATCCCTGCTCTCAGATTATTATTCTTCAGACCCTGTTACGTTGTCATGGTATGTCATAATATAATGTCACTGTCTACTGTGGCTCATCTCTCGAAATATACTGTTAATCTGTTATTTACACTATTCTAGGAAAGTGATGAACAGAGAGATTTAGTTTATTTAAGCCAATTTTTATTCACACTCTCCTAGACCTAGGCTGAGATAATGGTGACCCAACAACGGTATTTTAATAGCTTTTAAAAAAAAAAAATTAATTTGAGCTGATCGGTTATTTTTTCTAATATAGAGTGTTATGTTGCTGGGGGAAAAAAAAAAAAGCTCTGACTATTAACTTTGCATTCTTGAATAAGAACCTGCCTACATAACATTATTTGGATATGTAACTAAAAGCAATACAGTTGCTGTCCTCACTGATTGTCTTTGACTGCAATTTCTAAAATACATGTAGTGAGTTTGCACATAAACATTTGTGTTGGGAAAACTAATACTCTGTCTAGTAGTCAATCCAGGTTATTATCATACAATCATTACTTTTTTGTACTATGTCACCTAGAGGTTTCACTTGAAATCAGAGAATCATTGTTGTAGGAACTGCCTTTGCCCGGACAGCTTATGGCTTAACAGTTGAGACAGATGAATGCGCTTCATCTCTAGTAATGAGGATTTTGCAGAGCAATTTACTTTCTGTTATGCTTGATTAAACCTATTATGCCTTTACTGATACTTGTGCAACCCCATTACCCTTCGTAGGTTTACACAGGTACAACAGGTTGGACTTCTAACAGGAATTAATTCTGTGATTTCTGCATCAAGTAGGACTCAACTCACTCTCTCTTAGCTCTATTAGCTCAGCAGGACGGACAGCAGTGAAAATTACCTGCAGTGAAAATGTATTTTTGGTTCTAAATTACAGGTGACTAGATATGTAGAGAAGGAAGAGATCTCTGCTGGACTGAAAGATGTTTTGTTATACCTTTAAAAATAAAACCAGTTTTTAAATAAGAGGAGAATGCTTCAAAAATGCTAAAGTGTTTTCATTGGGTAACATAAAGTTAAGTGTAATTGCTTCTAGTAAACTATGGAGTGAACCAGTTGGTAAATCTGAGTAGGTAGAACTGGTGTTACAGGCATAGTTTAAACTACAGGATCTATTAAATCTAAAAATAGATATTTCGAGATCTATTTTGCTACTGAAACTGAGAAAGCTATTCTCTTCCCTGCCAAGACACCTTCCATAGCTAAGGAATATATATTTAATTCGCTGCTGTTACTGCTCACACAAATATCAAATTAAAACCCTTTGACTACCTTCTATGGGACAAATAGCAAGTCGGCAATCTTTAATTATGTGGGATTATATTGGTAAGAATAAATGTGGATTTTTTTAAATCTGTATCTCACACTCCCAAATCCTTATGTGCAAGAACTTAGTGCATCATCACCCTAAGGCAAATGTTTAACCAGTATCAAAAATTGCTTGACCTATATTAGCTTTACTAAGAAAATGGTTTTGAGCTGTTATTGTAAATAAACGTGTCTTACTTTGGAATAGGCTTAGGGACAATACACTAGCACATTTAAAGTTTACTCAATGGGAACAGCACAAAAATTCCCAAGTTCATACTGAATTTGATTGTAAAGGTCAATGTTATTTATTTATGTCTCTTCTTTCTGAAAAATTAGCAGCATATCTGAAGAAAAGAGTTTTTCAATAGAGAAACAACTGACGTGAATAGGTATTTTGCTATTGATTCCAATATAACTAAAATTTCTGCCATGATATTTTGTCACCTGTTCAATATAATCGGTATTGTATGGAAACTATGTTTGCCTTAGCAAGCAGAACGGACCAAGAGGAGCTGACTGTAGACAGAAACATATGGTTCTTGGGGCCTAACATCCACATTTTAAGAGCTTTTTTATTTACTATTAGAGTAGCTCTACTCTGGTTCCATAGCCTGAATACTTACTTGTGGCTGGAGTGCAGTAGGTGTGCCTCTGGAGCACATTTTCCAGTTTAATATCATGCAAAATTAATTCAGCTTGGCACTCAGAAACCTCTGCATGCCATGAGCCAGGGTAGGGACTACTGGGAGATGTATTTCAAAAAGATTTTTCTGATCTGATCTAAAACACTAACATGTACTCAGAACATCTCTAATCCAGGAATGTTTCTGAATCAGAATGTGAAAGTGAAGGAACGCACAAAAAGTGAAAAATAAAAAAAAACACTCAGACATCAAAGAACACTAAAATGTTTTATTCAGGTTCATCTCAAATTTTGAAATGTAGGGATTAGCTCTTGTTTATTAATACTCATATGTCTGTTGTTATGGGAGAAAGAGCTGCATAAAAGTCTTTGGTTCACTCACATATGTCAGCTCAAATTGACCAAAAATATTCAGAAAAGAACAATAGAAATTTGTGACATGTTTTAGGAATGAAAGCTGAAAGAAATTAAAGAGTATAAGCATTTCATTTTTAAACTTTACACAGTGAAATTGTTAAAAGTGTGTTCTAAAAAAATGAATTTTTTTAAAATGTATTTATACTACTTTTTAAACAGCTATTAAAATATTTTGGGTCTGGTACAAGAAATTTTTTCTTAAATCTGTAAAAATTTTTACTTTTTAAAGAAACATTTATTATTACAAATACCAGCCTTTTAGTTTAGCTTAAAAAAAAAGCCACAAATTAGTAGTTTTTTCTGTCATTTTTCATTGTGCTAATTCATACTGTTTGGTAAACCCAGGAGTTGGAAACACATAAATAACTCAAAAAGAGTTGGTTGAGGTAGAGCAGCAGTTGTAGTAGTGGTTTAATTGTGTACAACCTTGCCATGAGGAAAAAAATTCCAAATAAAAAATAAAGTTAATTGAAATCATCAGCAAATGTTTGGTTTTTTTTTTTTATGGTATTGCTAAAAGATTTCTGGTTTAAACCTTGACATTAATGTGCAGCTTCCTGTATGTTATACAAAAGGGAAAATATACTCCAGGATACCTGAGTACAACCAGGGCAGTTTTTGGCAATTAAACATGCCTTATTTGTTCTTTTTTCCCCAATGTTTTTTGATTAGAGGAACTTAGCTATTAGACAAATCACATTGCATGTTATCTAGTCCCTCTTCTCCTGTATCAATGATTCATTCTGACAGAGGAAGTTTAAAGCAACAAGTAAAATATGATAAACAGTATCCATCACCACATAGGGAGATTGGCTAAAAGCTCTCTGTCACCATTAATAATACTGCTTGGTTTTCAGTCTCCCCATTGCATTAGTGGCAGATGTAAAATGCTTCAACAAGTAAACAACTTTCAGTAGGTGCAACCTGTGAAAATTTGGCCTCTAAATGAAGATACTGTAAACTTCCTCTAGATAGCTATGTGCATACTCTGATGAACAGACCTCAGAAGGAGTGCATAAGCAAAAAATATTCATGTAACTAACCCACACTTATTCTTTTGTGTTGTATTGTATGATAATATACCACACACTATACCATCAAGACAAGAAAATACCTCTTCTCGCCTCCTAAGTTTATATCATTTGTCCATAAGTAGCTATTTTATGCATTACTATTTCATCTTACAGAGGATTTGAGACACATACAGTTAAAAAGTTTGCAGTTACAGACTCAAAAATTGTAAAAAGTACAGAAGATATTATTATTCACAAGCTAACCTGAATTTAGGAAAAAAAAATACAAGACTATGCTTAATTTTAGGCAAATAAACAGACCCATTGTGGTACATTCCTTTTTTAAGTGAGACACATACTAATGTGCTCTTGTGGAGAGGGATCAGTCTGAGACCCACAAGCATGTAAAATAACTAGAATCCACATTCTGCACTAATACAAAATCTCTAGAAAATTTCTACATAAACAGTCTTTAGAGATTTTTTATCAAGCTGTAAATACACTGGTGCAAATAGATATGTTTTTTCCATTTCTTGGCATATATGAAAAACTTCACACAACCTGTAACATACTTTTTCCCTCATTACCTAAGAAAAAAAATGGTAACTTTAAGAGAAAAATAGATGTATTTTTAATATAACTGAAATGTATACATAAACTTGTTTAGATAGTGTTAGATAACCCCCAAAAATATTTAAATTCATTTTAGTAGTTTTAAACTGCAGTAGAAATCTATGTTTACACAAAATTAAGGGGTAAAAAAGTTTGATTTTTCAAAACTTAGAAACAATTCAAACAAGCTAATGGCTGAATCTCATGGATAATTTTATTACCTCCAAAGCTATATTTTTTTTTCTGCAAATAAGCTATGCATCTAATAAGATATGCTCCTCTATGTATAGATCTGCAAATTTTCAAAATCTGTTGCTATGTCACTACATAGTTTAAGATTTATTTTGTAATTCTTTCATATCTTTTATAGATAGAAGTTATGTTTCCTATGGATATGACTATTTTGTCTTAAATCCATATGGCTGAACAGGGGAGAAAGCAACCCCAGAACATAAAACATTCCTCCAATATCTAAAACTAGATATTCTTAATTTGTCTTGAAAGAGATCATAATAAACTAAAGATGATTTTAATATGATGCTACTTCTTTCCTGTGGAAACTTTCTTCGGTAATTAATATTAATTTTTTATCAAGTATTTTGGGAAATTACATATCTATTTTAATTAGCAGTCACAGGGCTCTTCCTTGCTATTTTAATCTTGAGCGTTAACGCTGGACCACTTTCCCACCATGCTTTCAGCAGTCACTTTCGTTCCCTCTATCTCACTCACATACTCAAGTGTACATGCACGTGTATAAAGTTAAAAAGAAACACCCACATTATTTCCTTTGTACAATTTAACTGAATTAAAACCACCAATGTGTCTTTTGAGAACACATGTTATCACTAGCCCAGTAGTGAGCGGAGATGGTGCAACTAAAGTTTCCCCTAACATGTATATATGTCTATGTATGTGTGTGGTTTTGTATGTTTATCAATATAGAGACGTAGAATTGAGACAAGGATTTTAATTTATACAAAACTTCATAAAGCAAACCTGGAGTCACAGAAACTGTACAATTGCAGAAATCCTCAGTTATTTCAGTAAAACAGACATTGTTTAAAATTTGACTTGTTAAGTTTTGGGTTGTTTCCTACAGTAACAAATTTTTTCACCATATTAGTGGAGCCTGTGTTTTACCTAACAGCTAGACTTCCCTTTGGACGTTGAATTAACAATAAGTGATTTAAGTCCACCAGTAAAACTCATATCATGATCCTAAAGCCTGGGTTTGGTAGTGCAATCCTACAGTAAAGTATTAGTGAATGTGGAGGAAAACATGCCCCTGCCTTGGAGCCAGGATGGCTTCTTATCCAGTGTTTTGTGTCGTTTATCAATCTCATTTCTTCTGTATCATCTTTGTGATCCACACACTTTGTGTGTGCAGGCAAAAAATAAGTCATACAGACCCCCCCTTAGCTAATTCTTCACATTTCTTCATTCCCAGTTACACAGAGATGTAGAGATCCACACTGTAATTTGAAGATACAACACTGTTTATATGCTAAAACATCTGAATAAGAAATAAGGTCTGTCAATCTGATGCAAAATTATTTCTTCATTAGACCATGGCTGGCCTTAGAAGGTGGATTTTTTGTAAACAGGTGTTTCTGCAGACTCTTGACACCTCACAACAGTAAAGGAATTCAGAGTGAGAATCTTCTTCATGAGGTGCAGGAGCACTATTTCCTACATGTTACCCCACACAACAGTGGAGGTCTGAACCCTTTAGTCAGGGGGAAAGTTAATATCACTATGAGCAGCTGGATACAGTTAGTAGAAGACCTGTGCCAAGTCCAATTTAGATTTAGAATTAGGTGCAGTAGCTAAGATGCTCTTACTCTAATTGAGAAACCTGGGCAACAACATGGAGGACATTGAATTTTTGAAGCACCTAATGAAACTTCAGTAGTGATGACTGTACTGGTAGGCATAATATGCTGACAAAAGATAACATCAAAATGCAAGAGGTTCTCCAGAAACGCATATCCTTATTGTGCAAAGAAAGGAGAGACAGTAAGGTGAAACAATTCTTGTTTGAATAAAATCACGTGGGAGATAGGATGAAATAAATTCTAGGAATATTGGGAAATTGATAGGAGTGTGTTATTGATCCCAGAATAAAATCTAGACACTAATAAAGATAATTATGCTGTCATAGCAAAGATGCATGCAGCAGAGAATTATCCTGTTGTGAGGAAAAAAAGAGTACTATTGCCTCAGGTAGTATTGATACATCCATCTGAAGAAGTATTGTTGTTAACTAACAGTGCCTTCAGTGTGCAGAACTGAAAAAATAGAATGCAGTTAAAACTCATTAAAGTTCTTCATTTCAAAAAACCGGAACTTCATCTAAACTAACAACAGCCAGGAGTACTTCTGAGCTCCCGAATCTGGAAATAGGCCTTGGCCGCCTCCCAAGCGTACGAGGGCAAAACCTTGGCAAGTGCTCCCTCCCTTTCCTTGTTGAACTTAGACTTGGATGAGAAGGAAATCTGGGCACATGAGTCAGGAGGGAGAGGCACCTCGCTCTGACACCATGCCCTATCTCAGGATCGAACAACTGGGACTGCAGGCTCTGCGCCGGGTGCGCAAGCTGCTGAGTTTGGATGCAACCCAAGGTAACTATTTAGGGAGGCCGACTGAACTAAGGAACTCAGGGATTTGATTTTGGAGGCAGCCTGGAGTGTCTCTGTGTCAAACCTGCTAAAGCTATCTGGAATCTGTATGCCAGGCAAGGAGAAAAAAACAAATGTTGTATGAGAACTTTCCAGACCTAACTGGAAGAATAACCATCTTGAAAATGACATTAAGCATAAGTAGGGAGCCTACAAGGAGTGGAAAAAAGGACTGATCACCAAAGAAAACTATGACTTCGAAGTCAAGAAATGCAGGTCTAAAGCAAGTCTTGGCAAAAGTGGGACTTGCTAAAAGTCAAACTGAATCTGACTTCATAAAGGAAATCAGACTAAATAGTTAAAGTTTTCTTCATGTGCTTAGATGGAGAAAAAGGCAGGAACTTGAAAGACTTATCAGTGAGCATGAGATATACATCAAAACTCCACATTTGATTGGGTTAGTTTATATTTGGCCCCAAAAATCCAAACATTATTTTAATTTTCAATAAGACTCATGTTTTTGAACATAGTATTAAACACTAGGAAGCAAATGGAAAAGGAGACTTCAGCAACCAAAATGAACATTATACCCAAATAGTTTATTAAACTCAATTTGAGGTTACTCAGATAACCTGCAGTCTCACAAATTTGGAAGAACAGGTGCATGAAACCCAAATTCCCATAGCAATTGGCTGGAATAAACCTATCAATCTGCTGGCAGTCCACATAATGGGAGTACACAAGCGCAGTGTATTAAGAACAGCCATCTTAGCACCTACAGGATGCTTTAACCTGACCCCAGCAGTGCAAATTTTAGTGAAATTAGACCTGAAGACTAGACCATATAGTATGGTTTTGTCATAGAAAAATTATGCCATACTAGATACTGATGCCTGTTTGTGACTTTTTTTAAACAGGTAGTGTGAACTTCAGCACAGCAACCAGTACGCTACCACTGCAAAAACAGAAAAGCTAGTGAAGAATCACCTAAAGTGTGTGTGTGTGGATTAATCCTGTTTAATATTTGCAGAACGACTAAGAAACAACAATAAGCACATACTGGTAAAGAACGTAAATTAAAGAGACATTGTGGGTATTCACAAAGTCTGACTTAACTCCAGTGGAACTAATTTCTCTGGCATCTTCCTATGGCAAATGATGGATGAATGAAGCGCGACTCATAGAATCACAGAATCATGGAATTGCCTAGGTTGGAAAGGACCTTTCAGATCATCTAGTCCAACCGTCAACCTAACACTGACAAAAACAGGTAATGAGGTTCTTGCTCCAACACACTTTCTAGATAAGTTATTCTCCTTCCCTTGGCCACAGAGGCAGCCAGGAAAGACTAACCTCAACAGACTAAAGCTGGTCTCTGCACACACCTCCTCTGTTGCTACACTTTGCTCCTGTGTCCTCCACTTGCACTGTCAATATGTGATTAGATTATTATGCATGAAAAACAAAGTGACCTTGAAGACTGAAGTAATAGAAATAGGATGAAATTCAATAGTGCAAAATTCAATAGCTACATTGCTTTTATAAACTGGGAGACCATTTTTAAATAACCAAAGGGAGGAGGACCTGGGAGACCAGCAGGGAGGCAGCCTAGCAGATGTAATCTTGAGATGTATAGGTAGAAGTATTTACACTTCTGCAGCGGACACTGGAGGTGTCCTCCAAAACACTGCATATAATTCTGGACAATTACATCACAAATGAAAAATTTAAATAGAAACAGGCTGAAACTGGCTTATGGGAAAATCAGGAAGACGGAGAAGTAGCCATGTTCAAAGAGCCTAAAATTTTGGCTTATTTACCCTAGTGAAACAAACTTTAAGGCAAGAAGTGATTGCAATGTATAAACATGTCAGGGATGTAAACAGCAGGGAAGAGAAGGCACTATTCAAACTAAAATGCATTACTGGCAAAGGAACTAATGAGTATAGACTAGCCGTTAATAGCTTCAGGATGGAAATTAAAAGCTCTCTGGCCATTACAGCACTGAGATTCAGAAGCCAAATTCTGATAGGGGTAGAGGAAAGAAAACATGCAGCTATTTCTGAGATGGCAGGTGGACACTTCATGAAACAGTAGTATGTGGTAACTGCCATGATAAAGGCCTAACTCAAGGATGTGGGGTGTCTCACCCAGCCCAAAGATGCTCTTCGATCCTAGACAACTTCTCTGTTTTAAACAGATGATTAGACCTGCTCCAGCTGGGACAGGAAATTTGGTGTAACTAAAAATGAAACCTGGGCTTGAGACCTTCATTCCATGATATAAAAGAGATTTTAAAGAGCGAGTATGAGAAATCCCAAGTGATACAGAGAAACTTGCTGGGTCTGTGGTGGCCTTCAGGAATGGAGACCACAGCTCCAGCGCTCCAAGCCCCCTTGGCAAATCCACCCGAGCTTCCTACTCACACTGTGGCTTTCAACATATCTATACTGCTTACCAAGGGGCACCGCTCACTATGCTTTATTTTATCAATAAGTTCTGTAACCCATTAAAGGATCAGTCTGGGTGCGCATAAATTTTGTGGTTTTTGTACCAAGAATTTCCCAGAACTGAATGCTCTAAAAGAAAGCTACTGGCCTTAAATAACTTGAACTGGAGAATTTTTCACACATCAGCTTTGGAAGAAAACAGAGAAAGAATCATTTAAAACAATTAAGCTTTATAATTTTGGTTTAGTTTTAATTAATTAAAATTAAGACACAAAATCCCTAGAGCCTTTGAAGAATTTTTTATTATTATGTCAAAAATTATCTTTAATTGTTCCAGGTAAATAATGCCACAACTGTCTCCTTTTCTTATGGTTGTAGACTGCTAGGCAAGTTGGCTTCTAGCCAATAGTAAGTATTTTTATATTACTCCAGTCTCAGAGTGGTAGAGTAAATCAAGCTTCAAATTTTAATGTTACTCTGCTCTTTGTTTCAATTTAAATTTCATTTATTGCATGGGTGTTTTTTCCTCGACCACCTTTTTGGTGACTCTGAGAAGTAATTCAGGACTTTTTTTGACCTTATAAGGGGCATTGGCATAAATACCGCATACAACACATGCCTTTACGATGTGTACAAAAGGCATGTAGAATAAGATTTGAAAATCTGAAATATTTGCAAGGGAAAAAAAAAAAGAAAATTGCATGAATTTATTAATTATGTCTCCAAGTTTGTTTTCTTATGTAACTATTATCACATAGCCTAGCTTGATTTCTTATAGTTCATTGACCCATTCCGTAAATTCGCAGACAAACTTTGGCAGAGGTGTAACTTGATAATTAAAAAGTATGTTATCTCTTGCCAGCTTGTTATAGCCAAGTGTAAGCTGAACGCTAGCTTTCCCTAATCCCATCAACCCAGTCTGTAGGAAGGGTCAGGGGTCAGTAACTGCTTCTAAAAACACTGTTCAATTGAATCCAAACAAGCTCTTACCTACTAAGCAGCTGCTCACAAACAATTTGGAATCTGTCCTCATTACCAATTGTTAGGGGCTCCTGTTGCAAGAAAAGCCCTGTTTTGAATAGGCCCCTAATGCACCAGTAAGTCTTCATCTGATAGGCTAAGATCTAAAGTCAGCAAATTTTTTACTTTTTTTTTTCCCCTCCTAGCACAAAGAGAAAAAAATTAGAAACCAGCTAATACTGGCTGGCATATCTACTGGCTCTGGCAGGAAGCAAGATGTTGATTTTCAAAACACACTGCTGCACATCAAGGAGGACTTCTAGGAACTGGAGGGAAAAATAAAAAGAGTAAATATAACAATATACAGAATACTGTGAAAGTCATAAATTGTTTTTCAGTGACTGATCGAACAAAAAAATTGTCTGCATTTGGAGAAAAAGTTTCAGAATACCATGTAAGGAAAATTATTTTTAAATATTTTAGTCACTATTGAAGATGAGAGAAACATCATTATGTCCTGTGGCCAGATTTAGTTTTGCTAATTATCAAAGGAATGCTGGTCCTGGTGCCAAGACTTGTAGACTTCTTTATTTTGTTCTGCTGTGTATCATATGTAGAAATGGCTTTGGAAGGAATAGGTAAAGATGCTAGATATCTGCAAACTTGTACAAGGGGAAATTTTTACTTATAGTATAGCTTGATGCCATGTCTAAAAGCAAATATGCATCCTGATTTGAACATGCACAGATTTATTCCTGGGAGTTTGTTAAAGTCTTCCTTTATTATAAATGAAAAAATCTTGCATCGGTGACCAGGTATTGCAACAGACAGTCACATCCTGAAACTGTGGCACATAGGGTACCTCCACAGCTGTAAACTGGGAGCCTTGTAGCAGTCTCACTGGTTTCACTGGGGACAGAACCAAAATCTATCTGACTGCTTTTATTTTTTATCTTTTAAATACAGCTGTTGGTTTTGAATTTTTTTGCTAGAGAGCCATGAAAAAGAATTAACAAGACCATCAGAAGCTTACAAACAAGGGGCTGTACAGGGGTATCTCACCAGTACCAAACCTCCAGTACAACCCGGTCCTGGCACCACCTTGGTGAAAATGCCTGCATGCCAGAGACTCAGAGAATTGGGATGTGGTCTCAGACTCGTGAGATATTTCAGTCCCCTCCACAAGCCTGATTCACAGAGCATCTTATCTCTCTTTCCTTAAGGTTGACCAGCTGTCCTGGCCAGGAAAGTGAAGTGCACCGCCAGATAAAAATTAAGGAAGATTTCCTAACTCAGGTGCAGAGTTCTATTACAGCAACCCATGCAGAGAGCGTTGGTGCCTTACGCCCCTTTATGTCCCTGTGAAATTACATGATAGTTCTCCTAATTTTATATCACAGTTCTGGAAGCTGTGAAGATCATATTTCTTTTTCTGTGCTGTTGCTTTTTTTGCTTTCCGCTGTGAAGATCACAGTTTTTCATGGGAGCAGTTCATTTTCATTATTTTCATTGTTCCAGATGGAGAAACAAATATTTTAGGTAACTTTACCAAGACAGTGCTAAGAAAAAAGTTGATCTTCAGAGAAACAGAATGAACCTTGCGAGTATTCTTGCAGCAGTTTCTGCACAAATTTGAATTGCACATCAAACATTGGTACAAACATTAGTTTTCAAATACATGCAACATTAAATGAGAAGTAAAATTGCTATAGAAATAGACATTATTAGAAATATGTCACTGAGCCATGTCTTTAGTTTTATTTGAAGCCTTAAGGATATAGAAATTCCATTTAAACAATATAAAATTCTCTTACTTCCAGAGGCAGTAGTCATATGCAGCACATAAGAGGACTCAGTATATTAGGAAAATATAGATAATAACTTAAACAGCAAAAAATGAAGCTGAAGATGACATTCACTGTTTTCTGGCAGCTATGGATATGCATGTATGCACTACTGGGCTGGTTTTCTCTGCACTTTCAAATTCCTCCAACCTCCACAGAGCCCTTTCTATGGGTTCATTCTATGGGACTCATTAAAGGCTATTTTTCTAAGGGCTTTGGATGTTGTCTTTTTTATACACTCCCTCAAGAGCAGAGATGAGAGTGATGCCAAGGTCTGAGCTTTCCTCTCTGCCGTTTTATCACTGTCCAGCCTCCCTTGCTGACTCCCCTCTGACTCACTGGCGATACACTCATTATCCACTTTGCCAGGCAGGCATTCAGCTATTCCTTCAGAAATTAATTTGCCCAGTGGACTCTGCTTCCAGAATAAGAATACCGTAATGCAATCGAAGCGATCACCCTGCTTACTTTGAAAACAACAGCGCTAGCAGTGAGTCTTTGTGGAACAAGTTCGTAATCTCAGCACATTTCTCAAGGGTAGGTATTTACATGCTCAAAACATCATCCAAAATTGGCAGGCTTTTGAGGCTGAGCATGAAGGGGCTGGGACTATGCTGTCCCCCTGCCAGGAAAGACACTGTGGAGCTGCGGTTCCTTTCTGCTGCCCCTTGGTTACCTGCTCTTATGCAGAGTGAGGGGAAATGGCTTCAGTCACAGGGGTTTCAGCCCCATAGTGTCTGTCAGAGGCAATTCCCACAGCAACCTCACATTTACAAACTGGTTCCTGCTTGTGTTCTCTCTCAGAAAGATGAGCGCTGCAAAGGATGCAGATTTTGAATGCGGCTTTAGATATAAATTTTTAGTTAATCTTACCTGCTTAAAAAAATTTGCAGAACAAGACATTTTTGTCGTTGGATGTGAAAGTGTCTGAGATTCAAGAATTCATGGGATTATTTTCTAAAAATGGTTCCTGGGATTTCTTTCCTTTTTCTTTTTTTTTCTTTTTCTTTTTCTTTTTCTTTTTCTTTTTCTTTTTCTT
>JAOXJM010000023.1:101341252-101356605 GCA_026413425.1 Tringa solitaria | reverse complement strand
GTCAAAAATGAGCAAATATAAATCCCCAATGGAATATCCTTTTTTTTTTTATTTTTTTTTCCCTTATGGCAGACGTATGTTTCCAATTTGGTATTATAAATTTGCGACATTCTATAGGACTGCAAAAAAAGTTTCGGGTTTTCAAACTAGGCCTGGCTTTAATTCTTGGCGTGATGTAATCACTGCCATCCCCCTTCTTGCTGGGGAATAAAACCAGAGAGAAGCCTGCAGGCTTTGTGGCCTACCAGCCTGCCCTGGGCTCCGCCGTGAGAGCTTCCAGTGTGATTCAGCACTCCGCCCCTATTCAGGGACCGAATAAGAATGTGCTTAAGTGCTTTGTGCTTCGAAAACATGCTTAAACGCTTTGTTGAATTGGGAACTAATTAAATGACTGAAAGTTCAAACTTAATATCTCGGTGTAAGGAATGTGTGAATTTTCCCACAGGAAAGAATAGCGCGCTCTGAAAATATGCCCAAAAAGATTTTGTTTGTTTCCCTGGGTTTGTTCTGTTTTTCCTTAGGAAGCAGGGTATCATTGATTTTCAGGACCTTCCCTTCTAAATAATTTAAAATATTTTGTAAAACGTGAACAAGAAAAATTGAAAGCAAACAAAAAATTTGCCATTTTCCCGAATTAATTTTGTAGTTGAAGTTTTGTTTTATTTCTGAAATCTAGAAATGCTATTTTGTTGGGGCTTTTTATTTCTCTTTTCTCAGACGTTAATGTTTAATTCTTTTTCCAAGTGCCTCACAGAAGGTTGGCAAAGTTCCAGAATAACAGCTGGAAGTGAGAAGGAATGAAAAAATATATCATAGAAATTCAAATGAGAAATAGGATATACATTTTTAATGGGTATGGTTATCACTCATTTGAACAAATTATAAAGGAGGGATTGTTTTTTAGATTTCCAGATGTCTTCAGCTCAACGTTGGATGCCTTTCCAATAGAAAAATACAAGCGATTAACTTCACAGAACGTCTGTGGGTTGAAATTCAGACAAAGATAAAATGGTACATTCTGGCCTTCAGAGCTCAAAGCATTGGAGGTAGGAAATTCTGGAATCCAGGATGTAATCTCGTTTGGGGTATGTGCGGAAAAAGGTACTTCATTTCATGTCCTGAAGAGTGACTTTTTTTTTCTTAAATGTGTTTTCTTTTTTTTTTTTTTTCTGTTGGCAATGTCCAGGAAACCATATATATAACATCAGAAAGGGTGGCTATTAAGATCAGATCTATTGACATAATTAACTTATTTGCAAACAGTTTCATGTATTTTTGTCTGGGTCTGCCTTCTTGCACGCACCAAATCTACCCTGATTCAGCTCCTTGTGAATTAGGGTGTACAGCAAATAAAGGAACAATCATCTAGTCCAAACATATTTGCATTCTTAATATGGTGCACACATTCAGGCAAGCGGCAATTTGCATGAAGACCATGAGCCAAATTCAGTGCTGACAGTAGCAAGCATAACTTTATTCAAATCAGACAAGCAGCAAGCATTTACAAGGGGCCAGAATAGGTTCTGTGTAGTTGCTGCATGTCCACGCTCCAGCATAATGCATTGCGGTTGCTCAAAACTTCACATTTTCCTTAGATGGACCAGAGCTTGTCAAAACTAAACGCAAGTTTCAGCTGCAAGTTTGGATATATACGCAATAGCTGGCAAGACACAGAGCTTGCTTGTATACCTAGGTTTTGGTGTGAATAGTAAGCGTACTTTTTAAAATTATTCTCTTTGCAAGCTTTCATACCAGGGATTAGCTGAGAAGCAGCATGCCAGGATGCCTCTGGCCACCTTCAAAGCATCCTTGTAAACTCTGTCACAGGCAGAATTAACTTCATTTTGTCCAAAGTATTAGAATTTTTTTAAGCCCTCATTTTCTCAGTGTTCTTAGTAATACTTTAATGGTGGTTGTATACCCCAGTGCTGTGGAGCTGGCTGATGTGTCTTGCTGTGTTTCAGCAAATGTTGTGAGGAATCTACAGCAATTAGCTGTTCATGCCTCTGCTTTCCTGTTTTGTGCCTTCCCTTTCATGTATCAGATGTTTGTAAGTTTTCCATTAGACATTTCCTGCTTCTAATAGATGTTTGTGAGGCTTTTGCTTTGAGCTATCAAGGCTCCAATTTGTGCTGAGATGTTTGGTTTTGTTTTAGGGCTGAGGGGTCTTTGTACTCCTTTCTTCCTAGAAAACATTATAATCTGGAAAAAATAAATAAATTGTACTTTGCAAAAAGTGAATATGACTCCTTCATCTAAATGGCATGGTTTGCACATGTGTCTTTTGTCAGCAGATCACTCCTAAAATAAAAGCACTTAAACTGCAGTTTCTGCCAACTTATCAGACACCAATGGGTGACAACATATATGTATTGCAGTTTCTAAAGGCAGCTTTGTACTCCAGTGTTTTCATCTTCTTTTCCCTGTTTTTTTTTCTCTCTCTTTTTAATTTGAAACGGTGACTGATTTCTTTTTCTGTTTTCACCAGCTTGATGTGCTGTACTTCACAAGTAAGTAGATTTAGCTGCTTTTGAAAGAAGAAAATACCTCTTAAAAAGTGTTTCAAATGAGCATTGCCCACTGTGAAGTGGCTGTCAAAATTAACAGGAAAGGCATAATTGATTCCCTGAGAGTCATACACGAAAACTAGCTTAAATTTTACAAAACCGCTTCTGACGTGTTTAAATACTTAAATAAATGTGGTGCTGATCTTTTAATCCCCTCTTCCATGTTTTACCAGCGGAGCAGCATACCCCGGCACCAAGGCAGCCCCAGCCTCTCGGAGGGTGTTTTTGCAGCCAGGCGCTATCTGTCATCCCTCCATTCACGTGGTACCAAGGGTTCTGGACCTGTATTTTGCTTATCGAGCCACCAAACCCATGAATCATCAAAGGAAGCTGTCAATTCACCGCACATCACCCGCGCTTTGAACTTAGAAGCGAGTCGAACGCCTCGGAGTTTTATTTATTAAGGTCAAGACTGGATTTGAATTGGCAACGAGGGGAAGGGGAGTGGTGAGGGGAGCGGAGGATGGCTGCTGACTCAAGAAACCTGCTGGGACTTTGTGGCCTACTGCTAGGCAACAGCCCATCCCCACCACAGCAAACATACGACCACAAAATGAATGACCTCATCTACAAATCAGCTATTTGATATGCAGATCGGACTGCAGCCCTCTTCAATAATACAACGCTGTGCAGGCAGCAGGTGCAGCAGAAAAAAAAGAAAAAAAGTACATGGCCTTTCCACGTTTTAAAAGGCAGGGCTGGTTTGTGCTCGCCCGCTCCCTCTGGTCCTTTGCAATTCCTGAAGCTCTATCACCTTCATTTTTTATTTAGACCCTCCTTTTAAAGAAAACATGGCTACTCCTCTCTGTTCCTCCCCGTGCCCACTCTTAGGCCAAGAGAAGAAGAGGCAGGATTAAGAAGCTGTGCCAGCAGCGTTTGTGATTCCTTCAGCATCTCAATACACAGCCTGAATAAACAAGGGGCATTTTAGGGAGGAATTGCGATTTCTGAGGTTTTTCCCTTCTCAGATGTCATGTCTTTGCAAATGATTATCAGAGTGTGGTTTGTTTGGTTGCTTCTTTTTTTTTTTTTTTTTTTTTTAAAAATGGAGCTCCTCTTTGTGCAGAGAGCAGTGCATGCAGAAGAAGGCATTTCTCTTTGTGCATGCGTACTCTTTCCTTTCATTGTATGGAAAGAGCTGTTTGCATTCTACGGTAAGTGAACTACACGCAGTCTTGAGGGCAGACTTGCAAAAACCAAACACACCATTTTGTAAGAGAATTAAAGTATTTTTCAGCTCTGTGTTAAAAAGAATAAAGAGCTGCTACTCTGGACTATGAAACAGCACTGAGCCTCTTAGTGGGCCTCAAAGAGCAATAAAACACAGTGTAATATAATTTGTATTGTCTGTGGTTGCAGGTTATGTCCTGAAAGTCGTAAACTATTACAGCTTTATAGCTATGCTGCTGGTATTAACTAAATGAAAGGGTTATTTGTTCTAAATCCGTAGTCTGTATGATAGCGAATCTTAAATTCATCAAGAGCAATTGATGAAAAAGGAGCTAAAAATGCTGCAGAGCCAATGGAGACAAAGCTGTAACGCAAAGAGGCAAACAGCAAAACAAAGGTATGGTGTGGTGTCTGATCCCTCTGAGCTTCTGCCACATCCTTCTGGGGGCAGAACCGATCATCCGAGACTAGGAGGTATATTCAGCTGATGGGCCTGAAGGATGCCTTGGGCTGCTTCTTACAGGAAGGTGTGAGAAATGAGATGTTTGCACTACTGTGTTTAGATCATTCTGAGATGCTAAAGAAAGATCTTGGTTTTGCTGAAACATAAGAGGTCCTTCTTTTCCCCCCTTAAGACAATTTTTGTCAAAAAACGCACCTAAAGACATTGATTTAGAGAGCCACTCTAACAATACCATGTCTTTTTCCTGAAAGCTGTGAAAAAGCTTAGAAAGTTTTTGTCTGAAACCTTGGAATTTCCTGTTAAAGTAGAATTGTTGTTTTCCACTTGAATCCAGTTATAATGCCTTAGTTTATTCAGATATGAATTTAAACATAGATGAGATGTGTGTCATTAATCTTGCTGAAGCCTATGAATTATTTGTAGGATAATTCTGCAGCTGGTTCTTCATAACCTTCAGCTCCTGGATAAGCCATTTGTAGAAAGGGATAGAGGATCTGGCTGGTCACAGAAGTTGTGGACTACACTGCTAGTCTTTGCCACTATGAAGTCCTTCTGTCAGGCTCACGTGGGACAAAAAATTTAATTTGAGTTCAGAATGCACATCCAGGTAATGCTCTCAAATATTTGCTTAAAACTGCCCAACCCATGAATAGTTTTTGACTCACTTACAAGAATGTTGACTGAAAATGAATGCTAATAGGAAGGATGCCGCAGCACTCAAAGGAAATGGGTTTGGACACTCAAATGAATGTTGATGACACAATTGTGATATTGTTTCTTTCAAATGGGCTTTGCTGCTGGAAGACATTTTAGATGTCTGGCTTTTGAACTGATGCCTCAGGGTACCCAAGATGTTGTCTTCAGGGCTTCGTTCAGGGCAAAGTCCTGCCAACCTCCACATTTGTCCCCTGCCTGATAGAGAACAAAGGTGGCAATTCAAAACACTTTGGGGTTTGGTACCAGGGAGCCTAAACAGGCTCTTGAAGACTGAGTAGGCCCAAGAGAAGGGGCAGTCTGTTTTCTGGCTCCCCAAATCTCCTCAGCTTTGCAAACCTCCGTGTACGTTAACGTCCTTAACCACTTTCCTCTGCAGCACTCCCAGGTGGTTGGCTGGATGGTTACTTGAATATATTTCAATTTTTTAAATTATTTGTTTTTGAGAGTGTTAACCTCCATGCTCCATTGGTGGCCACACCATGGCTGGGGAACCAGGGAGCCCCTGCAAGACCCTGGCCAGGCGCCCCCACCCCACAAAGCCACAGAGCATATCCCAGGCACCTTCCACTCCCAGCTAGAGCTCAGCTCAGCCATAGCTGCTCTGCAGACAGCACCCTATGGCTGACATGGGTGCGAAGGTACCATTAACTCCTGCATTTTTAACGACATGCCATAAGGCAGGGAGATTTCCACTCAAGGCAATATGTTCTGAGCAATAAGCATTAGAAAACTTTTGACAACTGTAAACAAGGGAACCTCTGGTTGTGGTTTTAATAGGAAATTCAAGTGTCAAGAAGCTAGAGTGGGTGCGAGCACGGTCTCGGTGAGGAGCTGCATGTGACCATCCAGGTCTAGGGCTGGCAGAGCTTGGTGGCACAGCTCCAGGCCATTCCCTGCCTGCAGCACCCAGTGCCAGGGAATGGGAGCGTTTCCATGTAATATTTGAATGAGGATTTAAATAAAGATGCCAATAGTGTGTGTGTACAGATGACAAAAGGCAAAGCCGCTGGTATGAGAGCGATTTGGGATGAGCCCTGGATGCTTGGCCAGGCCAGGCCAACAACTGAGGAGCCATTTCCGAGCCAGCTAAGTGGCATCTGTTGGGATTTCTTGCTGAGCATAGGCTTCCCTCCCCTGTGACCAGGGCAGGGACATTCTCCCTGTCCCTCCTGACGGCACAGAAGCGGGGATGGCTGCTGCTGTCCCTGAGCCGGGGCCCCGCAGGGGTATGGCCTGCTGATGTGGAGCTGCTGCTGCTGCTGGGACAACGTGAAAGAAAGGGTGAGATTGTTCCGAAACGCAAACAGGGAGCGGGCAGAAGCTCCGCTGCCTTGAAGTCAGAGGGAGGAGAGGAAGGGCGCTGGTGGCAGGAGGACAACAGATCCCACAGTGTTAATGCTGCTCCTGCTGAATGCATCCCCGCTAAAGAACAAAGCAAGGAGAGCCCGGCTCTTGCAAGAATTTGATCCACCGAGCAAGGCTGCTAGAGCCTTAACCCCTTCGTGGCGAGCCGTTTGGGGTGTAACTTAACCGGAATGACGTTGGAAAGCAGCAGATTGCAATGTTTTACAGGCCAGAGGTGCCATAAGCACTGGGAAGGGATCGCTGGCTCTAACAAGCAGGCCTTTCCTTCTGCGCTTGATTTTTTGAGGGGAGGTGCTAGTGGCGAGCCAGTGGCATCGAAAGAGTTATTACAAACCAGAGGATAAAATGTCAATGATGCCTGATGCACAGAAATGTGCAGCGTTAGCAGATACACGCTGCTGATCTGGTAGCAGCGAGCCCTCTCCCCTCAACCATGTGATATTTCTGGGTTTCAGTAACCAGCCCCATAGGAGGTCTTCCTTGATACTTTGAACCAAATTGTGGCATTTGGCTCCCGGCCAGCCGAAGGAAGACAGCAGGAACTACTGGCCCTTCAGGAAGGGCTCAGGGAGGGATGGCCGTCCGAGCTGGAGAGCAGGCAAGGGCAGCGCATGGGCACCAGTGGGCACCAGCAGGACGTATTAGCCTTTCTGCGCCCAGGCAGCCCCTTCCACGTGTTTTCTAATCCCACCAGAGCGGACAGATCGCGCTCGGGAAAGAAACCGTTTCCATATGCTTTGAGTGTGAGTGGTGTGACTGCGAGAGGCCAAGCGCCCGCGCTTCCTACCGTGCCTACGGGAGCCCATTCAGAAAAATAGCAGTGTTTGACGTTTCCCTGTGCTCACCCTCCCCTGGCTGCTCTCCTCCCCTGCGGACACTCTACCCCCAGTTCCAGCCTCCTCGAGCTGATAAACTCGGGAGACCGCAGCCACGGTCCTGACCTCTTTCTGCAGCTGCCGGGCAGCGGGCAGAGGTGCAGAAGCCTCCAGCCTAGCCCTGCACAGCCAAATTTTTTCCTGGGGTGCTCGTACTGAGCCTTGCCAGTCGAGCGTGACTTTGGGATTAGAAACCACTGGGCTATAACTGCCTTGCACCATGCTCTGCACTCATCCGCTGGGATATTCCTGCTGCTTGTGGCATCCTCGCTTCTAATTCTTAACTAAAAAGGTCACTCTGAGGCTCCGTCTGTGCTGGATGTGATTTGCTGCTATTGCAATAGTGTTTGCAAGTACATAGTACTGACAAGCCATGCTGGTAAACATCAGGTTTATACCAGCAAGAGACCTCCCCAAGTGAGTAAGCGCTATTACAGGAGCATCTATGTTTACACTGGAGGTTTTGCCAGTCACCCCCTGAGAAACAGGGGGGTGGTTTCTTCTTCATTTCATTCTCACACATAAAACTTTTAAGAATAAACTAGATTTAAGCTGTAGCTGAACAACTGCAGACAGCAATACAAAAATTTGCTTCCAGGCCTGAAAGTGCTTGAATTTCTTTCTGTATTGCTCTTTTTTTTTTTTCCTTTCCTCTTTTTTTTTTCTTTTTCTTTTTTGTTTTTTTTTTCTTTCCCCCAGAAAGACCCATATTGTAACACTTTAACAGAGGAAACTCACTCTGCCTCTGCTTTCCTGCTTGATGTATATTTAAATAATTGCTGCATTTTAACAAGCTAAATTGTGTTCCCACCAGCTGTCCCTCAGACCAAACCTTCAAGGATATGCTAAACAATAATGACTGCAACAACAGTAAATTCAAAAGGCCTAGAGATCCCTTCAAAGATAAGATGTCTTGCTGTTTGCTTCCATACCTGGGCACTTTCATGCAGATTAGCAAAACAGCATGCATATAGCCTACACAGGCAGAGCAATGCTAAGAATGGGGACAGTTTGGCCCTCTGTGAATGTAGGGACGGAAAACATCATAAAAATCAGAGGCTGCTGCTGCAGTGGGTACCTCTGCTGAGGCCAGAGTGCGCTGCGTTGCACATGACCTGGCAGGCATCAGCATTTCGAGTATTTCTCCCTCGACCACAGATGAGGAGATAGATGCTCTTCTCGACATGGCATCTTTTGTACTGTGGACGCCCTGACCCATGGTGGTCCTGCGGCCGCTGGCTCCTTGCCGGGCATTGTTGGGGTGTGTGGGGCAGACAGCAGGGGCAGGCGGGCAGCAAGTGGAGGCAGAGGCAGCAGGCAGGGGAACAAGCAGGGGGAGCAGGCAGGGGAGCAGGCAGGGGAGCAGGCAGGGAGCGGGCAGCGGCCAGTCACCCATCAGCCAAACTGGCTGGCGGCAGATGGGGAGGGCAGGAGCTGGGATTAGCAATTCCTCCTTTACCTACCCACCCCTTCCCCGGCCCCAGCTGGCTGTTTAAAAAGAAAGCCATAAACCCATTAGTACAAAGACAAATGAATCTCATACCCTGAGGCATTCCTTCATTCAGAACTGGCCTTAACTACTTTTCCAACCTTCCTCCCTTAAACCCCGCAGTCTTTTGGATTTTCTAATTGTATAATAGCAGAGTTTGGCAAAATGCTTGACAATACAGTTAGTTGGGAGATTTTTAGTAAAACTCTATAACCTCACTTTGTATGTATTCAGGTATAGACTTATATATGCATATGTGTTGAAATAGCTGCATAAATCTCCGTCAGCATATATATGTCCAAATACATGCTCGGATAGTTTTCCACATTATTTACATAGATACGTTTTTGGTTTTTTTTAAATACAAGTTAGGCCCATATAGTGCCAATTAACATTGGAAACTGACTGCATGTTATAGCAAAGTTTAATATGATATGATTTTATGTGTCCTTGATTTTACATTAATGCTAAGCACATGTGAGCCTGTGGATCTGCAGCCAATGTGAATTAGTTCCCCTTGCAGCTACATGGGATGTAGAAAATAATGTGGCAATACTGTGGTAACTATTAAGGACTTGCCACAGCAGCATGGTGGTAAGGGTTTTGAGGAAATTGCAAGTGAAAAAAAAATAAATAATGCTTTATGGAGGTTTCGTTTGTTCGTTTGTTTTCCAGTAAAAAAAACAGACAACAAACTTGCCTTAGATATAGATGAGACAGCACAAAGTACTGTGTGCTGAATTGTATGTATTCATTTAGAGGATGCAAATAAAATTGTTTAAATGTGAATCCAACTGAATTAAATATGTCTGAATTATAGTTCAGATCTTTTGGAACTGTGCATGTTGGAATGTGCTACTAAATTGTGAAAATAAAGGCAAAGGGACACTATTTAAGTCACTTGTTCTTAAACTTTCTATCACAATCAACTACTTTCAGCTGTAATTTGCAATTTCCTGCTGTTGATTATATATATGTATACAAAAATGTGTTAACTAGCCCAGAGTTAAAAAATGTGTATTTAAATTATGTGGAAGACTTAAGTTTCTTTTATAATAATTTCATCTGATTTACTCTTGGCAACTCACACTTCTTCATTCCCACCAGGTTTAGTTTACCACCTTTTGATTTTTCAGAGTTTTTACTTGGTGTTTTTTACTTTCCACGTGCAAATAAAATTATGTCCTGCACGTGGCAGATTGTGTTTACGAATCACACACAGGACTTTCAATCAGAATGATGTAGATTGTAGGTCAAAACACTTTTAAACTGGTATAGGCCCCTTTGGTACGCTCAAATCACTGAAGTCGAGCATGCTGTATCCCTTCAGAGCAGGCAGCAGAATCAAGGGTTAACGCTTGACAGTGACTGGTTGGGTTTTATGAATATGGGTGTCTACTCCATTGAAATAAAATGTAGCTGCTGAGATTTCGTTATATCACAGCTCCTTCTTAATCAAGGCTCACATCATAATCAAAGAAGTTATAGATTACTAAAGATTTTGCCCTTAAATGAAAGTCCTTGTATGTGGTTTATGTAATTTATAAAAACCTGGCTATAGTAGAACACGTTAAATATTCTCCTCCTGTGTGAAACCCATCCAAGCTCAGGGTAGATTAAGTTAGTTTTACTTTATATCATGTTGCTTGTCATGAATAATCCTGAAGCCAAGGGTGATAGACACATGACACAGTGTTAAAAATGACAGGCTTTTCAAGCAGCTGGTGGACCAAGAGGCATGATTGCTGCTAAAGTTAACTGGAGTTCTCTGAGTAAGGAAGTGATTTACCAACACAGCTAAGTTATCCAGGAGTCTAAGTCTTGATGAGACACTTCTAAATCTCTTTTGTGCTTTGGAAAATTACGCACTATATCCCTTAGTCTTCTATGGATGTCTCCAGCTGCACAATTGAAACAGAGGGTAAGCCAAGTTGATTACATTTTCTAAACCAACCTAGCTTTTCCCTGTAAAAGAGGCCAAAGAGGGCAGTGCAGCACAAAGTGACAAGCTTCAAGCCTCAGAATTGCTTTCGTAAACAGGATTTTGCAGAGACCAGAGCTGTTAATTGTTATTGTAATACACAACATTTTAATTGAGTTAATCGGCACAAAATGTTTATCTCTATTGACTGAGATAAAATGTCAAAAGCTCTTTGATGGCAATTGGAATTACAGTAGGCAACCTTGACAATAGAAGTCAATGTTTTACAATGTGCTGCTGTTTAGACGTGTTTGCTGGCGAAATGAAACATAATGTTGCTTATCTCTAGGGTACCCATTTTGCCTTGAGAAAGAGTGTCCCAAAGCACCACTGCAGGTTGTTTTTTTAAGTTCCAACTGGCTGTAGAAAGAGGTGAAAGACAGGCTGACTCAGCTTAATTCCATTTCTCCAGGGAAGTCGCATTTGCAGGCTCTTAGCACAGGACTAAGCTTTCACAAGACCAGGCAGGGCTTTGCTTTGCCCGTGGCCCACAGCTGCCTGCCTGCCTGCCCAGGGGAGCACCAGGATGCTCTGCAAACAGCCAGCTCCATCCCTCCTCTCCCTGCTGAGGCATTGCCTTCTGCTGCTGGGAAGGCACCAAAGAGATGTGAAAGAAGGGGGGGGGGGGGGGGGGAAGTTAAAGCACCACGCCAGAGACACTCAGCAGGATCCAAAAACCGAAAGTCCCAAGGCCAAACGGGAATTGAGCCAGAGACGGTGATGTGCTGCCTGGCTGCCAAGTCTCCAGGCTGCTGAGAAAAGTCCCACTGCTCTTTTTGGAGGGGTACAAGGTCTCCCAGCTCTCTTCCACTGAGTTCGAAGGAAGTCCTTATGGTCATTTTAGCCCAGCTGCTACACCTCCACCCAGCGAAGGCCCTCAAGTGAAAAATAAACCCACTCAATCTGCAGCAAATTGGAGGGCAGCTCCTGACTCCTCTGCAGAAACGCGTTCCTGAATGGTGAGGTGAAGATCCCAGGCGGCTGTGGCAAGCAGGCAGGAGAAGACATGTGGAAAAAGCAGGCCTGCTCCTTCCTCCTCGAGACGACGCTGAGGGCTGCCAGTGCCCACTGACACCGGTGGTACACGCAGCTCCTGCTAATGATGGGCAAGCACACCAAGTCTGGGTAGCTCAAGCCAAAAATGCAGGTGTGTCTTTCCCTCTTTACTACAGTATATCATTTTATCACCCCCAGGGGTGTGTGTGTTCAATTCTCTTCAAAGTTATAATTTAAGTTCCAGGAACGCAGCCCCCAGCTTTGCTCGGAGGCAGAAGCTTCTCAGCAGTCCTTCGGAACGGGAGAGCGCTGGAACACAGCCACGGGTCAGAAAACGCTGCCCAAGGAAGAGGGTGATGAAAGTACCGACACTTTTGTTTAAACGATTTGCCTTCCTTTTCCCCTCGAGGAATAGTTTATAAATCATATACCTGTCAAAGCGGTGCCAAAACACTACTCAGACAAATTTCTATTTTTGACACGAGCATGTGTTTGGCTGCACTTCCGATGGCTGGCTGAAGCTGCGTGATTATGAGATACATCCAGACGGAGCATCTCTGCGTTCCAGCAACCACCTTCTGTGACTGGGCAGGTCACCCACTCAAACTAGAAGTGCTGAGGCCTGATTCTCAGTCCCTTGTTAATGAAACATTAGGAAGCAGCTGAAGTTGGTTTTTGTTCTGTTGTGTGTGGGTTTTTTTCCTGCTGACAGCTTGCAAAAACTCTTCCAGCAGAGTGGAGGGAAGGAATGGACTGAGCAATGAAGTGAGGCTGAGGTGTTGCAAGAAACAAGCACAAGAGAGTTCTATGTGGCCAGACAGTCCAGCTCCTATAACTAATGGTGAGAAGTGGAGAAGCTCTGAGGCCACTTTCATTATATTTTTTCCTGGAGCACCTGCTTTTCTTTACATATTTTTCATATAGTTCACCTAAGGTCATGTCTGTTGCTTTGAACACTGCCATGTTTCAAGAGCAGGAAGAAGAAAGAGAAGGGTCCCACAAAGCCATCAAAAAACTATTTTCAGGAATCAAAATCCCCATAAATATTTTCATAAGATTATCTGAATCACTTGCATCTGTCCTATCTTTTATTAATTCTTCCATCCTAGGGTGAGCTTCTCTGGAAGAGGCGGGTCTGGTGACATATTTCATTGTGTTAGCTAGTATAGCATCCCATAAATGAAGCGGTTTGGTAAGCAGAGTGCCTACCAGGCCATCAGCAGTAAATCCACAAAAGGTTAATGAAGCCTGAAACTACAGTCATTTTTGCGTGATGGCCTCTCTGCAACGTCTTTGAAGGAGATATCTCTGTGGTGTGAGCTGCAGAGAAATGACTCCAGTGGAAACCAGCTATGACTGGGGAACAGGGGCAATCAGGGAGAAGTGATCGTGGGGACAGGATGGAGCTCCAAGATTTCTTTTTTAACATGATCTGGGGTTTTAAACTCTTCTCTTCTGCAAAACCGTCTTCTCACAGCAATCTAGCGTGAAGAACTTTAGTATGCTTTTGTTATTTCGTGCTTTTAAGTTTGATTCACATGTTTACCTGCCTCTTACTGGTCTTCTTCAGTATTATTTTTTTTTTATGTCTGAGAATTATGGTGGAATTGTTTTACTATCAGTGGAGTAAAAGGCAGCTCCATAGGCAATTTCCTAGCCTGCTTGTGCTTCGAAGTCACACCAGAGAAATAAGTTGTGTGATACAGTTGGCTTTCACTCATAGTGTAAGCTATCTTGTAGGTACAAAAGGATGAGTCTGAGTGACCAGGTCAGCTGTAAAAGTCACTGTGGGTACAAGCTCAGTTTTTTATACAGGTTTTTCATTGATCATTTTCAATTATTCTCCTCTTGACCAATACTTTTTATGCTGACTATAGAGCATTCCTTTTTTTTTTTTTTTTAAGTAGTCTGTGTTGTTAAATTATTGCAATGATTCCTTATTGCACATCACTACAGAGGGGAAAAAGAAAAGGTTTACATGTGGTTAATTGTACAAACAGCGCATCACCATGAAGCTTTGCAAAAATTAAAATGGTCTGGCATCATAGCAGGACAGTCACTTGCAAGTGTTTGAACATTAAAGGCTAGCAATAGGGAGCAGAAGGGCAGGTAGCTGGCCAGATGAACTTACATTGGCAAAGGGAAGTGAGAGAAATAAGAGATTGTTTTGGAAATATATGACAGGAACACACAAGAGACAAAATATGTTAAATTGAAAAAAACAGTAGGTGATGAGATTTTGCCAGTTGAGATTTAGAGCTCTTTGGAACAGAGGCTGTCTTCACATGTTGCATTTTTATGTATTTATAAAGCAGGTTCTGACCTCAGAAAAAAGTCTTTTCAAAGTCTCACCTGTCTGAATCTTTAGTTATCTAAACACCTTTCATAAAAGGGCCCAAAGTCATGTGGATTTAAAAACACCTCATATCTATAAATAAAAAATGATGATAGATGGCCGAAAAATGAGCTGTGGCAGGTAAATGTTCTGTGACCAGAGGGACTGGTCTGTTCTTATTTTGCATTCGCATTAATTAGCTAGAAGTGGGAGTAAATAGCACCTTAATAGAGAAATATTACAATGGGACCTGGAGAAGTTGTAAGGATTAATTAGATAATCTTCATAAGGCATTTCAGATATGAGTACTTCTTTGCATACTTTCATTTAATTAAACATTTATTTCATCTAACAAAAGCTCGCTATGAAGAATTGGTATTTTTACTAGTCAAATAAGCATGTAAAAATTTAATTTATACCTATGAATTTTTTTTCTTTCCTTCTCAATGTACATAGAGGATGTGTGTCTGTGGGTATATGCCTGTCTGTACATACGTGTATATATGGTAGTAATAAAATATGTGAAGAAGTGTATGCACTCACACAATATCCCTATTGGGACAGAACTAAGAACAGTTTTCTTAGAAAACCAAGAGCTTCCATAATCTATTTTTTATATTTGCAACAGTAGTAAGAGAAGTGAAGAATGGACATGTGCAGGTGAAAGTACTTTCCATTTTACAGTGCTAACTCCTCTTTATTAGAATCTTGATGGGAAAGTAGAAAATAAAAATCTATTGTTCATTTTTACTTTGATCATCATACCCATCATTTTACATACCACATGCTTTCCTTTTCCAAGGGCATATATTGTATTTATTCTGCAGCTGCAGTATATTGATTTTGGACTACCGAGTTCAGTGCAGATGAGTGACAAACTAAATAAGCTGCTGGGTGACTGATAAGTAACCGTGTTTAATCTCTTGGCTCCAAAATGAAATCCCATAACTCATTGCAACAATTTTAGTTTTGGTACTCAGTCAAGATCATACAATCATATTAATATTTTTTTTCTTATAAAAGTAAAGACCAGTAGTACAACAGAAGCTTTCATGGAAACTACCCCAATTCTGCATTCTACCTCTACCAAAGTACACGCAGAATTATTCCAGATTTATATTAATGCATCTGTATAATAAAGCTGATAGTTTTAATTAGATGCAAATATTAATCTGCATTTCTTTTGTGTTGTATTTATTTTTCAGTAACTGAATAAATTATTACCCCTTTTTAACAGCTGTGGTATTTTCTAAGCCTTTGTCCACTGAATAAACAACAAACTACTCAACTTCCTTATGCGGTACTCTGGGTTTTAAAATATAGATGTCAGATCTGCCTTCTTAGAATCGTAGAATGGTTAGAGTTGGAAGGGACCTTAAAGATCATCTAGTTCCA
>JAOXJM010000023.1:101326446-101341152 GCA_026413425.1 Tringa solitaria | reverse complement strand
ATCTAATCTAAATCTCTTCTCTTCCAATTTGAAACCATTGCCCCTTGTCCTGTCATCACTCTTCCTGACAAAGAGTCTCTCTTCAGCTCTTCTGTAGGCTCCCTTCAGACATTGGAAGGCTTGTTATAAGGTCTCCATGGAGCCTTCTCTTCTCCAGGCTGATTTCTTGAAGAAATGTATTATTGTTATTATTTATGATAATAATTTATTGATTTTTCTCTAAGTATAATTAGTATATAGTGATATATAAATATATTTCTTTCTATTTTTGTATTGTTATATTCTTAGGTCCCCTATCAATAGGAACAATCCAGTTACCAGTAAGTAAACAGTGTAAATCTTACAACATGCACTCTGAAATCTCGAGGCAGTAAAAGTGGGTACTTTTGAAATACCAGCTACAATATTTAACCCAAAACCTCATTGAGCTTTATAAGGCCGGAAAGCTCTCCTCTTTCTTGGCCCGGCTGGACAGCACACCCAAGGAGAGCTTGTAATGCACACAACGGTATCAAATGAATTGTGGAATACATACTCCAAGGCAACTGAGAGCAGAATATATTCCATAAAATCACAGCTCGTGCAAGCTCATGCACTGCAAACCATTAGGCTGCTTGAAGCCAGGGTGTGCCTGCAGGGGAGGTGTGACTGCAACACGGCCAGGCATACTCAAGCTCATTTTTCCCTAATTGTGGTGGCTACAGCACCAGTGAAGTCCTCCAACAACCCGACATCTCCAATACAACAGATTTATTACTGTGAAAACCTGAAGGATGGTTAGAGCTGCCCATGGGCACTGGACTCACCCTTGAGTTTCAGCAGAGACAGATTTGTTGCCAGCTGACCTTTTTTTAATGGAGAAGAACAATCATCCTCCTGCTTGTAGGTGTTTGTATAAATAGCCATTTTTTTGCACCTTTTTTAACAAACAGCATTTTTGGAGTATTGCTGAGATCTTTCATACAGAAATGCTAGGATGCACTAAAAGAATAAAATTGCCTAAGAAAATAAGAATTTCCACCTGTAGTTGGGAATAGGAATATGTGCAACCCAATAGCATGCTTGCCACCTGACTGAATGGCATGGGGTGCAAGGAGGAGAGGGTGGGTGCTTCTGAATAACTTTTTCAACAAAATCCAGTAAAATGGGTTTCATAAAACAGTAGCTGACCAGTAATTAGCCAGGGTTTGTTCCTGCTTTATGTGCTAATGGAAAAGTGAGTTTCTGCATGGAATGGCTGCTTGAAAACCTGTCATTAAACAAACGTGCAGGGGTTTTTAGCATTTTCTGGTGAGACAGACTGTAGGTTATTTAAGCTGAGGCAATGGTAAGCATGTTAAAAAATTATCAAGCATTCCAATGACCTCAGGCTAAACTTGAGTTTGCTCTTATAGAAGGAGACTGTGATAACAGCACAGTTCAGACAATTAAATACAGTAAGGTTCACAGCAGAGGTGACTGGCTGTTTGAAAAGTGCTGCAGCACACAATTTATGACATCCTTTATTTTAACGCTGCTCCTGTAAATGCTTTAATGTGCTTAAGCCAGTTTATTCCTTTGTAATGGTCGGTGATTGCAATCAGGCATGCCCCATAGACAGCTTCACACTTCCGTGTGAGGTATTATTTGATAAAAACCCTAATCAATAAATCTAATTTATTCTCTTGCCAGATATAGTTACATAATGTGTTTCCAATTTGGGCCTGGATCAGTTTCCTGGAATGCTGAATAACCTGTGCGAATCTATAAGGTTTATACCAAGCTGGCATTCAAAATCATTATGACTGGACTCTAGACCTTGCTTTATAAAAAGAAAACAGGACTATTTCTGAAATAAACTCATCTTTCCATAAGATTTTAAGGACAAATGAAAAGGTTATAGAATTAAATAAGGATAATATTCATAGTGCAGAGTGTAGCTTCCAGAGTTTCCTTTCTAACCACGTTTTTAAGATGACACGTATTATGAGCTAAGGAATCATAATCCAAATACTATCTTTTGGTCTAAGAGTGAGTGACTAGTAGCAGCTGGACAGCTGGCACATTATTTCAAAGAGTATGGATTCTGATAATAAACTTTTCCTACAAAACATATTGCCGTAAATCTTCCAAGCTTTGGGGAAATGCCTAGATTAGTCCAGATCTTCATTGGGTAGATGCACTGTAGAAATGAGAACTGCTAAAAACTGAAAATTTCATCTCATGGGATTTGCTTCTATTTGAAAGTTTCATTATTTCATTCATTCTTTTAACAAAATGGAAATTCCACTGAAATGTGTTTGGAAACATAAGTTCCATGTGTTCAACACTTCAATGTGTTGAACTGAAGTCAATCCTTCAGGTTCATCTTCCGCTGAGTATTGCATCTCTTTTGTGTCACAGAGTTTTCTATAAATGGCATTTCACTTTCTAGCTGAATGACAGGAGCCATGCTGGCAGGGGACAGTGACAAAAGGGTATTTCCTTTTTATAGCACCACATTTAGAGTCCGGCCATAATAATTTCAAGTGCTACCCAAGGGAAGAGTGGGATTCACCATTTTCAGCGCATACTTCTGGGTCTGTTCTTGTAGTTTTGTCTAGTGACTGCCTACTGTAAAAACACAGAAATGCTCTTTTTGCCAGACAGATCTGCCGCTGGCAGCCCCTGGGGGGGGTTGGGCTGGAAGCCCACGCCGGGCAGCCTCAGAGCAGTACCTGGGGAGTTCAGCCTGGATTTAGGTTAGTAATTTTTAATCTCTCCAGGAAGGCAAGACTGCACTCTTGGGTACCTGATGGGATGTTGTCAATCCTATGGCCAGTGTTCGGGAACTACAGGCAGTTGTTCCTGTGTGTTCCTCCCTGAGAATGGAGGTAGGTACCTAGCAGAGTTTAACAGCTTTAGTTAAAATCACCCAAAGTCGGAAAAGACTCATCTTCAATGACTTTTGATTTGCGAAGAACTACTGACATCATATGCGTGTTAGGATATCTGTGTGCATATATGCTTGTGTGTATGTGTATGTTTATGTCACATATATGTGATATTCCTCTGTAATTCCTTATTTCCCTGTGTAAATGGCAGATTTGGTTTAACCTGTTTTAACCTTCATTCAAGCATACGGCACATGGGGAAATGCTGAAAGAAGTTGTTTTTTTTTTTAAATTATACTAGTAGAAGTAGAAGTAGTAGTAGTAATTGTTGTTATTGCTTGTTACAGGCATATTATTATAGGCTATTACCTTCATAATCACACTCAAATATTAATACCAAACTCCTTAGAGGTGAACAAAAATCATCACTGCTGCACCTAGAATTAACAAAAACTCATATCTGTGGTACTATTTGAAAAATTCTGTGCTTTGCTTTTCAAAATTACTCAGATAAGATTTAAGTAATATTATTAGACAAACAATTACATGGTGAAATGTATCAAGACCAACATGAGGTTACAATCATGTTCCAGCCACAGGTGTCCAGCAGAGCAGTGTGTGTTCAACACACAGCAGATACCCATGTCCACCACATGCAAATGAAGTGGGAAACCCTGCACAAAGCTGTTTCCTTCTGTGGCCTGAGTAGTGGGCCAGAAGTTTGAGGGTCTTCCAGGTTAATCCTGTTGGAGGAAGACAGTGACGTTACTCTCTCAACAAAAATGTACACATTCCTGTTTTCTTCAAAAAACCATACAGTTTCAAACAACTAGAGGCCATTTAATTACCAATGGTATCAAACTTCTTTTCTGCCAGAACCCTCCAAAGACTCTTTCAGGGTTCTTCCTGGGGGCAATAATCAGGATGTCTTAGTGATTCCTCTGCAGAATATTCCTGAACTGAGATTTGCAGCTTTATTTTTCTCTACTGTGTGCACGTATTTACACATACACATCCATTTATCTTGCCGGAGAGTTTAAAATCCCAGGGAAGTATGGTATTTTTTTTGTGCCTGAGGTAAAGATCTGAGTCAATACTTTAGATTTGGAAAATACTGTTATTTCAGCCACCTGCATCCAGTAAAAAAAACTTAGTGGAACTTAAATGAAAGGTAGTGAAGATTCTTCCAATTAGATTTAAGCCATTATATAGCAATATTAAACGTATTTCTTCGTAGCAGTCTTCAGAGGCTATTCCAGTGGAATGAGTCATCATTTGGGGCTATATTTGCTCCTACATCACTTTCAGAAGACAAACTGCACCTTTGGGTGATTAATGCTTGCTTATTAGAGAGAAACGATGCTGCAAAGCTCCAGCAGCTAGACACTTAAATATCACACAGGGATGGAATTTTTCTAGATGAAAGCCTGAGATTTTCCATGGATGATAAGTGTGTGTCCTTAGGAAGTTCAAATGTACTGGGAAGAGTTTCTATCCAGCATGATAAAGATCAGAATTAACAAAGATCATGGGTCACCTCTGAAACTTTGTATTTCAAGATACTGAAAGCACCATGGTTAAATTCACTCAGTAGATATCATCACTAGTCTCAGAGCACTTAAAGCAAGAGAAAAAAACATCCCTCTGCAGTCAAGTAAATTACCGGTATAATCTAATTAAGCACACTATTTTACAACAAAAATAGTCTATTTTAAAGGGAAAAATAACCTCCTGGTGCTTATGCATATGATTTTCTATCCAAACTGCCAGTACTTAGACCTTTGTACAAATGATATAGGATGAAAAAAACATATTGTTATAACAAAGTTTAATTTTTGCTGACCTTTTTAATTAAGATTATATTACTAATTCAGAATTATTCTTCACTGATGATAGATTTCTTACAAGTCCAAATTACTTACAGCCAGTCCCTCATGGAAAACTTTAATTTTTGATTCAGTTCAGTTCTACTTTATACTGATCCTTATACCACCCTCATTTCATAATACTGTGCAACTATGTTATACCACTGCTAAATATATCAGTAGAATGCTACACAGTGGTAATCAAAAAACCATCAAAGCATAGCTCAGATATTCAGTATGATTTTCTATTTATATAAAATTTTGGAGTAATCTCTTTCTGTTCAAGAGCACTATTGATTTGCAGATACCTACTGATTTCTTCGGGACCTTTCCACAGCAAAGGATTTGCTTATTAAGATCTAAAAGGTGGAGTACAAAAAATAGTTAGGTTTGCAGTGTGAAAAATTGGTATACAGAGAGACTTGCTTTGTTTTAAAGTTATGATATTGGAGTTGGATCTTTCCAGAGCAATCAAACTTTTGTCATTGTCTATATAAACTCAGTGTATATGCTAACAGTTCTCCACTTTCATAAGACTGACAGGAAAAAGGGGCTGTTTCTTGTCCAGTATTCTGGGGGAAAGATAGTTTATATGACCAATATAGAATCAGGATGCATAAGACACTGTTTGCCTGCAAATGACATTCGTGAGAGCAAAGACCATGACAATGAATGTCATACATTATGACATTATTAAGTTAAACGTATTTCCAGGCTACTTAATTCTCCCTTACAAAGGCTGATATATACTGTGAGCAAAGTTGTTTGTATGAAGTAATTGTAGTTGCAAGCATATTCATAATATGTAATAAATTGTGTACCTTCAGATACATCAAGCATTGGAGCAGCCTGCCCAGGAAAAGTGGGTGAATGACTATCCCTGGAGGTATTTAAAAGATGCGTAGATGTAGCACTTAGGCCTAGTGGTGGACCTGGCAGTACGAGGTTTATGGTTGGACTCAATGATCTTAAAGGTCTTTTCCAACTTAAACAATTTTGTGATTCTGTACTGCATATTTTACCACACTACAGTGTGTACTTCTGGCCACTTTCAGAAGCCTCAGAGACAGAGATAAGAGAACTGAACCGCCAGTAAAGTTTTTGAACCATATTAGGGTGATGCATGTTGATAAAGTGAAGCTAATTTATGAGCAAGTGGTACCATCCAGTCTTGGAAGTGAAGGCAGATAAAAATCTTATCAGTCATGTGATCAACCTCAGACTTCCTTGCACAATCAATCTTATTTGCTCTGCAGTTTCCCAGCTGTCAAACATATCACAAAATAGCTTATGTAGCAACAAGGTTTTCCCAAATTGCCAGGGCCATAGCTGAACTACAGAATTTAGGTCCTAAACTATTCACTCTAGAGTATGTCTTGGATATAGTACTGCTGCACTCCAATGATCAAGAGGAAAATATGAGGAAATCTGTTAAAAGTTCATGCCTTGTACTTGTTAAGTGTTTTCTTTCTTTTAATGTATTACATTTTCAGTTATATCCTAGTCAAATAATAACATATAATTTGTATAAAGTATTGTCTATATAATATATAAAAGTATAAATACATAAATATATGTATGTCAGATTAAAATTGTGTCTATGAAAGTCCAACCCCAAATTGTTTATATTCCACTTAGTGAGAAATTAATGCGCCTAAGTGTTTTGTTGTTTGTCTTGCCAATAATCTCATTGGTATCCAGTGTATCTAACTGTTTTCTTGGAAAATTATTTCTAGAAATAAATTTTATTTGCAGTTCATAGGCTTTCTAGACATGTGGGCCTTACATAGAAGTCATTAGCATAGTTGACAAATATTTTTCCATTGCCTGTTGTCCTCTGCTCAGTAAATTGAGAGCTTGCTTTTAAGTTACTCGATGCTTACAGTAACATGAGACAATCAACATCCATCTAGCAGCAGAACTTCAAAGAGAAATCAGTAGTTCCCCTGCCAGTCCTGCCCCATGCACAGCAGCTCCTGGAAGCAGCTAGGTTGCTTTGAACTCAACTTTAACTTTACTTCAGAGCCAACTTGGGGCTCTGATATAGGATGTAAATTGGAGTAGCAAGGTGGTGTAACCCACTGGTGAGTGGGTGTTAGAGGGCCCCCTCTGAGCAAAACTGTAGCATGTGTGATTTGCTCTAATGCCTGATTACAGCTACCTACTTTTTTAGCTCATGCTGGAGCGATTTAGTGTTTTTATTTCTGCACATCCCCAGCTGAAACTCAATAAATAACTCTTACTACAAACTGCTGGGCCACCTGGGGCTCAGATTTGGGGGAGCCTCACTGATCAACTGGAGGTTCTTTGAGCAGAGGAAATGCACAGGTATGAATATGTGGCATATAATTTCCTTCTTTGGGTTTTTTCTCCATGTGTACTGGTCTCATCCATGCTCTACGCCTACTGATTCATGCTCCTCTTGAGCTATATTTAGAATTAAACCAGCACATTCCTTCTGAGAGGAGACTGGCTGTGGTTACATAGATTATTGCCCTGGGGGCTGTAATGCAGTCTTCACCTTACTTCAAGCACTTTGAACTGAGGAAACAGATGGGTGCCAAATGGCAACCAGAAGCGGTCTGGGTCAAGTGATGTGGTGGAGGTGCAGCTGGGCCGGGCTCAATGTGGACAGCCATGGGCACAGCCAGCACAGACCTCCCATGGTCAGGAGATGAGCGGTCCCTTCTCAAAGGGAAGACCTTTAGCAGCAGATATATTCAGAGTATACTGATAATTCATATGAAATCCATATTGTAATGAGGCACAGCTCTTCGGGTTCTCCTGTGAATGCCCCAGGGCCAACCTTTTTTTGTCAGCTGTGCCTGGTCCTTTCAAGGCAAGAAGCCTTTGAAAGCATCCATATGGGATACAGTGTGGAGGGGCAAGAGGGTGAGGACAGACATGACTGGACTGATAAATATCGATTGATAGGAGATCATGAACAGAGGAGGAAAGAATACATGCTTTATTTTCTTCTGAGGCCTATAATTAAATTCTCTGCAAGTGACAAAATTTTCTGGCACATCCTTGCACAGAATTTTAAACTGGTTATACTGGACCAGAGCTCATGGTCTTCTTATCAACTTCCTCTTTTTCATCTTGTTACTTAGTGCACATCTTCTTTACTAAACCCAGAAGTAGATAGCTATGATTTAGGCTATAATTAACAGGGGAAAAAATGTTCACCTGACTAATCGGAATATGATTTTAACGGCTTTCCTCACAGGCATAATACAATACTGGAAGAAAGGTCCCTTTCTAGCAGAAAATTGTATACATGTTTTATACTCTGCACATACGTAAACCTTGCTATCAGTTCCCACTAGCCCAGTAAGTGGAAATCACTGCATAGACCTTTAACAAAAAATGATAGCATTGCTGTCTGACTGAAGCCCCTCAGGATTTGTTTGTGTAGGAGCTCCAAATGCTAACTCACACCTTCTGGAGGCCCCCCCTTAGAGAGTATAAAACTGTTGTGTAATTTAACTGAAAAAAAAAAGGTCTTAAACAAAAAAAATATAATGTTTTAAAATGGAGAACCTTTAGAAAAACAAGCCAATCCTCTGTGTACTTCAGCTGAAATGAACACCAGCTGCCTTAGAGAATTCAGCAGGAGAAGACCAACTTGCAGGAGGCATCAGGCAGCATCCCCAGGGCTCAGGCTGCGCCAGGGCTGACTGACGCACCCAGCAGCAGCAAAGGAGGTGCTTGTGGGGAATGACCCACTTTGTAAAGCCTTCCAACAACACCAGATCAGAGTTTGGAGCCAGACAAATGACTAATAAAGAATAAGCAATCATGTTTCAGCAAATTAATGTCAAGCAGGAAGATCCACTTCCTGCTTGGAGGTCAGCTCTTCAGGCAAAGCTGAACCTGCTCAGTGTCTTGAATGCAAGTTCAGTGGGAGCAGGGCCCAAACAGAAGTGCCAGTAAACAGCAAAAATAAAGAAAAGAGGTGGAAAGCCCAGAGCTGAGAGAAAGCTAAACATAGGTCTCCAGTGTATATAGGATGTTTGATTTGCTAATTGATCAATTTACTTTTAACTACATGAGGAAAGCATTATTATTTCTCACATTGTGGACAAAATCATACCTAGGCAAAGATCCCATGGTCAAATAGAACTTTTCATAACACCTGTAGTATGTATAGCTTTCATTATTTAGATACCATTCAAACAAATCTATCAGGTTGTCCCTGAGCATGTAACCTCTGTAACGTTCCTCATCTAATATTTCTTGTAGTGGAGACCATAATTTCTATGTTTGCAGTGTATTCCTGGGTTTTGAGGCCCTTTCATCCGCCAGGCAGCAGTTTGCCCCAGGGGTGTCACCAAGCAGGGAAGACATTGTGGTATTGCAGGGCAGCCCAGTGGGATGCACCTACCAGGGCCCCAAAGGTCCTGCTCCATCCTATGATCCAAAGGGCTGGATTCAGTGCTGTCACACCAGGCAACGGGTACAGCTTCTGTGGGCTGACAGGACCTCTGCTGCTTGGATGAAGAGTAATTAAATAAATTGCAGTCATGAAGAAGGAAATCTGTCTTCTAGTTTTTATTGCTTAACTGTTGGAGAAGGGAAATAGCTACATTGGTGCAGCTACATCATTTTACATGGACTGAGGATCTGGCCATTCAGTATAATTTAGCAATTTTCCAACCCCTTATTCAGCAGAATGTAGTCTGAGGTGACCTTTTGCACGAACCTCCAAAGGCCACAGAAACTGAATACTTCCCAAGCTGACCATCTGACTTCTCCTTGTGAAAAGTTACTCTGTATTAGAAGGTCAAAAGAAAAAGAAAAGAAAAGGCTCCTCAGCAGGGAGCTGCCCTTTGAGATGTTAGGTAATTTAAATTAACTGGCATCATGCTGAGTAGCTTACATTTCTATATCTGTATGTGAGTGGGAACAGCTAAGGTCAAAGGGTCAGCCTCTTCTTCAGCAGGAACGCATCCCTTTGCTGCCTCTTCCTCACTGAGCACGATGCTGAACATCAGCGGTTTCTTTTGGGGTCTACTCCTGCATTCCACACACCATGGCAGAAAAAGTGAAAATGTTAATGCGACAACAAAAGTCAAAATAGATTTCTCTTTGCCCTGGCTGTTACCTTCCATGATTCCTTGTCAGAGCTGCTCAGCATCCTCATGTTTCCACTAAGGATATAATGCCTACTCCCTAGAGGTAGGAGATCTTGTAGGAAAGCTGGTGTTACCTTGTGCAACTACTTGAATAGGGAAGTTTATGGATAGAACAGAAGCTATTAGGAACTTGTTTGAACACATGACCTCTAGCTACTAAACTAGGAAAAATAATTGCAAAAGGTGAAATAAGCTTTCTGCTAACAGCACAGTGGGAGTCTAAATGGTCTTGTAGCCTCCCAGGTCTAAGAGCCAGAGTCTCTGTAACATTGAGTTTCTGCAGATTCTGCCCGTGACAAGTAAAATGGAAGAAACAATAATTAAAAGGGACTTTGCAAAAATAATTTATTTTTGGAAAAGTACTTTGATGCTCATATATGAAATCAGCATATTGCTTCAGGATTGTAACAAGCAGTTCCAAAGGTTTTGTTCTCACTTGGATACTGAGGTTGTTTTATTTTGATTCAGTTCAATGTGATTCAGCTTAATCCATTTCTGTTCCCAACAGCATTGTTCCCTGTCTAGAACAGGTGTTTTTTGCATGTGCTTTTTCCTTACCCCTCTTCTTTCCTCTGGAAGACAGGGGGGGAGAGTTTGTATGAGGTTTTGAGATTTGGGGATTTGTTTGTTTTTCATCTAATGTATGAATGATGTGCTATGCATTTCACTAAGGATAATAAAGCTACAAAAAAACGCCTTTCACCTGGAAGGAAGGACAGTTGATATTCCAAGCCAGTATCAGTGAAATTTGTGATGCTTCATTCCCCTTTCATTCATTCATTTGTTGAAATTACCACTAAGATACATAAAAATGACTAAAACATTTTGAGCAGAACACAGCTGTTCTCTAGTTCACTCTAGTTCATGAGTTAGCCACAAAATAACTCAGTAGCCTATTTACATAGATTTTGTAATTTTAAATATTTCCTTTAAAGGTTTTTCAAATTATTCTTGTTTCATTGCACTGCCTGAGATCACACAATGCAATATTGCAATTCAACATACTTTTCAGGCTTTTGAGGTTACTTAGTTCCACTAGGCGTTTTACACCACATCAGAGGTGTGCATTATCTCACCATAACACAGTCCTGCCATGTCTCGCGTAATGAAGCTCCTGCATACCAACTAAATCAGTTAATTGATATAGTACTGATAAGTTTATTAATAGAAAAACAAGACAAACTGATTCTGAGGTGTTAGCATATCTCTAAACAGAAGATTGCTTAAAGACTGAAGGCAGGACTGTTTATTTGTATAATTGACCTATCACTGAACTGTTGACTAGTGTTGTTTTGTAACTCAAGAATCTCCATATTCTTCTTGCCAAAATGAACATAAGATAATGTACCATAGACTTCAAAATGCTATATAAACTAGGATTATGTCCAGTAACCGACTGGGAATGGAACTGCAGGATAGGGAAGCGAGGTTTGAGGCACACCAGCAGTAAAATTTATGCCACAACTTTAAATACCTGAAGTCACTTATGCCAATCAACTATGTTGCCCTTAAAAATTGAAGGGTGATGCCTATCATCTCCACAATAGGTATCAGAAACAGGTGAGATGAATCGCTCTCCAAGGTTGCCAGTTTCTTTCTATGATGATTAGATGAGCCTTGAGTGGCTAGTTTAGATTTAGACAAGTAACATGTAGATATCTCACCCCGTAGATAAATTCCACCCTGTACCACAGGAAATTATCCACTAAATGTGCTATAGTCAAAGGTCTACATAGAGCAGGGACAGGCAGACCCAGGCTGACTTTGACCAGTAGGCTCAGCCACAGCAAAGAAGGCAAGTCAGCAGAATTACTGCTTCGTCGGGACACCCTGGACAATTAAGACTGTGCTTGCTTAACTAGCCTGACCAGAAATCCATACCACAATTTCTTCACTGCCACTGTTATCCGCTCTTGTTGGATTAGCAAGATACACCCCCCTGTGCTTCAGTGATGGCTTCCCCTTACAGAATAGGTAGAAACTAAATTTGTGACCCACCAGTTCTACATGACTCAGGGAGCGTGGAAAGTGTCTTTGTCTTCTAGTGGTCATTGTTGATTTTTATCTTGTCAGATTATAACTTCTTTCCAAGCCAAAATGATCTACTGAATTGGAAAACAGCCTACTTAACAAACTGTGCATGAGGAAAACATTCCCACGTCTCCCCAGCCATTGGAAGAGAGATCTGCTGTTTTCCTAAGTCGTGTGACAACCAACTCTTGAGGGAAGTTCAAACCTCAGCTGAGTATGCATGTGGCCTCTTTGCCGAAGAAGATGATTTAATTTTTCTGTGATGTTAGACCTGTGTACTTCAGGTCTAAGATGAAGCCTGAGACCAAGAATAACTCAGTTCAAATAACACTGTCACAGACTAAACAGCTGCCAGCAATTGCCAGTGATTATGCTGAAGTTCCTATCTTGATTTGTAGATGAAATGAGCTAAGATAAGTGTCTGAAATGTTTATGTAAACCATCACAGGGATCTAAGAGCAAATCTGATAGCCAAACTACACTCAGACATTGTGCTAACGGCCCATCTGAAGCCATTAGGAGATTACTTTTACCTGATCATTGCATCATTGTATTAAAATACAATTAATCAAACTTCTAACACATTTTTTTTTTGGCAGCAGGACAACACTTTTACTAGAAGTTTATCCAAAGCCTAACACGATGGTATTCCTAAGTCTGACTCTGGCTGCTGTCACTATGTTTCAGCCACTTGGCCATCAGTAAGGCAGTGCACTGTCAGAAAGTAGGTCTGTGTATTTTTCTGCAATTGTTTTTTATATATAGAGAGAGACATATATATATATATTTCTGTGGTAGCAGAAATTAGGTTGCAGAGCAGTTGCATTCACACTGTGGCCTGAAGTTGTACATAAGCCCCCCATTAATGAAGGGGCTTACTGTTCACCTCGTCTTGCTGGCTCACATGCCCTCTCCCTCAGGATTTCATAGACAGATGGTTAATAAATATTAATTGTCTTATTATAAATGCTCTTGCTTTTCTTGCTATTTTTCAAGTAAGTCTAGAAAACATTTTGAAAAGAATGAGTGAAATCTAAATGAATCTGAACATTGGATGAAAATCTTCAGTTTTGTCTTTTGCCATCTTTTAAAGGTTATTCAATTTATGTTGTTGTAAGTAAAATAAATCAATGAAAATTACTTTCTCCAAAGCAAAAATGGCAGGAGTGAGCTTTCTATTACACTGTCTGTACAGGATATTGAAATAAACTGTTCACATAAGCTCAGTCAATTGTGGAAAACTAAAAAAGAAAAAGCATATATGATGAAAGGTAATCACTTCTTTTCACTGATTCCCATTTTAGACAATTTTTATGCATTACTGTGAGACACACATAACTTTTTCGTTTACTGTGAATGAGTCCTGTAACGCTTAACCACAAAACTACACACATGCAAAAGGGGCACTCGTGTTACATAGCCAGCTAAACTTTGTATATATTTATGCTCAACTAATTAAAATCCCAGTTCCAGGACATAGCAATTTCTTTACCCCTTTTCCATCATTTGTGATATTAGCTCTGCTATTCTCTACATATAGTAGAATTACTTGTAGTGTAAGTATATTACTTGACATGCAAAGCACTAGTGGAATCAAATACTATTTAGAACAGGGAACAGATTATCAGATATACAGAAGACTGTATATTCAGTCCACTGAATTTGAAGGAATTACACTCCCCAGTGGAGAATAGGGTCTTTGAATACACTTTTAACTGATTTTTCTTTTCAATTTTATCTGCAGTAGGAAAGGTTTGATCCTTTCAGAACTTGAAAACATACCTTACTCTTATACAAATTGATTCACTGTACGTGTTCTGCAACCTTTCACTGCCAATGAGAATACAGCTGTGCTAACCAGAAGAGTTCTCAGGTCATTATGAGGTACTGCCATGAATAATGTTCTCTGAAGGAAGATGCGGGAAGTGTGTCCATGAATGTGCATCTGACTACATATATAAAGGGAAAGACATACAGACGTATTGCAAAGGCTTTGTGATTACACCGACCTGCATGTGGTTTTGAGACACTTGCTGAGGAAGTAAAGGCAAATGTGCATATAAGTTAAAGCAAACTTATAACCCACAAAAGATGTAGCCCCATGAGCCTATATGGATATGCGCTGACCATGAAAACCTTTTCTCTAATAGTGAATATTTTGCTATGTTCTTAGAGATGAAATGGTGGTACGCAAAAGGAATAATATGCAGAGGAAATAAATGCTCCTGTAATGTGAGTATTCATTTATGCCTAAAGTCTCTGCTCTGTTCTTCCCAAAAGTGCCGATCTTCCTTTCTTTTAATATTAAAAAATACCAAACCCCAAAAAACTAAACATAGAGGGTGACAAGTATGTAAATGAAAGTATTAAAGGTGGTGTCATAATTGTGAAATCGTATTTTGAACAAGGTACTTTGTATCTCAGATGAAAAATATATCCCAAATGGCAACATGGTTTGAAATATTCTCTCCCTCTCCCATCTATCAAAATGTCCATCAGGCATGGTGAATTGGTGTAAATGCCAGGAGAACATGCAATCCATGTTTCAGGCAGTTTGGGCCTCTATAGAACTGAAAAGGCTGAAGGATTTTTCACAGAATCACAGAAAAATATGGGGTTGGAAGGGACCCCGGGAGATCATCTAGTCCAACCCTCCTGCCAAAGCAGGTCCTCCTAGAGCAGGTTGCACAAAAACGTGTCCAGGTGGGTTTGGAATATCTCCAGAGAAGCAGACTCCACCACCTCTTTGGGCAGCCTGTTCCAGTGCTCTGCCACCCTCAAAGGAAAGAAGTTCCTCCTCATGTTTAGATGGAACTTCTT
>JAOXJM010000023.1:101298740-101317390 GCA_026413425.1 Tringa solitaria | reverse complement strand
TATGATGCAGCTCTCATAAAGCGTAACTCTGGACATAGTGCAACTATGCCCTGAACCCATTAGAAGGGTACTGTTTTTGTATAATACTCTTGGTTAATATACCAAAGTAATCAAATTGAGCAGAAACCTGACAAAAATCCATAGTGCAGTCTTGCCCACACATTCCGCTTCCATGAAAATTCACCTTTCCATAAAAAATAATTTTTTTCTGTTAATATTGAAATTCAAATACATTTTCTGCCTTAAGAACAGACTGACTTTCCTCTAGGGCTGCACACGTCCTAGTGTTAGGACTATCCCTGACAAAAATCAACAGCAATAAGTAATATGAGGTCATTTGCATTAAAAGATGGGACGATACGCTGGATATAGCTCCCTCATCAGACCCAGAATTGAAATATCTCCTACTCAAGAATTAATAGTACAACAGGTAGCAGCAAGGCCCTATAACTACTCTTTAGGATGAAATTACTTGAGTTAAAAATGTGTCAGCTTTTGGGGAACTGAGAGCATGTACTTGTGTTTGTGCTGCATTGACTCAGAATAATCACTTCTGACAGGAGATAAAAAATATAAATGCTGAAAGTTGTGTTCCCCCATGTGGTGTCTACAGATCTTGCCCAGGAATGCCAGATGAAGCTTCTAAAAGTTACAAATGTAGTATAGAGCATGACATTTAAGCTAAAAAACTAAAAAATGAGGTTAATGACTTCTTCAGTATGAGAAAGAGATGGCGTATGATGAGCTGATGTTTTTTATGGAAGACATATCTGTAAAACAGGCACTTTCTTTGCTTTGGATCTTCTCTGGGGTCTTCCTTGCCTGGTTAGGAATGCCACCAGGGAAAGAATATTGCTATTGCGAACCTTTTCTGAAGTCATCAGATCTTGCTTGCGAACCTTTGGTTTTGAAATTCAGAAAAATATTCAAAATTCTGTGCATTCCTTTTCAACATGATCTGAAACTAGTTATTTCAATGGGTCTGTAATCATACAAATCAGCTATGTCTAATGAACTGCAGAAGGAGAGGTTTGTATTCAGACAACCTGAGAGAACATGTGAGCCATTAAGAACTGCAACGTAGGTCAGGGAAAGGTCCAGTCAGCCCAGTATACTCTACAAGGAACTATTTACATCTTGCATTTTTCAGCAAATTTCCAAAGCTGCTTTATGGAGCTGGCCCCGATCATGCGCCAGCCCCTGCTGTAGCCACTGGCACTGGGGAAAGAGAATTAAAAAACAGAGGAGCTGTAGACTGATTCTTAGTAAATTAGATTTTGAGAATCAGCATGTCCAGGAATTTTTGAGCTAGAAGCTATATCTAGAGCTTCATTTAAGAAGTTCAAGGAAGATCTGTCTTCTGTGACATTTTCTTGCCTTTCCCCCCTCTGTTTGTACTTTTGAACCCTGCAACATCATGCCACAGTGAGTTCCATAACTCAATGCATTTGCTTTTCTTTCCACCTGCCACCTGGGAGACCCTTAGTTTCTTGTACCACTGCTCCCCAGTCCGAATCTTCATAATGTCAGGATTTTACTTAGCTGTAACAGGTCTCCCAGACACCTTTTTCCTACACCTTCTAGCCTTTTCTCCTGTAGAAATGACTGCATACCTCTGATCATCTTTGTTACTTTTCCAACTGCTGCATTGTCCTTTCTGAATGAGAACAACTGAAGACACACATTGTGTGAGACATAGGCGAAAGAGTGTTTAAGGCAGCATAATGATGTTTTCTGTTTTCTCTTTCTTTAAATCGCCATGATTGTATTTGCCTTTTTGGCTACAGGTGAATACTGAGTCAATGTTTTCAGGGATTTGTGCATCCGTGTCCTAGGCTAATCTACAGCACTGATTGTATTCTGTAAGGAGGGTTATTCCCTTCTCCTGCATACATGCATGTATTCATCTGCTATTTTGTTATTTAACCAACTGTTGTTTTGTTATTTGTTTTGTTTTATTAGCTGTTTTGTTATTTAACTGCAACTGTTTATAATCAGCTTTATGTATGACCATTCCAAGTAGGTTTACCTTCCTATATGCTGTTTTTTCCATACAAGCAAATACGTTGAATGGCATAGATCACAGCAAAGATGAGATTTCTGAAAGTGTAAAGCAAGTATCCAAGGACAATTTCTGTTTTCTGTGATGTTTTTTTTTCTTTGTTGTTGCTCAAAGATGGAAAAGTGAAAGATAGACTTCACCAAGTCCATTGTCCTTTAAGAGTTTAATCCTATAGAATCTGAAAATAGTGCTTTGAAGATGTAAATAGCTAAAATACAAGAAAATGAACCTAAGCAGAGTATCTTTAGTCTGGTTTCTGGGAAAAACAACAAACTTCAAGACAACTGTCTCTATTGATGGGGACATAATTATGTAATTGCAAAATTTTTTGTGTGCATTATTTATTTCGGTATAGCTTGCAGTGGTCAGGGGGGTTTGTCTGCCCAGCTATCTAAAGTCAGATCTACATTAGCAGCTTTCCTACTTATGTTTAGTCACTTTAATCTCAGATGTATACCCAAGTCTTGTCCTGCACACAAGTTCTGTCTGTAGCAGGAGGACAGATGCACATCGAAGGGATGTTTCAGCCCCTCCTAATACAGGTGTCCCAGAACAGCAGGATGAGTCACCATCTGGAACAGCGCCCATCTTTCTCCATTGACTACAGAGAGCACTTAAACAACTAGCTAGGCTAGACACCTAACTTTTAAATGATAACAGATAATTGAGATGAATCCTACCCCACATAACTTGATTCATTTAATCCTCACTATAGCTACAGACTGAACTTTTGTAAGCACAAGTAGCTGGGTTGGTGGCTATGGGTAAAAGACATCTTTTAATTTCTTATTTCAGATAGAACCATTTCCTCTGGAACAGTTTCCAACAAGTCCTGGATCTTAAAGACTCATTTACATGGAAAAGTAAGTGCATTTGACAACTTTTCCATGTAAGTTGAATTGATGCCAGTTAAATTACACTGATAAACTCCACGTGGAAATTCTTATTTTAGAATGAAAAGGGGTTTTAAGCTTCAACTTTTTCCAGAGAAACGTTACCAAAATTTAAAAAACATAAGGAAAAAATCCTTAAACAGACAAATCACCATTTACAACTTAGTGAAGTCATTTGCTGATACAACTAGAGCACTTTGATTTATCATTTTACTTTAGACAGCCATTATAGCCAAAATAAGTAAAAAGGGACGTGGAAGCATAGTAGTGTAAAGAAGGATAATAAATTTGTGGTTTCATTACTATAAACTTGATAGAAATTTCTTTTTATTTTTCCCTCCTGCGAATCAAAATGTTTTGCAATAAAATCCCAGTTGTGAATTTTTGACTTTTGGATGACTGCTTTCATCCTTCTAGCAACCAACTTACAAGCTTATTTTATCTTACCATGGTACTTTTTAATCCTTAGCAATATAGAAAGAATCTTAATTTTACCTCTGACTTGATAAATTTGCCTCCCCATTAGAAGAAGTTATGAGGCATTGGCAGCTGCTGTTGCAAGAAGTACTCTTGCCAATTTAATTGCTACGCTGTCATTAGACTCTGGTAGTCCAAAATGTTTAGGAATATAAACACCTTCCATTTCATAAGAGGTACTTCTATGACCAGACGCCTGGGAAAAAATTAAGGGGAACACAGAAAGGAGGTGGACATCGCTACTGCCCCAAGACTTCTGTTTATGAAAACAGCCTTCCAACACTCTGCAGCATGTCAGCGTGGAGTTGAAGTCGTTTTTTCCAGTTTGCCCATGCGATGTGTGTTGGACATCAGTGCCAACATATACATGTTTTTTGAACAGGCTTCTATAGGTTACAGGGGATACCTCTGAGTTACTGCCAGTTGTTTTTCTTCCCTGCAGATGCCTTTCAGTTAACAATAGCAACAGTAAAAAGAAGCAGCCTCCAAAACAAATATTTCACATACTAAAAAGCCAGAGGTGTAGATACCTGCAAAATAGTAGTAATACTTGTTCCTGGCAGTGGAACAACCATTTCAAGAGGAAAGAGGATGGTGTCCAAGCTGGCAGTGGGGCTGCAGTGGGTGGAGGCAAGGAGAGCAGCAGCCTTTCCTATCTCACCTTTCCTGTGCCCTCACACACTGCTCACGGCTCTTGCAAAAGCCTGGAAAGTGCATGGCAATAGGATTGAGCCAAAGACCGGACAAATAATTGACTAACTGCAGCCGCAAAAGGGATTTTCAGGGTCCTGTCAGAATAGCCAGCCTCAAGGGCAAGCTACATGTTACCTCTAAAACACTGCAGAGGTTTCTCTGAGAGTTCTGATGGGGAAAAGCTTTGCTTCCAGTTTAACTTCTAGCTGCCTCTGTTTCTGCTGCTAAAGCATCTGGCCAAACTGGCACTGGGGGTACTGTAGAAACGAGCTAGCCTGAGAGTGGCAAATTAACAGTGACAAATTAAGTCATGGATTCTGTGTTTGTTTTTTTGAAGAAACTACATAGTACATACTATTACTACGTACATATTATTTTTCATGAAGTCAACTCACAAACTAGAGGAGAGAACATCTGAGTGATCTAAATGCAGCCAACTGACCAGCTCCCCAGGAAAATGTCAACTATATATCCTTATATCCACTCAATTAATCTCAAAGAAAGGATTGATACCTATTAAACAACAATCATATTAGCATGCAAGTGGTCTGAGATGCCAATATACCACCAGGCACTCATGTGAGCAGACTCCCCACGCACTGTTGTGCAAATTCCAGAAGGAAATGGATTCCAGGAGGCTAAATTCTGCCCTTGGAGGTTTGCAGGAATTATCCTCTGACAAGCAGGCATTTGTTTAGCTCTTTCATTAGATAGTGTGTCACTTCAATGAATCGTTTTCCTTGTCTTCCATCGGTGATAGCTATTTCTTTGCAATAAATAGAGTGGAAAGATGTTTAAGCCACTGGGTTCTTACCATCTTTCCTATGTGGCTGAGAAATCAGTGCAAAAGAGTTTGGATGAAGAAGTTAGATGAAGAAGCCCTAATCAAAGATCAGGCATTGAATATTTTAAGGGCAACAGAAGAGTATGGATGGAGGAAGTGCCTGGGAGATTTTGCAGCTTAAGCATTATATTGGAAGGAACAGGAGAGAGGAACCTAAGGATGACGCTGAGGCACAGAGACGGGGTGGGATGGGGAGACAGAAGTAAAACGCTTTCCCTCCTTTCTGTCTTTTCCTTCCACTCTCTGTGGTGCATCTTGCACTAGCAAATAGACAAAACATTATCAAAAGTTTGAATTTAAGTAGTTGGAACAGGTATAAAGGTATCTAGAAACCTGGATAAAAAAAAGTTTTGGATATCACAACTGACAGTCAAGGCTTGAGGAAATGAGGACAGGTATCTGGTTAAAAATAAAGAACAGTAATCATAATATTCTGATTTTTAAACCTTGTAACTTTATTTTACCTAAAAGTCATAACATTTGTCTCTAAGTTTTTATTTATTTTTTTAATATAATAAAAATGTAAAGTGGTTTCTTTCACTCAAATTCAAATTCTACTACATTTTAAGAAAACTGAAGAAAATAAAAATTCCGAAAGTTTATTCAAAATACAGATTTCACCCTGAAAAGAGAGAAACTACATAAATCCTCTAAGTAATGTATTATTTTTAATAAGGTAGACATGGAAAGCACTCAGATAATAGTGTTTTGAACAGCACTATAAAAATGAAAAAGAAAAATAGAAATAAACACAGGGAGAGGGCCTTTTTGCTTCCCCTTGTTATGGGAGTAACTGGATATTCAACTAAAACTTAAAGGTGACATATCCAAAATTGATGAAAGAATCATTTCACCTCTTGCAAGAATCACTGTTAACTTGCCATTTTTGTTACCACAAGATAGACTTAAGACGAAGGCCTTTGGAGATTTTCTATATCAATCTGAAAACAGATTGAGAAAAGGCCACAGTGAAGATCTGCCTGGAGAATTTGATTCATTCTGAGCACGAGCAGAAAGAAATTATCAGTAGCTCCATTTATAACTGAAGTGGAATCCGATGAATTGAACCCCCTAAGTGGTTGCTCACACTGGAGATCAGGATAAATGGTTAAGAGAATAACAAATATGAGATCTTTCTTGAAATGGTTTTTTTTAAAAAAATAATAAAATCAATGGGATTTGTGTGGCTGACTCCCAAGTTGATTTGGAAAGTCTTGATTAGTAGCTATAAAGAATATTATTTTCCTAAGTAGGAAGAAATCAGTTGTTCAGCATTAAAAGAAACCCAATTTTTCTGTGATTCTTTACCACTGCTATATTAAAATCCAAGTTTATTCAAAGTGCTTCACTCCAGCTGTTTATAATTAAAGAAGACAGAATATGTGGATCTTGCAAAACTGCCAGTGAATTGCCATGGGTTCATTTTCAAAGAACTCACCAAGCCACTAGGTGAGGAGCAAAAATGCTATCAGCTGCTGAGTTGGAGAAGTACATTGAAGGACAGAGTTTTTGAACAGAGGAAGCCATAGAATATAGTCATAGTGTGATGCACAGAAAATCATTATTTGCCTTTCCAGTAGAAACGACTTGCACCTCTTCCCAGGGCTCCCAATACACAATCCCTTCAACAGATCCTAAACATACAGATGTAACGAGTGCAGAAAAAGCAGACACTATTGGTACAAATTCACCACAGGGAAAATGTCCCACAGGAACTCTGCAGTGAATGGCCTCTTCTTACTTTCTTTCCCTCAAGGTTTACATTTTGTGTTTACAGAGACTGGGGACCAAAGAGGACTTTTATCTCCCCTAATTTTAACCATGTGGAAATTAGACATCTAATTTCATGCTTTGTGGTCAAAGGAGACCAGCATCACTAGAGCATAGTTTATCCCAGCTGTCTTTGACATCTGTCTTTGGATGGGACAAATACTCCTTTGTAGGTACCTGTGTCTGCTCATTAATTATAGAGGAAACCTCAGTGAGTAATTTAGACTAGACATATCACTTTTAGAAGATAAAGCTAGGTGAGATGGATAGAACTCTGGCTTCAGTGATCAAGACCCAGTTCCATGTGCAAGCTTTCTATAGGTAACAAGATTTCTAGGAGTTCTTCTGTGCTCCCCAAGGGGATGAGCATTATGGGCATTCTGACACTTCAGGTATCAATGGGCACTAATAAAGAAGACAGCTAATAAAAATATTCTTTCAGGTTATAAATAAATCACACTCCAGAAGGTTATATAAAGTTGAACAAAGAGAAACATTTTCATGTAGTTACTAGAATGTTATTCAGTTTCCTAAAACTGCCAAACTATCATTATACTTTAAGAGTCTCGCTTTATCTCATCTTACTCTTCATGGAACTAGAGATTTGCTATATAAGAATTGAAGTGAATAAACTCATGAACATTTTTCCCATTAGAGTATTTCCATGTTTTTTTCCCCTGGAGAAAATATATGTGTGGACAAAAAGTTCATATTTTCTGATGAGGAGAGTCAAGATAAAATCTTGCAAGAATTTCATGGCAAAATTTCATAAGGAATATTTTTGGTTTTTTCTTTTAAACCTTGACTCAGAATGCCCTTTCTGTACTTCAGTGCACCTATTTAGACTGACAAGAAGATTTGGAATATTATTTCAGAATGTCCAATGACTTTGGTGGCAAATACACTATTTGACATTTCTAAACCAAAACTTATGGGATATTTCTTCGGTGAGAAATCTATGCTCTTTGACTTCTCATACCCGCTCAGAATTCAGAAAGCAATTGCAAAGTGTCAGATGACTTCCTGCGAGAGGGAAGATCCATTTTTAGAACAGAGGGTCTTAGTATGTTGTAGCAGGATTTAGAGTCCCTCATTTACAATGAAGGCCCCATTATACTGCTTGCTACAATAGCAGAAGACAGTCCCTACCCAGACAAATTATGTACAAGAGGATTGCTGCCCCCCCCCGACCTTGTTATTCAGACATAGGGTGCAGAGGGACACCTGGGTGCTCAAGGTCACACAGGAAATATGTGGCACCCCCCAGGCAATGCTCTACTGCTTCAACCACCAGATCATTTTAGGGTTACGTGCAGTACAAATGTCAGTAGAATTTGGACTTAAATACTATTATTATAAGTTGTTTGTTGTGTTTGATTGCACAACTGTAAGTGGTTACTTGTTTTTTTAAGAAGGACCAGTTCCTTGGGCTGCTATGGACAGAAACTTCCGAAGTCATGGTTAAATGCAAGATGCTGAATGAGGTAATTTCTAGATGCTTTCTACCACCTGATAACAGTGTTTAGAAATACATGCTTTCAGAAACCTCAGGTTCATTTCTGGTGGTTCCCTGCTTTAGGAATATTTTCTTGCTGATAAATTACATGCTGACTCAGGGCACCACAAGGTTGTTTACCGCTTGTGTAGATAGATGTATATCTATATATATATATGTTTGCAAATGATATATATAGTTAGGGCTTTGGTTATATATTTAGAGCTTTTTATATATATACACACACAAATATATATTTAGCAAACATATTTTTCAAGTTCTATAATAGTCTAGGAAAGACGTCTGGCTGGGTTTTTCCCATAAAAACAGTGGTGCTTGGCAGTGCTGGGTGTGGGAAACCACATCTTAACTTGAAATCCAAAATGCTGACCTGACACCATTAGGGTGTAGCTTGTGCTTGGTTGCTGGCTTCTTTCACATGCAGATTTTAACTCTATCCCTTCTGACATCATGCTGGAACATAACCTGACTTGCTCACTTAAGGCTAGGTTTCGTCTTCCTGACTCACATCAGCTTCAGCTGGGCAAAGCCCTTAATTTTAAACACATGCTGGAAATTCAAGCTCACGTCTAAAGTTCTCCACATGCTTATGTGAGTCTCCAAATAGGCCATTGAGAAATGTTTTGTTGTTCCTTTTTTTTTTTTTCCTTTTCTTTTCTTTCTGTTTTTTAACAGATGGAATTGGGCAACTCACCAACAGTGAGGTATGTTTTACCCGGGACTAGTGTATCCTGCTCAGGTGACATTTTGAATGAATGCAGTGTATTTACATGACAAAGTTGTAAATTCATCACACATAAATACACTGGAAGTAGATTTATTGCAGTCACTAATATTGCAGTCGCAGCAGGATTTTTCTATGGGCATTTGAAGGTCCCTTGGGAACCTGAATATGCTGCAGAAGGCCAAATTTTGGCTTCAGTGTTGTCTGCAGCCCGACGAAGCAGTGAAAGCCATCCAAGGTGTATTTGTCCCACTTCAGTTGTATTTCTCACTGCACTGTGGGATGTTGCGGCAAAGAGCTTGCTGAACCCACCATTAAGAAGGATTTCAACATCTTCCTCCATCCTTGTGATATATTCAAAGGGATATTGTGCCTCTCCTCACCTTTTGGAAGGTTAACACTCCTGCAAGAAGCTTAGATAATACATCAACAAACAACTTTAGATTCTAATGGTATATCCCAATGTATTTTATAGTTTCAAATCACTATCCAAACTAATCCAGGCAACTTTTCTCTCAAGTGCAAATATGCTATTAGCAAACCCTCGTGATTTTAACGTGCTGAAATATTGCATAAATACATTAGCAAAAATATTCTAACTATGGTTTCACCCTCTCTTCCCCTTCCCTCACAAATTTCTATTGGTTAAAACACACAGATCTATGAAGTCCCATTAAAGAGAAGCAATCCAGCTAACTCTGCAATTATATGCAAAAGAAAAAAAAAAGGTGAGTGAGGGGGAAATCTTTATTATACAAACAAAATTCAAAATAGCTTTTTCATTTAAGATATTTTTATTTTAACTGTTATTTTTATTTCAATTTGAAAAAACAAAACAAACCCCCAAAACATCCAAAGACCAATAATACTTGTAGGACTATGGTTTTCTTCTAAAAAGCTGCTATGGTAAAAAGGGTGAGGGAGGTGTTCGAGTCACAGATGGTGAACTGGTGAGCAGGAGAGGGAGTGACGCAGACAAGGTCACACTAAATTTCTGTGGCAGGGCTCAAAGTTCATCACAGGTCCCAGGGTAAGTCCAGTTTTAACCAGAAGGCCATACTCCTTCCCTTGTGACAATCACTCCCTCCATGCTATGTAATGCATCTCTTCCATTTAAAATATTTGAATTTGATATTCTCTGTGGACCTGAGTTTGCAGCTGCTCTGTTCATGGAAATATATTTGAATTCAAGATGAAAATGAACAATCCCCTCCATGTTAATAATAAACTCTGTTCCTCTTGCACTGTTTAATTTAATATTGAAGTCAAAGTATTTTCTGTAGTCTTTCACATTCACACACATACTCATTGGCGTTCTCAGCTGCCCCTTGCAGGTTTGCAGGGACCAAAAGAAAACTCCTGGGTTCTGGTGAGGGACTTTGCAAACTCTTAGTCAGAGAGAGAAGAAAATCATCAGGATTGTGGGGTAAGCACGGGGCCTAAAGAATTTTGCTTAAATGGTCAGCAACAAAATTAGAATATTGAGGTAGAGGATCCACTTCTCAGGAGACACTTCCTGAGCTGTTTGCAACCTCGGGCAGATCACTCCACCCTGGAGAAAGCAGATCATGTATTTTCAAAGTAATTAAATCTAGAATCTACAGTAAATGTCATGACTGTACATTACATCAGCTGTGGATATGAGCAACACTAGCAATATTCATATTTTATGTTATCTAAAAGCTCTTTGTTTCTGGACTGCAAGACAAATGGACATTGGGCAAATAGCATTATGTATACAGAATTACAGAAATCTAACCTAAGTAGTGTTATATGGTTTGTGTACAGTTTAAAGATCTACCAATATTATTGACTGCAATGACTAATGGAAGATTTTAAAAATAAGCATTTGATGTAAAATTTTAGCTTATTGTATTTTGGCACCACTAAATTTAACGATATTCTGTCCCTGGCTTCCCTGGATGCAGACCTGCACTGTCGTACAAATAAGGGGCCTGTTCACCGCTGGAGTGCAACTTCCAGACTCAGCTGTGCTGTTCCAGCATCCCTTGACCTGGGCTAGTCTGTCTTGGGCTAACTCTGATTAATATCGTTTTATGACAGTGAAAGGAGCACAGTTGCACAGAGCTGTGATGTCTCTCTTTTCAAAGTTCTGTTTCATGTTTATAGGAATCAAGGCAGCATTAGGAATGACCCAGCTACTCAGCAACAATCACATGTCATTCTGGTTTTGATTTTACAGCACACCAAACTAATTTCTTCTGACAAAACTCATGCAGGATCTTTTCTTAGAATATCCTCTAATTCACCACAGATGGAAGTTGCTCTGCTAGCTGCGAAGGAAGGCTACTCATTACTTGCTAAATATATTTTCTCTTATGTGATCTTCTTTGCGGAAGGCAGATGTGTTGCGTGTAAATGGCATGCATGCACTTCTTTGCTTACACATACAGGAGGCATGCAATAAGCGTGTATACTAGCATATGAACTTTTCGTTTTTAAATAATATTTTATATTTGCTTGAGTCTGTAAAATCGGGTACTTGAGAAAAGTACTTGGGGCAAGGATGACTGAAGGATCTGGCAGACAACTTACAATAAAACTGTTTAGACTCTAGATTTAAGTTTGTGAAATGTGCATGAGAATTTTTTTAAAAGTATAGCACAGATAAAGCACAGGGTTAATTAAAACCAAATGTTGCTTAGATTGGCACCCTAATGTTCTCTGATCAGTGTGACGATTAACCTCAGATATTTTGAACAACAGTTACTCAAAAGATATTACATTACCTTCCATGTCTAAAGGGGCTTAGTAAAAATAAATATTCTCTTCAAGATGCTATTATTTTCAGCGCAGATAAGAAGGCTTGACTGGACAACTGCAGGAGTGTATCTAATTCCTTGTGAGCAGAAGTATAAATTAACACTTTAGCTCTTACAGGGAGACATACACATTTAATTTAGAAAATTACTCCATTCTCATGTAAAAAAATAACTGATTATGATGCATAGGAATTTAATTTTATGAATATTCCCATTTCCTGAGGATTAGCCTATCATCAAATATCAAAATGGGGTAAAAATGTTCTTCCTCAAAACAAATCCTCTAAAAATTAAGAAGAGTTATGATGACAGTTACCTTGACACCTATGAAAAAAAAAGGATACCATGTTTGTCAACCTGATAGAAGCTGCCTATTTGCCACTGGCACCTCCTGTGTGGGTTTAGGTGGGCTCTTCGTCCTGGACATCAGAGTGTCCCACCAACACCTACCACAGGTTAACATTCACAGCACTGGTGGGATCCTCTACCCTCAAAATGCATTTAATGGAATTGAATTTATTTTTTTGTAAAATTATTTTGTTTTCAGGGCTACAGCGAGACATAGCCACTATAAAAATAGCTCCAGACTAGCCTCTCGACCACCTGTAGCTTTACTAGTAAACAAAGAAGCAGGGATTTAGCAAGTGGAAGGCCTGGGCAGAGAGGTGTGGCTTGCAGCTCTTTTAAAAGTAGCCAAGTACATACTTAATTGCATTTCTGCAGGGAATACATTCCAGAAATGTGGGCTTGCTACCAAGAAAATCCTGTCAGCAGCAGAACTGGCTTGTGGTTAAGGCACTGGACTGTGACTCAGGATATCTGGGTGCCAGTCACCGCTCAGCCACAAGCTTCCTCTTGACTCAGAGCCAATTATTTAATCTTATTTTCCCACAGGTAAATCGAGCAATAATTCTCTCCTTTCTTGCAGGGAGGTTGTGAGGAGAAAAACTCATTAGTGTGTGCAAGGTACTCAGAATCTACTTCTTAGATAAGCATTTTGGGAGAGGGATCATACAGCACCTAACAAAAGGAAGAATTCTATTGCGATCTCAGAGAGTTTCCATAATATTAGATCATATCCAAGTCATGGTAGGCGGGCCAGAAAAGCCAATAAATAAATAATACTTCATTTAATCTCCTGCTAGTTGGAAAATCAAACTTCTCAAAACCATGTTGCTGCTGTTTTGCCATCTGCTGGATTACTGTGTTTTGGGTTTTTTGGTTCTTTGTTTGAAGAGGGCAAAGAAGTTGCTAGGTGTGTCAGTGATGATCTTCAACCTCACAAAAAAAATAATCAAAATAATACTTTCTACTGTGAAAATTACATTCAGAGGTGAGTCATATCTTTCTTACGTAATTTTCATAGGTGAAAAGCAGAGCAAAGAAAACTTCTAGGCACACACCAGGAAATGGTCAGTAGAAATCATGGCACCCGGCTTTATCATAGCCACATCTCTTTGTAAAGTAATGGTGGAGAGCAAAAATAGCTTATTAGAATGAATTTCCAACACCTTACTTTGTGTCTTGGACTGCAAAAGTTGACCAGTTACTTGTCCCAGCCTGCTGTGCTGGACTGTATCTAGCCAACACCCTGGTCTGCAAAGACATAGAGCCTATTCTGGGTAAACTGAGACAGAGCCTCAGCTTCTGGAAGATGGAGTGAGCTCCAACCTATCTCGTAGTGCACATTTCTTACCCAGACAGATGTGCAGCACTTTTATAAGACAAATTCACTCTGAGTAGCCAGTGCTGAACAGGAGGATAAATCACACCAGCGCAAATTCTGTTTTACACCCCTACTGAAGGTCTCCACCAGAGATTTGCTGAGGTTGTAACTCCATCAGTGCAGACAGGGTGATGGAAACTTCCTTAGTCCAGAAAGACAGTGACACCCTGGCTTGACGGGGGAGGAGGGGAGTTTATGGTTATCAATACTTACCTCTTACCTAATGTGTCATTTTGATAGCTGTATCATCAGAGGCTGCCCTGTTGCTGTGTCTTCCCCAGCCTGCTGGCAGAAAAGGCAGGGGAAAGGGGAGGTTTAGCAGTGACCCTGCAAGGAGAGCACTGATTGAGGACACAGAGCTAAAGTGCCAGCTCCTGGGCAGGCAGCACGTGCTGAGGGAACAGTAAGAGACAATGAATTTCAGGCTTCCAGATGGAGGTGGTGATTCAAACCACAAAGCTTAGGCAGGGTACCAACTTTAGGGCCAAAATCTTAAAACCAAACCAAACCAAATCTACTTTTGTTCCTTCTCTGCCTTTCTGATTTCTCAGTTTCAGAAACTGAGTGTGGATCTCATCCTGTAAAGACCTTACTTAGATCTGCTTTACTCACATCAATAAATCCAGAGAGCCAAATGATACAGAGCTGAACTGCTTTAGGAGGAAAATTATCTGGGTTCGGCGTATTCAGAGCAGGGTGTGAAATTATTGGTGTACATTTCATTCTCAGAAAGAGGAATAAAGCTTTTCTAAAACTACATTGCACTCTAATAACTTTAAGAGGCCGGGCTCTATTTCAGTTTTCATGCTCCTCCTTCAAAGTTTATGTTTTTCTACAGCATGTCCCTTAGATCAAATCTGCCGTTCTTGTGAACCAGCAGTGAACATCTGTCCCATGCTGCACACCTTCCTGTACCGGTTTCCTTGTTCTTTCCTTTTGCATAACCAGAAAGTCCCAAGTTTTGATCACCCTCCTGGCTCTTCCCCCCATTGCATGTCCCACTTCCCAAAAGAAAAATAAAAGCACTATTTTGTTTGAATAGGGATATGCTACCCCATCAAAGTTTGCCAGGACCTTAGCCTAGGAGAAACAGAGTCAACAAAACTTTGATGAAATTGCCTGCTCTAATATAATTTCTGATCCTGATGGAATATGTAGAGAAACAGAAGACACCAACCGATGTTGCTTTTATTACTCTTATTTTTGCTGGTTAATTGTCTGTATGGCCACAGTGCCTGGGACAACCCACAGGATTCCATCAAAATTCCTGTATTTTTTTTAATAAAAGTTTGGAATAGAAAACCCTGACTCAAATTCATGCCTGCGCAGGCATCTATGGAGTGATTCTTCTGTGTCTGAGAAACAGTGTGGGGAAGGACTTCAAGGTGTGTGTTTGAGAGTTTCACAAGTGAGCAAGGAATATTGGCACATCCAGGACAGAGTACCAGGGAAGCTGATGAAAGATAAGGAGGTGATAGGTAGCACAAAGCCTTGAAAATTAAGATACTACATTGTGGTGGAAAAGCAGGAGACCGAGGAGAGAGGAAGGACTGAGAGACACAGGTTAGATATGACTAGTAAAACAAACAGCCTGAAAAAATACAGTTCGGCCAGGGTATAATCAGAGTGGGACAGGAATCTCTTCCTTACAAATTTCTTCATTCTGAATGGGAGCATTAAACTACCTAGTGTGGGCATGTTAATTAATTTTTACACTGTTATTTCATTCTACATTACTGTGCTATTATTCAGGCCTGTATATAAAAAACTGTAAAGAAGTACGACTGACTGTGCGTTTGAACTTTCAAGCACCTTGTTTGTTTGGTTTTCATTGTTTCTTACCAGATGGTTAAGCATATGCTTAGCAGTTTTACAGGAGGAGAAAAGAAACAACAAAAAAAGCAACACATGTAGTATACAGCTAAGGGTTTAAAAGGTACTGGCAACACTTATTAGCTTATAATGCAAAACTAATTTTAAAAATAGTCATAGTGACAGGATAGAGTTTAAGACCTACATTTAGTTCCCTGTACCTCTAGAGATACAGGATCCAGAGACTGGGAAAGGAATTAACTTGCTTAACTTCAACAATCTAAAATTTAGCTGAGTAGTCTGTAGTTGCATGAGATAACTCTCTTATCCAGTGATGACAGAGTTATCTCTGAGGAGTTTATTTGCCTGCCTTGCCTGAAACACCTACATTCAAACGGGAAAATTCACCTTGAGGAGGTGTCTGTTTCTCTTCTTTGGTTCCTGATGGAGCCTAAGCCCTTAAATTGGACTCAACACCCACCTTTTAGATGACTAGGTGTAATCTAAACAGTCCCATCTCATTTTATAACATTGTCCAGGATGATTGCCAGATATTGCACAATTAAAAAGCAGAGGAGAACAGAAGCATTCTCTTGCCAGGAGCAAGACGCCGGCGTGGTTCCTGTTGCTTGTGTTCCTCTTCTTGACGTGTTTTTCTTCTGCTTTTTCAACTCTTTACATTCATTTCCAGCTAGAAACCATGGCCTAGGTAAATCCCACCTCGTTATAGACGCTTAAGCGAGGTATCTAAATTAGGAGCCTGGTTGCCCTTGCTTCCTGTGCAGATGATCAAAAGAAAGAGGCAGACACTCACACGCAGAGGGCAGCTGGGAGGTGCCAGATTCATTTCACAGGCTGTGGGGGGGTCCCAAAGCCATCCCTGTAGCTCAGGTGCTACAGGTAATTGTTTGAGGTTAAATAGGAAAATGTGAGCTTAAGTGACAGCTACTTGTAACAACTGGAATTCATCCTCCTCTAAAGGTCTACTCTAATGCAGGGAAGCTGTGAAAGGAGGTTTTAAATCCTTGAAAGAATGATACTTTTCCTCTGAACTCTGTCTATAAATAGTGGATTAATTATTTCCCTAAGGGAGACTCGGTAGTTCATGCTTGACTATGATAACTCAAGGTAATCATCCTAATTTTGCCCTACAGTGTCTAATAGGGACATTTAGAAGTGTAAACTAATGAAAGAAGAAAAAAAAATCAATAATTCCACAGAACACAACTTGTCCCTCCTCCACTACAAGAAGCAGACGTTTGTATTCAAAATGTACAAGGCACAGCAGCTAGGTTGCTATTGGTTATTTCTTTCCTAAGAGAGTTCAAAAAGGGGTAAGGATGCTCGAGGATGAGGAGATTTGTTTGATAGATGTGTGTGTGAGCTTGATCTTCCACTGGAATCATCAGGAATTAAAGTGCACTTTGAGGCAGGCTGTTGCAAAGGAAATAGGTGCCTGGTGTTTGCTAACCCAAATGAAACCTTTCCCTTTTGGTGCAGAGATAAAAGTCAGAGTTTCATACCAACACTCAGCTATCAGGAATGTGCCTTTCATGACTGATAAGTGATAGTTTCTACACACAACACACTGCAGGAGAGCTCAGCTCGCCCTCTTTCAACTCTTGTGGTTTCGAATCCATAATGAAGGATGTGCAAATTGCTCCACAAAACTGCACAGAGGTGAGAATTATGGAAAAGCCTGGACAGTGTGCAAAAAACTGGCTTTGCCAAGCAACCGATACAACCATTACAGTGTATTTTAAGAGAGAAAGAATGGGGTGGGGGAGGAAAGAGGGAGAAAAAGGCTTTCAAAGCATATCAAATGAAGCTTGTTTGATAATAATGACTGCAGGTGGGAAAGCTGATTTTAAGTGTGAAAATATTCAACATTTTATTGCACAGAAATGCTTTCATAAAGTAGTGTTTGTGCATGTGCATGTTAGTGTGTGTGTGCGTGCGCGCACATGCAGTGAACAGAAATCTATTGAGTTCCACCAGACCAGACGTCTGCATTCTGGAGGGCTCATTGCAGCCAATAAATTTGACTAAAACTTTTTTTATTTTTTTTATTTTATGAATTCTGCTATAAAAGCTAATCCTCCTTTCTAGACTTAGCATAATTACAAGACACTACTCTGAGTGCCAAAAATGTCAACTGTAGGTTGCAAACATGGACACGTTTAAGCAGAACCATATGTTAGAATGCAAGGCAAGACCTGAAGTAAGTGAATCAGTTTACCTTTTTCTGAAGAGTCAATTTATAATGCAACCTTAGCTCTAAGAAATAATAATACAGCCAGTGATAAATTACATTGCTCAATCATTTATTAATAAGCTTCATTGGAAAGAAAGATTTTATCGGTGCTCAAAATTCACTAAGCTACAAGATCACAGATGTTCAGGGTTCTGCAGCCAGAAACTTAATATTAATGAACTCTCATTAATACCTAATCAACTTGCGATATTTTGATCCTATGAGAAAATTGATGGCCAATAAAAATAAACTCAAGATGTCTTCCTATCTAGAAAAAAAAAAAAAGTTATAAACCCAGGAATGCACACAGTAACCAAGATGCAGTAACTAAGGTTAAGCAGCTGGAGGTTAAATTTTAACTTTTTTTTGTACAGGATGGATTTATTCTGTCACCTAGGCAATTTCAGAGTCTTACTTTGTAAGATTTATATAGGCATTCAGACTTAGCAGATGTATTCACGTGCAGTACATTAGCTATGCAAAACTACTTTCCAGGCTATTCTGGATTAGGGTCTTAAAAACAGACCTCTCTGGAAATGAAATCCTTAAAAAAAATAATCCCTGTTCATCTCTGAACGTGACTCTGTTGTGCTTCAAGTGTGAAATCTACTTACACACATATGGCATCGGAAGTTATATCATATGCATTTCTGTGTAAGAAGAATGTGCTGGGTTTTAACCCTGCAGTGACGACAAAATGAGGAATGCAATTGTATTTTGGTCTTGAACAAGAAACACAGAAATTGTCACAGTAGATCAGAGCAATGATCCATCTGGACTACTATTCTTTCTCAAAGGTGACCAGCACCAGGTGCTTCAGTGAAAGACACACCAATAACTAGGATCAATAAATAGGGAAAAAATCATACTTAGAGCAAATGTATTTTTTAATCAAATAAATGTATTCCCTGGGCCTACATCTTTTGTGAAATTCTAAGCATATCATGAAAACATGAAGAATTGCATCATATTTATAGTTATCTAATATGATTTTAAACCCTCTTTTTCTTCTTCTGTACTCTGAGACATTTAGGGAAAGGCCTTGTGTCAGCAGGGCCACAGGACATTTACACATAATACAAGAAAAACAAAATTC
>JAOXJM010000023.1:101283402-101295943 GCA_026413425.1 Tringa solitaria | reverse complement strand
GGTTCAGTGTGGAAACAGTTCATTTCAGTACAGTAACAAGAAATTGTTTTGATATTGTTGCTTCATTTTGTTTTGAATATTCAAATATCACACATTTTACAGTATATAAGTGATATGCCCAAATATTTACAGCAAATATCATGCTTTAAAACTCTAAAAAGAATTAATCAAAATTATAAAATAGCTGCACAACATAATTTCTGCATGTTGGTTTAAACGGAATGAAATAAGAATGTCAGGTTAATTAGTTCTTACTTTGTCCCATTGAAAGTTTTATTGACATAGATGCCTCCTCATGGACTATATGGTGATTATGCAATTTCCATGCTTGGAACAGTCACAGACACAAGTGCTGCTACCACTATTGTTACTGTTAGCCCCAACTAAGACAAATGGCCTTTTGTGCTAGGTACAGGGCATACAGGCACACCTTATTCCAAATATGTGGTAAATTATGCAAGTAAAAAATGATGAAAAAAGCAAACATCACTGTCCCTTTTCCTTATATGTAAAGTGACTGGATTATTAAACTGTTTCACCTAGATCCCTTAGAAATTTTGTGCCAGAACTAAGAGCTGATACTACATCTTAGCTGTAAACCAGTTAAGACTTTCCTTTTCTTCTGCAGGGGAAATATAAAAGTGTAAGATCAATTAAGGTGTGTTGTAATGGCACATTTTCAGGTGTGTGTGCAGAAAACACAAGGTACACACAGAAATAGAAACTGTTTAGTAGATGCCCAGCTGAATCTACAGCCATTCATTTTTGTTCTTAAAGGAAGTTAATACAGTTGATTCGGCTATAGTCTGGCAGATTGTGAAATCTGGAATTAGGCAATTATCACCAACATGAAGAACTTGACATAATAGTAGTTACCAACTTAGTTTTCATTCACTAATTCAGTCCTTCCTTTCACCTTCTTAACTCAAAAATAAAACACACAGGCCTGAGAATTTTAGGAGAGATCAGTTTTTATAGGCAAATAAGCACATCTCAGTTCAAGAAGAAGGATTTAGTTCACAAACATTTTTTCTGGAAGCAATGAATAAGTGTATAAAGCAAACAGCCTCTTCTAATGATCAGTGAAATATAAACTCCTAATTGCTGTCCAAGTTAAGCATATTAATTTTCTTCTCCAACTTGCTTCGTTGTTTTAAAATGCTATTTAGAACAGTAAAAAGTTTTAGGAAAAAATGTTTAGAACAGTAAAAGCTTCATAGGCCCCAAAGCCTATCACTGGATTCAATAAAACTGTGAAGTTAATTTAGATTATGAGAATAATAAAAAGATGAATAATTTGAAAGTCTCTGATGAGATGAGAAGCAACATAAATTATTGAGTTAATTTAGAACAAGAAAACTTCCCATAAACGTTTGCATAATAAAGTATGAATTAGACCATCACGTTTCTGAAAGACATTTTTAGAACACAGAGCAAAAATAGTAGTGATTTTCTAGATTAACTGAGAGAGGTCTTTTGCCGAGTAGTTTGCAGGTCACCCTGAGATGAGAAGAAATTGGATCATATGTGTACCAAGTAACTAGTTATTAGGCTGGGCCTTAATATTATAGACTAAATTACAGGTGTTAAATTATGCTAGAAAGGGAAAGCTTTGCATATACTAGGAAAACAAAACAAAACAAAACAAAACATTTCCTCCTTGTTGTCTGAGCTTAACTATGGCAAAACTGACAAAATTCTGATTAGGAAGATGCAGTCAGCTCTGGTGAGGAGTCCATGGACACCAGCTCTATTCCAATAAACCCAAAGCATTTAGTTAATTACCAAGATCATTCCTGTTGTTCAGTTGTCAGTTTTGACCTGAGCTACCCAAGCAATGCCCAGGGCTAGCTCAGGGGTTTGCCATCATTTCCAGTACCTTGTCTGGACACAGTGCTCCCGGGTCCCTCTCGTTTACTTTTATGGGTGAAGCCTGAAAGACACAGTAAAGATATTGTGAAATCTAAGCAGTTTCAAAAGTTAGAGGCAGAGAAAAAAAGCTGATGTAGGAGCAACACAGACAGGGAAAGATGAAGAAATGAGTCCAGAAACTATTCTAGGGGAGATTTCAGAGAAGAAATACGGGAAAGTGAAGAAAAAGAGCTGAAGGTTTTGGAGGATTAAAATGATACATTTCTCTCTCCTTGGTTTCTGTAATGTATTCTATAGCAAGTACCATATACAAGGTGGAATTATATGACTCTAAGGATTTATGCTGTACAGCCTACTGCTTTCAATGAGTACTGCTTTGTTAAGAAAATATGTTGACCCTGGAACAACACAGAGAAGTGGCAGTAAGGCATTTTAAAAACCTTTCTGCTGAGAACCAGTTGGACTGAACGGATTACATTGGACCTGAGCTTAAAAGTGTTCATAAAAGATCCTACAGCTATAAATAACAAAATACCCTGGATTTTGCTTTCTATGGGCAAAGTGTTAGAGAGCTGTGCTGCCAAAGAAAGAAGATATCGTTCACATACGTGCTGTGTCTGCATCCTGCATTTTCATAGCAGCACCTGAGGCAGATGAGAATTTTGATCCAGAGAGAATATATTGTAGCTGGCTACAGAAGTGCAGGCAGCGTGGCCACAGGGGTTATCTAGCTCCGCTATCAGAGCCGTTGCCCTTGTTAGTAATGAACTGACTGCTTAAAAATGTATTTGGTTTCATTGACTTTGAAAAACCACAAAACATTACAAAATCTTAAAGAAAAACATAAAGTCAAATCCCTCTGAAACATAATTTACTTCTTCTGCCAAATCGTCACTGAAGGCACAAACTGCAAACTGATGGATTGACAGATTTATCCCCACAATTCATTTCTGCTCCATAGCTTAAGAAGAATTAGTATTTCTTAGCCAATCAAACAACCTGTAATAATTGTTTCTGCTTCAGACCTGGTTTAGTTTTCATTTCTCTTAAATAGCAGCATTTGCAGTAATATGTTTTAGAGTTGCTTCCACTCAACAAGTATTTCTTGGCAAACAGGATCTTTGTCTCTCTGGTTTTGTTGTTTTCTTTAAAGAGTACTAAAAATTTGATTTTGAATTCCAAATAGATCTTTAACCAGGAACTTCTGTTCTTAATTTAAAGTTGTTTTCAGATTGTAGATGGTCTCATTTACATTCTATGTTCTAAAGATATAGAATAAGTTTTCTTTTAAATTATCTCTGTAAAAATTAGGGAAAAGATACCTTTAAAAAGGCAAAACGGCATAAAAGGACGAGCTTGTTGCAACACCTGAAATGGGTTTGAATTACCCCTGCCATTCACACTCTCACAGTACTGACCATCTGTGTAAAACATCTCTCTTGGCAGTGGTTTGGTCACCTCTGCCGTTCAGTTGATGCAGCTAAAAGAAACCTGGTGGTGCTGCATCAGGTGGCTGCAGTGTCGGGCTCCGCACCGAGGAGCTGTTTCTCCCCTACTGATGGATGCGGGGAGAAGTGCCAGCTTGTCCGGGCTCCTCAACAGAGGGACATTTCCAGCCACCTCCCTGTTTTGTACTACCTGTCAAAACAGTCTGGGAATTAAAGGATCAAAATTAATGATCAAACTAGCAGAGGAACGTTTGGTTGCCGTTGCACGTTTGCTCCTCTGCCAGGTTAAGACTTACCTTTTGTCAAAGAAAGGGAATAAATATTTTCTTTCTCCATACGTCCTTCAGAACCTGAAAATTTTCCTCTTATATGTGCAAGTGTCACAACAGTTCTCAAAGTGAAATTTTGAGGAAAGAAACAGGAATTAAAAATAGTTTCAGTTGCTATAAGCTCCTGGTCAAAAATTCTCCAATTGTCTCTACCCTGGTGTTTCGGTTGGCATCTGATAGTGCCAAAAAAAAAAAAAAAAAAGATTATTGGCTTTTCTTGATGCATAGATAAACTTCCCCTTCCTTGCTTGCAAAGTCATAATCCTCTTTTTCTTCCATAGGGTTTTTGTGAAATACACAGAAAAACTACCAAGCGTAGAGAAACAGTAAACACTGCTTATGTTTATTTGTGTTTTAAACCATTTATGTATGTTTTTGGATCCAAAACTTTGGAGGCATTGAAGAAGCCCTCATGGCTTCAGTGGGCTTTGGCTCCATGCCTTGGCTTGCTTGTGTAAACACACGTTCAGGCTACTTGTCCCTGTTTTGACCTTGGATGGGAAAGGCACTATTCGTAGGGTGCTATAGACACTACGGGGATTGCAGCTGAGATGTGAAATAAGTCTCAACCACATTCATGGAGAGAGAATGCTTGGAGAAGGAGAAATACATGAGAAGAAAAGAGATGGAGTTAGAATAAATGCATTTTTAATGAGAAAAATGTAAAAGGAGGAGGGAGGTACCAAAGGCAGCAGCAGCAGTAAGAGAGATGAAAAAGATGCAAATTTCTTGATGGGGTGGAGGAGGTTTCTGTTTGCTGCAGTGGTTCAACACTCAGGCTGCATGAGATCAACATGGAGAGAAGAGCCCTGCTCAGATCTCTGGTAGAGGAGAGGACTCTTCCAAATCCCTTCCTGTTACAGCCCACTGTAGTGGAGACAGGAATGACCTTCAAATAAATCAAAAGCTTTGTTTCTTTTCACCCAGATAAGTTCTCCAGAGCTTTTGATTCCATATTACCAGTTTAGAAATATCAGGAAAATTGGAAGACGGAGGTAGACGCTGCATTATTTAAGGTACCTTCTGTGAGGGTTATAATAGCTCATTGTTTATGATTTTTCCAACACACAAACACATACTGTTTGTTTCCTGAACAAAATAAAGAAAATACAATTTTGAAAACAGCCTCTCTCTTGTGCTTCCACTGCTAGTCAGGGATTAAATATTAACTCCCTCAAATAATGCTCCCCCCAGCCATTCTATTACAATTTAGTTACACCCCAAGTATGATTTTACATTTCCCTTGTTATATGAAACTCTCACTCTGCAGATTCTATATGCTATATTTGGCAATATAATTACTGTTGCCTTAAGCACTTTTTTCCCCATAGAATATTTCCTCCTCATTTATGTTATTACATTCCAAGAGAGTTTTCAGGAGCTATAGTGAGTTTCCTTTATTGCCTCCAAAAAAAGCCTCGCTTAGGCTATAGCTTCTGGACTCTAATAGTGACAAGCCACAGATGTTTCAGAATTGTGTTTAGGGAACATATAAGTATAATTATTATTGTTGTTGTTGTTCCTATTGAGCCTTTTGGCTACAGTTAGGGACAAGGTCCTATTGTGTTAGGCTCTGTATTCACATGTAATAGAAAATACAAGTATACAATCCCAGACTAATTAATTTAGGTACTGCTCCTGGCAGGTGCTGAGCAGTCATAGTAGCTAGATGTAGCATTAAGAACCACCTTACACAGCAACAGCAAAGGCACGTGCCACCTACAGCAATTCAGGGTTACCCAGTGTTCTCCTGTGCTAATGGTATTTAGCCTGTAAGTGTACACTACTAACAAGTAGTTTTGTGAAGAGAAAAGTCTGTTACTTTTTAAAGTTCTTTGATGTGTTATTTACTGAGAGCAGACAATATACTTGGTTCTGCCCAGAACAAAAATTCTAAATGCATGCAGAGCCCTCCCAGGGGACGTGACATCTCATCAGGTTGGGATGGGGGTTGCAAGCCCCAGATGGCATATTTCCATTCTACTCTTTCATCTGTCTCTGGGAAGATATGTGCGTCCAGTTGGCTACTTTTCTAATTTTGCATTCAACATATTATACGAACAGTTGATGCACTTTTTGTTTGGCATTGGAATATCAAAATGAGTAATGGTTGACAGTCAACTCTCTTATTTGTAAAATAGTCCCACATGGCTAACCAGTGTTTCCTGCTTAAGGGAAAATTAAAGAATGCTCTTCCTTGGTGTCATGTCTGCACTTTCCAACAAAGAAGGTCTCAGATTAACTTTTTGGCCCTAGATCAGCAATGTACTTGAAAACGTGCTTAACTTTAAGCACTTCCTCGAGTTCTATTGAAGTGTACTGTCAGCACTCAACAAATAATAAATCATAACAACATTTGAAGCTAATCCACTTTCCTTTCAGAAAGCTACATGATAATGCCATAGAGCAAATATTATATGTAAAAAATATTTCTTTGTGAAGTCACTCAATGGTACTTCAGCAAGGGCTTAAATGATTTGCTGAACCAGGGTTTCAAATAGGTTTATGTAATACAACAAGATCAAATTGCAATGTGTGTTTTTCAAAATGCCGGCCTGATCCTGAAAATTACTAGGTGAGTAATTTAATCAGTGTGTTCAGAGTATAAGTGCAGGCTGCAGCTGAAGCCAAGACGGCAAAGGTGTCAAATCCCATTAACAAGTATAATAAGTGGTATAGGTGATTACGGTAGCTTGCTGAGTACCTGCTGAGAGACGCTGACCTCAAGGGATTGAATGCTCTGTACTCCCCAGAAGACACTTGCACCAAGCAGAATAAGAATAATACAAAGAAGTATCCTAGTCACTAGTCAAATAGATGTTTATTGTTTGTGAAACTTATAAGGCAAAACTATACTTGTGGTTCTTTGCCTCAGTTGGAGCTGAAGTTTCCAACATACTGGAGTGCTGGAAGCTTTGCTGGATGGCCAAGCATCTGGGTTTTTTTCATTTAGCATAGTCAGATGAAATTTTCAAGGAATGCTTATACTAAATAATATTGCCATTGAGAAGCAGGTTAAATTCAGTTACCTTTTGCCCTGCTGGTGCAGCTAAGTTGCTAATGGCTCCCAAGCTCACTAGTCTAAAGCTAGACCAGGAAAAAAACACCAACAAACCTTGCACTGTGGTGAAGAGTTTTCTTGATTCTTCAGTCTGAAGGACACTAGTGGTTGATGGTCAGGGAACTGGAGCATCCCTCTTATGAGGAAAGGCTGAGAGACCTGGGTCTATTTAGCCTGGAGAAGAGAAGACTAAGAGGAGATCTTATCAATGCTTATAAATATCTGAAGGGTGGGTGGCAGGAGAAAGGGGTCAGGCTCTTCTCAGTGCTTTGGCAGGGAGGGTTGGACTAGATGATTTCCAGAGGTCCCTTCCAACCTCTGTGATTCTGTGTGCTGTGAAGCTGGCTCTGGAAAGCCGATCCAAGCAGCAGCACCAACTGCCACCTGCGAAGAGCATCTGCTGGTCTGCCTGGGCTGCCCAGCTGCGGGGCACGGGGGCTCCCTCACCGCCTCCGCTGGCGGCGCTTGTGAAACAGCAACCCGCAAAGCACCCTAATGAGAAGTTTCCCGGCCTTGCCGGGTTATGTTTGTTAGCGAGAGGTTTCTTTGCTGAGTTTCGAGTACTTTTTGACACACACAGGACAAACTCGACCACGTGTGCTTGCGGGACCGGGAGTTGAGCAGGAGAAGAAAGGGAGGGAGGAGGGATAGGAGCAAGGCAAGGGAGGGGGAAGAAAATCAAACGCTGTTGTGGTTTTCTCACATGGTAATTATTTACTTTTTAACAGCAATGCGAAAAGCATGCAAGGCTGGAGGTTTGGCACTGCCCATAGTATTCAGGGGCCACTTTGGTTTCCTCTGCTTTCCTGGAGCACGTAGAAGAAAAGATGCAAGCAGCCTGTGGGCCAAAAGCCTCCTCCTCAGGCTTCGAGCCCTTTCCCTGCAGAAGGCAAAGCACAGTCCCTGTACATTGCGTGGGGCCGGGATACTCAATGCAAAGCTCCCTGCTGTGCCCACAGGCTGGCGAGGACCGCAGCAGGCTCCTTGCCCACACGCCAGTCAGCATCAGCTGAAATAACAGTGTGACACAGTCGCACTCTGCTCCTGCAAAATGGAAAAAAAAAAAAAAAAAAAAGCTGGATTCTTTTACATTTTTAATAAGGCATAAGAGAGCCAAGCAATGTTAAACTATCTGCCTCAAGTCTCCGCTGTGCCGGGGGTGGCAGCCATTCCTTGCTCCGGAGTGTAATCTGGGAATGCAGCTGCACCCTTCCTCCAAGTAAGTGTTGGGACACGCTCTGTCAGCTGTGTCCCAGCTCTGTCCCTTTATTTAGCACCAGAGCATTGTCTGATAGCTCCCAGACGCAATTATGGATGCCCAAGAATAGCTTGGAGGAGGGCAGGGCACTCTGGTTCTCCGCAGATGTTGCTGGGAGTATAGGTAGGGCTGTGCCAGGCATTACTGAGTCCGGCACTGCCAGGTTAGGAAATAAATAGAAGGAACACAGATGTGGACAAAGCAGAGCTCAGCTGCTTTGCAGGGGCTCAATACGGAGATTTGGGGAATATTAGGAATTATGAGATATCCATAAGTCATTGGTACGGAGGATGAGCCTTCTGGATACTTAGCTGATAAAAACCATATTGTTTTAAAGATGTCATTTGCCATGTTGTGTTGGGTTTCTATAAGGAGGTAAAAGCCAAGCTGTAGAGAAAATGGTGCCTTTGGATTAATTCAACCCTCCTGTCCAAAGCCAGGAAACTCCACCACGGTTTGAAAAATTTTGTTTTCAGAATTTTTACTATCAGCAAAAGCTGAATCCAAATTCCTTTGGATTTCCTCTCAGAAAAGTCAAACTTTTGGTGCTGAAGAACAATATAGTAAATTTAAAAAATTTAAAAGATCAGCTTGAAGAAGATAGCCGGTATGTAAGGACTCAGTCTAATTAACCAAATTTTATTTGTAAGCAAGTTAGTTATTGACAACACATAGAAAACTGAAATAAACAAACAATATACTCTTTGGCTTAATGGTAACTTCAAAATATTTAAAAATATAGTCACTTTGAGTCAAATTAAAGAGTTTTCTTGAAAATGTATAGTTTCACCCCTACTGAAACATATTAATGAGAGTTTCTTATGTCCGGTTTCTCTGAACTGTATTTCATTTTAAAGAAATAAAATAGAAATATTATTTCTTAAATTCTAAAAAATAAAAGAAAAATAATAGAAAATAGAGAAATAATTTCAAAATAACAGTCAACACTTTATGTTTTAAAAAAATGTTCAGTCCTTGCTTCCCTTCCCTTTCCTATTCTCTCTCTCAAATTTAACAAAATAAACATAAGAAAGGCTCGCTGTCACTGAATATATGTTTTCCTCTCATATAAAATCCAGTGAAAACACTTGCCCATCTTTAGATAAAGAGAATATCTTTTTCAGAGCGCGTCAGAAGCAGCAGCTGAGCCCGCAGGAATTCCCCTCCAGCCTGGGTGCTACCGATAGATCGAGGGGCAACTGCCTTGCAATTTTGGCTCTGGGTAGCTCTCTGCCCACTAGTTATTCACGCATGCCTACTTTTAACAAGTACTAAATTGGGAGAATCTAAAATATGACCCTCAGAAGAATTCAGAAGCCAGAGGAGCCTGTGCTGACACATACAGAGCAGGGCAAGGCCAAAGGCTCTTATTGTTGCAGCGAAGCTTCCAGTCTCTTATCCTTCCTTGTTATGGAAAAATCGGCACAGATTTAGATTTCCCAACCAGCATTAGAGGGTGGGAGGGATATTGTATGAACACAGATTCACTCTCAACACAATGAAATAGGACCGCACTTTAAGACACAACTATCTTTTTATTCTGCATCTGTATGGTCCCTTGCACAGTGGGAGTCCCTGGCTGACTCCAAGCCCTACTGTTTTTTGAATAATATCAACAACAATAACCATTCCGGCTATTTCTAGCAGGAGCTGGGAGTGTAATTGCCAGTTGCACATTTGATAGCACAATATTGTTTTGAAAAAGCATAAGACAAAAAAAAAAAAAAAAAAAGAAACGGAAAAAAAATAGAATGAGCTCGATTAGAATCAGCTCTACACCCTCCTGAATAGGTTCTTACCCATTGCTGGCTACCTGTTCCTCTGTACAATTCCTCTGTCTGACAATTCTGCATTTCCTTTCAGTATTTATTAAGATTCTTTCTAGTAGAATGCTTTAGCACTTTTGCTAAGAAGAGGAAGTCTTAGAGCATGCATCTTTAACAGATTTTGATGCTGACAAATCTCTGTATTATGCTGAGATATGATGGAGGCCAACATTTAATTTACACAGGTGTGTAACTTAGCGAAGTGTGAACAAATAAATATTTATTTTATATTCATGGGTATGCATTAGCTTTAAATGCATCATTTATAAAATGCAACCTAGATTTATGGTGATTTCTGTACCTTTTCATGAAACAATGAAATATTATATTTTGATAACTTGTGCTGGAAGTCTTATTCTTTGCCCTTTGTTCACAGTCTTCACCTGCAAATGAGCAGCAATTGTGGTGTTACGTTCCTGGGCCATTTTGGAGGATTTGAAGTCACTTCTGTGAGATGTCCTGTGTCCCCACCACAGACTCAAGCTGCAGTGTGAAGAAACACACTGCAGACTAAAATTAAATATCTACATAATTCCTCTGATTCAAGGGAATCAAGTTATTTACCTGAGTAACTAATATGAATTTTTAATTAATAATTTTACTTTCATATAAGTTATTTTATTAAATTTTTTTCCTTCTGGAAATGAACAACTTTAGTAATATTTTCAGGCAGACCAAAATGATATTACTTTATACCTATGCTGCTCAAAGGATCTGCTGATTTAAGGGTCTCTCACTGACCCCCTCATTGACGTTCTCCAATGTTATATTGTTATGTCTAATAGAAGATAAAGATGGATTAATAATAACCAACGACTGGAGTACTGAGTCAGGACTGAAAATAGCAAGTGTCATGTACAGGTCGTGTCATGTATAGTGTATGCAAACTATGAGGAGACAAAGGAGATTAGAGAGTTTAGATAATAAATAAAGGAGCAATGGATCCAGTCCTTTGCTTTTAAAGCTGGATTCACATGAAACCCCAAATGTACCAAAAATATGAAGCAAATCAGATACGGATAGTTGAAATAATCCCGAGTTTGTTCAGGATGGGGTTCAGGGTTAGTTCAGAGAGAGTTCAGAGGAGTTTCCAAGCACAGATTCCCTTTTCCCATTATCCAGATACTCCCAGTGGGCAGCTCCTGAGCAGGAAGGTCACCAGTCCTAGTTGGAGTCCCAACAAATCTGGTGAAAACTCAGTTCACCTCCATGAAGGTAAAACCACTGTCTTATAAACAAGATGAACAAAGTGTCCACGTCGCTGCACTGAAATGCACCTGGAGAAAACACAACATTATTCTTACAAATACTTTGGATATGAGATTCAAATTAAGATATATTGCCTGAAAGGCTTCCCAGCAAATTTCAGCCGCCGAGGGGCTCCTGTGAAAATGCTACGGAGCTGCTCTGAACTTGTGCAAGGGGCTGGTGTTGTATCCCTGGTAGGGAGGCAGGTTCAGGGCTGGTTAGTGAGTCCCTCAGGTCAGCTACCACCAACACCCTGTAACTGTCTCTGCGCAGAGCACAATAGCTTCATTTTCCCATTCACATGTACAGTTAGCATATGCAGAGTGTCAGCTGTATTACTGAGTTTGTCAGCTGGAGTTTCTCTGCTGAGAGGGCTCTAACTGGAGTGCAATGGTGTCTGTAGCTATGCCTGCAGTGACAGACCCAAAGGCTGCTTGAGACTGAATACTAAATTGTGATTTATTTCCCCTGGTGGCTCTGGCATGTGTGTTTCAACGTCTGGAATATATACTACATTATTATTAGTGCTCAACTGTGTGTTTTAATAATCTCCTAGGAAACAAGGAAAAGGGGTGTGTGAAATAACCATAATTGTCTAAAGACAAGTGTATACAAATTACAAAGAATTTTGTTAATAGAGTGCAAGCAGCTCTAATTATAATGAAGCATAAATTCAATGCTAGGGCTGTCAGACCTCTAGGAAATAACAGGGTTTTGACTTCCCAAAAAAGAATTTTGCTCAGTAGTTTCTGACCCTTATACTTACTTGGGTAGTGTGCAGGAAGTTCATGATCAAATCCCATTCATAAATAAAGGGATTTGTGCGCCTGCCTGCTTCCCTTCCCCTTCCCTTGCAAATACCCCTTTTTCAGACTGTGCTCTTTAAAGTTTAGCAAACATGAAAGGAAATTGTTAAACTCTGGTAATTACCCAAGGATAAAAGTGATGTATCATTTCAAAGAGGATTTTACTCAGCATTAATAATGGCGACCCATGTCATTATTAATGTATATGAGAATGGACCTGGAAAAAGAAGGGGTTTTTTTCCTTAGCCATTGTAAGTTTTTTCACTTTCCAAAAAGAAAGAACCTGTAAGAAAATAGGGGCATGCTTCTACATATGTGGAAGAGTTCTCACCTTTCCAAACTCTGCTCTGTCTGAAATAAAGGAAGTCAATCTACATTTTCCAAAATTGCCAAACCAATTTAAACTCACTTCAAAGGTCATACACTAGGCCATCAATGACTGAAAGACTTACATACCGATCACAACATCCAAAGGCAAACTAAGAAAAACATGGAGTTTTACTGTGTAAGTCACTAACAACGTTGATAAAAAAGATACTGGAGCAGTGCAGAACTATTGTAGGTAACAATACCTAGTGTCTGCTGAGAGGTAAGAGTTTCAATAATATCTAGAAAATTTCACAGAATCACAGAATCACTGAATCCTCTAGGTTGGAAGGGACCTTCAAGATCATCTTGTCCAACCATCAACCT
>JAOXJM010000023.1:101257906-101283302 GCA_026413425.1 Tringa solitaria | reverse complement strand
CTGAATAACCCTAGTTCCCTCAGCCTCTCCTCATAAGACTTGTGCTCCAGACCCTTCACCAGCCTTGTTGCTCTTTTCTGGACCCGGTCCAGCACCTCAATGTCTTTTTTGTGGTGGGGGGCTCCCCATTTCATAGAATCATGGAATCACAGAATGGTCTGGGTTGCAATGTTTGCAAAGATCACCTCGTTCCAACCTCCCCTGCCATGGGGAGGGACACCTTCCACTAAACCAGGTTGCTCAAAGCCCCATCCAACCTGGTCTTGAACACTTCTAGGGATAGGGCTTCCACAGCTTCCCTGGGCAACCTGTGTCAGTGTCTCACCACCCTCACATTAAAGAATTTATTCCTAATATCTAATCTAACTCTACTCTCTTTCACTATGAAGCCATTACCCCTCTCCCTATCACTATACTCCCTGATAAAGAGTAACCTCCTCATCTTTCCTGTAAGCCCCCTTTAGATACTGGCATGCCACGATAAGGTCTCTCTGGATCCTTCTCCAGGCTGAACAACCCCAACTCTCCCAGCCTGTCCTCACAGGAGAGGTGTTCCAGCCCTCTGATCATCTCTGGACTCGCTCCAACAGGTCCATGTCCATGTCCCATGGGTTGGGTGCCCCAGAGCTGGATGCTGTGCTCCAGGTGGGGTCTCACAAGAATCATTGACCGCAACTCTTTGAGTGCGGCCATCCAACCAATTCCTTATCCACTGAGTAGTCCACCCACCAAATCCATGTCTCTCCAATTTAGAGACAAGGATCTTGTGTGGGATGATGTCAAATGCCTTGTACAAGTCCAGGCAGAGGATGTCAGTTGCTCTTCCCGTATCCATCAATGCTGTAACCTCATCATAGAAGACCACCAAATTTGTCAGACATGATTTGCATTTAGTGAAGTCATACTGACTGTCACCAATCACCTCTTTATTTTCTGTGTACCCTAGCAGAGTTTCCAGGAGGCTCCATGATCTTTCTGGGCACAAAGGTAAGACTGTAGTTCCCCAGGTCTTCCTTTTTCCTCTTTTAAACATTGGGGTTATGTTTCCTCTTTTCCAGTCAGTGGGAACTTCACTGACATGGGTAGATTTGGGTCTCCTATTCTTATTTGTGTCCAGTACCATCCTAATTATTGAAAATGCTTTGAAAATACTGACCAGAATAATAGTAGTTGAATAACTCCATAGGTCAGGGTAGCAGAATCTGATGTATAACATATAGGGCTCTGATCCAGGAAAGAGCATAAGCAAGTGCTTAAATCTATTCCTTTTCAGGAAAGAAATTCGGCACATGCTAGATTTTAAGCATATGCCTAAAGTTAAAGTTAAGCATATGGTTAAATGTTTTCTTGAATGGAGGGTTTCCTGATTCAAGACTTTATATGGCAGCGTATGGCATTTTTGAGGAAACCTGAAGCATTCTCATTCTTCACAGACAGACAGAGAAACTGTACAAATCTTTTTTGAAATACCAGATTTACTGAATTCTATCAAGGAAGGATAAAGGTTTAACATAAAACCTATGAAGTGCAAGAACAACAAAAACAAAATTTTAATCTAGTAGGCTCATTCAATAAACAGACCCAGATCCCCAGAGTTTTCAAAGAAGAGAAATTAGTCCCTAATGCACTCATCAAAGAGAACAGCAATGTTACCTAGTGTGTTTTGTATTAGTCTTTCACTTTATCTCCCTTACTAGAATTTTTTCGTCATCCCTTTTTTTATGTTTGGTGAGAAATTAGGTCATGACTGCAGACGGGGTGCACACAAGACATGCAAGTCATAAATCTCCCTACTGCAAGCTGTTTTCCATCCTGTTCTCATTTTATTTCTATTTCATTAATAATAACCCCAAAGCCTAATTCAGTGAAATAATGCAGCGCTTGACTGCGACTAGCCTTGGACTGATGCACGTGATGAACTACTTAGGAAATGGAAGGAAACTTTCCTTCCAGCGTATTCCGGTTGCTGGTACCGGAGACTAGCACAAGCTTACTTGGGAACACAGGTACTGCTAGACTGTGAACCATGTACACCGATGTGTGTGTGCAGGTCAGGTTGTAGCTCTTGACCAAGGATTGCAACCAAGCCAGTCATCCTCCAGAAATCTCCCTCATGGAGCAAAAAAGGAGGAAGGGGCAGGGGAGTGCTGAGGCAGACCAGAAGCAGGCAGGATCTGTATCACTACAAGCCTTCATAGCTATTGGTTTGCTATTATGTCTGATTCTTCCTTTTTTTCTCCCTCACAAATCCTTTGGGCATGGCCATCAGATGTCCTAATCCAGAAGATTTGGTTATTGTTAACATTTTTACATGCTGTTAGATTCCCTTTCAAGCTGAGTTGTGTTCAGATAATAACGTGGCTGTAAGCCATGTGGATGGCTGCACTTCGGTTTGGTTGAAGAAAACAGTCTTCTCTTAAAATGTCAGTCCCACGGGGTTATTCAAGAGGGCACAGGTTTATTATGCATATTCTGTTCATGACCACTCCAGCCATACTGCAGTTTACAAGTCAGACACCTCACTTCCAATTTGGCTTTTTGATTCATCCCAACTCAAGACAAAAAGCACACTGAGGAAAGCAGGGAGCGTCCCTAACTACTATCATTATAGAACAAATATAACAAGAGATTCATTTTATTACTAAAAATACGTCTTTTTGACTTAGCCTTTGCAGATTTCAGATAAGACATTCTTAAAAAACTGATTATTCAGGCTGCATCTCACTGTATTTATTTGGTGTCTCTTTTGTTTGTCCCCTTCAGGAGATCTGTGGAGGTCCCAGGAAGCCCAATGGAATCAGAGCCAAAAAATGACTCAAAGTGTTTTGGGTGGAGAAGGAAGAGAGGAGAGACATGCATCAGGTTTCTGAAATGTGCCTTTCAGGATGTATTTGTGAAATAATGAAGATTTTCCCCATCTGCTGAAACTTATCAAGATGAAAAATAAATCATAAATCCTCACTAATGTAAAATCAAAGCCTATTACGAAAATGAGAACTGTTACCTTACTAAAGACAAGTCAGTACTGTCCTGACAGAGGCATCCACCTGGGTTGTTAAAGATGAAGATTCAAATCAACATCTCAATTAGAAAAAAGAAGGACTTGAGCCAACTCCCTCTGAAAGCTCTATCCAAAATAATGATTATACAGAGGCAGGACATACTTTTTGAGGGTTTTGGACAGGAATCCTAACCTAGATTGGAAAAGCTTTCCTAATAAAGATGTGTTAGAAATTCCTATGAAAACCTCTAGTTTTGCTCCCATCCATTAGCATTCTCTGATGAAAACAGGAAAACATTTAATCAAAAAGCACCCTGTCATCTCTAGCTGATAATTAGCACCAGTAAATTAATGTTCATCCCCCTCTAACATCCCTCTACCACCTCCACATCTGCAGAGCAAAGCATTGCCTGCAGAAAAAGTGTAAGAGCACAGAATACACCCCACGATATGCCGTCTCCCACTTCCTTCAGTGTATTGACAAAGAAATTGGCCATAGTTTCTGATCACCCTTTCACTTGCCCTCTTCAAGCCCGTAGTCTGAGCTCCCTCAGGCAGCAGTAAGGATGCACTGATACCCGAGGCATTTCTGCCTTGCGGAAAAGGGAACTATGGCAGGAAGTGAGGACCCAAGGCTGGAGAAGAAAGAGGAAGACACCAAAGATCATTGTCAATGTCGTTCTTCCATGGGTCTTCCGGCACTGACTCATGAGAAAGAGACACTGCTTTTGTTTTCTTTTCTCTATCTGAACTGGGAGCTAGTCCAGTTAATGTAAATGGTGGGCTTTTTTCTTGCTTTTTTTTTTTTTTTTTTTTTTTTTTTAATGTTCAATTCCTGTCCAACTCTACCTGCTTTGCTGCAGCTTGGGTTAGCTGATCATGCTAAAACAAAGCAGGCCAAGATGCACAGAGACAAGGAATAGGGAAAAAGGACACTGTGAGGAAAAGAAAGAGGGAAAAACAGCACTGAGAAAAGCACCATAGAAAAAAAAAAACAGGGCCAGGGTGACTCCACAGTCATCCTGGGGTCAGAAGGACAGAGATGTAATCAGAGGAAGGAACAATCTGAGGAAAATGGAAGCCAGGCAGAAAGAGACAACCACACTGAGAGGGCTGTGAGGGGGAGGAAGGGTAGTAGAGAGAGATAAAAGAGAGAATTAGTCAGGGAAGGAGCTCTGAGACTGAGGGAGGCTACGGGGCGGGGGGGAGGTGAGAGCCTGGTGGTCCTAGGACAAGCTCCCCAAACCTGTGGGGTACAAAATGAGGGATGCACATAAGAAACTGGTACAGTAACGAAATACCTAATGCTTTTCTGTTCCTTTCCAGCCTATAAACAACCTTCTCTACTGCTACCCAGCCCTTCAATACTCTTTATTACTGGCATAAATAGTTTTCAAACCAGAATGAGCAGGAGATGACTTTGAACCCAAATATGACTTATTTCTCAAAAGAAGGATGTTTCCTGGGAGGTGAAGAAAAGGCTGAGGGTGGGCTAGGAAGGCTCTGTAAAAGAAAAACAGTTACAGGAGAAAGAAAGTAAATAATAAGAGGGACAGATAAAGATAAAGGGGAAAAGATGAAAAAGATAAAAGTGATGAATGAGAGGAAGAAAGGCAATTGAGAGACACAAAATAAAAAGAATGAGAAGAAAGGAAAAGAATAAAGAGAAGGAAGCAGAGAGGAGAAAAAAAAAGACATCCAAATGAATACCTGGAGGTCTTCATGATCAATATCTTTTCTTTTACTGAGAATAAATTTATACTGCACTTAAATAGTACAGTAAGTCACCATTTACACTTTTCAGAGGATGATGTCAAATTTGAGCTTTTTAGGGTTAAAGTTCTTGGACTAATTAAGATCCATTCTCAAAAGGGTATGCTATGACCCAGCCTCAAAATGAATACTTTCCTCCACTTCAGTATACATAAGCAGACATTAAAGTGAGTGGAAGGAAACAAATCTGCTCTCAGTCGTACCTCTCGTTTTCAATTTGAATTTTAGATTAATTAATACCATGGTAATGTTTCACAGATATAACTAGATTATAGACTTTGAGAGAATCTATCTATCTTTACATTTGATGCTTTCCCATTAAGCAGAAGGAAAAAAAAACAAACCAGGAAAGGGAAAAAAAAAAAAGGAAAGAAATTAATTATCTGGTATCTTCAGCTATCTATATTGCCTGTGGCATGGCTATCAGTCATGAACAATGTATTCAGACTTTATAACCTGAATGTTCTCCAAACAAATAACACCTTAAAACAGCAAAACAAACAATAGAACTAGCTTTATTCTGTCCTTTTCTTTTCAACAGTGCACACAGCGAAGGAGACATGGGAGGAAATCAACTGTAAATGGCATCTTCAGTAATGAAGGAAAAAGCTGGATATCCACAAGTCTGTTTCCTAGGCAACTGAATGGAGGGACAATCAGAATCTCTCAATTGCACCCCATTATAGATATTTTCTACACAGACCAGTAAAAGGAAGAAAAAGGTGATTGGAAAATCTTCAGAAAAAAATCCTCCTGGAGCACTTTGAAAGCATGGGGGAAGTGAACAGATAATACACAAAATGGCTGCTGACGTGGAGCTCCTGATTGCAATCATCTTCAGAGCAGTAAGAAGAGGGATGACAGGAAAACCGTGCATTTAAACATTACATTCTCAAAGGTCCCAGATTTCATCCCTGGCTCCAGGGATGGGGCTGCACTGACAATTATATTTTATAGGAATAGCTTGCAAATGGACTTTGACTCTGTGTGGAGGATTATTCCGAAAATCTGCATTGTAAATTCACCCTCTACGTTATACTTTGGCACCTTACCAACCTAATGGTCCAAGATTGTTAGTATGACCCGATGAACCAGAGCTGTTGTTGATCCACTAATACCACTTCTCTGAATAATTTATAGAATACACAAACTTAGGCAAATGAAATAAGCATATGCCAAGGGAGTTCACTTTTTTACTGGACTGGGTAATCTCTTAGTACCAAAAGTAGCAGTATATGCTTTATTCAATAACATACTGGGGAAAAAAATAGATATGAAAGCACTTAGAGGATAAAAATATTACAAGGTATCAAGGCTAGACAGATAAATGAATGAATCTAGATGAGCCATATGGACTTCTTCCATCCCTAAATGTTAATTTTACAATACTAAGTATCACAGCTACACTGGCCATCCAAGGACATACTCTGGGTGTAGCCCAGCTAAGGAAAGCTTAGGTTGCTTGTTACCATGTGTGCCCTCCCTCTTCTTTTTTTGCCCTGTCTCAGTAGATTTTTCTTTTTTTCACTTCTTTATAGTTTCTAAAATTTATTTAGCTTTTTACTGTAGACCAGAGGCCTAATAAGCATCAAAGCATTTTGCTAAAGCTGACTACCACATCAGTGTAGTCTTCGTTTTAACACAGACAGACAGAATGTGTAAATGCAGCCCACCGAGCCAAAGGTGCACCCTGTCATCTGACCTGTCAACCCTTTCCTCAGTCAATATGTTCTAAGAAAAAGAAAAAAAAAAAAAAAAGGAGAAGAAAACCATTACTTCATTTATAAAACATTATATTTCCTGATTTGGGCTAAGTGAGCCAAATAAATCTTCCATACTGCAGCAAGTATTAGCAGAGTAAGTATCAGAACAATCATTGTCAATCCTGACTGAGTTGCTTTACCAGGGATTGCAACTAGCCCAGCGGAATAAAAGGGCAGAAGACATGGGAGGGAAATGCTATCAGTGAAGGCTTCTTGATATTAGGACAATTCTTTTTTTCTTTTTTTTTTCTAGAATTTCAGGGGTTTATATGATTGGGCTCACTTCTTGTCTGATCTGATTTCTCACAGAGGTATGGTCTATTTGGCTAGGGACCAAGTTAAACCTCTTTACTTTCAGCTTGTCTGAGGCTCTTCAGTTGCAGAGGAAAGTTTTGGTTCATTTCCATTTTATTGCTCTGTAATTGATTGGCCTGCTTTACTGTGGGGAGCTCAAAATATTCATATGTATTAGAAACTTCATGAGAAGATGGGGACAGCAAGTGCAGAACACAAAGTTGTCAGAGCAGAATTTATTAAAAATATATTCAAGAAGAACTCTGAAGGAAACAAAATAGAAAATGTTTGGGAGAGATATTATGTATGAACAGTAGCTACATATATCCTTTTGGTGTGGGGAATGGCAAACCTTCCTTAAAAGTATCAGTTTTTAGCCAAAGCTAGAAGTGAAAACCAATTTTAATCAATCATTCTACATTATTATTTTCTCTAGGATAACAAATCCATTGGATGGATAGACGAATTCTGGCAAAATAAGCATCTTCTGAAATGAATTAAAAAAAATTTATGGGAGAAACTTTTAGTCTGAAAAAAATCCAGAGCAGAAGTACCCAACTGTAGCTCAACTGGTGTGCAAACTTCCTTTGCTTTCTATCTCCTTTCTACTGAGAAAACCCTATTTAATCTGAAACAGGTGGTAGGAAAACTGGCATTTTTGGCAGCAGTTCTATCAGCAACAGTGTCATATCATATCCTAAAAATAGACAAAAACAACTGATTGAACCAAAACTGAAGCTTTCCTCCTGCAGGTAGAAAGACCTTCTCCTGAGTTCTCTGGAACTGCAAAATCCTCTTTATTATCTTCTCTCAGTTGCTGCTATCTTACTTTCTTTTTCATCTTGTCTAAAAATCCCAAATGTGTTTCTATTTAGCAGTTTGATATCGTTTTGCAACATTGCTGTGCCAATGCTGGTACAGCTAAGACGTGTTAGTGATATCCTCATGAAAAGAAAATTCATGCTTGGGGAACTCCTTCAGTCCTTATTATTTCCTATTCTTTCTCATTATGGCATAAATTAGATGAAATCTTGAAAGTGAAGGCGACAATAGTTCTTGGGGAGACAGTGGGGGGAGAAGGGGGAAGTTATTAAGCTTACATTTGGAAGTAAAATAGATGACAAACAAAAGTCCGTACCCTAATCATGGCCAATCATGGTCCTGAAGCATGGAGGAGACTGGCCAAACCAGAATAATGGTTGTGGAGGTGTGGAAGTATCCAGAGACCACGTAGGTGGAATAATCCAAGATGCCAGCTAGAAAACACTTGTGCTGTGTTTCTGAGAGGAAGTCAACAGAGGCAGCTTTTGGGGAGTGAAGTAGCTGGAAAGAAGTTTCAGAAGAAAAGTAAGAGTGTTCAAATGCTGTTCCTATTATAAGGGTGAAAAGTACATTATGTATATTATTCATAAATAAATAGCTTTGCAGCATGCACATATTGATTCACTGAAATCATCAATAGATTTCCCTTAAAAACCCCTTCCAAGGTCCTCAAAGCTGGCTAGGACTCTGCTCAGGAAGGACAGTGTTATTAGTACAGCAGGGAGTGGATTTGTTTCCAGTGTACCTGGCAGGCACTCGTACAGACACACGATGACATCAGTCACAGTCAGGACCACACATGTATATTCACATGTAGCTGTAAGTCTGTTGGACGGCCAATACATATGGTTTATACCCTTCTCCCTTTTACTCAGGAAGGAATCCAGCTATTTTTAAGTCTGGATATGCATACGGCCAAATATAATGATATTCCTTGTGCAAAGGAAGAAAAGGAGAGACTTAAATTTTTCAACATGCTCTCCTTATTGTTGGCAGTTTTCCTTTTCCATTGTGCTTACTCACTCTTTCCCTGGAAGAATGAAGGGTCTTCCAGGAACTTCTGCCCTTGTAAAGCCTAGATTAACACCCACAAAGTCACAAAGTTTATTCATTCATGCAAGTTGTTGTGGAGTGACCAGCTGGGACAGCTAGCTTGGATGCATGCAGTGGTGCACGCCTCTCATGTTGGCAGCCCCTGCTCAGGTAGAACAGTCGGAGGACAATGCCTACAACAAGTAAGAAATATTTGCACTGGGCAGATTGCAAACAACCTTCGGACTACTGTTTACCCACCCCAAGAATTAAGCAGTAGCGAAGCATGAGTAAATTCGTAACTCTCACAGTTGTCTTGAAACTAACTTCTAAAAGAGAAAAAGTGGCTAAATCTTCTGCATAAATTATTTTCAATTGTCCATCTAGATTTTGTTACAATGAGAACCGTTACAAAGACCTTGGAAACCATGATTCATGAATTTTCCAGGAGCAGCCAAGTGCATCATCCTCTGAAAAGAATATAAAGGAGGAAAGCTTACATTTGTCAAAAATTCTGCCTGTCAGCATGCACTTTTCTCGCTTCTTTGTAGAAAAGTAGCAGTAAAGCAGAAAGTATCTACATTGAGAGACAGTGACTGTCAGTCATCAAATGACTGCCTCTGGTTCTGTCAATCTCATTACTGTATATGACTTTGAGCACCAAAAGAAAGCAGAGACAGTTTCAACATAACCTCTCCTTTAACAAGACATAATTGTACAATTCGGAAATCCAGGCTTTTACTGCTCCTTTTTTGTTTTTAATTAAATTTTTAAATGAATTTGAAAAAGGAGAAGAGGGAGTAAATCGTTTATCTTCACCCAGGATATCCTTCCTGATGCTTTCTACATTCCTGAGAAATGTTTAGAACCAAATATGACCATACAGAAAGAAGAGTACTAGCTGGCTGTATTTTCCATTTCCCTTTCTCAAGCAAAACCACAGTGCTTCTAGGCCACCCATTTTAATTCAAATTCACTCCTTGCATTACCTCAGGGTGGGTTTTTTTAATAAAGTGCTTTCATACAGTGATATGGAGTTGTGGCTTTGCATTTGTCACAAGGCAGCCTGATTTATATCTCTACAGTTCTCCAGTGATTTTGAACAAAATGACCATATGACACAAATAGTGAAATTACCTGTTGATAAAACCTACTCTTATATTCTGGCAGCAGTCAAGCAGCATAGTCTAGATTAAAAAGAAGGTCACACGGTGACCCACTTACTGAAACCATGACTATTTGTCTTTGAACCACATACTTGTAGATTTCTGTTACAGACGAGGTCCTCCAGGCTGGGCCCTGTACAGATGCTTTTGAAGCTCTTAAGAAAGCTCAGAGCTCTTACAGTCACAATGACACTGCTCAGAGTCCCCCTCATAGATACGTAATCATGTTCCAATCTGTATTTCTTTTGTGCTTCTCCCCAGCAATTAATCTCTGGATAACTTCTAATTTCTAACATAATTTTCCAGAACTGAATATCTTTAGAAGGGCTGTTATTGTTTCATTTTACTACAGTGTGGTAACAAATTTTAAATGCCATTATTATTTATAGGGAAATGGGTTTAGATATTTTATCTGTCTATAAAAATACATTGATTTTGTCACTCTCTTACTTCCACCAGCCCCCATTGTTTTGCAGCTGATTGTTAAGATATTTAACTTCCCACCAATGCATTCTACTCCATGGGTAGAAACTTTTCAGAACTGAGTCTGATTTTTGTTTCCCAGGAATTCTTAAACTGGCTTTTTATTTTATTTTATTTGCTTGTTTCTCTAGGTAGCTACTTTAATCCACTCTACACGTACTCAGGCATGCTAAGTGAACGCTCCTCCAAATGACATAAATTGGCAGCTGCTGCTCCTGCGTTCAGGGGCTTAGTCTTTTTATGTACGTTTAAGGCTGCTGTCTTAGCAGTTTTCAGGAGGAGCAGCCGTTCACCTCCAGAGGCGATGAATGGAGGTGCAGTGTTAGGTGGCTGCACAGTGTGCTGGGGGTTATGTCAGCGCCGTAGCGTGTCCACAGATGCGCTGCCAGGCAAGGCAGCCCTCCAGTATCTGTCTTTGGCATCAGCACACGCTGCTCTCTACTTGTTCTTGAGGCTGGAGCTCTCGTGCGTCGCTAAACCTTTTGCCAGATGGATGTGTAATAGCTCCAACAGATCCCAGGGCAGAGCTATTACCCAAACACTGGCAGAAGCAGTGGCTTCTCCAGCGAGCGGCAAGACTAATAAAACCAGCTGGCTGCTCAGAGCCCAGCAGAGCAGCAGCTTATGGGTTTATACACATCAGTTTGCTGTTCTGCTGTATAAGTCTTCCTATTACAGACAGCTATCCTGATATTTTATATGAAGGTATGATACAGACTATTCACATACCTCATTGCGATCCTTTACAGAGCAGATTTACTAAAAGTTCATCTAGATCTGGGACAATATCTATGTAATTGCAAAGCATTCCACAGCTTTGTTAGCCAATATACCTCTAAGCTACACACAAATATAGCCAGGACAGAAATGAAGCATTTGACTAGCTGGAGCCCAGAGTGTCAGAACGGTATAACAGTCTATGAAATACTGCCAGAGCAGGCTTCTGAAAGATAAACAAAATTGCATAGAGTAGTGAATAAAAAGAGGGGCAAAATCAACCTTTAAACACAGAACTGCAAATCAGATACATAAGATATTACCAGCTGAGAAGCAAAGTCCTCCAACAAAACTGAGTTTTAATCAAGTCAGGCTTTTAATTATAGAGCTGTGGAACAAAAGCTATAAAAATGAATCCTGCCTTAGAAGTTACGCACTTTGAAATGTTTATCCTGAAGATCTTAGTGTATCAGTATCTCATTTGATATGGATTCTGTAGCTGTATCTAGGTCTAATTTGAATCTGTCATAATGATCTTAAAAGGAATCTATATAACATAATTATTACTGTGCCAGCTGAGACTAGAAGTTTGTTTAAGCTAAAGCCATATATTGAACTATGGTCATTTCTGTAAATTTTAAAACAAAAATTGCCAGATGGTCATTCCCACATCATTGATAGTCTGCAAAACCATGATAGGTGAACCATAGCAGCGATTTGAAAGAGTGTGTCATTTACATAGAAATGTATATGTTTAGTACAATGATGATGCAGTCGGATGATGTTGCCTGAGAACAGAAAATTTAGGCATCACCCTTTGGGGTGCAAAACTTCATGACTGGAAAAAACACCTTTTCTAAAAGATTAAAGTTTAACTATAGCTAAATTTTTAGTTCTGAAATTAGCCTGGCTTGGACAAGAAAGGTGGTTGAGGTGACCTCCAGATGTCTGTTCCAAATGAAATCTTTCTGTGGTTTGAACCTGTGAATGAACCTATGAATGCAAGAGCTCTACCATACAGTCTGCTGAACACAGTGAAGCTGCAAGAACATGATTGAAAGCCAGAGGTCTTAGATGCCAAAATAACTGCTGTATAGCTTTGGAAAATGACACCTAGAACATGATTCTTGCAGCTGCTTCCAAGGTATGACTACCATTAAAAACGAAAAATGTACCTAATCGTGTGTATGCATCCAGAGCATTCCTGTTCTTGCCTGATCACGATCACCCCCATTGTCTACAAGAGAGGCAAGTGAGACACCCTGCTCTGACCCCAACAAATGACCCACAGAGAAAAAGCATCAGTAACTGCACACAGTTCCAGGAGGCTAGAAAGGTTCCTCGCAGAACCTGACATGATGCATGAATTACTAACTAGATCATAGAATCATAGAATCACAGATTGGTTTGGGCTGGAAGGATTGAAAAGACCATCTAGTTCGAACCCTCCTGCCATGGGGAGGGACACTTCCCATTAATCCAAGTTGCTCAAAACCCCGTCCAACCTGACCTTGAACACTTCTAGGGATGGGGTATCCATAACTTGTCTAGGCAGCCTGTTCCAGCGTGTCACTACCCTCACAGTAGAGAATTTCTTCCTTATGTTTAATCTAAATTTACCCTCTTTCAGTTTAAAACCATTACTTCTTGTTCTGTCACTACATGACCTTGCAAAAAGTCCCTCTACAGCTTTTTTGTGGGCCCCTCTAAAGTACTGAAAGGCCACTATAAGGTCTTCCCAGAACCTTCTCTTTTCCAAGCTGAACAACCCCAACTTCCTCAGCCTGTCCTCATAGGAGAGGTGTTCTACCTCTCTGATCATCTTTGTGGCCCCCCTCTGGACCTGCTCCAGTAGGTCCATGTCGTTCCTATGTTGGGGGTCCCAGCGCTGAACATGATACTTGATGCAACATTATTTTTTTTCATTAATTAAGAAATTTAAAAACTTGACTTGAAAGTATGTCTCAAATTTTGTTAACTGAAACCTTTTTGCTTTTCTTCATGGTCATTCTCAAACTTCCAGGTCTGTATGGGAGCTAGCTTTGTTTGCATGTTTTTGAGGATGACCTCAAGACATTTGTATTTGGATGCTGCAATCAGTTATCAGATAAATTGTGTGGCTTTAAAAGCCTCATCAGTTTTTTTAAAAATTCTTCCAAAGTGCATTTTTTAACACAAGTGGTTTTACCTGAAAGGTAAGGGTTGAAGCTCCAGAGCCCGTAGGTCTCTCAGTACCTCCTGGCACAGAGGATGCAGATCCACGACATGGCTGCAGCCTATGACTTGTAACTCTTCTTACAGGAGGGCAGTGTCTACTCCTGAATCTCCTGTGACTTGAGCATCCCAACCTGGCTGCCATCTGCTCTTCCATTAAAAACTAAATTGTTTTGTCTGTTATGTTTGAATGTATGCAACTTAACAGCCCTTCTTTATTTTCTTTTTTTTTTTTCCTAATGTTTAAGTCCTGTTTTTCCCATTTGTTCAAATAAGCATCTTTCACATGGGTCTTACTAAATTGTTACTTATTCCTCTTGTAGCTCTCAGTTAGCACATTTCTAAAATTAAAAACAAAAGATGTTACATCTGAATTGAATATAATCTTAAATAATCTGAACTGGCGATCATCACAAATGTAATTATTCAAATCTGATGTTCATACCCCACTGTTCTGGTACAAGGCTATCCTTGTAAAACATGCACTTCTAGATATATTGTATTCTCTCAAACACATCATAGGAACAACCAAATTTTTGATTTTTTTTTTCTCCTGCTTTCATCTGATCTCTATGGTTTCTCTGTTCTGTGGTAACTTAGCTCCTTTTTCACTTTTTTATACTTTTATTGTTTTCAAGGGTAAGAATACTGCCATTGTTAGTATTTTTCATTGTTCTCCAAGGCTAAAATGCATACCCAAGTTTCATTGATACTATATCTAGACTTCATTGATAATGTATTTGCTTGTTAAATTGTGTTTTATGTGCTTAAAAAAAAAGACATACTCTAACTGACCTGGAAAATAGACACCTCCTGCAGTAATTCCTAGATCTCTGGTTGCCCTCCCGAACCAGTAATCATCACCCAAAGAGCAGGACTCAGAGATCAAGTGATGCCAGAGAGTTCAAGAAGAGAGACACAGTGCCATGGACACTGGTGGCCCTAGCTGTATAGATGCTGACACTATTGGCTCTTTCATCCAGTTTCCAAAGAGTATTGACAATACCCATTGTTTTTGCTCCTTCCTCTAGTACAGTCATAACAGTCATTTTCCAGGATGGATTATTTTTCCACAGAAATAAAACTGGCAGAGGGGGAATAAAAATATGCTGGTTTTCAAAGGAAGAAAAATATTCAAAATATCATGCAGCTCTTGGCCCTTCATCTGGTCACCTGTCACTCAGGAAAGTCAATGTTGTTAAGCAGCACCAAGGGATTCATGTTCAGTGGGATACTTTTGACTTTGTAGCCTCTTGACTTGCACTGACATTGCACTCCTCTCATCACTCTCAAAGGCCTGAGCTATAAAAGAATTTGCTGTCTGGCAGTAGAATCTCTTAGATGAAAGGACCCCAAGTTAACGTTTAAAATGTCAGTCTCAGTAGCTCATGTGTCCTGGTGACTGATAGGACTGTGAGTAGCATTGGAAGTGTTCACTAGAACCCTTCCTCTCCACTAAAAGCAAGGCTATCATGGTTTCTTTTCCCCTGACAGTGCCCTTCTTTGCTCAACGAGCGGGAGCGGGAGCTGGGTTTTCTGTGGGCAGAGTATAGAAATGCATCCCTGCTAAAGAAAGTAGGGAACAAGAAAAGAATTTAGCCTGAATCACAGTTCATTTCCTGGCCAGGTCTTGGGGCAGCGCTCACACGTTACCCTTTATTTAAGAGAGACTTCAGTGTTACATACTAGTCCTTTTTTCAGAATGGCAAGATCACAGCCAAAAGCTGTATGAGATAATAACAGGTATCACACACTGCTTGTGGTTTCATAGTATCCAAACTCTGCCAGACTAGTTGGATTATGGGCAGTTTTAAGTTAATAAAACCAATTTGTTTAAAAAGAAATTACCCATTTGGCTCTTGTTGATCATCCAGTTGGTCTTATTTTTCCAAGAGGCAGAACACATCTGCATCCAATTAGTATATGAGTTGGAGTGCCTCTGCACTGCTACATTATGGTTCCTGTGCATGGCTTGAAAAAATACGTAGGATGTAAGATCTTCTCTCATCCTGTGGCTCTGTTAAAGCCAGGAGGTGAGGACAGAAAGAGGGGAAGAAGCAGGGTGGTGAATACCAACAGCACTCAGTACAACTCCTTGAGCTCAATGAGGGGTTTTTGTATTAAAGGTAGATCTTACACTTGGTTTCTGACTCGTCACCATAAAAAGAAAACATCTATTTATTTTAATGTAAGTTAGTTTAGGCTTCACGTGATCATAAAAAAGTACTGTTAGAAAAGAACAGTTCATTAGTGGCTCTGTGCTCGCGTCTGCCTTCTCTTTGTCCCTCCTAATCCTGCTGGGGTAATCAGAGACACATAAATATCAATTAAAGCTACAATTAATACAATTAAACAAATGCAACAAGCTACTTTGATGATGGTTTTTGTATTTAACCCTCTCTTTTCAAATATCCCGGCCAGCCTGTGAGTGGACGCCGCAGCTGCTCGGAGCTGAAGGTGGAGTTTAACAGGAGACAGACGTCTCGTAACTGCACCAAGGGATGAGCAGCATAATATCAACAGAAGTCAAGAAAGTTATAGGATGAGGTAACCTCCAGGCTTCAGAACGTATTTGAAACATGGGAGGCTGAAATGATAGCCCCCCTGGGGGGGGCAGGGAATGAGAAAGAGTTGGAGCAGAGGGCAGATTCTTTGTGTTGGGTGGATCTGCCGAGCCTAGGGGTTGGACTGCCTTCCTTTGCCCGGCGGGACAGCAGTAAGCTATGAACTCTGCTCTCTTACAGGGCCCATAAAGAGACTGGTGGAACTGCCTGTAGTGAGGCAGCCTGTCTGGTGCCTCCCCCGACTGGATGAGGACTTGAAAGAAATACCGTCCCCCCACTATCCTTCCCTCCTCTGGCCGCTCAGTTTGAGGAACCCACTTCCATGTTCCTCTCTGGCATGTAACCCTCACCACCCTAAGATAAAGATAAATCATCACGTAAACTAGAGAGCAGAAGTCAGTTGTTGCCTGACTGGTGCTGCACCTCCAGGGGGACGAGGGTTGGAGTCATTACATCTCCTCTGGTGGACCCATGTGTGCATCGTGCAGGCGCAGAGTGCCAGGAAGCCTGTTCTTGGCAGAGCCTGGCAGTGCAACTCACCCGTGGAAGCCTGTGAATGCTTGACTTCCACGCACACAGAGCTCACAGGCTTTCATTGGCAAAGGTCTAATGAAGGCAGCTTCCTTCAGTGTGTGGCAAAGAGAAGCCACATCTTTAGGAGGCTCTAACTGAGTTTTTGTGTTAGGCAGAGGCTGGTGTTTCTCAGTGCACAACACCGAAAATTCAGGTGCTGAATAAAGCATATATCGGACTCCTTGGCTGCCAGTGATTGTGGAATGACATGCTTTGTCAAGAATAAAAAACACTGGGAGTATGCCCTGAATGCTTGAGCCTTCTACGAATGTGGAGATCGAAACACTTCAACAGCTTTACACTCTGATTGTGCAATCTGGATGCACATGCAAAAGAAAAGTATCAGAAGGTAACACGGTTTCTGACAACAGCTGGTGCTACAAAACTTAGGTAGCAATTCAGATACTTATACATAGGTGTTTTGTGCCATTTTAGACACTGTAGTGTATTCAAGAGTGATCATTCCACACTGAATCATTCCCTTGGTATTTTTAGTATGTTTCAGTTAATATTGGTGAAGGAGGCCAACAGTGAAACTGCTGGAACAAATACAAGCCCAGTGCAGCTAAGCCATACAACATGGGCTAGAAATTACTACCTTGCTTTAAATATCCAGTCTAGCTCCTCCAGAAGCTATCACTGAAACCAGAAGAGTAATTTTTTTTTCAAAGCCCAGAGAGGAGGGATGTAAGACCATCTGTCCTCAGCAGATGAAACCCAGAAGGAACAGATTTACCTGCTGCTTCACAGAAGACCAAGAGAAACACTGGGGTGCATGTAGCAGCAGAGAAATAAAGAGTAGGTATTTTGGGATGGTGATAAGTCTGAAGATGGTGATATTCCCCTAGTGGCTGTGGAGAGGTTCACAGTAACAGACTTGGGCTAAAAAGTCTGACTTTTAGATGGCTGACGGTGTGCAAGAACTCTCCCCCCAAATGAGAATCACTGCACTTTAAATTACAGATATCTGAGTTTTACAGATACAATTTTACAGTTTTACAGTTTTAACATTGTTCATCTTTTCCTTTTTCTGCTTGAAAGTAGATGACGTGAAAGGCATCAACTTTGAAGGGCTCCAGCATGAGGCAGCTGGACCAGCTGTGCTCCACAGAGGCTTGTGTTCTCCAGGGCTGGCTGCCTGGAAAACTGCCACTGCAGGAAGCTGATCTCCGTCAGGCTTCTCAACCCTGAATGGTCACTGAACATGAAAAATGAAACTGAAGTCTTGTTCCTTTTGGTTAGATGAATTTTCTGATAGGTGTCAGGAAATGTTGGAAACGTAAACTAAACGGTTGTCTTTTCTTTTCTTACAGTTTTCATAATGGACTGTAGCAGACAAGAATATTTAAATGTTTTGGTAATTCTTTTCTTTTCTTTCTTTCAGTTCCCACAGGTATCCACATAGAAACACAAAAATTCACTCAAACAAGTTTTCCTGTTCTTTAAATGCCACCTGACATGCATTAAATTGTGCAAAGTTGCTCATGTTTAATTCTGTACTAACCGATTTGTGTTAAGTGTTGGGTCATGCATGCCAGCATCTATTAAACATGGTGTTTTGATCAGGCTGGGAAGATTGAACACAAGAAAAGTAAACTGATTCTCATGACCCACTGTAGACATTTCCACAGAAATCCACCTAACCTGTGTCTCTGGATTCATCTAATGAATTCTAAAGTTGCAGACATCCATTGAGTAAGGTGGGGAAGAAAGAACATTGAAAATGAAAAGGCAAGACAGGAACATTTCAGCTGCTAGTTAAAAATAACACCTGCCTCAAACAGCAGCTACTTGTCTGATGGCAGAAATAGATGGAGCAAAATCCAAACGGAAAATTTTTCCAAGGCTAAAATATAACTATTGACTACATTTTTACTGTAAGAAAATGAAGATTTGGCACACACACCAATTGTGCCTAGAGTACACAAGATGCAGGCCAAGGGGAGAGAGAAGGGTAGGGATGGCATGAGCCATGGTATTAAATCACATTGGGTGTTCTTGCACTGTTTCACATCCTCTTAAGGTCATTGCTTTCTCCAGTCCTAGGAGGGCGAAATAGCTACTGGAAAGTCTAACTAAGCTGTCCAGGAGGCAGAGACCTCAAGGAGTGTGGTGATTCCCTCCCTGCCCACTCAGGAGATGGCAAGGAGCAATAGGTAATACTAGGAATACAGCCAGATCCCCTGTGATAAGATTTTTAGCAGTTCCTAGGGTAAAAACATTACAAATATCTTCTGCACTTTTCCATAAATTGGTGGTTCCCTTTCCAATAACTGTAGGACAAATAAAGGGGCAGAAGAATCATTGTTTCATACCTATAGCCCTGATTACAGAGCTGTGAGGGTTGCAAGATTATGTGTGGAATCTAGAGAAAATCTGTCTTGATCTTATTAGTAAAACACGTCACAAAAATAAATAAAAATAAACAAACAAGTAAATAAAAAACAAAATTATGTTTCGGATTTTTCTTTTATTCTACAAAACTTTATTCCGTAGCTTTCCTTCTTAATCACAGGAGACTGCATTGTGTTTTTAAAAACTCTTTGGCAGGACATTAATAGCAAATTGCAGTTTGCAGTTCCACATTTAAAATTTAATATATTAAAATTATAGCATTTTTTTGTTGTTGTATCTTTCCTAACTTCAGAGGAATCCATCTAATGAGAACAAATGGTTTTATTTAGTTTTAATTGCACTGGAATTTGTACATAGTTTTGTTAATAGTATACGGAGATTGTATTGAAATTCCATGGGTATAAAAGTAAAATTAAGAAGTACAAACCAGAGGTTAAAAATAAGTTAAAAGTGCCCATGTAGAGGACCTGTTTGTTTTCTGTTAGTACCAATTATTCTTCAAATAGGAGTATTTTCATATTAGTTGAACCACCTGAAAAATACATGAAATTAAAGAGCAAGATAGCGTATTGATTTTCTTGTCCAGTGGTCCTCTGAAAGAAAAATTGTTATGATAACCTACCATTGACCAAAACACATACCCTTAGTTGAAAAAAAGAAAAAGAAAAAAAATGTCATCAAATCCAGGCTTTCACAATATATAGGAAAGGAAGGTCTATTTGACCTGGTCAAATACTTTCTTGATATCTAAGAAGCAGATCAGTGACTTTAACTGCATCAAGGTGGACAAGTGGATTTCATTACGTTTTGCTTTCATCATTATCAGAAAAGTTTCACCCATTAATAAAAACGCTGTGATCTCATTTTATTACTTCCAGGAGCTACTTCTTTGCTAGTGGACAAATTTAGGGGCAGAATTTGAGATCTGCTTTCAAGTGAAAAATTTGGCTAGCTTATCTAGCTGCACAAAATGTTTGTAATGTATATATATATATCCTGGCTGCCTGGCTACGTTCTAGAAAATGTTCTCATTATTTGGCTGGTTTATCACTCAGATGCTCTGAGTGATGGAGTGTTACTACATTCTGAAGTAAGAATCTTTAGGAAGTGTGATCATTGTAACATGACTTTGAGGGCTATTCTAGTTTTTAACCACGGAGGATATTGCTCAAAATACAGAACCTTATTAAAAAAAAAAAATCACCAAGAAACTTTTAAGATTAAATGTTCAGTGTTTATTTTCTTTCCTGGTGACTACTGTATCTGACAGTAGATTATCCAAGAAGACCATACATACAGATCAGCTCTTAGCAGGGTGGCTGCAATTATTGTTGTGGTTGTTATATTGTGGTGGTGTTGTTATCAACAAGGATTATAATCCAAGGCTCCCTGACAAATTCAAGCACTAGAGAAGCTTATTGCTATTTTCACATTTCTTGAATTTATTATTGTTTGGCACAAAATAGAACGGAACAAACTTTCTCTCATAGTCTAGTAATTACAGAAGTGTTTTAGAAAATGGAAAAAAAAAAAAGGCTTAAAATCATTGCTGTACAGAAGACTTGAATATGAGTCTCCAGATGTTTTAAACACTGTAGCTGGGGGACTCATTCCCATCTCCTCCTTCTTTCAGTGCTGAGCATAAGTAACGAGGTTTAGTTACCTATTGCGAAAGGCTCTGAAGCCAAACAGACAGCAGACTGTTTCCCTGTTGCTCAGAGTTATTCATTTCTTAGATTTGTTTTAATGGCAAGAAGGTTCAAATCATAAAATTCCTCAGAAATTACCAAAGATGCCTGTCCTGCTTCTGGAATATTACAGACTGTCCCAGCTGGGTAAGTGGATAGCTTAGTTCTGATGGCTTACAGCAACATCAGGAAATTCACATAGCTTATAGATACGGATGTAGCTGTGTATGTATACATATATATACACATATTTATGTATCAGAGGAGGGAGCATTACTTACCTCTGATAATCTGGCTGGAGACCATCCCCCAGTGTGCAGGTACACTCTGTGTTCCAGCTCACTTTCCAGTACTACTGTAATTATACACCCTCAATTCAGAGTGGGGCAGGTTTAACTTCCATCCTGTGAACTCCATGACACACAAGACGTTCCTGCCTATGGCAGAGGTTTTGACAAGGTGGTGTTCAGAGGTCCCTTCCAATGCAAGCCATTCTATGATTGATTCTATTATGCATCCATTAAACAGCCTGAAATGTGAGAGTCACGGCAAATACAGAAAAATGGAAAGTTTATATCTGCTGTCAAGTTGTTAAAGCAGTCACCCGGATTTGATGTATGTTGAGTTCAAGCCTCTTCCCTCTGTATTGAGTGTGATGGTGCTGCGACGCTGCTTCATGCAAAATACCAGCTTAATGTCAAAGTGTTCATTCCCAGTAATCCTTGCTCCACATGTCATCTCTTTCTTACCTTTCTGACACGGCCAGTTCTCCCAGGTGGATTAAATCTGGGCCGTTGGTTCCTCAGTGGGGAGGAACTCTTCTCATATTGTGAACTAGAGTTTCAAGCTTTGGCTGGGGACTCCGGGAGGCAGCGCTTTTGTCCATGGCAACATAGAAGTGAAATTCTCTTTGTGGATCCAGAGGAAGATTTTCAAAGGTGAAAATGTCAATTCTTTATCTAGATGCAACTGAAAGTCTGCCTTTGACACGCCCTGTTATGAAATATTTTCCATTAAAAAAAAATTTAAAAAAACATATAAAAAAGGTTTTATTCCTAGTAGTAGCTTTCATATACTCAATATATTTCTAGGCACTTTAGTCTGTGGGGAATTATTTCCAGTGGTGTTATAAGATTTAATTAAGTGACCATCAAGTGCAGGGCAGAAGGTTCCTAAACATCTTCAATCCTGTAGTTTTATGGGATGCCACCGCTTGGGTTCTAGCAGTGAGGACCATTGTTCGACTGAGAGAAGACTTTGACAGGAATTTGATGGTTCATCACAGTTGCACAGTTTATTTTCCACCCTGTTGACAGAAGATTTTTAGTCTTCTGAAGTGCTGATATATAGTGCAACTGCCTTATCATTGAACATACCACCAATTCTACATTCATTTTCCTGACTTTCAATATTTGAGCAATATTTTAGCCAGTATTTTCCAAAGAGTTAGTGTTATATGTACTGTAAACCACAAGTGTTCTATGATTTTATTATTAATATGGGAAACGTTAGTGCCTACATATCCATATACAAACTTACTAACCTATGTCCTCTTATGTCTTTGAGTTTTGCTGCAGAAAGCATTTTGTCTCAGAGGAAAGAAGTTAGGGAGTTAGCATAGTGCTTAGAGTTTCAGATGCCATTACAGTCAGTTTTCCAAAGGAGAATAAAGTCCCAAAAGATGATACCAGTTCAGGATGATATTTATGTGCTGCTTGGATAATGCTTTGTGGGATAATGACTGCTGCTAATAACAAACCAGTGTTTCTTCTCAGCCTTTAGTGATTCTTCAAAAGCATCTAGGAAAAAGCCTGGGGAACACATTTGCCATTTTTGAGGCTGCTGCATAAAATCAAAACTTTTGTGGTGGTAATTTTTCTTTTCTTACATATTCTTATTTCCAAAACAGTTTAACAAGTGCCTTGTATCTCTCCAAATGCGCTGACTAATCCCAGAAAATGCCTAAGCTATTTGACCAACTCCAAAGTCTTTCATGTTTGTAATTATCCCTTCCATGACTTGCTTCGACTCAAGAAGGGAGACACACAGGAAAACAACATCATCTGTCATTCATCTGTCAATGTAAACAATGTGCATACGCACTATAGCAAGGGACTATTAAATATATTAAACAGTGCAATCATCAAAAGTGGCTGAAAGACTCATCTTGAGAACAGAATTCTGAAACTGGCATTTTACATTGTTGGTTCTCCTACAGGAACAGTTTTTCCTTTGAATGCCCTGCATTGATTTTCCATGCTGTTATCCACAACAAATGGTGTTACTTAGGTGCTTATGTATTTGTGCCTTTTACTCTTGCCTTCGTATTACTGAACTGGGAAGCAGTTACCCTTTCCCAAGCCAATGGCTAACAGTCAGTTCCTCATTCAGACTAGCTGGTGCTTCCTGATTTGCTGTTATCTACTAGCTCTGATTCACTTTTGCTTTCATGGTAAGCCTTGTGTCTTTATCTGCTATATATTGGCATTAGTATCCAATCCTATAGGAATTATGAAGTTTAGTGACAGATTTAGGCTTAAGTCCTCACCTAACTTTAAGCTCGTTAGTTCTAAGCATTCAAGTGCTTAGGAGCAGACATATGTTCAAGAGCTATACCGATTCTTGGTGATAAAGCCTACCACACTTAGCAGGTAAGTTGACTCCAGGAGCTTAGCTTCATCGGGACTGTGGAAAAGAGCTCTAGAATAACAGTGTTAGATTTCTGTTCTGGATTCTGCCCGAAGTCACCCTGAATAGGGTGTGACACCTCAGTTTCCCAGTTCTTTTATGAGAGCTAGGATTATATATACATGTATATAAAATGTGTACATTACTTAGTATTTGTAATTAAATCAATAACATGTTTGATTAATCCTCTCTTGTATTAAGCAGAAGCATATCTGATTAAAAGTATATACATCTGAGACTAAAATGAGTTGTTCTTTTTTCTCTTTCATTGATTATCTATTATTGACAGAATTTAGTTGTTCTATACTAAAGTAGGTTTTATCTGTGGATGATAAAGAACATTACAATTATGGATAATAACTAGAACCGGCATTTTACTGTCAAGCTGGCAGCCGAAATTTGAAGTGAGGTTATCACTAAGGAATTTAACAGCAAGGAATGGATGCATCCACTTATAAATACTTGAGGCCATGAAATGCTTCAGTCAATCTTGAGTCACATACTAAATCTTGGAATATTATCTTTACACATTACAGCCAGAGTCACAGTTGACGTTGATGCCACTCTGCTGGACAAATGAGCTGAAATTTCATTCATACTATTTTATTTAGTGAGATTTGCTTTTCAGGAATCTAATTCAAAGAGAAGTGGACATGTGAAATATGCCCTTCTTTACCACCTTTGTACTATAATTGCTGTAGATTGAATTAGAGCTCCAATCTTATCAAAACACTCCTAGCACCTCCTGTTGTGATATGAACATTGAACAAAGTTACTACAGAATCATTGCATCTTGGCAGGAATATTAAAAATAAATCTGTTCTTTCTGTCATGTGTGACCTTGATAGTGAACAATGAAAACATGCCAAGTGACTGACCAGGATATCAGTGTTCTGTCTCTTGGCAATATACAGGGGGCAGAAAAATTTTTCTGTCTGTGTATAAAGTGATCTTTTTAGGTACTTCTGAATCAGATGTGTAATATGAGTGCCAGAAGGTTTGGTACGTCACCAAGGATATAGCTGACAACAAAAATACAATGCTAATAATTGTATAATGTTGGCCAAAATATTATTTAGAGGAGACAGAAGCAAAGGGAATGCTCTTTAAGAAGTCAGAAAAGCTTTACAATTGCAACCGAAGCTAGAACAAGACCTGACTTCAGAAAGAAAAGTGGAATATGCTTCTTGTCATGATCACGAGTATTGACAAAGGGGAAGAAAGTGGCACTGCGTAGTACTCAAGGTACATATTGGGCTTGATTTCATGCAAAAAAACCACATTACGGTAGTATCAAGAGCAAGAGAGAAGTGAACTCACTGTATTGTTTCAAATGTTGTTGTTGGAATGCTCTCCCACGTTGTATACTGTGTTTTTTTCTTCCTCTTTGATCTTGATTCAGCTTCCATTAAAGATAACACAAACCAATGAAAACTGGATCAGGCCTGGGTGGATAAGCAGGGTGTTATTAACACCAAATTTCCTCCTTCGTTTGCATCTCCCATCGTTTCTATACTGAGTGTTTCCTTGTCGCTTTGTAATTTGAGGGCACCCGTCTGTAAATTTGCTCCACAGATGCTGTTTCAGGATGTTATTGCTGTTGCATGCAGCCTATCATTTTGGAGATGCTCAGCCTTCATTTTGGCATCTAAAGAACTAGAGGAGCCTCTGGAAGCTGTGGAAGTTCACAAACAAAAGAGAGCCTGAGGGCAGGGAGTGTGGTTTCTGGGCAAGCTGGAGGCAGTCAAAGGATATGTTTTTGTGGATGGAAAAGAAGCTGGACGGAGCTCAGGAGATGGTCCTTCATAAAGAGCTCTGACAAAACCCAGAGACATGGCTATTGATAGTGCTCTAGTTTTGATGCTGTTGCTAACTTAGGCATAGTGGTGCTAGTTATGTACTAAAGGAATTGCTTGGTAAAAAAAGGAAGAAGTAGTAGCAGAGGGAACCCTTCATGAGGTAATGAATTGAATAATTTGGGCCAAAATATTTCTGAAAAAACTCAGGCTTTCTGGGATCTCGCAGAGCTTAACGAAATCGCTGTTTGAAAATTGTGTTGCAATAGAAACATCAAGTAAAATGAATCCTACACAGAAACTGAAATAGAACTTAAAAGTTAAAAAACTCACAGATGTCTAAAAAATGTTGCATCAAAAGCAAGCTAGCTCTTTCAACAAAAGTATAACTTTTTTCAGCCTTGGCTTAAGCAATAAAATACACTTTTTTCCTCCTTTTTATATGCTAAAGCTGCCTAGCTATCTTT
>JAOXJM010000023.1:101218340-101234560 GCA_026413425.1 Tringa solitaria | reverse complement strand
GGCGCGGAGCCGCCCACGGCTGTCTCCCGCCCCCCCCCCCGCAGCGGGGCCGGGGGCCCTTCCCAGGGGGAGCGCGCCTCACGGTTTCCCCGGGGCTTGCCTCGGCGGGGAACGGGGCTGGCGGGCCGTAGGGCCGGGCCTGGAAGGATGCGGTCCGTGCCTCGGCGGCCCCGGCCTGCGGGGCACCCCTGCTCCTCGGGGCCCGGCGGGCGGGCTCCCCGGGCGGGGGGGACACCCTCCTGTCCCCCGGGGAAGGCCCAGGCTGCCCGCAGGCAGTGAGCCCAGTCAGCGAGGTCTCTGCTCCCACCTGGAGGCATTTCCCACCTGGTGGTTTCTCCAGAGGGAGGGGTGAAAACGGACAGAAAGCATCCCTCGCTGCTGGTTTGTTTGTTTGTTTGTTTTCCAGAAAGCATCCGGTTATTGGACAGCGGTGTGATTATTGCAGAACATCCATAGCGGATCCGGCTGTTCTGGATAATCCCTCGTTTGTTTTCATCGCAGAATTCATGACATCCAAAGCCAACGGCGTACTGTACTCACCTGCGGTCATTTTGCTTTGCAAAACGCGTGCTGGCAATGAATTCGCGCACTGCTCTGGGGGCCCCTTTGTGTTTTTCTAGTTTGGAGTTACCAGCAAGGCAAAAGTTTAATAAGTTTTGTGATGGTTGGTGGCTGGATGCAGAGGCGATGGCAGCAGCCTGGCGCAGCCTCTCCTCTGTCAGAAAGCATCTTCTGAACTGGTGCTAATGGGGCAGCGGGTCCTCTGGTACATCATCCTCTAATTAGCACAGTGGTTCATTTCCCTCAGACCACAGCAAAATTACTGTTTGGATGATGTGACTATGATATCATAGGGCTGCAGGGTGACTAGTGCTGTTACAAGGACAGAAAAGAAAAATAAAAGAAAGGGAAAAAAAAAAAAGGAGTCGCTCACCTCTTTTAACTTTATGGATACATGAGGGCTGCCAGCTCTCGGCTGCACTTCTCAGGAGCCAGGAGGAGTTGGAAGGAGTCGGTGAGGCAGATACACAGCGTCGATTTGCTTCCCCTGCCTGACCCCAGCTGGGCCTACAGCGTAGAGGGAAAGGAGAGGGCGTAGCTGACGAAGGTTCAGTTACTTCATCATAAAGATAGATTTCGAAAAATACTGCTCTGCCTTTCCGTGAGGGCCCCCAGGAGGGATTTTTCCTCTGAGGCTTGCTGCCACCTCTCTCTCCCCTTGTGATTGTACCTGGTGGTCCCATCTAGCCCCATAATAATGCCAGTCCTTTGGGAGATGGGAGGTAAAATGGAAAATTTGCTGTCATAAAAGGTTACAATTTGGAGAAACCACATGAGGTGAGGGGGCAGTACCTCTGGGGGTGCCTGAGTTTGTGCTGCAGCTGTGGTCAGCTGTGGTCTCTCTGAGGAAGGCTGTTGGCAGGGCAGGGCATTCCTTCCGAGAGGGCTGCGAATTTGGCACTCTCTGCCCCCTCTGGGTGAAGAGCTGTCTGTGTGATGGGGGTTTCAGAAAGGCTGAGAGTATGTTTCTCATAATGATGGCGTGGACAGGAGTCTTGGGAGATCCCTAGCTGGCTGGCTGTCCCCAGGGAAGGCAGCTTGACTGCTGCCAGGACCCCCGTTACTAAAACGATGCCAGGATACAAAGCGTCTTGGCTAATCCTATTTGTTAGTATTTTTCTGTAAAAATCAGTATTCAGATTACAAAATAAAAAATTATCCCTATGAGAAATTTTGGTGTTTTTAATGAATTTTAAATCCAGATGGAAATAAGGGTGTAGTTTTGCAAAGTGAAACACACCAAAGTGTTTTGTTTTCAGTATTTCAGCTTCTATGGGAGATTTCATTATATCATATAATTGCAAAAAATTGAAGCTGGTGAAATGAAATGTTTCCTCAACATCCTATGAAAGGAACAACAACAAAAAAGAATTTTCATTAAATACTGTTATTTTGTGGAATCAGCATTTTCCAGGAGCCATGAACTATTTTGGAAAATTTTCAGTCAATTCCAGTGGGAACCATATAATCAATATTGATAAGACATTTTGGTGACTAGAGCTCCACCCGCCAGGATGACAGAACCACAGACAGAATGATATGGGGTTGGACGGGACCTCTGGAGATCATCTGTCATTTAACACATTAAGATCAGGAGAGATCATTTCTAATAAAGCTTTGGTGTGGATTGACGCCACTGTTGTTACAACAAACTTCATCTGGGATGTTTCTTCTTCGTTTGTGTCCCCGTGAAGAAGCGTATTGATACTATGGGCATCGCATAACTTTCTATTTTTCTGGTATGTCTCATTTTTTGAAGTGTCTTGGCAGCATTTCAATTTTTTCCTCAAAGCGATCTTTTAAATCCAAACAGCGTTACTGTTTTCTCATGCTTGTTAATGTTATGTTCTGATTGTTTTTTGTTTTATTTTGAAGGGTAGTGTTAGGAAGATAATGAAGCTGAAAACAGACTGATAAATAATAGCCACACTCAGGGAAAAAAATATCTTGAGGATTTTAGAAATCTGATTAAAACATGCACATGAATAAGTAGATAGCACTGTTAAAATGAAATAATTTTGTAAAACCAGTTCAGTAATTGTATGTGTGAGTGCTTGTATATTCCTATTAGAGTGCAGCAGTTAGAGCTAACAGCCCCACTACTCCTTCTTTTGAAATTCAAATGAATAATCATCTTTTCATTATCTAGGTCATTGGGAGGCTGGGCTACCCCAGGAAGTGGGAGAAAACAGGTAAAACAGGATTCACCGGACAGCTTTTAATGCCTGCCCCCTTGGAGGGAGGCTGGTTTTTGGGGTCTGCCTCTACGCTGGGCTTCCTAGTGCTCCAGTCTGGGGGGAAAGCGTTATCCCGAGTGCAGTGCGGCATGAATATAGAACACCAGCCACAACGCTGAGGTCTCCCAGTCTGGAAGCTGGTGAGATGCCTCCAAAGGCCTGAAGCTAGCCGGCAGAAAACGTTTCACGCGGGAACCCAGGCCCTCTGCATGTGCTTACATCTGCCCCCATCGGTGCTGAAAAAAATTGAGGGGAACCGTCTTTTTAAGATGCTCTTCTTGCAAGATTTTGACCGCCAAACAGGAGTTAAATATGGACAAAAAGGAGTTTGTTGTGAAAGAAACAGTGTTTCAGAAAAGGCACCTCTCCTTATAGTGCCCTCTTTCTGTGTTAGATTTCAGTGAACTGAAACGCCAAGATTTTTACTGCGCTAACTCTGGAGACAAATAGTATTGCTAGTGCAGTGTTCTTTCGGTTATTTATTTCATGCCTGTTCTGAGTTGAGCTGCAGATTTTTGTCTGGAGAGCCCGAAATGACTTTGCATGGGGAATGTGTGGGAAAACCGGAGTTACGCACCTTCTGCAAGGTGTGGGAAGTGGTTTCGGTCACAAGCTGCAGATCCAAAATGGAGGAAGAAAGAGTTACAGCATCAAGAGAGTTTTCTTTTAACAGGAAACATATGACCAGTTCTGAACGGAGGGGTCACACCTGAGGTTAGATCACAGGCACATTTCCTAGGGATCTTTTCTGGAATATGTTCCTTGATTTTTGCAGTCACCAGTCAAAAAATAAGCCGTGGTCTTACCCCCTGTCAGGTAACGCAGGGTAAAATCGTGAAAAGGCACACCGGCTCTGCTTTTCATGATTTGCTAGATCTTGCCTTCACTAGAGTTTGTATCTTAAGCTTCTAATTCACATGAAAAATTCAGCTTCCTTGTCATCGTTAGGAAGATGGCATCTTCTCCTGTCTGCTCAGCTACGGTACAACCAGGTACCGCACACTCTTGGAGTTGAGATTGTGTAAGTCTGTGGTTTCCACAAAGGCTTTGTTTTGAAAATAAAAGTATGTAGGTGCCCAGAGCTGACACGCGTAACAACTGAATTTCAAGAGTGAGAGGTGAAATGCTGTCATTTAACTGACATAGAGTAATCGTTTGAGGGGATAAACTGGTTTGCCCAAAATCCAGAAAAACTTAATTTACATCCAGTTTGAAACTAAATGTATATGAAGGTATCCAAATGTACTTGATCTTGATTTTGCGTGCTGCGACCTTTATTTTGCCAAAAGTATGTGTGTCATCTACAGCTACAGTGAGGGCAGGGTGGGGGTGGGTTTGCTGGCTGGCTGGTGTAGCATCTTTCCAGGAGGTGTAGCCCTCTGCTGCTGGAGGGGTCCAGTGGGAGCAGGAGCAGCTCCTCCTAGCTCACCTTCTGCCAGAGCCCGGTATCCAGCCTACTCATCGGCTGATGCACAACTCTACTCCTGGTCACCTAACAGAAATCTGACAAAAGAACTGCCTTCGAACTGCTCACTGCCTGTAGGTACCTCCAGAAATGACATTTGAGCGCCGTTTGTAAAGACATGGGCAGCAAAGACATCTCGAGACACAGACATTGTGTGCATGGGTTGAAACAATCCGGGAGCCAGAAACTGAGCAGAAAGTAACCTTATTTTTGCATCTATATTGTGTGTCGAAGTCTGGCATCCTGGAGTGTGTTGTTGCTCCAGCATCCTCCCCTAAGACATTGTTGGACGACAGCCCTGTCTCACTGGCACAATGGACGGGCCGTTTCCTCTCAGCCCCAATGCACCCGTCTTACACAAGGAGACGTTTTGAGATACCAAGATGTATCACTTAACATTTTTCACGATATCATCCTGATTGCAAAGTGCAACTTCTTAAAAAAAACCAAAAAATTCCAAATGTGTTTTTTGGGCATCACGTAGACTGCAAAACCATATTACGCTCTAAGAAACGGCATAAAAAATAGCATTGGGATGTTCCACTTACACTGCAACCCCCTCCTAATTTCTGTTTGCAAGACAAAACACGTTTTTCTTCCTGGTTGTGAGACTGAAACCCGTCTCTGCGAGTCAGAGGGGGTCCCTTCCATCCCACAGGTCATTGCAGTGCGAGTAGTTCTGTTTGGCAGATGATTTCCTCGGCCACTTGTGTGTAACCCTATTGATTTGAGCGCCTGTCCCCAGCAACACCTGTGCAAATCCACGGATGGCACTGGGATTGCACAGATGCCATGGAGGGCATATTCTGGCATAGAGGATATTTATTACTGGTGGTGATGCATGAAATGGAAGGGATCCAGGACTCAGGCTGAGTTTGTGCAGCTGGCAGTTAGAAATTTACTTGCAAACGGAGCTCATCGGGTAGGAAAAGCAGTGTGATAATGAATCCAGAGCCCCCAGTGCCGTTTTTACCAAATCGCTTTTGAGGGCAGGAGAACAATTTTGAAGAGATGTGTCTCTTATTAAAAGTGTCTGAAAATTGTACTTGAAAAAAAAAGTGAAGGGAATCCCATAAGAGATTATATGGCGGTTATTTGGTATCAGAAATTACTGTCGCTAAGCTTGTCTAAATGGAAATGTTTACTTCTTTCTACTGAAAGCTTGAAATATGTAAATTTAATAACCGAATTTAACACAAAATTTTCATTTTAACTTAATCTTAATTAAATATTCAGCAGCCAGCTACATGGAATTAAAAAGAAAACAATTATTTTTAACAGGTTTTATTTTGATTGATATGAAATCTTCCACAAAATTCAAAACAATTCCAAGTGACAGAGTTTATTCATAATACTGTACATTTATAGTGTTGCCCTATAGAAATTGAAATCCACAATGTTTTAGCAGGTCTCTTAGGAAAAAGTGTTGTACCCTGAACCAATTATAGGCCATCTCTGGTTAAATTGCAGAACCAGTTTGCTTAATATGGGTAATTTGATGTTGTAAAGTATTTGTCAGTACCCTAGGGTAGTCTCTTAGGGCACACAGGTTTCACTGTATAATATTCTGCACTCATGTGTGCCAGCTAACCTGCTTAGGTGGAGACTATTTACGACTCATACAGGATTTTTTACATGATGTACTTAATTTATGCAATATGTTTAAAGCTTCTCTTTATCTTTAAATAAATCACGGTCGTTGCATTGGATTTTCTAATTATTTTTTAAGGGGGGCGGAAAGTCTGTTTAGCCCAGCAGACTTCTTAGAAAGTGAAAATTTAGCAAGGACAAGAAAAAATGCATAACAGAATGTGTGCTTTAGACATCAGAGCAATATACCCATTAGAGGTATAAAGCGTGTTCACAGCTGAATGGATGCAGACACCCAGATTTATCATTTACCTTTTCCTTCCTCCTAAAGAAGAGCAGAGGGCTGCAGCTGGCCTCCCCCTCACTTACAACCCAATAACATTTGAACCTATAAAATGGATCCGGGTTATTTTCTTTGGCTCCTCTGCCTTGAAGGAGGCAGCAAGATGACCTGCAGGAAAGACCACTTACCAGGTCTCGTGTCCCATGTGCTCACCTGATTGGGACTGATCAGCTGCCCTCTGCAAACGCCGTTACAAGGCAAGCGAAAAGCCGCTCTGCAGAGTATGCCTGAAAGACTTTTCATTTACGGGACTAACACCGCGAGGAGGATTCTGCAAAATTCCGCAGGGGTTTTGCTAAGAAGGGTCTTGCCCTAAACGCCACTTAGTCTTATGTCATTTCCTAACCACGAAATGGAAGATACCTGAGGGCATGGCCATAGCGTGACCTGTCCTATGGGATCAGCCAGGAGCTACCCACCAGAGAATGACCCAGAGCTTGGCTTCGGCCGTGCTCTCTCACCTGTCAGATGAGGAAGAATTGTGGGTGATGTCTGGAGGCCAAGCTGTTGAGCTCGGTGGTGTGTGCGTGCTGGCTTTGTGCCAGGCGATCTCCTTCCCAGAGAGCTGTGAAGCTTTAGAGCACGGGAACCGCACGGAGCGTGGAGTCAGCGCATCCACCGGGTGCCCTGGCTGTGCTCCCACCCCAGCTACCTCTGCCCGCTTTTGGCGGAGCCGGGCTTGGAAAAGCTTGGGATGAGGGCTTCTTGGGCTGCCCTGACTTCTCACTCCAGGCAGACTTTTCTCTCTGGCAACCCTGAATTTGGGATTGCGCTGGCAAAATCCGAGGGAGGGAAGTGCAACAGCTGTACAGTGGAAATGGAAATTAGAGCTTCATTACTGAACAAAGAAGGAAACCACATAACATTCCAACTGGTTGTATATATTTGGAGAAAAAAAGGTTATATGAAGATCTTTACAAAGCTCTTTATGTCCTTGTTTTTTTATGCCCATGTAAATCTTTCTATTACCATTGTTTTAAAAGAAAATAAATTTAACGAATGTTTCATTGACTATTATTTTTTTCCAAATGGAAAACAAACAAACAAACCTCCTAGCTATAAATAATATCAGCACTCACAAGAAATTGTACAGTAGCTAAACAATGAAGGCACATAGAAATGCTGTTTTATTTCTACACAAAGCCCCACTGGATTCACAGGAATGAATTAAATATGCTGAGTGTGACTGGGACTCTGGGAAACCAACACTTTAGTTAATACTGGTTTTAATTTTTCATTTTTATATATTTGTTGTAAATTTGGATAATAGCCTTTAAATAAAAGACACTACGGAACTGCAAATATATATGCATGTAAAAGTACGTTACTAATTCCTATGGAAATCACCTTGTGTTCTTTTGGTTCCTAAAAGAATATCCAGCAATTACTAACTACTCACAAAAAATGGGTAACTGCAAAAAGTCAGCATACCATTCCCTCTAATAACCTTTGCTTTGCAGTGAAAACGAGAAAAATCTATTTATTCCACCCACTATTTCTTATTTATGAATATGCTAGGATGTTCCAGGTGCCTTCAAAACCCTGACTGCACCAATCATTTAATGATGGTTGAGAACACATTAATTTGGAAAAGATTGTTCACCTTAAACCAAAAGCTGAAACTGTCCACCTGCCTCCCTCCTTCTCCTTCCCTTATACTGCAAACTGTACACTGTTAGTGTTAACACCACTGAGGTATTCAATAGCATTAGAGGCTTGAAGGTTTCCTGATGCTTTATTACACAATGATGAAAATATCATAACGCCTCTAACTTCATCAAATCAGGCATTTCATTACAGCATCCTGCAAGAATAGAAAACTGATTGTCTTGTGTCAGCATGGCCAGAATCCAGTTCTTGCATACAAGACATGGTTACTAATAATCTTCTTAAGTCAGCTGAGACTTGATATTTTTTTTTCAGTTTTGCCTCACTAGGAATTGTAAGTCAGAGCAGCAAATAGAAAAAAGTTTATTACAGCTTATCATATGGTTTGTTTGACAAAATGGTCAATCAATAATAAACCAGAAATTAATAATTAATTGTACTTGCAATTGCACGGCAGTTGGTATCTCACAAGGTGACAAGGTGAAGACTGAGATAAGGAATTACTATCGGCAATTTATAGAAGGGGGTTGCAGTTTTGGGGTTCTCCCTGCACCATCAGCACTGGTCAGAAAAAGATGGTACGGGGAGCTAGAAACCTCTTCCCTGTTTCTGTTTTCTGCTTTACATGGAAAGGGCTGATTTATCCGACTGCCTGAAATGTCTGCACTGCCAGTTAAGTAGTGTATGGAGGGAACCGTTTTTTAATGGTTTAAATTTTTTAATTTCAGTGAAATTCAGTTCAGTGAAAACCATTTTTTAAATACAGACTTGCCCCAAGTCCTGAGTGCATGCCTAAAACCCTCGATCAGGTACAAACTCAGTGCAGTGTGTTCCTCACCTTGCAGGGAAAATTCACTATAGAGAATCATCTCTCTCGTGAATAAGATTAATGGAGGTCTGCTCAACCCCTTCCACATACCTTTGCATCTCCTTTCTTCTTCGCTTCCCAAACTTCAAGAGAAGAGAGGAGGCAGGTGACCAGCTATACACAAATTCAGAGTGATCTCCAAGCTCTTCACCTGGCAATTTAGGCATCAACAAACCAAAGCAGGAAAGGAAGGTCCGAGCCAGTGCTAAGATAATTTGTCTGAGGCTACACAGTAAGCCTGGCAGAACAGGAGTGGCCCTGAAATTCTCCTCATTACAGTCCCGTGGTCTCTTCACCATACTGTCTTGAGACTAAATTAATAAGTACGCTGGGAAGTCACGTTTGAAAAGACAGCTTGTGCAATGCAATTGCTCCCATTTTGGACCAGGGTAAAGATCAGAATTGGAGCCTACCCAAGGAGCAAGATATATGAAATGGAAGCATGTTTTTTTTTGCATGTGAACAGTTTTCTCTTGAAACAGATAATTATTTGGGAGAACCATCTACTTCGATTCTCAAGCAGAAAAAAAAATACATTGTCATGCCGTTTCATTTCTGTGTTATTCTGGTTATGTATTTTAGTGACTGTATGCATTTCTGATTATTCAGAATTGCTTTGCAGAGAGATTGAATTTACATTTTACCTAGACACCAGTCTTACCCAGAAAGACCTTTTTCATTTCAGTGCGAGTTTGAAAATCCATTATTTGGTGTTCATAGTATGCAGGTTTTCATTTCCAGCAAGATTGCTGTGGCAGAAGAAATATAGACAAACTCAATGGCTCCACTAAGTATGAGTTTTCCTGTAATATAGAAAAAGCCTTTCTAGTTTCCCTGAGCACTGAGCTTGGAAATTGTGGGCCTGATTCTGGAAAATATGGTGTGTTTTCAGAGAGCATTTTAGCATCCTCACCTCCCACTTCGAATCTGCCTCTTTCCTACCTGGGCCCCTCCTGGTTTTCAGAATGGCTAATGTTCCCATGAGAGACATTTAAAGCATTTAAATCTAGGATTCTGAATCATCTGGGAGTTCTGGTCCTGCACTGGAGGACTCCTACTCATATAATCTCAGTGATGAGAGCTGCTTTGCCAGCATTGATCCTCATCAGGTCTTTCAACTGATATTCAAGAGTTAAAGTTGTTTCAAACACAAAATTTTCTTCCTGTAAGAAAGTTTAGCATTAATCAGATCCAGTGGTCATCAGGAAAAGCCAGTCTTGATTGTACTGTTAAGCCACCTAGTCCAAGTCAGGTACAGTTGCTGTTTCACTATCTCCTTAGGGAGCCCAAAATACTTAATATTTATTATAGAATAGTTTAGGTTGGAAGGGACCTTTAAAGATCATCTAGTCTGCCCCCCTGCAATGAGCAATTAATTGGTGACCATTTGTACAACAGTCCAGCTCATTTTGAAGACCATGCTAGTGTTGCTATTAAGCATTTTAATGGTGAACTAAGGAGGAAAGAGGGGAATCAGGAGCTGATGCAAATGGAAAAGAGCGTGAGGAGAAAAGGTGCGACATGGAAAGAGGGAGAGAATTGCAGAGGTCGAAATGTGCAGAAATAGGAGTTAATTGTCATATTCCACTGAAAAACACTGAATTTTTATAAGAAGGCAGTGAACAGATATATCACATTGATAACATTTACTGTATATAGATTGTTATTTCTGAGCATTGTGCAACGCTTCCTGTTACAATCAGCGAGATGACTGATGTAGACTTCAGGGAATATGGGAAGCAAACAGATATCTGGGCCATTCCCGGGGCAGCACAGTCCTATCTTCATATCAGGTTTGGCACTTGAAGGTTGGAAACTAGAGGAGAGGAAAAAAAACCTGAAGCACAGCAACGGAGGTGATCTGCCATAAGCCAGTCCTGTCTTACCCCTGCTCCTAATACAAATGGCTTCTTAACTGTAATGAAAAAAAAACAAAACAGCTTGTTCAAAATGTGTAAAACTCATAGAGGGTCCGAGCCACAGGTACTTGCCGCCCCTTTGGAAGGCACAGACATAAAGCAGTGTTTCATGGCATTTCACTGCAGTGTTGTCTTCAGGCTTAATCTGGTAGTGAAATGCTTAAGCAAATAGTTACAAGAGAATGAGTTCTTAGGGCAGCTCCAATGTCACCCACGTGTGCAAGATAAGGTTAGCAATTGCTCTCCTTTTTTCGAGTGAAGACATTCTGCAGCTCAAATATGAAGTTAAATTGTGAATGCTTCAGCACGGGCCATAAGTACTTATAGTTACACCAAGACAGTGTCCTGTTTTGAAATGCATGTCTTCCAAGAGGCTCCCCACCCCTGAAAAAAAAAAATAGAAAAAGTTCCTTTTATACTTCCAGTCTTTCTGCTTTTCTTGGTTGTGGGCATTTGCTGACGAGGAATGAAATCTATCATTCTCTCCTTCCAGAAATGCCCCCCCGCTTCTCTCTGCTCTCGACAACAACAGCACAGAAGAGTGCAGCCTTAAAACAAAATTTTCTACAGTGTGTCATGTTGCTGCTGAAATTTAATGATATTCAGGGCTAGGAGAAAAGAGCAGCTGCCCTCCAGGTGGTGTTCCATAAATGCTCCCCAGAACTCAGCAGGAAGCTGTATAAGTTCAATTCAGTGAAGCAAATTCAATCATTTGCCCCTTTGTAAATGGAGCATAAGCAAAAAAAAAAAAAATTCTTTGAAGGATCCTAATACAACAACCACGCATACCTAAAAACTCACAAACACAGTTTTTTGCTGGCGTCGCTACATTGCAGATAAGCTTAATAGGATCTTACCAGCAGCAATTTCACTTTGGAGCGCTGTGGAAAAGGTATAAGAAATTCCCATAAACATCCAATATTTGTTTCACGCAGAACTCAACAATTAGTGTTGACTAAAATGCTACAAGGTTAAGAAGTTTTCTTCATAATGCCTTTTTATAAACATTAAACAGCTTTTCCAAGGAATTAACTTTTTATGACAAACGTAATTAGTGTAGCATTATTTGATTAAGTATGAAAACTGTTGTGGATTTTCAGTTCAGGTTATTATTATTTTGTTATACACTCTACCTACAAATTAGAACTACAGTAGTAAATCTTTTGAGCCACAGCTCTTTTTAATACTAATTATTGTCTTAGTGCCTGAGATTCACAATTATCCTGCACAGCCACTGTCACAATTTACAACTGGCTTTATTAACACATTATTCAAAATGATATGCAACCATCTTGTTACAGTAGTCTGCCTGGAATATTTACTAGATATAATTGAATGACAGTATTTTTACCTTAAAATATCTTTGCAGGTTTGAACTTCACCTTGTAAACAACATAAAAGTGAATGTTTTTCCTCTAATTTGCTGAACATTTGGCCTTCTCTGCTTTTTATCTTAAACAGGTATGAAATGCAATAGAAAGTGATAAAAGACGTTTGCAGTCCTCATGCAACTAAATAACTAAAAAAAAAATAAACAACTTGGATTTGAAAGGAATTTGGCAAATGATTAATACATTATCTCTTGTGGCACTTGGAGGGGAAAAATTGTAAAGCTGAAATTCTGTGTACTGGAAACCTTCTGAATTTCACATTGCATTTTCTATTAATAATGTTTTAGAAAGGCTTTCAAATTCACCAAATGTATATATGGAGAGGAAGCAGGTGGATTAACCTGATATCAAATTAACGATCCACTTTCAAAGAGTGCTTTTAGGAGGGAAGGCGGCCTGGTTTCACATCATGAAAAGCCATTTAAGGTCTCAAAACCTGATTTTGGTATTTTTTGTGTGGTACTGCATTAAGATGGCGAACCACAAAATCTGTAATCTGCTTCTTGAAACTGTGTTCTCTTTATGGACTATTACGCTGTCAAAACTCTACTTTTATAAGGTGCCCAAGTATGAATTTATACAACAATAAAATTTCTAAAGAAGCCATAAATGTCTAAGGGATAAGTAATGAATGTTATCACAAAAGTACGCATGCCAGAGTATGCATTTAACCAATACGCTCACTTTTCTTTACCAAATCAATAGTCATATATTTTCACAGCCCCTTTTTTTTTTTTTTTGTGCTGCACTATTCTGCAATAACGTTAACTCTGCTAGCCAAACGACCAGATGCCAAATCCAAACCAGGCAGGGCACGTGCAGACTGCTGAATATTGCTCGCTGACCTCCACTTCTCACTCTGGCCCAGGCTCCCCCCAGCACACCCAGAGAGAACAACCAGCAACCCCAGCAAAGAGCTGGATGGAGTGACTGCTTCAGGCTGAGCTTCCCGTTGCCACCACCTCAAGCCAAGTGTCTTACGAATTCATGTCCCCATTCAGCTTGGGTCACCCAGATGGTACAAGATGATAGACAGCATCGGGTGCTCTGATTTATTTGTGTATCGCACGGGTGCGGAGGAGTTGCAGAGCCTGATCCTGCACCACAAAAGGGATGCTGCAGTAAAGAGGTGTTGGACACAGAGGTGCTTTCGTCTCTCTTGCAGTAGTGCTCACCTGGGGTTCTAACAACTTTACTCCATTTGATGGAGAGGGAGCTTCAACTCGTACTCTGAATTCCCTGACCTTCATTTCCCCACTTTATTTCCTATTCCTGTATTGAGTACATATAAGCATACATTGCTTTTGGTTGCTGGGGTGTTTTTTTTTAAGAATTTCTGTTTGCAAAGCACACTGAAAACTGCCAACTAGTGGGAATGTTATCCAGTGTAAAATTGCTTCTGTAGCTTCTGGGCCATAAGACTTCCCTTGCCTCTGATGCTGGGAAACCAGTCCTATTTCTCAAAAGAATATTTCTGAGGCTGTCGTGGAAATTACATGTTTTCTAAATCAAATAGAAAATGTTTCTCCAATTAGCTGAGAACACTAAGAACAACTGTTTGAGCATTCGAGCTATGAAATGATAACTTTGACACAAAATTCATGATCACTGGACCAAATACTCTTCTATTACAAATTGTTTTATTAGATGATGAACAGCACGTACAAGGTGCAGGAATAAATATTTGATAGAATCTGTACCCCTTTGCTTATGAAACTGAGAAGCTATCATAACCCCAACTGAAAAAATGCTGCAGTTTATTATTTGCTCCCCTAAATTTACCATCTTTTTTGCATAAAATTTGTAGACATATGTCCAGTTTGAGCCTTTTTCTGGCACGAGGAGGAAGAATGTAGAACTGTTTAATATAATAAGTAATGCAGTCTGAATGCAAAGATGCGAGCTGTGGCTCTGTCTGTGTAGTTGTATTAATTTATGTGGAACAATTCCTAATTTAAACAATTTTTCAAGAAAATACAATGCTTTGACTGTTTTGAAGGGTGTTTTTATGCGTTATCTAGGAAAGCAGATGCTCAAAATAGGGATAGACCATGCTAGAGGTGTAGGAAAGCAGCTGTCTTTTGAAAAATGTTTTAAAACTCTGAAAGCTAAGCATGAAAAGTAGAATTGGTCAAGGAATATTATTTTCTGAATGAAAAATTGGATAAATGTTAGCTTTTGAGGAATTTGTGATTCAGCCAGGAAACATTCCCCTTATCTGCATTATTTTAGCATTTGCTAACTTTCTTTTTTTTTGCCTGTCTGGTATTCCTGACTGAATTGCACACCGTTTGCACTTCCCAGGATGGTCAACTGACCATTTTTAGTACTCCTTGACTGCATGACTGAAGCTGCAGTTGGACGTCTGTGGGTAAAATACACGTATCTTATTTTATTTTGTGAAGCAACTTTGCGTTGTCCAATAGACTTTAAGAGAAAGTCCTTCATTTCCCACTTTTCCCCCTTCCCACGAAATCATTCGTTCTGCTACTCCCAGCACCGGTGGTGCAGGATATGGAGACCGTGTGTGAAAAGCAAGGGACTATTTATATCAACACCTCTACGAGCAGCTCTCTAAACCAGCCTGCAGTGCTAAGTACGCCTCTCTCTTTTGACCTTCTGCACCCTGTGCTGGCTCCCTCAGCCTTATCTGCAATCAGAATGCCTGACCCTCCACATCTTGATGGGTCACAGGTATTTCCTTCCACATGGGACCTGAAGGGTACTTCTAATTCTAGTAGCTAAACCGCATTTTTTTTCCCCAGTAGATTTCAACAATGAAGTTGAATTGATATAGCTTTCTTTTTTTTCAAATCGGTCTAATCTTTTTTTTTTTTTTTTTTCCCACGCTGATTTGTTGCTACCTGACAGTCTAAAGAGAATTATTAAGCCTATCCTATTTTCTTAGTTTTTACTGCAAATATTTTCCTGGTTTGCTTACTATTTATTAAAAGGTTGCAGGAAGCCAAATATATTTTACACTAAATAATAGTTCTGAATAATAGATGTGTTAAAAACCTGTCACACAAAATTCCAAGCAAAGAAATGTCATACTGTTTGTCTGAAATAATCCAACTTCAATGTAAGTTGTCTGAATTCCTGTGCTGATTTTAGAAATGACTCTCATACCTAGCTACATTTGCCGATATTCTCTTCCTGAGGGTCAGGTCAATCAGACTACAGACACTTGTTCCCTGCAGTTTTTGGATTCCAGTGTTAAGACAAAGTCATAAACAGAGAAAAATCTCATTACATTCAGGAAGTGAACATTGCAGGAGATCCGTTTGCCTTTTGCACTGCTTTATTGTATAATCCATTGCATCCTTTGCTGCACCTAGCAAATCAAAATGCCATTAAATGACCTTTCAATATGCCCTGTATTGCCAATTTTTAAAATTCGAATTTACTGAGCAGGGTGCGGGTAGTAGGCTGAGAGGGCAGTAGTAAGAGAGGATAAAATGCTAGTCCCTGTGAAATCAGTGGCAAAGATTGATTTACACAAACAGGAATAGGAGAAGAGAAAACATGAGCATGGCAGCTACCATCTCCTGAGATCTCCAGGGACATGTGCTGCTCTCATGAGACCGCACTGCAATCCACACAATGACTAAGGGCTTCTGGGTCTGAAACCTGAGCAGATGTTGACTGCTCGATTCCTCCACCACCTGCTGTAGGTGCCCGTGGGTGCTGTTAACTCTTGTGCTGGAGGCTGCGGTGAAGGATTTGCCCCTGCCACTGTCTGGCCTGCCAGACCTTGGCTTTCTGCGCCGTCAGTGGAGAGATAACGTGACCATGTCCCTTATGGTGGATATTCTGACTAATTTAGAACAACAGATAAACACACACAAACCTAGAGATTCAAGTATGTCCCTTACTTTTATAAGCAATGGTTTGGTTTGAATGTTCCTACCTGTTCTGTAGCACCAAATCTCTAAGTACAGAGAATAATTACACTCCTGAGCCTCTCTTGCAAGAAGGGTAACTCCCAGTTACGTGCTGTTTCTAGTTAATTTCCAACCTTAATGTAGAAACAGAGCGGACAGGCTCATTTTAACTTGAGAGCTACAGAGCAACTACCAAGGAGTTCCAGGTTTTCAGATGTGAGAAAATGTTTTGTGGTTTGGTTTGTTGGTTTTTTTTAAATGTGACCCCGTGACTGAATATGTAAACAAAACAAATCTCCAATACGGAATTTTCCTATTAAAACCATCATTTTTCCTTTTAAAAAACAGTTACAA
>JAOXJM010000023.1:101205592-101218155 GCA_026413425.1 Tringa solitaria | reverse complement strand
TCATAATATGGAATTGTTTAGAAACCTTTATTTATAGCAGCACTAGCAGATGCTGTAATAATGAACACTAGCCTTTAAGCTGTTCTCATTCTGGTATTCCAATCATTCATACCGATTTTTATTATGAGCCCTTTAATGCACGTACAGTGTCTCTGCCACACGATTGACACACACGTTTTTCACGTGTCTATGCCTTTTCTTGTGAGTAGACCTCTGTAATTGAAAGCATTTTATCAGTTCCAGAGTAAAAGACATCAGGGGTGGGAGGGAAGGGATTTAGGTACACAGCTCTTGTTGATAATGAGAGCTTCACTGTTACTAAATGTTTACTAAAGATAAGAACAAAATATATTTGTGGTGTGAACTTCAGATAATATTTTACCTGCTCTTTGAGCAGGTAAGCAAAACAAACACTTTGTTCTATCATTTTCAATGGTGAAGTCAGCAATAATTTGCAGAGAGAGAGAAGGAAAGGAAAAAAAAAAAAAGGAGCAACCTTGACTCTGCTTATACTATACTAAATGGTGCTATTTAGACAGGGGCTAAAGCAGGGGCAGGGCAGAACCACACTTCCTCTGGGAATATTTGGAAAAAGACTGCACTAAGTGGCTGTGATGACAGAGATTGCTCCTTTGTGTGTTCTTGACATGCTTTGGGGTGGGTGGGGAAGGAGTCCTGATACTCCCTATTTTCTTGCCCATTCTCTTTCTGAGTGTATTTCCTTGGAGGTGCCAAATCCTGACTCCTCTCTTTCCTCAGTTGAGCTCTAAAGTTCTTTCTTTATTCTGCGCATCAGTGACAAACAGTCACCATCTAAATACAAGCATTATTTAACCCCTTAGTTCTCACACTACCTAAAGCAGTCCTTTAACAAATACCACTGTCTCCAGTCATGGTGTTTCCAGGGAATACCGTGACAGCTGTAAAGCTCCCATGCCTCAGGTACCCTCACATGTGGGTTAACACCAGATGTGAGTGCTTTTTTCCCATGGAGGCAGAAGGACTAATTTGCCCCCAAAACCATCTATGCCCACACAGAGTCCTCATAGACCAGGCCCGGGGGCACTCCAGCTTGCTCTGAATGCAGGTTGCTGTTTACAGCCTATCCCAGGTACTCAGGGACCACATTACTGAGGTGGCCATGAATATGGGGGGGAGTGAAAAAGTCTCTCTTTCTGTGCCATGCCAGCACCTGAAATAGAGATAACTGTCATCTGTAAATTCTAGTTTCTAAATTTAGTTTAGTGCTTACAGTAGCCCTTTGGAAATGTGGTAAGACCACCAGTGATGAAATTCTGTGCCACTTTAAGCCTCTGGGGTGCCTTACCTCTGCACTAGCTGGAGAGGGTCTTCATCTGCATCCGGCTGAGATAGCTGCCAGGGCCTGGAGCTGGGTAGGCTTGTTTACTCAAGCATTTACCTGATTACTCACATGACAGTGATAAGGAGCGTATTTGTTGGCAAACAGGTGTAACTCATCAATAATGGTAGCAGGAGGTCATTTGATGACATACTTGGACACATTGTGTGTTTGTTTAGTTTTAAAAGTACTCATCTGTCAGGGGAAGGGCAGCTAAAGATGCACACTGCATAAATCAGAGGAAAGCCACTTCAGCACATCCCAAAATCCAGCAGATGCTTTTCAGTGCTCATACTAGCCGTAACAGTTACCTTCCCAATTATCAGCTGTATTGGTTTGGTCTGGAAACAGGCTTTGCTCGGCCAGTGGGAGGTTAGTGCAAGTGTGGATTCTGCCACAGGGTACGGAGCGGACACACATCCAGATGTTGCTGTGGGCAGCACAGGCTGCACCTGGGGCCAGCAGAGCCAGGAGATGCTGGGGCAAATGCTATGGCTCACTGTAGGTGGCCAGCACCTCACAGCTGATCGGGTTCAAACCTGTGTTTTCTTGGCGTTGTTTTTGTTGTCAGGTAGGTTAGACTGAGTTTCTCTATAGGGTATGAAAACAACAAAGTCATTATGGATGGTGGTGTCCTATCAGGTAGTCTAGCATCATGGCTCTATGATGGCATAAATCGGATCTATGATGAAAACAAACTCTCTAGACATTTACACCCTTTCCAGATAAGTGGTATTTGGTCTGCTTCCAAAACTCTCGTATGATTGTGACAAAGTGTGCAACTCTTTCCCCACAGGGCTGAGAGCAGGAATGGTCCTTGCTGTAGTAAATAACCGCACTCATTTTCATTCTATGGCCTTGCCCATGTATGACATTTTTCTCATATATACTGACAGTCAAGTCCCCACCCTGATTCTGTAGGCAGCTGCATATTTAGGATGCTCTTTCTGTTAAATGCCATTGCACATCCCCTCTTCCACATCAGTTTTATGCAAAACCTGTAAGATCCTGAAATATCCTTTGGAGACCAAGCCCAGTGCTGGCATTTGCAGACATAAAGAGGCTACCACAATAGTAATATTTGTTTTAACCTTGGCTTTCTGTATAATAAGCAACTGAGCTCTTCAGATTGAATGCTAGAGATTCTTCTTGTTTTGTTTTTGTCAATGTATTATTCTCCTTCTGTTTGAATATGTATTATTGTAGGGCTGTGATGAGGATAATGAGATACTATCACTGATTTATTTACAATATGTACATATGTGTGTGTTTGTACATGCATATATTTAAAGGAAGGCCATGGAAACATTTCTATATTCATGCTGTTTAAAAACAACAATGCAAAAATAATCAAGCAAAAATAACCAAGAAATTGAAAAGGGCATGTGCATGCAAGACAAAAGAGTAGGAAAGAAAAAGCAGCAAGTTACATTTTTGGTTACTATCTATTTTTAGGATTTCCCACTATGGTTTGTTATGTCAGTTGTTCTACAGTGTGGACAAGAAGAAATTATCTTACTGTGTGATTATCTTGGAAGGATGGATGTATATGAACTTTAGGGATGGGGAGTCTGTATCAAGATATAATAATGTTTAGTATTTGATTTTAAAGGTCTTATTTTAGTATTTCTTCATCCCCAAATTCCCCTCTCCTTTCCTGCTGCCCTCCTATAGTTCTAAAAAATGTAACCCTACTGTACCTAAGAATATTAAATCTGCATAGAAGAAAGAGTATTTCACAGAGTTTGAGACATTTTTCAGTAGTCATAAATTGAAATAGGTTATAATTAAAATGTACAATAATAGAACCTTGAAGGAAACACTTAAATGTTTGTGCTGCCTTCCCTAAAAGGAAGATACCTTTTTGCTTAAACAATTCTATTTTAAAATTTTACAATTCACTTTTTGAAAGTAGCTGTCAAGCTTCTTATCAAACTTAAAATTCCTGTGAAAAGTTCTGACTGATTTTCACTTGTGTCCATCAAGCTTTTAACTATGTATTTAAGAAGTCCTCTTCAAGGCATGCAATTATGTAAACATGCATACATATACATACAGAGTGAGTGAGAAAGAGGGAGAGGGAGAGAGCATCAGTAGCTGAATCCATTCAGATTTTTCCAAAAATTCTATTCTTTTCTCATTCGTGAAGTCCATAAATGTGTGCAGAATAGTTAACAGAGCTGCAGTAAGCAATTCACCACTGGTTCCCAATGTAGTAAGCCAGCATCTCTTTTTTCCCCCCTGGGACAGGGTCACAAACTCGCTGCCATTCGTCTGTTCACTTAGTCGTGGGAGGGAAATCCAGCCTCTGAACTGCCAGCACCGAGATATGTGTTTGACACCGTTGTTTTAGCTGAGGAGACCAGCAGCCAAGAAAAGGAAAAAGCTGTGAGCCTGGAACAAAATTAGTGCATTTAAGTGTTTAGTCTTTTCTTCTTGTGGATTTTGTCGTCAAATTTTAGAAGTTCTTCCTAAGCTGGTGACCTTGCAGGGATTCGCCTCCTGCATATTTTTGTTTTGGAAAACAATTTTTAAAAAAATAAAAAATTGATGGACTGCCTTGCCAAGTGTTTACTTTGTTTTTTACTCACAATCCTACTGATTACCTGAATTTAAATGATTGGCACTATGTTTTTAATATGAAAGCAGATAGTGCATACATTAAATAGAGCAATTAGCATACTTCTGACAACCACTTGCCTCTTCCTTGCTCTTTCCTTGCATATGCATGTTTGTGCACCTTGCAGCAACAGAAGGTTTGTCAGAAAAAGTCGTGATGAAGCCAGGAAGTTACAAGCAATGACGAAAATTTGAGTGAAAAAAAGCTGAACAGGAAGCCACAAACAACAAGATACCCAAAAACGGTTATAATGTAGATATGCATGGATATTGTGAATTGATACACACCAAAAAAATTGTTTGGATTTGTTGTAATTTTCACATCCTTTTGCTTGGTGAAAATTTACAGAATAAAATCAGCAGCTTTCATATCAGTCTTCTCTTAAGTGCAGTTCAAATTCTCTTAAATTCTCTCATCTTGAGCTGTAATTAGAAAATGAACTAGGACAGTGCAGACATCCTTGTTGCTAACTGTACAGTCAATGCAAAATTCTTTTTATAAGGGAGGGGATGTAGTTGCCTCCAGCCCTACACAAATCTCAGGGATTCTATAGCCAAGTTAATTCAAGTTCATGAAACTCAACAGAACCACAGGTAGGGAGAAACCCTTATCACTCATCAAACACCTGTACACAGATCCAAGGCATTTGCTCTGAAGAGCCAGTAAGGATGTCTCAGTCAGTTGTGTATGAAGTGTGTGTTATCATTTTCTTTGTTTAGCAAATATAATGACTGAAATAGACAGCTTTATTTACAATGTGCAGGGATTAAATTTTTCTTCCTCTTGAGACCTAATTTAAAGGTCTGTTTTTCTCTCAGTTCTCCATTTACTCGTGTTTTGAACAGCAAATTGACGAGCCGTTATGCTAATGCATGAAATTCCTAATCTTGAATTAAAATCTTCTCCTCATCACTGCGTTGCTCACATAGTAACCAAGGGGAGCCTAAAGAGTGGGAATGAATTCAGGACCTCTGTCCTGCTGTTGTTGGAATGGAAAACACCGCAGAGGTAATTCGCTTGGTCCCACCTTGCCAACACAAGGCTCTCTAGCAGCTGATCACTCTCCAAGGAGACGGTTTACTTGCCCTTGGATAGCACAGATACGAGATAAAAACAAGAGAAAACACGTTACAATTGTAATTCCCTTGATTCCTTCACTCGCAGAAGATATTATTTGCTGGCTGGAACTTATTTTCATTAATGGATTTTGTGTTTCTGGGCATCTTGGCAGATTTGGTGACTGATATCTTTCCAGAAGAGATACAGCACTCATCGCCAGAGTGCATGTTTCTTCCCTTTCTGGCCAATGCATCAACTCCGCTCTGCAAAGGCTTTCTAGGGAGTCATTTAGTCTCTGTCTTGGTTAAAAGGTAAAATTCACTGTTGTGCCATTGCTAGGGTTTTTTCAGATATAGTTTTAAACCCAGTTCCAGTCACTTTATATGCTTCAGATGTGTCCCGCACCAGAATGCTCTTGATTAACTTGGTCAGTATAGAAAAATTCCATTAGCACTTCCATTTTTTGGAAAAAAGGCTCCAGACCTTCAATAGCCACAAGAAACCACGATCTCCATTATATGTCTTGTGAAGGGGAGAGCTCCAACAGCACACTGACTCTTAGTATGGTGCTGCAAATTCACTCAAAAAACTTGATTCACTTTCCTGAAGGTCCTGACCCATCATTCTCACATTCTGAAGAGGTTTAAATAGTCCTTTTAGTGCAACTTTGATTTACACCAAAATGGAAAAGCAGACCAGCTACTTTCCTTTTAGTTCTCTAGGTCTCTTGGTCCGTAAAGACCTGAAAGCTCTGGGCAACTTCAAGGAGGGAACTGTGCAAACTACACTTCATAAAAATATGCTCACAGTAGCGTGGGAAACAAGTGGTGAATATTTAGCTTAGATCTTACAAGGCAAATCTTAACACGATACCAATCTGAGTGTGAAATAGTCTCTTAATGGAATTGATTAAACTTCTATCATCTCATTTATAATTAAGCATCACAAAGCATCTAGAAGTATACTATCAAGAACAGTCCATTGGAAAGGGATTGATTAGTTGAGAGAAGAAAATGTTTCAGTAAAAAGTGCTTGACTTCTGAGAATATCTTCCAATTATGGTAGAGATTCACAGTATAAATGTCTCCATCTGAATAGCTACTGAGGGTATTTTCACAGTTAGTAGAAAGAAGTAGATGCTTCTGGGATGTTATTCATCAAAACCTAAAGTTTTTGTGCTAAAGTAAATATCTAAAATACATTGGATGATTTTTATCAAAGAAGTGACTCTCTCTTTTGAGTACTGCATTAAATTTATGTGGCAAGGTTTTTGTAGCAGAAGGGCATCATCACTAAAGTTCAGCAGAAAGTAAAATTCACTGTAAGTAGTGAAGTTAAGTAAGACGAATCTCACCTGTTTTGCCTACCAGCTTTGTAGGTATATGAAAGGTGGGAAAGTCTCGCCTTCTCTGTTACCTGCAGAGGAGACAGGCACAACTGGAATTCAGATATGGTAGGAACTTTTCCCACCTGAATGAGAACAGATGTGGCCTGTCTTGTTGGCTGGGGAACCTACGAGAGCTCTTAGCTGCTGCGTGCTGCAGAAGAAATGGAGCCATTGATCCATTCAACCTATGCGCAGATGAGTTTCAGGGCGAAATTTTTCCTTGTGCTATTCCAAAAGAGAGGATACTCTTAGAGACTTTTAAAATATATCTGTATGTATGCTATATGTATAACCAAAAAGCAAGTGCAAAATAAGCAAAATAGATAATTTGTATGTGCCCTGCTATATTTTTGCATCTTCTATTTACTCATAATAAAATCACTGTGTTTGCCCCAAGACTGCTAGCTAATTTTAATTCTGTTTCCAGTGACATGAAACATGAATAACTCAATTGTTCAATTTTAGTGATATGAACAATGACATTTAATAATTTTATGAAAGAAAACATTTATAACATGTAAAAATTTTGGCAAATAATTTTCATAAAATGTTCTTAAAGTATGTTTTTTCATTTGTGCATTGAATCTATTCATATGAAACATGCCTGACGTTTTTTGAGAGGGGTCTTACTGTGTGTTTTTTTCCACTTTTTATATTCTCTTTGTGCTATAGAATACCTATTCAAAATTTTCTTAATTTGCAGCGAAGTATGAAATGAAGAAAGAAAAAAACAGTAACTGAAAATCTCTAACTTTTCAGAATTCCATTAACATTTGAAAAGGTAGTTTGGCCAGTTTACAGTGGTTTATTTTATTTTGTTTCTTTTCCATAACTTTTTGTAAGCAAAGGAAGCATGTGAACAGCTGAGAATGGTTAAAGGAAATAAAAATGAGAATTCAGGTGGGAGAACCTAGCCACAACTTAACACAGTTGAATACAGTTCCTTGATGGCAACCTAAGAGTAATAAATGAAAAAGAAAAAATAAAAGGGAAGAAGTGTACAATGATTTAAATCTCTTCGGACTTAGAATCAATTTGTGAAAAGGAGTAAATTTATTGTGAAAGTATGGCTCCACAGAGGTCAGTTATTCACCACTCTTTTGTGGAAGAGACCACTATGTTGAAGTACCCACAATTTTGCTGACTATGGCAAAACACCACTCAATTCAGTGTTTCACTGCTGAGCCCAGGTTTAAATTTAGCTTTAGTGTGCTCACAAGGGTTATTAAGAGGATGAATCCTTCAGGCATTTTTTAGGTCATTGCTGGCTGTTTTGCACAACTGCTTGTTCTTTTTTTGCAGAGGGTGGGTATCTCTTCACAGGCAGTTACTTCTTGTCTGTCTTGTTTGAAGAGAGCATGCTCGAGCAAGCAAACCACTACTAACTTCTTTGCTTTGAGGAGATGTCTGGAAAATCTGTTCTCTTCACTGGCTTCATACTTCTCCAGGGTGGTATTACATTACTGGAGAAATGCTTGGGGGAAACTTGCACAAGGGTGATGTTCTACAGGATGGAAAACTGCTGTGGGGTCTGTTTAAAAACAAGACAAACCTGTGTGTTTTATATTAATTACCTGCTAAATGCCCATCTCAGTCTGATTATTAAGGGCATTTAGAGAGTAATTGCAATCTTGATTGATTCACTATTTTCCCTTTGCAGGTCACAGTAAGCATCAACACGTTTTTATAATAATCAACTACAATTAGTGAAGTGAATGGGGTTTTGAGTGTGACTTCCACATTTGTCTGTTATAGTTGTCTATTTTAATACACCTGTTCATAAAGTTTAGTTACTGTGAAAAGCAAGAAAATATAATTAGTGCTATTTTCACTGATAGAATGGAGAAATGGCCTTACTACAAAAAGGCCAAGTACATTTATCTACCATGTGAAAAACATTCTGTATCCTGAAGCGTGGATTTTTCAAGCACAGGGTTTCCTACTGGTGTCCATGGTGGTGAGATGGGTGGGGACGGGTGTGTGTTGCTCTGTGACATTTGAAAGTTGAAATTTTTATATAACTTCTCTGCAAAATTTCTTGCTTGACCTGAACATTTCTTGTGCTTACACCATTTTTTCAGTAATTATCTTGAAAGCAAATGCTACAGAAAAGAGTTGTAGCAACTCTAGTGGCTTGCTTTTTTTTTTTTTTTTTTTTTTTAAAGGCCATTTCTAAAGGCAAAAGAAAAGTGGTTTATGTAAATTGTCAATCAACTCTAACTCTGCCTTGCTAGAAGACCATGTCAAACTGTTTCCCTAGGAGACCATTAGCAAAAGCTTTGCTGAGGCTGGAGTTACAGAGTAAGACATACTCCACCTTAGTCATTTTGAGTAAGCTCTGCGTCAGTGCTGCTTGGGGCAGGGGCTGTGGTAAGTCACCCATTCAGATCTCTGCTGTACAAATGGAATTGTAATCTCTGTCCTGCCCACCTGATGACAAGGCATGTCCTCCATATGTTGGGGTAGGTTTCCAATGGAGAAAACGATTTTCCACTTCTAGCCATAAGCACTGCTCCTAGATGGATTTGAACAGCCTGAAGCCAAAATGGAGGGATTGGCTGGCAGCTTTCAGAGGCTACTTGTACAAATAAAAGCAGGGGAAAAAATAAAACATCAAAACCCTGATCCTAGAAAATTATGAACACTTCCTATAAGACATTGAATACTTCCAATTTACCAGTCTGTTTTCATGGATAGTTACACACCCATTAGAACTCTGAGTTATGTTAATTGACATTCAAATTATGTTTGTAAGATTTGCCATAGTTGCAATATTTCTCATTTGCAAACAGGAAACTAAGGCCCTGTAAGAGTGAGGACTGGATATATAGAAGAATATGGGTCTACACCCCACCCCACACCTTTGTGCACCTCTGGGTGTTTATAATAAAATCCTCTCCCAAAACAAGTTGCTCACAGTTTTGTATAGGGTATAGAGACCTCCTGAGAGGGTGATGGACACAGGGATCTCCTGCAGGTCCAAGAGCAGCCTTGTTTCTATGGGCCTAAGCTACTTTTTTTCTGTTACTCTAATATAAAGCCATTGCATATAAAATGAAATATGGTTGAAAAGAGTGATTTTGACCTACATATGTTCAGCATTTGCCAATACTTAAAGTGTATGGAGAATCAGCTGGAAGAAGGCTATAAAATCAGATCTCCAAAAAACCCGTAGAAAAACATCTAAATACCAAGAAAAAAAAAATTCAAACATTTTTTTTTTGTGGGATTTTTTTTTTCTTTGCCAGGCTTGGATTGTTTCCATATAAAGTTATCAGGATTGTAACCCATGTGGAAGTGTCAAAACACTTTTTATTGCAAGCCTGTTTTATATAAAGCTGTTATATTTTCCACTAATTATGAGAAATTCCGCCTCTGCAAGCATGAGGATATGATTAACTGATGTGAAAGATATAATGCAAGCAAACAAACACATTAAGTGCCTCAAACCGGGCTTAGCATCAGTTACTTAACACTGGCCATGTGAAAATCAGCTTTCATGTGCCCTTTTCTCACATTTGCAGACTTTCTAAATTTTCAGATTAACTTACACGCATTTCAAAATTTCATCTTTTATTACCTCTAAGCTGTTTAAAGCTTTCCTGAGGTTGCACGTGAGGGGGGAGACAAACACCTTACTCTCTGTCTTCCACCATTATATGGTGACAGTGGCTGATGGTGGGGAGTTACGGCTGTGCTCTGTCCCAGACACTGTTAACAGCATGAACCCTTTGCAGGCAAGCTTTTGGAAAAAAGCAGCTGTATATCCATCTCCATCTTGAAGCCTCAACTATTATCAGGTTCATGACTCCCTGCTAACTTAAACAATTCTATAAGATCTCAGGAGAGGGCCGAAGTGGCCATTGCTCATAATTAAATTTGATAGATGAATCATAGTAAATGTAAACTGGAGTGCGATTCTATCAAATGGTCATATACAACCACTGAAGGTTTTGATCCAACATTTTTGAAGTAAACGAGAGTTTCTTGGCTGATTTGTCCTTGGATGAAGATTTTATTCTTCTACTTATGGATGTTTGCTCTCTAAATCAAAACCTCATGAGCCACACAGAAATATATCTTTGCAAGATTAAGCTTTCCAGGAAAATGTTAATTCTTTGCTGCAACACAGGAAATATTTCACATCTAAGATTTATTAGTGGGGGTGGAATTTCTTTCCAAATTGTATCATACTTGTCAAATTAAAGATAGCTTCTTTTTTTTTTTTTCTCCAGAGGCATGATAGATCAACTTAATTTGCTTACACTTCTATTTAAACTCTTTATTCCGTCTTAGCAAAGGCAAATGGTAGGCGCTTAGTCTCTCATTTTGTTTTCAAATAATAACACTTCCAACTGTCTTTCTGAAGAATTTGAATAAAGCTGCGATTCAGTAATTGCATACTTACCACATTTAACTTTGCCTTCTGCTAATTTACACTGTGAGCCTAGAGACCATTACCCTTACGTACAGAGTTAAGGCCTCTGTTCCTGTATTTCACACTGAAATCTCAGAAAAGGTTGGCTTTTTGTATGGCTGCATTGCCAGGAAAGATGAACGCTGCTTTACATGTCTCCAGATACTTGGAGAAGGAGGAGGTGAGCTAAGAGGAAACAGCAGGGTTTGCTTCTGGGTTCGGTTCTCATTAGGACAATTAGCTGTAACATTATGAGGGCCCCAGCCCTGAAAATACAACCACGAAGAAAAGTCCTGCTGGCTCCATGTTACCACCGAAAAGACTCTAGCCAGGTATAAAATCCAAATTATAAGAAGGTCAATTGTTATGACTTGTGTTTACTTTTTATGTTAACAGAGAGTACCACAACCTGAAAACAGTGGTGATTTTAAGTAAATAATTATTTAACACCCTAATTTTTTATTATTGGAAAATTAAGAAGAAAAGAGTAAATTTGAAAAAAAAAATAAAAATCCTTACAGCAGTTTAGTCATCTTTATCAAATTAAGAAGAGTTCGTGTATAGGCAAGTGAGCAATTTCTAGTATACACCAGGAGGTCACCACACAGCATTTCTTGTACCACCAGATGACAGACATGATAATGTTTGATGACAGACATTCTAATAATTAGCTTTTTCTATGTCTTTGCAAAACCTTCTTCATAGAATCCTTTCCTTGCTCTTCTCCTTTTCCCCTCATTAACATTTCAATCAACTGTACTTTTCATAGGAAACCAAACTGAGAATGTGGGGAATTAATATTTTTAATGTCTTTTTAATAGGAAAAAAATTTACTCAGAATGACTGTGAGCTCTCTACTGCCTTTTGTTGTTGTTGCTGTAATTGAAGTTGCACAGTATGATACAGAGATGTATGATTTTCTTCCTCTGAAGGGACTATGTTTTTTTATTGAGTCAAACGTAATCAATCTTAAAAGGAAAATCAACACCAAACCACATTAAGAATTCAAGTAGAAGAAAGGTAAAAACTAGTCTGTGGAAAGAACAGGAGATTATAAAGCCAATGGTCAGGAGTTTGATATTTTAGGTGCAGCATATGGGTATATTCTCTTAAAAAGAGAAATCACAGTCTGCTTTTCATCCATGGTAACTTTGATCCTTTTTTCATGGTTCTATTTCTCGCATGATATCTGTTCCTGGGCTGAGCCCTGGCAAAGCAGTTCTCTAACATTTTTAATGACATGGCTAGGAGGATCTCCTCTTGGCGCTGTCCAGTTCACATATATCCTTGTTGCCACAGGGGTCTGCCTTAAACTGTCACCTTCCACTTCCAATACTCAGGCCACCTTGTTGGTGAGTATGGCTGTGTGTCTGCCCACGGACCAAATCAGAGACTACTGGCACACGTTCACCAGAGGGTTAGAGCTCCAGTTGCTTAAAGGCAAAAAACAAAATACTGGAACTTTCCATTTTGACAGATTTCATCCTTAGTGGGTCTCCTATGGTCTTTTTTTTTCAGCTCAAAATGAGTTGTGTTAAAATGAGGAAGATGAAGAAGAGATCGGACATAATAAGAGTAAGTTTAAATAAATAAGTAAGTGTAAATACATACTGTCAAATTAGAAGTTATTTCAATTATCTTTTTCATGAAAACTCAAGCCGTTAAGTAATTTATTCAAATTGACTCAATAGGGGTCTTGGCAAGGTAGGTCAAGGTGGAT
>JAOXJM010000023.1:101175073-101197726 GCA_026413425.1 Tringa solitaria | reverse complement strand
TGTGGTTGGACTCGATGATCTCTGAGGTCCCTTCCAACCACCACAATTCTGTGATCTTTTTCCAGCCGATGTGGAGCAGTTAACTGTCACCTTTATATCCTACAGACCTTTACAAGTCTAGCTTCTGGTGTGTATTAGATCAGTCTCCAGAGCTTTTTTGCAAGGACCAACCGCTGCAGCAATTGTTAGTTCTTGAAATACTAGAAAAGATCATAAAATTAAAAAATAAAAAGCCAGACAGAGAATGGAGTTAAACTTACAAGCAATAAAATGTGTAACAATAAAACCTTTCATAAGCATATTAACAGCAAGTGGAAAATAAAGAAAACAATGGTCTCCCTATTCAATGGGACAATGACAGTTGCAAAGAGGCAAAAATACTTAATGCTGTTTCGCTTCAGTTTGATAACATAGTCCTCATTTGCACTCAAAGGGTAAGAATTCAAGCCAGAATAAGGAAAAATAAGTGAGAGAGTACCTAGATAAGTTGGTTGCTTTGGGCCTAATGGAATCATGGGGGGCTGCTTGAGACCATTTTATACAACACAGATGAGGTTACAGAAAACTGAAAGGGAACAACCAGCTGAAATTCACCTTATCAAATTTTAGACATGTACAGGGTGGATATCTATATCTGAATAGTCAGTGGGAAGAAATGCTGAGGTTCATTTGGTCTGCTTTAGACTTGAGGATGTTATGATTTGTGCACTAGACCCCCTGGCTCTTCACTAAAACTACTCTGAAGTGGGTGCACGATTACTTGAAAAAATGTCTTTTTATAGTAGTTATCAATGTCTTGTCATTAAATTGAAAGGATGTATCAAGAGGACTTCAGTAAAGATCTGTCACATTTCTGGTAAATTGTTTAGTAACTTCATTAGTAATAGAGATGAAGGAAATCAAAGAGGCTTGTTACTATATCCTCAGGGTGACTGTGATAGAAATATCTCCACACACCGAGCTGGTGTCAGAATTCAAACTGATCCCTATAAACTAGAGAGTGAGCCTGGGAAAATGCAAATAAAAGTCAGTGAAGACTAAGGCAAAAGACTTTACTGAAGTCCAGTAGTCAACTACACAAATACAAGATAGGGGCCACCAATATCCTACAGTTCTGAAAACAACATAACAAAACAGACCTAAACCTCAAGAGGTGACACCTAATGGGACTGCAGCGTGTAAAACAAATTAAATGGTACTTCTGCTAGGTTAAGCCCTGATGTAAATTCATAGCTTTCCAGACTGAGATATCAAACAGAATAATGTTTCCTTGCATGGGAATGAGGAGCAGCTGGTATGAGACTGGTTTGGCAGAGCAAGTTGGACACCTCCATCCTGCAGCATACACTTCATGGGATAGAGAAAGCATTGTAAAGCTTTTGGAAATACCGCAGCTTGTGGATGCGGATCTGTTCATCCCATCCCACAGTTTACAGTTACGAGGCTCAGGAAACAAAGCATCAAGAAGCACTCTGCTGACCTACTGAATTCTCTGGAAGGCTACAGGTAGCCTTGTCTTGATTCTGGGGGGTTTACTTATGGCGGTTTTGTTTACTGTTTCTTTGTCATTAGTCCCTGTATGAGAACACGCTGATGTCATATGAAAATGCATGGCCTGGCTCCTGTCTTCTGTCCTGGGAGAAAGGAGGGAAACCTTCTCCTCCCCCTTTTTATGTGATGATTTCATCTGCAGAAATTCCACTGAGCAATTGCATCAAAATGTAAATAATATTTTAGCTCATTTTACTTCTCTGTGGTCATTTGTTTGATTTCTAGGGCCGCATGTTCGCTCTTTGAGTCACCATTAATCTTAAAAGTAGGATAATCTAGTTTGAATGCACAAATATTTTTTCATTCAGATTTTTCTATGAATTTCCTAATTCCCAACTCAGAAATGAAGCTGTTGAGTAATCAATAATCTTGTTCACTAGGAACAGCTCTCTTTGCAATTTAATGGCCAAGTCCTGTTATAATGATGGCAATGGCAAGATTTCTATTCGCTTCAGTAGGAATCAGATTGGAACCTGGATTAAATAAATTCACCTGAGGCAGGGTTTGTAGGGAGAAGCAATTTATCATTTTTAGACCATTGTATTGTTGGAAAACCAGACAAACTCTGGTACATAGAAGCTCTTCTTTAGGTCTGAAAAAGATGCTTCAAACTTCAAGTACAGATTAAGAACTGCTGTTTGTTAATTTGCTTATAAATTTCATATAATTATATAAATTATATAAATTTTATATAGACTAGTAAAAGCTGCAGAAAATTGGACATCAGGAATATTTTTTTCTCTGCTTTATATTTAGCAAAATAAATGCTAACTTAATTCTTCAGACTAAGTTTACGACTGCTTGGCACCACTATAGATTTCATTTTTTCTCATAGCCACTGGCTAAGTGATGCAGGGAATTAAATGTGTGGCTATGTGGTCATCCTTTTTTTATTTGCTGTTGCAAGGGCTGAGGTGCTACCATTACCTTTCTGAAATAAAGAGCATTTCATTCAGAACATCCTTCCTCCTAAAATTACTTATAATTTCTCAATGAAAGAAAAGCAGTATTGCTATTGTTGTTTATGCTTATAAGCACTATGGTTGTAAATCTTTATCTTACCTAGCACAGATAAATAGGACATTTCACCTGTTACTTTATGGTTTTTACTCTGAGTAGGACTCTCCAAATGAAGATCTTAAAGGCTTTTTGGGATGGAAGCTATTTTGCATTGATGTTGGTTTGGTGTGTTCCACCCTCTCTGGAACATACGTAGTGCCTAAAATAGAATTTTCAATTGTGTATATATTGAATACCTTAGCTTACCCCAGCTTAAAATTTGTCCCCTTCAGTTTTTGTTTTTGCTGATATTGTTTAAATCTGTTTGGAGATGTCTGTAATCAATATTTTTAAAAGATTTCCAGTGTTGTCTATATTAAGATTTCCTGAGGAATGAAGATTGACTTGAATGAAGCAGCCATGTGATGGGCATGATCTTATCTGGAATGAGGATTACACCAATGTGTATTTTAATATCATTATTCATAATTTGCCAGAAGTGAAAATTCTCATGTGGTAAAGATAAAATCTTTCAGCTATTTAAAAAATGTGAGTCAGATTGCAACTCCTTCATGTGATTTAGTCAAACATACTTGTTCATAGCTGAGAATCCAATGTATATGGGGAACATCTCTTGCCATGGAGATTGCTGATTCCATGGTCGACAGCTGGAACATGCATAGCACATTAGCCGGGAAAATAGCAGCAGACCAGTTAGTGACACAGTTTCATTTATATATCCCTATATACCCATGTAAGCAAACATAAAAGACTGTGTTAAACAATATCTGGTACCTTGGCTTAGCCAACAGAACCAGTCTCTCCAAGAGATGCAAACCTACCCTTTCTACCTGGTTTTCAGATTTACCACATAATTTTTAACCAACATAAGAAGTGAGAAGACTCCTGTGAGAAAGGAGATGCTCTGCTCATGCATTTCAGAAATCTTCAGCTCCACACGGTGCTGAATCCAATAAATAAATTTACTGAGTGATGCACCAAAACGGGAAAGTCCCCCACATCAACCCTGTTGGGGAGAGAGGTGCCACAAGCAGAGACATCTCAGGGAGGATCTGTGAACGAGCTGATAAATCCCAACAGAGCCAGGAGATATAAATGAGCAGTGGAGAGTGGGAGTTCAGGGAATCAGCACAGCACCCACACAATGAGCGTTCTGAGGCATTTTGCCATGCAACATAGCTCTGGTTTTGGGTGCAGGTTGTGAGCCCTGCAAGGAGCCCAGTGGAGGAGCTGAGGAAGGGAAAGAAGGAGCATGAGTCAGGTTGCCAGCCAGGGCTGCCTTACCTGGAGACAGGAGTCAGCTGATCAAGGCATCGTCTCTACAAGTAGGACATGGATGATTTCCCTAGTAAAAATTGTTTTTGCTGGCCTGTAGCTCAGTTTAAAAACGAGGCCCATGTCATGAACATAAGATGTTTTAAGGAAAAGGAAAAAGCCATCTGGCCTCACATGCATGCTTTTTTTTTAGTATATCTTAAGCCTGCTTCCCTGCTTTTTCACTGTGCTTCTTAATCCTTTCCTCCTCTATGAAAATAAAAGAGAAAAAGGAGAAAAGAGAGGAAAAAATCTGCAGAGGTGTCTCTTCAACTCATTTCTGTGCTTTGCTGCAGTTGCCTTTCCTGCTAACTTATTCCATATGTTTATTATCCTTTACATAAAATAGTTATGCTTGACTTCTTAGTTTCCTCCTTATTTGAAATAATTTGTCATTTTTGTTTAATGCCTAATCAGTTTTGAAACCATACATCAATTTTATTCATACTCATATATGAGTTATATATATAAAATATGTATACTAACTTGTACATATATAAACATGATAATATTTCCAGTTGGCCAGGCTTTTGTTGTAAAAGGGACACTAAATTTAACAGTTTTAACTTTACATTGTCAGCTAGGTTAGTGAAACCAACTACTGCTTTCTTCATTTTGGGAGTTATGTGGGAAAGTCATTACCATTAACAGAATACATAGTGCCAGTATTTGGTGCAAGTATGATGTGCAAACAATACACAGATGATGATTCAAAAAGGGGAAAAACAGAAGTGAAACTGAGGGATTCATGCAGAAAAGCTAGATTTTGAAATAGCAAATATCGAGTTGCAAAGCAAGGTATTGATTTTTAAGTTGCAATAGCAAAATAATGGATGGAACTGATTTTAATATGTTACTCAGAAAATGCCTAAACTAGCACTATGTAGAAAATTATACTTACAATTTGGGTAAGAAAAAAAAAAGAATGAAAGCAGTAAATATATATTTTGCTTACAGACTTTTCTTTTTAGGTTTTGTTCCCTGCTTGTTACTACTTCTCTTGGAAGAAAAGACTAAACAAACATTTATTTAAGGCATAATTCCAGTTATGAAAGAAGTTACTAGCCAAAGTAGTTTCCCCTCTAGCATACTTCTTGTTCTGCTGAACCTAGCAGAATACCAACTTGGAGGCTTCTGGTGAGAGCACTTCCCTGCAACCCTGCCAGCAGGCGTATGGTAGGGTTCTCGCTCCGTAAATTACTTCAGTTTGACAGTAGCCATGGATTTGTGAAACCAAAGACAGTCACTGGCAAACCAGGCACAGGCACAAATGGCTCTGAGAGATTTTCTGGACATTAGCCATTTTGCTGATGGACAAGAATTATTTTCAGTGTTTACAAGTTCCCTCCAGTCAACTCATATGTGTGTCTAGGAAGATTTTGCCAATGACCTGCACCAAAATTCTTTGGACAGCTTTATATTCAGCTTGTACCAGCTGATGAGGTGAATGCATTGGAATGTTATACCTAGTGATTTATGAAGAAAACTAGTCTGTAATCTTTCCTCTAGGTTAGAGCCACCTGGCAACTATGATGTGGTGATCTGCCCAGAACAGAGTCAGAAATGCTTACCCGCTGAAGGCATTTCAGCCCTACAAAAAACAAGCAGATCATGGGTATCCTTCATCTTTTTGAAGCAGAAATGCTGCGTTATGTTGCTTGATATTTTAACTGCCCCTTCCCTTCATTACATCACAAGTATTTTGTTTAGCTGGGTTTTGTTTGCTTGCATATCTTGGTGTGTATGAGTGGGTGTCTTGTGTATATAAGGAGATCTGAATTCCCCTCTGGAAACCGCTTTCCATTGACTGCATGGAGAGCCTAGCATAATTATGCTTTAAACTTAAGAGAGCCCAAAGCCAGGGAAGATGATCCTAATATATTGAGATGGTTGTGAAGGCTAAATCCAAAATGACCATGCCTACATTAGTGAACTAAAATGAACCAGGATATGTGTCCATGCCCTGGTGCCCAGTCATCCATACAGTTTATCTTTTAGCATCATCCCTGATGTAGCTTTGGCCATGGCCAGCCAGCAATCCCAGCACAGTTCAAGGGTTACTGCAAGCCAGGGACTGCTTTCAGTGGGCAATCTGAACACAGTCTCCCTGTTTTGGGTGAAGGTGGTGGTAGGGAACAGACAAGAGAATTTGACTGTATGGAAGTGAGCGATGACATGGCAGCTGGCCTCGAGGCTGGAGGACAGTCACTGGCCCATTGGATTTGCTAAGGCAGATGTAGCCAAAAGGACTTAAGTGTTGCAACCCTTAATTATATGTGCTCTATCACCAAGTGGAGAACAGCAAGGTTCTCTCTTCAAAGCAAAGAGAACGATCAAAGAACTCCTAGAGCTATACAGCAGGACATGCTAAAAAGCAGAGTAAGACTTGGGCAAGATCTCCAAAAGTAATTAGAAGTGTGTTTTCACTCGGGATTTTCAGCTATGATTCCTCTTGCTGAAATAGACCTCTTAGGATAGATCTTTTCCAACAAAGGGTCATGCTGGACAATTTCAAGCAACAATGTAAGTCCAAATAGCAGATTAACCAGGAAGAAGGCTGAGAATTCAGATTAGTTTTTTAGTCCTTAATTAATACTCATTTATATAGAAGGCAGAAGTTTTGACTGAACTAGAGTCAGAACAAGTTTGATGGTCTAACTTGCCAGTTAGAAAAATCACTGGGCACACAGGAAAGTCAACTTTCAGACCCTCCTCAAATGCACTGTTGTAAAGGGTCAAGAGAACTGTCACACCTGAAAAAAAAAATCGGTTTTCCTCAAGATTTTTTTATCTAAGAATATAATCTATCCTACCTAAATCAGACAATGCAAAGTGTCTTACCCTAAATGTAAGCTGACCAGTGCAGTGGAGCATGCTAAGGTCCTGCTCTGCAGCTCATCCAGACTGAAGATGTGGTAGAAGGGCAGCAGGACTCCTTTACCTGTTTCATGCCATGATGAGTTTTCCTCCATGGATAATATGGAAATGAAGAGATAATGTGTGTACTTGCCTGGTATTTGGCTGAGTATAGGAGCAGAAATCACTTCAGATACATTTGGAGTTGAAGAACTAGACTGAATTATGCTAAGAGAGCACCTTTTATGTTGGACTTAAGTCTTGTTTCAGAAGTCAAGGTATTGTATTTCTGTGATTTTCCTTTGAGATGGGTGCCTTTTAAAGCAAAGAACTTTGCTAGACCTATTATTTTGCCCATAAAAGATGTCTGTAAGATGATAGCATTTATTTATAATGCTAGTGCTTCATCCAGCACAGAGCTAGCTCATGCTGGTACCTTTCTCTTTAGCACTCTGAGTATTTCCAGCTGGTGACACCAAATAGCCTCCATTTCCTCATGTGGAACACTCACCAGTTGTTTTACCCCCCTCCTTCTTTCCTTTTTATTTTTGCTGCTGGAAGGATGTGGGTGATGATTTATAGAGCATGTCCAATTGGCTCTGTTTGTCTGTGCTGGCCAGCTTCATGCACACTGAGGTCAGTGCTGTATTTGTAGGTAACCATCCAAGGAAAACACCTCACAGCAGGCAAAAATGCTAACTAAGTAAAACAAACTCAGGAATGTGATCATCTGTTTAGCAAAGTTTTCAGCAGTCTTTTCCATTACACTGAGCTTTCAGTCCGGTTCTACAAACTCAGATGTGAACACAGCACTGAAACACCTCAGACATCTTCAAGTATATAGGAGAATTGATTTGGTGAAGAGTGTTTGGTTGGGGGAACAGGGAAAGCTCCTTTTAAAAGGTGGGATTAGCAAGGTATATATTTTAAATCAAAATGTCCAGAGGAAAAAAAAAAGGAAAAAAGAAAAAAAAAGGTTGTTCATTTAAAGCTATGCGATTTATTCAGATTTTAAAAGGTAAAACTATAATCACAGAACAAAATAATCTGTTGCCCCATTGTTAACTGCATAGTGGGTCCCATTACCTACTTCTGATGTGATCCCCAAAGAGAAATTCTGCTGACATCAAGGGGAATTTTGATCTTATCCACAGAGCCACAAGCTGACCACTGGCTGGTGTTTTCTGCAGTTTATGGTCAAAAAGTACCTTTGAGCAGGCTTCAGTGCACAACACGTGCAAGAATCTCCACCTCTGCGTGAGGGCAACAAATAATTGTAACCCCTCCATGAGTGAGCAGACAGAGATGGCAGTTGGGGGGAGAACTGGTGCGGGTGGGGGGAAGAACTGAAGTCACGGTCACAGCCTTCTTGGTGGAGCAGGCTGGACACAGGCAGAGGAGCAGGCTGTGTTTTCCTAATGAGCGGTTTCCTTCAATGGGTATAGAAAAAAGCGCACGGGAGGATAATTATGTGGAAGCACGTGATGCACAGGAGTTTCATGGCAGCCGATCTGCTGCCAAATCCCCGCAGCGTGGAGTTACTGGGCCACGCGGTGGAAAGACCGACAAAAATGACAGGTAAACTGCAACAGATACATACCCCTCTGAATATCAGGTGGCATATGCTGTGCTCTTTACAAATTGCCTCCCCCAGCCCGGCCAGGCTCCCAGCCCCTCTTTGAGGTCCGAAGTCACACTGTGCCCATCTGGCAGAGCCGGAGGCTGTGCCTGGCAGCTTGCTGCTGCAGCGGCTGCGCTCGTGTTTGCCTTTGAGGTAATTGGTTTGTATCTGGTTTCAGCTCATATGGAAGGGTAGAGGGATAGCAAATTACTTGCAAGCGTTTTCTAGACTCTGAGCGCTTTTTTTTTTTTTTTCCCCAGCTCTGCTACCCAGCTGAAGATTTATCCCTGCAAAAGCAGAGAACTTGCTTTATTTATTATTTTTTTTTGGTAGAAATCTACAGCTGCGTATACTCCTCACTGTCATCTCCACCCCCAACTCTGATTTTGTACTCACTTCCAACCCTCGCTTTCCTCAGCACACTTGCTTGTGAGACAGGAAAGGCAAACACATTTCCCCAGTTTTATAAAAGCTCCACTGTTTTTTTGTGTAATGGAAAAGTTTTGACAGATGAATCTGTACTGGAGAGACCACGTACCATCGCCTCTAATTCAGCAGCCCTTAGTTGCAATAGCCTAATTCTTAAAATCCTTACACTAGGCAAACTCCCTCCTCCTAATTTGGAGACAAACCCACTTTGGATAATTCAGAGAAACCTGATCTGATTTGTTAATACCATGCTTGTTTTTTATGGACATTGAGGGAAAATGAACCTACCAGGTACAGCTCTGCAGCTATGTCAACATTATTTAGGTCCCGGCTATCACAGAGGTAAACTAATCTGGCACGAGCCAAAGGAATGAGCTTTGCTTTAAAGGAGACTGTAGACCTACATGATAATGGGAGGAGAAGCAGGAAACTGCTAGCTACTGTCAAAGTCCCCACACTTTTCTGCATTAGCTAGTGGTTTCACAACAAGGAGTCTTATTGCCCCTAAATGTGTCTGTGTCCCAGAATCAGGGAGTTACATCCTACTTTCAGGCTTTTCATGGCATCGGTTCCTAGGTAGGTGGTGGGCATCTGCTAATGAACACGTGGCTTCACAGAAGTGTTTCCATAATCCAATCAATTCTTTTTAAACTTCATTATTTTTGACCATAGAACTGTAGGTGCTATTGTGCTCCATGAGCCAAGTCTGTTACCACTAGATAAGAAAGACATGGATCAAATTTGCATTTTTACATGTGCAAATGAGATGTCCCCAGCTTCCCCTCCCCCTTTCTTTCTAATGCTTGCCTTTGCTTTTTCAATTTATTTTTTTTTTCTCTGAAATACTTGCCAGGTGGTTAAAAAGCTTGCTTTTCTCCGTAAATACCATGACATACAGCACAATGCACTGCTTTATTTTCTATGATATATTGGCTTCTATGTGTTTATAAAACTAGCTACGAGGCCAGAAAAAGCATCTACATGCTGGCGATTTTCTCCAGATATATTGCATATATTATACTTTTTCTACTTCAGTGGGCTTCTATCTCTGTGCTGAGCAGCGCGAGTGCCTCTGTGACAAAACCCCTCCTTCCTCTGCACACATGCACGTATGTATGAAACCGAAAACCTGCTTTTCATTAGCACAGCCAGCACAATGGAGGCAAGAGTGGAAGCAAGGAGAGAATTTGAGATTTATGGCGTCAGACATCTCATGTGAATGAATGTTCATGCTTTAATGTAACTAGTCGCAGATAGAAGATAAGCCTAGTACTGAAAAGAAAAGCTGCTGTTCCATATTGTGAATATACACACTTACATTGAATTCTTTTTGGGTAGCTTCTTATTTCAATCTAATTTACTACTTACGACATGAATCCCAAAGCACATTGGATCATTCACACTGGACGCAGATGTGCACACACTAAGCACACATGTGGAAAGGTAAAACTTCTGTTATAGATGAGGAGAGCTTTGTCAGCATAATGGCTGCAGAGTTAAGGGCTCTGGGCTAATAAACAACACATACAGAAAACCCTGCACACATCTTACTCTGTTTACAAAAACTGCATATAATAATTTGTCTTCATATCGAGAAAAAAGCATTTTTAGCCATATTCTTCTTCTCCATTTTATTTTAATTCTAGATTTCAACTAATAGCAGCACAGTATTCTTAACAGGAATAAATTTTTAGCATTAGAAAGGGAATATAATTATTTTTTTTTCACATTCAGCTAAAGAGTAATTTACAAAATCTCTGATTTCCTTCTGAGAAATTGAACCAAGATATGGTTCAGTTATCTGAGTACAGCATCAGGAGTTACTAATTCTTGAGGGCTTTTTTTTTCTTGCACTGACTTCCCCTGGAACTGTGACCAGGTTGTTCCTCCTCTTTGTTCATAAATGTTTTTATAATACAGTGGATTGTATCCACATGTTCTGAACATCCATGCATTATAGGTATTAAGGATACAGATCAGGCTGCATGCAAATGGGTCCAAGATGATGAAATTCAACGCTATTCATTCAGGATTCAGTGGCATATCCATCATATTTAAGTTTTTCTCAATATTGGCAAAGCAGCTTTAAAGATATGTGTTGTTAAATATGATTCTTAGATGAAGTTTACAGGTCAGCCAATGTCCATTCTTAGTGAACCAAATTAATCACTTGGGTAAATACTATGGTTGTATTAGAGTTGTACTAGCAGTTAATTTATTTTAATCCTTTCCAGTGAACAAAAGTTATTGTGTGTATTTAAAAACTGAATAAAGATTTAGAAAGGAGGGAGAATTGTCATATTTCCGCCCACCCCACCCCCACCCCCCCAAAAAAAATCAATGTTAATAAGCTGAACTGTTGCAGGTTTAATAGCTACATTAAGAATTGTCTGCTGGATTCTTTCAAAGCTTTGCCACTACAGTATTCTCCTGGTAAGGCTCCTGTACCGCATGGCTTTCTGTCTGTAGCAACTAGACCTACCACACTGGAGTATGAAGCAAGAAGTAGTCTGTGTGGTGAACAAAATGAGTATGGTTTTGGTATATTAATAGAACTGTGTAACATTTTTAGAAAATAACAAATTCAGCCAAAAGTTGATTGTCCTCTCTGAATGTGAGTCAAGCTCTCAGCATGGCTCCAGCTGGCCGAAGCTTGGCTGGCTGACTCACAGGAGAAGTGAAGTGTCAGCTCAAGGACGAGGTGGGAGATCGGGTCACCTCCTTCCCTGGCTGTGGCTTGGAACATCTTCTGAACCACCGCATGCTACAGCAATCATTTCTTCCCCCGGAACTTTTCTGCTTCTTGTAAAACACTAAAATCTATCTGAGACAAATTAAAAATACCATGAGAATGTACTAACCATAGGAAATGGAGTTCTGTCACCTCCACTTGGGCTGCTTGGGTGCCAGTCCATGCATTCGTGAGCTTACTCTAAGTGTAATGACATCAGGGAAGGAGGCTGAGAACGTCCTGCTGCTGCTGCACAGCCCTCCCTGGCCCAGGGAACACAGCACTGTCTCAGTGGTGGGACATGGGTATTCAAATTTCTACGGGAGGCAGTGGAAAAGTTTAGCCTGAGTCTTTTGTATCCTGAAGCTAACATAGGGAAGCAGTCTCTTTTCTGTTTTCTTTAAGTTTTATGATTTTAGACTATTTCTTCTGCTTTTCTGAGGGAAGGTTTATCCTTTCTGTTTTAGGTCATCTGGAACATTTGTCTTGAAAAAAATTTTAAGGGGAAGTGAGAGTTAAAGAAACAACAATTGGTTTGATCCAATTATTTATTTTTTTTCATTCTACAGTCATACTGAAAAATCAATTATTTACACAGCACGGAAGGTTAGTGACCCTGACACTGATCCAGGGCTGGAGCAGAAGCAGTGTAGCATATGGTGCAATCCTGCATGAGTTTATGTTATTTAGCAAGCACCTCCTGAATTTGGATACTGGGTCTTCATAGACAAAGTCCACTACCCAGGTTCTCTCTTTTTTTTCACATTGATCCATGAATGAAAAACACAGTAAAAGTGTATTACATTGTTATTGCTATTATAATATTTATATACCAGGGTCATGTTAATATATCTTTCTTTGCCTTATTGGCTCAGCTTCTCTCTATAAGTAGGAATGAACTAGCACTAAAAAAAAAGATAACGCTCTCTTTCTGGTCCCCTTTATACTTTTTATTACAGCTCATGTATATAACTATAGAAGTAAGATATACAGAAGATTTGGTGCAAAGAGAGAAGGGAAAAGGAATGCCAGGAAGGAATTCACCAGGTTGTAATTTCATGTGGTTTTGCAATACATGCTTTGTCAGAGAAAAGAGTAAGTTACATGAAAACTAACACCATTCTAGATATCGCTACATGTAAGAAATTTCTATGAAGAGAAAAAAAATCTGATTTATTTATTGGCAACTAAGACATCTGAAGGATGGGGTCACATTGAAACATTTCTCTTTCTTCTTTTTAATGAAAATATATCATTTTATAGTTCATGAAAATATTCCATTTTGATCTAGCTGTATCAATCAAGATCAGAAGTTGGTGATGGAGTTGAATAATCCATCATTTCTTTTCTTTAAAGGCCCTTCTTTTTATTTATTAGTAATGTTGAGAATGACTCCTTGCACTCAGACATGGCAAGAATCAAACAGCAGAACATATTTTCTGTAATCAAATTTCTAAACTTCTTCTAACTGGCAGTTTGCCTCAAATCCCAACATAGCTGCTGTTCAGCATCACATCACAGGCATTTCCTACATGCTCTCTTGTCTTCTTTGACTGTCTCTGGTCATTCTGTGACACAGAAACACAGCTGGACTCAAATCAGTCCCACCATTTGTACACTCAGTGCTAGATCACTTGGACAGCATAGCCTGTTCCTGCCTACATTTAGTCCTTGGAAAGTAGTTTTCCATTATTTCAGCTGTCACTAAACAAAAGAACAGCTAGTTCTTTCAGGTAGCCTCAACAGAAGTGGTTATAGCCCAGGCCCAATCCTAACAGGAATAATCTTACCCTATGCAACCAAGGAAAGACGCCCTTTCTTTATAACATAAAGTTGGAGACACCTAACTGGCACCTAAACCTAAGCATCTATTCAAGTAATCCTTTTAAATTAATGCCTATTGTTCTTATGTAGTTAACGAGGCTTGTTGCATGTCTTTGTGTCCTGGTTTGAGGACCCAAACCACTTTGAAGATTTCTGATCTTCTAAAGGTTAAGCAAAGTCAAAAAACACGGTACTTTTTTCCGAATTTTTATTTTCCCAGAGGCCTTCCAAGGCTTCAATCTCTTTCTACTGATAATACAAGACACTAAAGTAGACACTTCAGAAGGATTACTTCACTCAATACCTGAACCTGAGGTGTAAGCCAAAGGCTTGTTTTAGGCATCTTGACTAAATAGATGATTTCTGAGTCATGTTTAACCTTGAACCATAGGCTCACTGTAAATAGTATTGAAAATCTTATCTAAAGTTTAAAATATGATCTTATAACATGATTTGGTTATTCCGAACACAATTTTCCACTTTGAAAAATGAAGCCGTGGCATTTGTAATTTGACACTTCTAGTCCTATGGTAGCTGTAACTGCAAATTAAAAAAGGATATTCAGCTTTCAGATCTGTCTTAGACTTTATTAATATGATGTTGCAGATAATGAGCTCTGCCAGATTAGTACTAGCTCCCTATGTTTGGCTGCTGAAGTATAAGAAATATCTTTTATGATTTACATCAAAATACTCAAGTAATTACCGTATTTAGACATGACAACTAAAACTAATGTGGAAGTAAGGCAGAATGCATAGTGGGAGAAGGCAGCCTCCTGTTTTCTAATGATTTAGGTTTTTTATTTTCCCCACTATGAAAATATTTCTGATAGATAGGGGAAAGAAGCATAATAGGGGTTTAAAGAGTGCAGGAAGAGAACCAGGTAGAAAAATGGAAACTCAAGATGGTCCTGATAGTTGGGAGGTGACTGCTTTGCTCAGACAGCCTAGTCCTTGTGGAAGCCATGTCCTCGGGGTGCTCAACCAAATGGACTGGACAAGCTGCTGCTTCTCCTCTCAGTAGCAGCAAAGTGCACAACATATCACAGTAAAATGTTCTTAATTACATCTCTCACATAATGTAGTATCTTACGGACAGTGACGATGGACCCTGAAGTTCCCCCACACACTCCTGGCAGGCACTGGCATGTAGCTGAGGATGTGGGTGAACTATTTGTGGACACCATTGCAGCTACATGAAGTCATGCATGCTGTGGCAGCAGGAGTAAGGACATCATGGACAGTGTACATGCGCTCTTACACCATCAATATCAGTGCTGGCAGGAGGACAGCTCAGGTCACCAATGCCCATGTCTGTCACAGTGTCACCTTTAGTCACCTTTAGTATCCTAAAACCAGCAACGCACTGCTGATCTCACCAATGGTCACTTGTAGTATGAGCCAAAACAGAACAGGTCTAGGATGAATGGAGATGGCCTGTGAGAACCCATTTTTGTTCTCAGAGATGGCTGGTGATGATACCACTTGGTAGCAGTGGAGTCAGCTACTGCTGTCTACCTTCTTCTAGATGACTAATTTCACAACCTGGCAGAAATGCTGCAGAAAATTCATTGTGGATCTTGAATAACACTGTGGTGACAGGTCACAGGACAAGTAAGGGGCAAGGCCTTGATGTGCCTCCGTAAGGGCTTGTAGGCTGCCTGTTATTGCCACAGGGCACCATACCCTCACTGTGGGTATGGCCAGGGTGGACTTTGGGAGCAGCCAAGTAGATCAGTGTGATTGTGGCCTTTATGCTGTTAACAGTAAAGTTCCACCGACATTCACTTTTTCTGAGTATCCTCAAACACTGCTCATTTTTGACAAGGCTGACTGGTTTGACAACTCTGCCAATGCTAAGCCACCTCTGGATCCAGCAGTTAGGCATTCTTTTTCTCAGCTCCCCTCAGGGCCTCCATCTGGTTGAGCTTAATCATGAGTTGAAACATATAAATTGCTTAGTAAGCATGGGATAACTTGGAAGGTAGAAGTTGAATGCTCCTCAGGCAGAGGGCAGAGCCGAATGGAGGTTTCCTACATTTTGAGAGTGTTCTCACCACTGCATAAGATAGTGGATCCCTCTCTGAAAGAAAAATGTGAGCCCCCCACTTCATTTTAAATAGCTGATCAGGTCAACTCTACTGGAGTTGGAATGAACCCTGAGAGGAAAGGTATATTTTCTGCTTGAAATCTGAGGGGCTAAGACAAATTCTAGTGCTTAAGTTTTGGCTTTATGAATCTTACTTTGAGGTGTCTGATTTTTCTCAGGCATTGCCTGGGAGGGAAAGCTTTCACCCAAGGCTGCAGATGCTGCCATTGGGGTTGGTATTTATCAGCTGAGTGCCATAGCTTTTAAGATCCTTCTTTGATCTGAATCTTTGTCTGAGTCTCATATTCTTGAAATTTGACTTCACTGATTGATACAGAAATTTCCATTTAATCATTCACACTAAGGTATTTTGAGTGTCTTGATGCTTCATTCAGCTGAGAGCAGAAAATAACTATTACTGCGATGGGGTGATACAAGTAATAACTGTTGATAGATGTTGACTATAGCAGCGGTGATATGCTAGATTGTAAATCAACGATCTGTGTTGAGCAAGGAACTGAGCCCCTGAAACAGATTAGGAGGGAGACTGTGCTAAGTCACAGGCTGCCCTAAATGAGACACTTTTCAGAAATCATCTGTGCAGCCTGACTTGATGGGGCGTCAGCAGGGGCCTCATGAAAATCTGGCTCCTGTGGTCATGCACAAAACCGTTTGTATTATACTGTCCACAGACATAAATAAGGACACTTTAACTACATTTGCATATCTATATGATGTATCTATATGATGCACATAAAATAATATTGCCAAATTTCATTACTTTATTCTAAGTCTTGTGATGTTTGGAGGTGGGGCTTCCACTTGGGATCTACATAAGAATCTCACAATGCATGTTTATGAAAAAATAGGTTACATTTATCAAAGTCAAAGAGAGAAGCTGGGAAAAGCTTCCTCTAGGTCATCAAATGCTGCAAGTTGATGAAACCTGGAACAGAAGCAAAACATTTTAAACCAATTTCTGAAATTTTGGAGACTAAATTAATAATTTTTGAATGTTTGAAATGACAACATTGGTACAAAATGTTATCCTTAAAAACAATTTTGTATGTATTTTAATCTTTTGACTTTTCATTTGTACCTACAATAAATATATATGGAGTTTGAACTGTACATTCAATGGGACGTGAGAGCTAGGAGTCCACAAAGATCTCTTGGCAAAGAGCTGGTTTATGTCCTTTCTTATAGAGCGAGTTGTTGTATCAGTTGCCTCTGTAGAAATGGACTTGGTGTGCAATGATTTACCACATTCTATCTTTATTTAACATTATTGATTTTAAGTTCACTTCTGTTGCACAGTCATTGCAGTTTGACATATTTTCCTTTGCAATTAAAAAACAGATTTTCTCACGCATAGTTTTCCCTATTCTGCAGTTGGAATTTGAGAAAAAACAATTTTAAAGGTATTGAAATTATCCAACAATTATTTGCAACGAGCCTGTTTGCAAATTGTCTGCTGTAGCTGGTATGACAGGATCCACTGTCGTGACGGAGCACAAAAAGACATGGTTCTGGGGGCATGTTTTATGACAAGGCGGGCATGCTACCCACCCATCACGATTGCTGCCCAGTTTCTCTCCCAGTGCTTGGGAGCAGGCAGGCCTGCCTCACATGTGGTTTCTCACAGCTGGCTGGTAGCATTCTGCATCTATAAAAGTCAGGGCTCCCAAACCAGAAGGAGCTTTGAGAACTCCTTGTACTGGGGAGCGGTCCCCAAAAGGCAGTGGCATCTGTCCCCTCTGATTGCTGGACTGGGAGGGAACTGAGACCCACTGGTTGTTGCCCCCACAGCTGAAGCTACAGCTGCTCAGCTGATTTGGGGCATCTCTCGAGGCAGCAGACACTGATCTCAAACAGCTCTGACATAAATGGGAATTCGTGGCTGCACAAGGAGTTAATAGAGCCTTGTGCCATCTACAGACACCAGACCTTTTCTGAGGGGGGCAGCTCTCCTCAGTTCCTCTGAGCTCTTCAGTGGCCTGCTTCTTGCTGAGATTGGCGTCATACCGCATCATTCAGAGCACTGCATGTACACATAGGGAGCCAGGCTTTCTGCTGCTTTATATCTTGTGTGCCTGCCTACACCAGTGCAGGCTGGATGAGGAACTCTCTTATCTTTCAACAGCAGTTAAAATTCTGCAGTAATATAAATGAGCACCCAAGACTGAGGGCATTGACAAATCCAGTCTGTATTCTTTCAATGCATGCCTGCAACGTTCACAGATATTAGTTCAACTGGACGATATTAATACTTTTTCTTTCTTCTTTGGTAAGTCTTTTCGTTAACAGTAAAGTAGCATAAGCAGTTCCTTGAGGAATTCAGGGTTTACCAAAGCTCCTTTGAAAAATAGCAACGTGGTTTTGAATTTTAGCAGTGCAATTAGCTTCACAGATCTGTCATAAGGCTGATTTACACAAGCACTGAGAACAGATAGCTCCTATAAGTTATAATTGGAGCCATGGGTTCTTAGTCTGAAAACTCAGTCCCTCAACTTCTATAGTTTGAATATCTAAAAGCTAAAGATCCAAATTAGAGTATTAACACAATGTTTAGGATAATATATTAATCAAGCAATAGGGAGAAGCAAAAATACTTCCTTGCACGAGGCAAAAAGTAAAAACCAGGTATTACACTCCTTATGAAGATGTAAGAGGGCCCCCCTGCCACTTTCCCCCTCAGAACTATTTCAAATGAAACTCAAAATAGAACTGAAAGGAACTAAAATTAAAAAAGCAACCAAAAGGTTTGAATCTCCTTGTTCACTCGCTTATTGCCTTCATAAATCAAAAGTAGACAGCAAATGAATTGGCTGTACTCACACTGTTGTTTATTTGCCATGCAGCTATGGGGCCATGGCAAAGCAAAACAAGATGATCATTGTTTCAGCCAGACCTAGAGCCTTTAGGCTTGCCCCTCGCTGCCTGTTCTAGCTTTCTGGTCAGACCAGCGAAAGCAAGAACTAACGTGTTATTTGGCCGCTGCTTTATTCTCCCTCATTCTCAGATCCCTGATTGACTTGACTGTGATGTAAAGGGATTCAGTTTTGTTGCGGCAGTTTTGGGAGAAAGTCTCATAGCGAATGGCACCCTCGCTGAAAACCATAAATGCCATGGAAATCACAGCTGTTTTAAGAGCCAGAACTTGCAGGTATTTTTGGAGTCTAAAGTATTTCTAAACATTTTCAACACAAATAATAAAAGCAAGACTAGCAATAGGCAGTGTTATGCCACCTAGGACCTTTTTATGACTTCTACATAATAGTTGCTTGACACTTAGAGCTGCAATGAAAGATGGCATGGGCAAGTTAAACATACAGGCAGATAAGATGAATTGCCCTGTCAGAGAGTTCCTCTTCATCATCCCCAAACAGCTCTGCAATTAAAAAAAAAAAACAAAAAACTACCATTGTTTACTTATGTGAATAAAAAAAGGAGAGACCTTCTGATGACACCATGAAAAACTCCAGTTTTTGTTATGGCTCCAGCCTTCTTCCTATCCACTCTCATGGGCCCTTGAAGTTTACTGAGCTTTCGGTGCATGATTAGGACCTCCAATGAGCTGCCCTTTTCAATTGTTAGGACCAGTACTTTTTTCCTTTTCTTTTTTTTCCTTTGGGTCTCAGAAACATATGGATGGTTTTACTTTGCCAACAGTAAGACCCCACCATGACGATAGTCCGCTATTGTCATAACTGCCAACTTGCACAGAAAAATTCCCAAGTGTCAAATTGTAGGCACTAATATAAATAAACAAATTGAAGAATAGAGACTCTTCCCCATGTCTTGCTAACCCTCCCAAAACCCAGCTTAATTATAATCTCCTCTGCCTCAGTTGCTGTCCCTTTGTGATTGCTTCAATTGATTTTGTTGAAGTTGTGTATGCAAAACAAATATAAAAAATAGGGAAAAAAATTATCAACATCAAAAATTGCTCTGAGGGTGCCTCAAGTCTACCTCTCCCATTATGCCATTTCAGTATTAAAGTATAATTTTCATACTTGGGCATTTTTAAGCAGTGAAAGATGTATTGAAGAACTGAGAGAGGGACTGGGAAATGCTGTTATTTATTTATTTTTAAAGTACAAAGGTAGAATGACATTTCAGGAGTAGGTTCTCTACCTTTAACATATGGTAAATAATGCCACTAACTTGAATGGATTCATTGTGGATTTTCAGGTAGTTTAAGTGAAAACACATTTTTCCTTAAATATTAAAACATGCTCATTAAACTTGCTTTTTACTATGTTTATACCCCTCCCTTCAGCAGTGCCGCACTGTCTGGTGTGTCTTTTTATCTCTCAAATAGCCAAACAGCTATGAAAAGGCAGAAAGCAATTTTACTGTTCAAAACTCCATTATGCCTGAAAACAAAAATAAACAAACCTAAAGACAAAACCATTCCCTCTGCATTCAATCACCATGATGAGAGAAAATGCACATTTGCACGTAATCAAAGCTGTAAGAAGCCTTCAAGTTCTGTGACACGCGGATGGCAACAGATCACTGGGTCAATTCACATGATCTGTGTTGATATTACTCAGCGCGATGTCGTGCAAACACGTTTTTCTAAATATTTCCACCGCTCGGCAATTTTTGCTGAGGTACCTGCCTATTTTCACCTGGTTGGAATTACCGTAGCAAAGGAACAAACTTGCATCATCTGGAGTCTGCGGTGGGAGCAGACATCCTCTTCTGGATCCAGCCGCACAAGTGGTAGAGATTACCCTTTGTGTGAGGTAGGATCAGCTGGGCTGACTCAGATCACCCGTGGAAGCTGTAGGAGCTAAACCCATCGATTTTATCTGAAACAGATTAAGCAACGCTAAAACCAACTGCTGTGCCAGCAAAACTATGTGGGTAATATCTCTGGCAGGCTGAAAGAGTAACTGGGAGGTACCGTGGAGAAGAAATCTCTTTCCCTTGCATGGCCGGACCTGGAGGAGGACGTCTGCCAACGAACTGAAGGACTCTGGAGAAGAGGAGCAGCTCTGCGGTGTCAGGAGCGGGAGCTTTCTGGTGCTGCTCTGCCGTCCTCGTATGGATGGACTTGGAGCAGAACAGTCTTGTTCATTCCTGGTCTGAGACAATACCCATTCAAATATATGGAAATATTCCCACTAACACAGTTGCACTCAACAGCCTTTGGCTGCTCCTCCGAGACTGCTGACAAGGGCCAGAAGTTACTGTGGGATCTGCAGTTAGAGCTGAAACCATTTCACTGATTTCACCGGGGAGAGAGGCAGGGAGCGGGGTACAGCTGGTGCTGGAAGCAGCTTTGGGCCATGCTGGACTGGATGAGGAGTTTCCCTTTGCTCTTGAGGGAGCGAAGTCCTCCGGGTGATGCGTGGCAGCTGTGGTCCCCCTGCACCCCGCCGAGAGGCTGGCACCGGCTGGGGCAGCCAGCCCCTAATGACTAGCACCTGACATGCGCTAGGTTTAATTTCTGACTTGGAGGTGAAACGCAACGCAATTACCAAATCTGGTTCGAATTACGACCCGGCATGGGTACAACCTGCAAACTACAGCCCTCTCTGCTAGGCGTTTCTCCACGGCAGCTAGAAAAGGCTGAAATAAAGTCGCTGTGTTGAAGTGAGCCCAGCACTGCCTGGGAAGATGCTGGAGTAAGGACAGCTTAGAGCCCAGCTATTGCCTCCTCCCAAAAAAAAACCATGCGGGGAGTTAGGGGTCAGCTGGAGACTTGGCTGGGGAAAGTGTCCTTCCCACCTGCCTTTGGAGGGGGGGCAGAACATGAAATCATCCCCAGGGGAAGAAGGCAGGCAGGGGCACACACAGCCCCACAGCAGAGGCTGCTGCTTCCCTCCCAGCACAGAGACCCAGAGAGGAGGGAGGCTTCAGGGCTGGCTCTGCTGGGCATCCCCACAAGGCTGGGCAGCACGGAGGAAACCAGACTCCCCTCCTCTTCCTCACTGTCAGGACTCTGTGCTTTTCCTCTACAGAAGCCACGGAAAAGCTTTTCCCCCCTGGGGCCATGGCAGAGCCGGGCTGGACCCTCCTGCTGAGGGAGGCAAGATCAGAAAGAATTGGTGCATTGTCAGCTTTCTCTGAAGCAGAATCCCTGAATCCCACCACAGTATTCGCAAATCCTGCCAGAAGCTGAGGCAGGGCGCGGGAACCGCAGGGGGTTTACTCCCCACTGCCACCCTGCCGGCTGCTGCCCGTGGGTACCATTTTGGGGAGGCACCCCGGCATCTCGCTGCTCCTCGATGGAAACGTGCAGAGGCACAGCTGTGCTGGAGTCCTGGAGGCCCCTCTGCTATTGATTTCTACCCATTCAGCCCTGCTGCGGCGTATAAAGTAGGCTTAGCGTGAGCCGTTTGCACCAGGGCTAGATTTATTCTGGGCCAGCAGGGTTGTGCCCGACATTGGAAACACATCTTGTGCGGAATCTCATTTTTAACATCCGCTACAACGTGCTTTATTGCAGCGCGTTCAACAAAAGGAAGGAGGATTTTTTGGAAACAAACAAAAATTAGCCCAACATGTTCCAGCAGCTTCTAATGCAGGATACCTGCGAAACCAGAGCTCGCCATATGCTAAAAGCATCATATATTTCTTATACCTGTGGGAAAGATTTTTCTCTTATACATGAAATGGACTGTATTACAAACAGCTTGTTAAATGTGTGACAGATCAGCCTGAAACGATGGTTCTTGTACTCTACAGGCCTGCACATTTGCTAATAAACTGACTACATATACAAACAGTCTGTTCCAGGGTTTAAGCTCCTATTACACTGGTTCATGTTTCAACATGCAGCCACTCTGTAGTTTGTGTTTTCAGCAGAACAAGTAAGTGGATGCATATGCATTACAATTCCAGACATCGTTCCATACCAGATGTGGTGCCTTTATTTTTAGTACTGCAGGAGTGTCTGCTGACCCTTTCTCACCCCATGTCTAATGAAAGATTGACTGCTCTGGGTTTTCTTATGGTGAATTATATATTAGGGGACAGTGGATTTAAAAATTAATTCAAGATTAATTTAGGGATGACTGCACATGGAATTATTTGGCCAACAGATGAAAAATGAAAATTTCACTACAAAGAAAAAAAATTGTAGAAGTGTCAAATTTTAATCCAATTTTCTATAAAGAATGATCATGTTCTGAGACCCTTCTGAGGACTGCAATTAATCATTCAGAGTGATACCCCTTTTCCACTTGCTATGCAAGCTTCCCTC
>JAOXJM010000023.1:101143481-101174992 GCA_026413425.1 Tringa solitaria | reverse complement strand
AAATGGCTCCAAATTCGGGAAAACACAATGGCTGAAGCACACATTTGGGTGAAAGGAGGCACAGCTATTGCATGGACTAAAAGAGAAAAAAAGGTAGTAGCACTTCTAGCCAGATTTACAGCTTCTATAAGGGCTTGGAACTTTTTAGGCAAATGAGAAATGAATCAAAAGCCAGAAAATGGATCTCTCTCATTTGAGGCTCTGTTAAATTTTAATGGCAGTGGTAGATGTAATACAGACACCCTTACCTCAGCAAATTAAAAGGAAAACACAATATTGACTAAATTTTATCTTGTATAACTGTTGTGGGATTTTTATATTCAATAAAATAACACAAGAAGACTCTAATGAAAAGCTGGACAACAAGACGGATGCTAGGAGCTCACCTTACTGAGTAAGGAAACAAATGTTGAAAAAGGAATAAATAATGCTTTTTAACTAGTGAAATATTGGTGGCAACAAGACTGTACTAAATAAACCCCTCCAGTTGTCATGAGTTCAGTGGTATAGTCCCATGTTTATTCTCTTTCTGTCTAATTATTTTAATATTACATAATTTTTATTGTTTGTAGCAACTCTTCTTTCTTGGACTTAATATGCATTGAGGGTGAAAAGAGGAAAACAGAGAAAATGCACTCTGTTCTTCAACTGTCAGAACGATTTCCAGAAATAATTTTTCTGTATTCTGATATCCACAATCTTTTATTTTATATCAGTTCTTAAAAATTAACAGTGCCTATTTTTCAAACTGGTAAATGAAATGTTGAGAATGCAGCCTTGTGCAAATGGAACTATAAGTTGAAAAGAACTGAATAAAATTGAACGCACTTTCCATTGTGGAACACAGAAAATGTAAAGGCCTTGCTGCAGTGTATGAATAGTACTGAAGACGTAGAAGATGTTAATGACAAATTAACTGGGCAACCATGGATGCTGAATAAAAATTATGTCAAATCAAGGGTTGCAGCCTGCAGGAGCGGAACAGCTAATCTGCATAAGCTCTCCCTACCTCCCTGTCTGTTTTTTACCTTTCTCTGGCTGGTTACCTTATTAGAGAGGAAAACATTTAGAAAGGGACTCCTGCAGGCTCGCTGATTTCTTGCTGAATCAGCCAGCTTGCTACTGAATTGATTTCTACATCTTTCACCTCATGAAAACTAGAAAATGCTTTTAATTGAATATGCCCTTAATTTCCAGGACGTGCTGGTGCAGAAGAGAAAAGGCTGAGAAAGGCAACAAATGCATCCTGTATTTATATACAATAACGATGATGAGGTCTTTTATATATTGGAAATGAATGGTTATTTAATATGTGCTATTTACCAAAAGGCAATGTATATGACATTAAATGTATGTACAGGAGCATAAATGCAGTGGCATTTAATTCTGAAAAAATAAATAGAATCTGATATGGGGGAGGTATTGAATAAGAATGTGCTATAAGCGTATGGTGAATAAGAATAAGGCCCTGTTGTTTCCATGATCAGACACCAATGACACTGGAAATTGTTTTGACAATAAGATCGCCAGTTTTCAAATTGATCTGCTGAAGTTGAAATGCATGTATTTTCATTGTGCTAGCAGGAGAAAGGTAATTTTACTAACTCTGATTGAATGTTTGGTTTTTTTTTTTCCAACCAAAATTATAGTAAAAAAAAAAGCCTTGTTTGAGATTTTAGGTAACAAGCATGTAACAAAAATCTTTTGTCAGGTAGTACAAAATGTATAGGAGGCCTACTGTTTATAGTCTTATGATAGTTGTGTCAAAATCTAGAGTTTTTCTATATATCCAAAGCAATTTCTACTGGGAGAGCTTGTCTCCTATACTGTCCTAGTTCGAAGTTAATATAAATCTTAACCAAGAAGTCCTACAGTTTGGATTTGTTACTACCAAAATTAACGTCTTCTATATATTTTTTGGAAATTTGGTGTTCTTGGATGAAAGCATAGGTACTTATTCAGGAATGTACTGACCTCTGCGAAGTACTCTGGAAATCAAAAAAAAAAAAAAGAAAGATTGGGTTAGTGGTCAGTCCTATAACGTTAACCTTTACCACATCTTAAATGCTTTGAGACGTCACATCATCTACTAAGACGAGCTCAGGGCAAGGAGCCAGAGTTTATTTCCAGCCCCCGCTACCGGCCCTCTGTGTAGCCTTGGGAAAGTTTGCAGCGTGGGGGATAGTGATTACTGAGCTGTTGCCTCGTTGACCTGGGCGTTAGTGTTCCTTTCTTGCCTTTTCAGTTTTTATCCCAAACCGTAAGTTTACGAGGCAAGGACAGTACCTGACTTCATAAGCAAGCATTCTGGGAGGGATATAAATCTCTAGGCTTCAGGGCATAAGGCAGCCTGTAAAGCTAAACAAGGGAAACTTAGCTTCCAGGCAGATTATCTCCAAACTGCCAGCTGTAGCGTTTCTTTGTCTGAAGCAGCTGGTACTGACCACTCTTGGAGATAGGGTACTAGGAGAGATGGATCACTGGTTTGATCTAGTATGGCAATTCCCAGGCTCTTCTACAGTGCCAATTATATTACTGGCAGTCAATAACAATAATAAGATTACCAAGAGGAATTTAACTAATGAGATCAAATAAAGAATAAAAATTTGGTGGGGAAGGGAAGGTTGTCGTGTTGCCAGATGTCCAAAACATATTGAATCAAAGGAGGTGTTTGTTGTTTTTTTTTTTCCCGTGGTAATTTTAAATACAGCTTTTCAAAGTTTCTACTTTCAGAGGCTTCTAACACAATTTTAGTGAGATCAGTGGTTGCATAAAATAAAGCTTGGGAAGCAGTGTGACATATAATTAATGGAAGTAAGGGAGAAGTGGGAGGTAGGAGTAGAAAGTTTGTGGAAGTTTGCAGGGTGGAAGCGTGCAATTTGGGCAGGGATGGATAACACTGAATTACATAAGAAGCCACAAATGGGGAGGCAGGAGAAAGAGGAAACCTTGCTGCACTGTCCTCCATGTACAGTGTGTTTCCCAACAACAGAGTCTGGGAATCAAAACGATGCCAACAGTTAGCAGCCAACATCTGAGAGCTGCAAAACACTGAATTCCCTCTGATAGGGGTGGATGTTTGGAGGTTGTGAGCCTTAGAAAGATTTAAGCTTTGATTAGGGGCACCAGCTTTTGCTTTGCTTCACTTTTCTAATAAATTCTGTTTGTGGAAAGGATAGGGAGCCCTGACTCTGCTGGAGCTGCGTTAGTCCGCAGGTTAGAGTACTGCGATCCCAGATGGCTGAAGATATGCCAGCTGGTAGCACTTGGACAAAGAGTTCAGTCTGATGAAACACAGCCTGACAGCTGGTATCAGATGCTGGAGAACTGTAAGTTTCACTGAACGTGTTGCTACTGGAGTCATGTCAGAAATTTCAAGGGAGGAAAAAAAAAATAAATTAATTTGAGAGATGTTAGTAGAGGATCTCGTCTGCATTGAAAGGAGAGCGCAGCCATGCTTTGCTGATGTTGCCAGCTGAGGAGCTGGCTTGATGTTTCTAAGGGCCTGTTTACACTACCATATAGTAGGAACGTAGTATGATTTCTTGTTCAGAGGAACCATTGGCAGGTTGCAAAAACAAGCCTAGACTTGAGGCCATTAGCTCGTTTGCTAAAAGCTGGATCCAATTGCATTACAGTATTTTTGGCAATGGTCCCTTACTTGCTTTCAGTTGTAGGGCTGAAGGGACAAAAAGTCAGGATTCAAACTTTAGAAGGATTTACAAAATAAAGTAAACATTTTTGATTTTTGACTGCACCTACAGGTTGACCAGAAGAGCAGGGAACCATATCATAAAGGGACAACTCTGCACAGGGTGCAGCTGTGTTTTGTGGCAGCCTTCATCAGTTGTAGACTTGAATGAACTATATTTTGGATAATGAGATTTACACATGTCCGTGAGACAAAAAACAGCTTTGAAAGATAAGTCTCTTGGTTAGGCATTGGTGCAAAGGCAGCCTCACATTTGACTGACACTCTACCCTGATCATCAGCACTTAGGAATCCAGGAAACCCTGAGGTTACTACTTTCTTTGCCCATCTGTGTCAGTAGTTTCTGGGTACTTCACACTTAGAGGTCCCCACCCAGTGACAATATTTCTTATTTTGGACATATCTTCAAAGACTCTCTGTCTTGCCGAAGCAGCCTATTGCATATTTAAGCATATTGCATATTCACAGCTGTGTGGCTGGGGTTCTTCCCACTTTATTTTTGCAGTTTAAAAGTTAGACATCAAATCTAAACTTTTCTTCTGGGCTTTCTCAACAGCTAGTGGCGATAGTAAAACATGATTGGAGTAGGTGGTATGAAATGGTATTGACAGATGCTGATTTCCCTCCTTTAGGTATAGAAGACAGAATAAATGGCCTTCTCAGAGCAGATGGTATTAGTGTTTGTTTAGTTAAAGACTGGGCAGGTTATTCCCACTGTGTTTGAGATTTTAAGACATGGCATGATTTGTTATCTATGTTAGGTGTGTTCCCATTCATCATGTCATTGCGGTAACTCCTTTTTTGCCAATAGCTAAGTCTTTCCTTGCATTGCAGGAACCAGCATTTAACTTAGGACTGAGAATGTAGTGACAGTTGTAAAACCTGAGATATCTATGCCCTTTTGTGGATTTATCTCTAAATACCAAACAAACAGTGCCTAAGAAGTTTTAAAGGCGATTAAAAGACTGAACGAAAAGGCAGCCATAAAAATGAGTGTCCATGCTGATGTACCAGGCTCATCCCTGTCACACACGATGGCCTTCCATATAAACTCAGTAACAAAACTGTTTAAAAAAATGGAGGGTGGTGGATTGCCAAGGGGCAGACATCTAGCCAGCCACTCTCTCACTCCCACTCCTCAACAGGAGGAGAAAACAGAAAGAGAAAGCCCTTCAATCGAGATAAAGACAGGGGAATCACTTACTAATTGCCAACGTGGGCAAAATAGACTCACCTTGGGGAAAAATAATTTAATTTATTGCCAATTAAAACAGATTCAGGTAGTGAGAAACAAAGGCAAGCATTAAACCAACACCTTTCCTTCCACTTTCTCAGGTTCAAGTTCAGATTCCTCTCCCTTCCCTGAGGGCACAGTGAGGGTGGAAGGGGTTATAGTCAGTACACAGTGCTTCCTCTCTGCTGCTCCTTCCCTCTTCCACCTTTCCCCTGCATTCCCAGTGGGCTGCAGTCCTTCAGGAGAAACCTGCTCTTGCGTGGGCTCTCCATGGGCTGCAGCTTCCTTTGGGGCACATCCACGGGCTCTGGCATGCAGTCCTCTGTTGGTCCATAGAGTGGGTATCTGCTCCACCACAGTCCTCCATGGGCTGCAGGGAAATATCTGCCAAGGAGCTCCTCCTCCTCCTGGGCACTAACACCCAGGACAGGGAGCAACGATGGAAAGACGTTCCATCTAGTCATTGTAAACAGGCTTCTGTTTACATGTTTGGCTTTCAAAATTTCCCTTTCAAAAATCTTCTTCTAATTCTTTATAACTCTGCTCCTTCAGCTTTTCCTTTTGGCCTCAAAAAATGAAGGGTGGAAGACAAATGGCACACCATGAAAGGATAAAAGCAGGCAACTTATAAAAATTAAAGTCTCCAAAAGAAAAGTGTTTCATTTTACAGTTTTGCCTAAAAAAATAAAATAATAAAAGAATTAAACTTTTCCCAGAAACAATTCTATCTTCAAAAGTTTGTTTTCAATGTTTTATTATAAAGAAGTCAGAAAACCAGCCTAACAAAACAAAATAATGGATTATATTTGGGACCCTTTTATGTCCTTCTTTAAGAGTGTCGTCAGACCAAAAGGGCAACCTCATTCTTCTTCCAGAGTTCTAAGGACAAGGATGCTTTAATTTTCCTTGATGGCATCTGAAAGCAATGAGATAGTATCCAAGGGCCTATCTTAGAAAAGCAACAGTAAAATGCTTGCTCTCATTTCTATCTATATTTCATAATTACTCAGAATTACTCTAAGTCAATAATCAATGCCATTTATTCCAGTGAAAATTATTTAATGGCACGGAGCCATCAAGTCGTAACTCACTCAATAAGTTGCATGTATTTCCTCTTTCCCCTGTCCCTCTCACTGTTCGTCACATACACCCGCTGTGTAATGTTTCGAATTAAAAGGAGAAATTGAGTGCAGGAAGTGTGTTACTTGTACATCAGTTTATTAGAACCCTTATTTTCACTGGTGTTTTTAAATGCTGTCTTGACTGGAATAAGGAGCTCTGTCATAATTTTTGTTCACTTAAAGAAATTAATTATTTATTACTTTAATTACTGAATGGAGTTATCTACCTGGATTTTCCTTAATTTTCACCTTTTTTTTTTCTCTAGGGAACTATGTTTATTTCTGTTTTCATTTTTTTTAATTTTATTTTTCTATTTTTACTAATCACAGTGACTGTGCGGTAGCCCTTGTGCTACACTGCACAATTTTATCCGCACGGAAGCCTAGCTGGAAAAGCAGTAACAAAAAAGCGAGGTCCTCACACAGCAAATCCGCATTTAGCAGAGCTCCTTTATTCGGTGCAATTAAAAGAGCCATCGTTTTTCTTACCACTGCTTGGCGGTGGGCATCAAGCTGCCACTTGGAGAGATGCCAACAGCACGCACCATTGACTACCCTTCCAGCAGATGCGCAATTTACCAAAGTAGGGGACTGAATGAGGTGAGAATGGAAGCAAAAGCTGAACAGACCAAGGGAAATCAGCGTTCACCTTTTGCATCGCTAAAGTTCTCGGCAGTGAAAGATGGGAAGGACCCCTGGATCCTCCTGGGAAAGGAGCAGGGAGCACGGTGCTCTGCAAGTGCATTATCCGAGCAAAGAGCAGACTGCAGGCAGCAGCAGGAAATTCAGCTTCAGGAGATTTATGAGCTGCAGTGTCCAGAAACCCAGTGAGGAGCCTCTTGAACTGCAGAGCTGTGCTCGGAGAAGTTTATTCCCTCCCTCTTCCCCAGCATGGGCACGCTGGGCAGGTGCTAGGACGTTCTGATGTCTCGCCTTGATTTATTTATTTGATGAAAAATAATGAAAGGGATGATCCTCAAGAGTCCTTGGAGATTCCATTAACTCTGCAAATTGAGCATATTGATAAGTCGGTGATTATTTTGACATGAACTAGAGAAAGTGAAATCAAAAATGCTCGTAGAAAGGGCCTGTTTAATACGCAGAGATTTTAAAGTGTAGGTAATATTTCAAGTGTATCAAAATACAGTAAAAAGACCAGGGGTTAATTATACTGGCATGATAGTTGGAACCACATTATTATAATTCTCTTGGAAAGCACTATGGAGCATATGGAGTGAATGAGGGGCCTGTGTGTGCATAATAAGTTCTGTATGGGCATAAGGTGAAGGAGCAAGCGCTCTCTTGTGTGTAAGAGGCACTAAATAAGGGGAAGAAAATGATTTAACTACTTGATGGACTAACTTTGTATGTAGCAACACATTCAAGGTGCCCTATCCTTTAAGTAGCAGCATACATAAATCCACTCACTGCCGCGGTTCATCTTCATTTCACACAGCAAATACTACTGCAAATAGTCTACAGAGCATGTGCTGGAGAGTTGGCTGCTCATAGACGTGTTCACATTGCACCAGAAATAATATTTTGTGCTGTGCAGAACTGTTAAGCTTTTACCTTACAAGTTTGTTTCCTATTACTGCATTTTTCCTTTGTTATTTCTGAACAAATTCTGGTGTGTGTCATTCTCAAGCCATTGGGTTTATTTGTGCAGGTAGATCTGACTGCCTCTTAGAAGATCATCTCAGAAATGGAGAACAAGAAAGACAAAAGACCCCCTTGAAGATACTTCTCGATTCCAAAAGATTCTGCTGGTGGCTTTAAAGGGTAGGTATTTGCTCACTTAGTCAAAAATTAATTTTAATAATCTAACAATAATGTTGTAAGAGGTTTAGATATCAAACTTAGACCAGGGGACTAATTTTTAGACAGCTAAAGATAGGTGTAGTGAATCCAACCCAGAATCCTGTTACTTATTTAAAAGTGGAGAAATCATGCTGGAAAAAGAATGCAGAGAGTAATCACAGGAAAAAACAAAACAAAACCAACACCAAAAACCCCACAAACAAACCACCGCATAAAGTGAGCTTTCTGCCTCATTTCCACTCAGTATGGTCTGTGCTGAGCCAAACAGAGCCTTTAGTTCATGAAAGAAATTATGGTACTAATAAATTACTCAGGAGATAAGAAAAGTAGCCTAATTCTACAGGTGGAGCTCTGAACTAGGGTCCCGTTCTACTTTTAGTGCAGTGTACCTAAAGGTTTTGAAATCTTCCAGGGATGGGAAAATATAATTAAGTATTCCATGGTGTGAGATACAGCAAAAGTGTGGAATTAAGGTGACAAAGGCCACCTGGATATTTTTTTCGTCCTCTAGAGTGACTGCTATTGTTTCTCTTGTATTGTTTCTCTTATATTGTTTTAGAAGAACTGTGGCATGCATTAACTAAGTTAGAATAAGGTGTAGAAAGGAAGTAAATGCACAGTGATTGTTGAAAATATCCACTGAGCTTTGCCAAATTAATCTCTTATGCCCAATTTTTAGAATTTATAATACTTTCCACTTTTTTACATAATTCTATTTTTCCTTTGATGTCTGCATTTGCTTTCACCTCTAATGAATTGAGGGTGCCAATATTAATACTTTAACTGGCAAAATTCTTCATTTACAGCATTTTTACTATAAATTTAAAAAAAGCCAAATACTATAGAAACCCAAAGCTGGCACACAAACTCACTGTATCAATAATGACACTTCCAAGAATCTTTTGGTGATGCCTGCCTGTAATTGACTTAATCATTCATTACCAGAAAAAAAAAAAGAAGAATGAGAAATTGAAGTTTTTTATAAGAGTGTACCATGTAAAGTAACCATTTTCAGCAGCGTATCAAAGTTGGGCACACGATTCCATAGCCATGAATAGGCCGTTTTATTTTCCAAACTATGTGGCACACAATCTCTTACGTTTGTTCATAAAAGCAGTCTCAATACAAGTAGTATATAGCCTTGAAAAAAAGTCTTTAACAGTAAGTAAAATAACAGTCACCCCTTGGTAGAAGACCAAGGTTCAAAAACTAAAAGTCTTCCTCCAAACTCAGTCCTGTCTCTTGTTGAGAAAGCAGGGAAGCAGAAGATAAGGAACAAGGATTTAAAACATTTAGGTATTTACAAACATTTAAAAGCTGGTCAGTGACCTAAAAATTGATGTTGTCTAGGTATCAGCTGTTACAATAACGCATCATTATTTTGTGTAAATGGGTCATTACACTTAGAACTATAGCTACTGCATCACATCAGTACCAAAATGCAATGTCCACTGGAAATATTATAATGTATCTGGCAACAGATGGGCAAATGAATTAAAGACTGGAAAACAAGGGGGTAAATAAACTCAACCTGTTTGGCTAGATGAAGAGAAGGATGAAAAGTAACTTGATCACAGTATATACGTACTTATGCTTGGAAAATGAAAATAATTAGGCAAGAGCATTTCAGCCTTACTGACAAATGTATATTTATCTAACCTCAACTTTCAGCCGGTGTCTGGAAGCTGTTCCTTTTGTAAGTCAGAAACTTTGCAGCGATTGGAAGCTGAAGTTAAACAAATTCTATCTTGAAATAAGAAGCAATTTCTTAACAGAGAAAGTAATTAAAGATCAGAACATGCTGTTGCTTCACATAAACATGGTGAATTCACCATTAAATACTGCTGTAAAGCAGGGACACTTTAGTCCAGTTTCTGAAAGAAATTGTGCAGCCTGTGGGAAACGTTGAAGAGAGAGAACTGGCATATGCATTTGCTATGGGCTCTCTAATGGATTCTGTGTTATTGCAAACATACAAGGCATTAATGGAAACTTTGGTCTGTCCTGTTCCTCTGAATTGCTTTCATCTTACTCAAGTTCTCAGGCTTGAGTAGATAGGTATAAGACGATGAAACTCAGTGGCTTCAGAGTATTGAGGTTAGAGTGCATTCCTCTGGACTTGCAGGCAGTGAAATGCTGGATGGGAGAGGTCTGAAACAGTTTTACAGGAAATCCCTTTATGCCTGAGCTTTTGCACGAGCTGCATGGTACATTGCTCCAGCAGGCCCACCACTGGTGGTGCTGCTAGATGTCACCTGGGCCTTCCAAATAGAACTGCATTCTTGGGTGGCTAAGGTTGTATCAGGTTTACATATAATTAGGAGACCTACTGTTCTTTACCCTGTCCACCGATGAGCATCACATGGGGGTTCCAGCCAGAAACACGCACCCTCAGGGATCAGGGGGACACATTTTCCTAAACCTGAAAACAAAGACAGAAATGAAAGCAAGGGGATGGGGAGAGGAAGCTGATGTTTGTTCTGTTGTAACAACTGGAGGCCAAACAGGAGGCACCCTGTTACATACAGTGAGACTAGTGCTTAGATAAGCAAAGGAAATGGGGGAAGAAAACAGATGTGAAGTGCCTTTCCCAAGATCACACAGCCAGCCAGCCGGGAGCTCGGCTGACCAGCTGGGGCTCTCCCTTCCAGTCTGTGCATCCTCCATGCATCCTCCAGCATCTCTGGTGCAAGCCATTGAGTTCAAATATATTTATAGTTACGATTCTTGCAAACAGAAGTAGTCATGGAGAAAATGTCATCGTTTGCATCAGCTAGTTTCCATACCTGCATAAAAACAATTATTAGAGGCCTCAGGAGATATATTCTGACCATTATTAATTTTGCAGTAATGATACAGTAATGACTTAAATACAGAGAAATAATTGATAGTATTTGTTCCTGCTAAGATTTTGCCCTCCCCCTCTCCAACATCTTTTATTTGGCTCTTAGTGTAAATAATTGTTTCTGTTGTCTAAAGCATATACCCTGTCTATTGGGTAGGAGTATAAAGCAAGGCTCCAGATGTCAGATCAGGACCTCCTTGTCCTTCTCCCTTCCTTGTTAGTGAAAACATTGAGAAAAAGGCAATATCAACATAAGAAGAATCCAGCAGAGAGAGTGTGTTTGGTGATGCTCTGTACACCCCTGCCACACACCCCTCCTCTGTACACCCCTAAGTAAGTCACATACAAGAACATTTGTAACACATGGCCCTAGCCAAGGGTAGCAGCTGGCAGGCATTCCCAACGTGCTGTAATGGGCTACAGCTCCCTGGAAAAGTGAGATTTCATCTTCACAGCTACGCTGAGCCAAAGCGAGAGCTGGAATCAGAAATGCTGTCAGCCACTCTGAACTCCTCTGCTTTGGCACGGTAACACACTAACTCAAGGTATTGTGAAAATATTACTTTTAAGTAGAAAAGCTTGGTAAGCTGGCTAGAGTAACAAGCAACATGACACTGTCTCACTGTCTCTTTTCTCATTATTTTTAGAAACCCCATTTTAGAGAGCCAGGAAGGCATTAGCCAAAACTGTGAACATTCTGCTATGCTGCCCTGTTTGGCACTCAAGCCTTGAGGATGGTCGGTTCCTTTGTTTTTCAGAGGTGCATTTTAACTCTACTATTCAGCTTGAGTAAGGAGCTTCCATAACCACACAAAACCCAGCTAGGATACAATCATTTGCCTCTGAGACAAAAGAAAGAAGAGGGAAGTTCAAGGAAGTAAACTTTTCAGCCTATATTGAAATATTAATCTATAACTTCTTGGCTCCTATGGTCTTACTAATTTAGTACCAAAACATCCTTGATGCACCTCGAGAAGTGGAGCTCTGTGTCCTAGAAGTAAGGAGGGCAGCTGTAGAAGCAGCATGGGAAGGGGATTGCAGCATCTCTGCTGCTGCCTGGTACCTCCCACGTTGCTCCTCCTTTGCTTTGTCCCAGTGGGCTGTGCTGGGCTGCACTGGGCTGGGCTGGTGTGGGCCTTGGGGAAGGAGGCTGCATTCCCACATGCCCAACCCCTGCCCACCTGCTGTCCACCCACTGCATTGCAAGGGCCTGACAGGAACCCCGGAAAAGGTATTAATAGTCTATCTTGGAATAAGGGTCAACAGGAGACCACACATACTGCTGAAATTAGTGTGCTGTATTTACAGCAAGAGTTGCAAGTTTCAGTCACTGAAAGCCTCGTGAAAAAGAAAAAGAATTTGCCCGTGACAAATCATTATTTCTTTCCCTGAAGTTATGAGCATGGACAACCACAGTAATGAGTTATCAGATGTTTTAAACTGGGATTATTTCTGTGCTTCTTTTTAAGGATGTGGGATAAAACCCTGACTGATCCCAGTAGGAGATTAAATAGAACAATGCAAAATATTCTACAGATTCCGAATAAAGTCATTCCTCAGCCATGAATAAGCACATAAGCATGCCTAAGAGAGCAACTATTTTTTTTCATGCATGTGATGGAAATAAATTGTCTTAAATGTAACAAGTGAAAATAGATGTCGATACTGAGAATTCAGGGTGGAAGTAATTTTGAACTTTTATTTTCCAGATTCCCACAAAAGAAAAAGTCTTCTAATCCTATTCTAACACCCAAAAATCAATACTAGAATCTCAGTGGACCTTGTGGGTTTAAAATTCGTTAGAGCCGTGCAGGCTCTGCTCTTCATGCCAGGGCAAACCAGCATCCAAACTAGCAAACATTGCTTCTTCCACTGCTCGGTGATCAGTACCATGGTGAAAATACCATGAACACAGGCATTTCCATGTGAGGAGATACTGTAGCTACAGTTCTGCAAATAAAACATCAGTATCACTCTTTTATACCTGCTCAACAACCAGCTCTGGTGAAGATGTTTCTAGCCACATAAATAAGTTTTTTAGCTTAGGGGGGAAAAGTGGCCCCTTTGGATGATGTACAGAAAATAGACTACAGGAGACAATCTTTGATCATCCTTAAAGTGTACATAAAGGAAAGAAAATTTAAATCAAGATAGAATGGTAGACGGCTTTCAGTTTGGAAAACCTGAGCCCTTTTAGTTTTTACAGCGGTAACCTGCCACTGGAATTTCATAAAATAACTTCTCAGTTGTCTAGCATTCACCATCTGGGCATCTCAAACTTTGTCTATTTTATGGTGTAGAAAGATAATAAAGTCATCATTTTAAGGAGTGGTAAGTTAAGGTCCAGAAACTCAGACAAAATTTGACTTTTCGGTCTTTGGCAGGATGCGGAAACAGAAACATAGTGCTGTTATGTGTAATTTCCTGCTTCTATAGCTCGGCCTTTCTCAATATAAACCAAGAGAAAACCAAGACCAAATTTCCTCCCACTAAGGAATATGCATGAGCTTATCTGAGAGCAGACTATGCTGCTGTTCTTTTTATAAGAAATAGCTCAGGCCACACCTAAATACCAAGCAATGAACATTTGTGGCATTTGAGCAATTAATTTCCCAGACAACATTTCTGATGGTGAATGGCAGAGGATGTTGTGTGGGTTTTTTCTCTCATCTTCCCCCGTCCCCTCCACCCCTGCTGCTGGTCTTGCTGCTGTGTCTTTATCATACTTTGTGTGATGGCATCTCTACTTTGGGAAATGATGATTCCAGTGTGGGTGGATGGAAAGAGATCTGCCAGAGGGTGCAAATTTCAAATTGCTGCCACGGATACACCCTTCTGTGCTGTCTTCTCAAGATACCAGAAAAAGTCTCTAAGGAATGCCTGAGGCTTGACTCTTGGTGTAAAGATAGACTTCCACACCATGCATTTTTCTTTCAATATTAAGGAAACAGACGGTGTAAATACAACTAATGAATTCAAATTGACTTAATCACTTATTCATAAAGGAAGCCATTATGAAATCCTTACTGGAAGTGGTGAAATATTTGTGTATTTATCCCACTGATCCCATTATTGGGCTTGTAAAATTGTTAAAATTGTTTTAAATGCTGCTTCCAAGTCAAGGTGACTCACCATTGGTGAACTTTACACTGAAGTCAGGCTACTTAATTTTAAAATGTTGATAAGCACAAAGTGTAAGAAGTATTCCGAAGTAGGGTGTGGTGCTTACCAGTGTAAATGTGAGACTTTACTATGTGAAATATATGAGATATGGAAACACCAGGAAAGTAAAAAAATTGTGTCTAAAATAATGCTAGTAATGGTGACACACCAGATCTACCTCAGCAAATAACATGCTTTTCTCAGATGAGAAGAGTGCCTGTCTCTAGCTGGGTAAACTGATTACTTAGTTTCTGGTTCCCTGCATATCTGTCCTTATTAAAAGGAAGTGCAGAAGTTCAGCTGGATATGTGCTGCAGCCTGCGCTGCTGACTCTGGTTCAGGAGGGGGGCAGGGAGAGGGAGCTGATGCAAGGAGGAAAATGGAGATTTCAAAGACAGAATATTTATGACAAAGTATTAACTCAAGAAGTCACTTAGGAAATGTTTTGCTTATATAAATAATTAAAGAAAAATTTTACATCCTTGTTTAAGGTCTTTATTCCCCCAGTGTGGTATAGTACAGACTCCCAAGTGGATGTTTCACTGGAGTTCTGAGTAACCTCCAAAATCTGTGTGTATTTAATGTTTTGTACATCAAAACTGTTGGCTGATGTAACTGCTTCATCTTCCTTGAATTCAGTAGGTTTAGTCTGCTTTCCATTAGCTTGTATATGTGTGGGTCACCTCATATGGTGCTTATAAGAAAACTAAGCTAACTCACAGTTTCTGTTCATCAGAGCAAGATGTAAACAGCAAGGAAATAAGCTGGTCTGTCTGCTTATACTGAACCCTACTGCACACCCAGGCTATGTCACTTAGCCCCATCAACCTTCTTTTCCATGGATATTAACTTACATTATGCCTTCCTCCCAACAGGCACAATTAACCACTGCATATGCATAATGATTAGAAATCATGGGACCTGATAATGATATAGGATGGAGTTGCTCCAAACAAATTACTGTTTGAAGTAGCACACACTATTCTAAATGGGCGTATTGATGTAATATAGAATAAAATAAAAAAGTGAACACATGATCTATATCAGGGATTTAAAAATAGCATTCTCCTTCTATGAAGAAATCATAGAAATGAGATTCATCAAAGCTTAGGCGTCAGTGCCCTATGCTTATTAGCTGAATTAGTGCTGTATGCTGGTTACTGAGAGAGAGGGAGAAGATATATTATTTTCTTTCCTAAAGGACCCAAAGTCATCTGATGCAAGTACACTTTCAAGGCTATGTTAGAGTCCAGGAAGTCTCAAACAAATGCAAAATCCATATTCATGTAAATATGGTGTTCTCTTCCCAAAGAAAATAGCCAGAGATTCTGATACTTTGGTTGGTATTACGTGAACAATGTATTAGGCAGCTGTATGAAGTCTTAAGTGTTTTACTGACACTTCTTTTTGCTTTACTCCTTTAACATAGACATCTTTATGCAGCTATAAGTTCTTCTACAGTTTAAAAAAAAAGCAAACAAAAACAACCCCCACAAAAAAATTAGCGTGATGTAGCTTATGCAGTCACAATCACATTATTGTTACAGTTTTACAGGTGTAACTGTGGCTATGGAGAGATATCCTCCTGTATACATAGTTGTACAGTTGAAGATGGTGCTGTTAATAGACTCTTCCTGGTGGAAGAATCACACCAAGCAAAGTCAAGCATTTAGCTCCTACAGACCATTTAGCTCCTACTCTCCTCAACCCTGAAAAAAGGCACTTATCCTTGAAAAATGAGAATTGCCTATGGTTTATAAAATAAAATAAAATTTAAAAATATTAAAATAATAAAAATCATTATTCCATCTGCCACAGTTATTAAGGCAAACCTTTTGAGGTGTGGTCACCTAGTATAGGTATGTGAGCTACTGGCAATGGAAGGAAAAGGAAAAAATAAAGGATAAGCAGAGAACTGACTAGGTGTTGAATATTTTAAGTGATTACTTACTTGTGAGTTTGTATTGGTGATGAGGTATGATCTTATCAACATTATCCCAGTATTAACAAAGTTGTGTGTGTGTAGAGGAATATATCTGTTCATCATGCATATCTTTCACTTTGTGTGCCCACGTAGTGTATATTTTGATAAAGATGTGTAGAGTATGGTGTGTCAGTTAATATATGTTGACTCATATAAGTTTGTGCATATGTCTATTTATATGTGTACATATACATATGCAAATACATATATACATGCAGCAAGAAACAGACATGTCTATTTAAGCTGATAAAATGAGATTTGAGAGTGCCAGTGATACAACACAGCTGTTTTAAAGTGGTTAGCTCACCACTTATCTATTACAGCCAGGAACAATATCATTAGAAATATTATTGTATTAAACTAGCTCTAGAGTTTCCAAGTAGGAATAAAAAAGGTAAAAAGGCAGATGCAAGTGAGTACTGTTCAGGAATGACAAATTGTATTATGGTTTTTAAACATTACAAACTGAACCTGAATTCTCAATGGAATGAGGAGGCAAAGATACTGACTTTTCAGCATCCTAGTGCAAACATCTGTAAAATATTTGTTTTCCGGAAACTGTTGTTGGTCTTCAATGAATAGCCTGCTATTCCTCTTGCATGAACCATGAAAGCAGCCTGCTGCAATTCTTTGGTGTTTAGAAGCTCTCACCTTGATAGACTCAAATTTCAAGATTTTGGGACATATCGAAGTAAGCAAACAAGCCTATATCTAGTCCATTTAAGCAAAAACACAGGACCTTAGGAGAGGAAAATGGACGATTCATATGCATTTGGAACCTTTCACAAGGACTTCAGAAGGTGTTTGTGTATTTTCTTACCAAAAAGCATTTAGAAAGTCACTTCCAGCAAATCAGATAATCCAAAATTGATGGAGGTAAGACTAATCTGCTGCTTAAAAATATTTACTGTTGACACAAGAGAGCACTACTTCTTCAAGCAGTCACTTGAGTTTGGGATCACTAAGCTTTAGTACATATCCACTGAATCTTAAGTTAGTGAACCACCTGCTTATGAGAACTTTAACCACAGTAATATGTGAATCTGGAAGGAGCAATATGTCAAAACACTTTTGAACCCTCATATTCAGAAGCTTTTGAATAATTAGGTTGTCTCAAAGTCTCCTTACTGAGTTTGAAATGAATATAATGCTCCAATATACTGATAAAATCAAATGTACATAATAGCATATGTTCTTACAATTACAATTAATTCAGTTACCACAAGTTGGCAAATTATTGCTCATCAGACATCCGCAGTGCATGAGTCTATGTGAGCTGTTTGCCTTGTGCCTGCTGCATTTGTGAAATAAAATCTATTAGCATAAACTTCCTTTTCGTTTTCACTTTGTTTTTGCAAGGACAAGAAGCATACAGAAGAGCCATTATTGTAGCTCAGATGACAAGTGGTAACTTGTCCCGTTCTGATGACTGGATCACTTGCAATGGCTTGAACACATCCCAGATGTAGCTCTAACAAATCCTTTTATGTTACAAAATTTTATTTATTTTTTTTTAAAGTAAAGAATTAACTTCCTGAAATTGTAATCTTCTTCCAGTGAGAAAGAAAGAAGGATTTTTAACCTGTTGGTGGAATCATGCAAAGTATTGCTTTTTCTGTTTCACGTGAAAGTAGATCTTCTCAGAATGCTTAAGAAAACAGATTTAGAATTTCACTTTTAATGGAATTTCACATTATCTATCAAAACTTCCCTTTGTAACATATGTTACAACAAACTATTAGGTGAGATGCTCAGTACTCTGGTACAGAATTCCCTCCAGCTGAAATCCAATGACACAGACGCACATTACACAAGCAAGAGTTAGACATAGCACATTAATTTTTTGTGCATTAGACAACCACAGGCACTGACCTAAAGAATCTTCTTCTCCACTGAGACATCTTCATTGAAAGGGTGGCAGAAGTAAAGTATTACAAGAATGTCAGCTAGCTAATAAGTAAGACTTTGCCTTGATATTGAAACTGTCTGTCATAGAACAAGATATTCCACAATGGCTGTTACAGCATACCCTGGTGTACAAGTATTTGCAAGAGCACTGAGCCCACCAGGAGGCCCTGTGTCCACATCCCCCCTGGCATGGTCAGCTCTCATACCATGCAGCTGTGTAGCTTTGGAAAAAAGCTAAGTGTGAGAAAAGGCTATAAGGAGCTTCATCTGCAGCCACTCCACCTTGGCACAGGAGCTGCACAGCTCTCATCTTGGTTCTGGCCTGAGGAACAGTGGAGGTATGTTGTGCCTAGCTGTGTACTTTGCTGATTTTGACCCGGTCTTGTTCATTTGGCTTCCTTGCTTGATCCTGGACCAGTCCTGCCACTACAGATTTGCCTGGGCATCCCTGGGCTCTCAGCTGACCAGGGTTACTGTGATAGCCTTGTTCTGCTCACCTTGTTTGGGGGCTGTGAGATGGGGCCTGAGTCAGTGAATACCCTACCCACTTACCCTCGCGGTCCTCCCAGATTCGTGGTGCCTCTACTCTTGCAGGGAAGCCCCACTTTTACTGCTCTTGGACAGTACTGTCTTCTGGACTAAAAATCATTTTTATTCTGCTCTGCATTGAGAACAGAATAATTATTCTGGAATAAAGTTACTGCAATGACCAATTTCTTCATGCAGACCAGACATAAATGGATTTCCTACTTTTAGGATGGGAAATTTGATGGAGGTCACTGTCCATAACCTGGAAAATCATTTGCAGTATGGAAATGACATGTAGAGAATTAGCAATAGAGTTTGTGTGAAGCATTTGCAATGAAGCAGACAGCACAAAATTGACCTCTTTGGGGATTTCATTATAAAGTCAAAAAAATAGGCCTGTGTTGCCAAGTGTTTTACTGGTGTTTGCTGGCATTACGGGTCAACCTTGCCACCTTGTGTTTTGCCTTGCAAGTCAAGCAGTGTTTGCAATTTCTTGTGGCTTTTATGCAATGTCAGATATAATGTGTTTTTACTACATTTTGCTTTGCATTGCTGAGCAGATTTCAACCAAGTGCTTAGGAGAGAGAAAGTGAGTTTAAGTAGCTTGAAATTGAAAGAAAAATTGGCAAGACTCTCAGTGACAAAATATCAGCATGTTTCTCATAAAAAGTATGAAAAGCAGTCAGTATTTTATCAAAGACAGTGAGCAGAGTAGCTCAGGTGACCACTTGTCTGTTTTCTGATACCAGTGAGAGCAGAATAATGGAAAGGATTGTATGGAATTCAATTAATGAAGAATCGAAGGATCAGAATATATTTAATGCCAGCAAACATGATCTAATGGAAAATAGATCTTGTCACAAAAATCTGAATTTATTCTTTGATGAGATTACAAGTTTGGTTGACAAAGAGCCTATGCAGACATAATGTGCTTAGAGTTCTGCCTGGATTTTTTACTTCCTGGGGTAAAAGAAATACAACATTGAATTATGTCAAGGAGGCACACAGTAAATTAATTGAGAATTGGTTGTCATTTGGAAAAGTGGATGTCTGTGGCAAACCATCATCAAAGAGAGAGCTTTGTGAAGCCTGTGTCAAACCTGGTTCTATAGAACAACTTTGCCAGTGATTCTAAATATACAGTTACTAATGATAAAGTTTTCCACAAAGATTAGTGAAATAATAAATAACAATGAGAACAAGGCACTGAAAGAAAAACATTTTCTCTGCAAGACACATGGTTCTGATTAGTTTATTGAAAGGAAAACTCAAGATGGTTTGATTTCATTGCAAAATAATCTTTATGGGTAGAAGATAAATCTGGGAAAGGAGGGTAAAACAGAAATCAATGATAGAACATTTTAAGTCAAAGAAAATCAAATCAGAAAAATTAGGCAGAGACTTTCAATGGTTAGGTTGATTACCATTGAAATAAATTTCCAAGTGAAGTGTGTTAGTCAAATACCTCTTCCTGAATTAAGTATAGAAGTAATCCATAGTAGCTCGTAATGTATAGGAAATCAGAAAAGACATACTAATGTTTCCATAAACACAATAAAGCCCAGAAGGTGGATCAATCTTACCTGAAATTGTATCTAAAAAATTTCAGATGTGTTCTGAAACTCCACTGTGTAGATGACAGATGAAGTCTAAGGGGTTCATATGGTAAGGGGGCTGTCCCAGCCCATGGCAGGGGGTTGGAACTCAATGATCTTTAAGGTCTCTTCCAATGCGAACCATTCTATGATTCTATGATGCCATCATTCATATATTTCTCTCACTGAGGAACCTTCTCCATGGACAGAAGTGGCCATGCTTGGAGATGAGAATGAACAGCTGGGATGGATGGACCAACCTTTTAGTCAGATCTTCTACCAGAACGGGAACAATAGCCTAAAACTGTTCACAGACATTCTTTACTGTCCTAAATAGGACTTACATTATGATGCATTGTGCTTGTTTGTGCAGGTGATTTTTACTAGCAAAAGTCTGTGAGCTCCTTTTCCTGTAAGCTCCTGTGAGCTCCTTTTCCTGAGCTGCAGCTCAGGGCAGTCAAGAGGAGTTTATGTTTTTTAGATCAGAATCTCAGCTAAGGAATCAAAGCAATGTATAACTAATCTGATATATGTTGACTCCAGAATACCATGAATGTACAAATACTTATGCATGGACCTAACTTGACATACTTTAAGCATTTCAAGGCATTTCAACAATGATAGAATTGCACAAATCTTAGCGTGATGATAATTTCCATCATTAAAATCTCAGAAAGTATCAAGATCCACAATGGGACCTAGTGAAAATATCCAAGTAAATAACAACATAGTAATAAGTTAACCTGAAGAGATGTCTGTAGACTTTCATGGAGCATTGGAATATAATACATATTTAAGACAAAGATGACAACTCCCTTGTTCTAGGGAGCATCAAATTAGAAAGCTCCATTCTTTACTGTGACATTAGAAACAGTTAATGCAGTAGATGCCAAAATCATATTTTTTAGCAGAAAGACACTAAATTCCGATAAGCAGCTACCCTGAAGGGTTTTTCAAAGATTCACTATGTTGCACGCTATCTTCTACTTTTAAATTGTATTTTCTCTGATGTTTCTGATTATTATAAGATCTCTGGCAATTAAGGAATACAGATCTATTTTATGGATGTTTAGTCCCTATTGCGACTTTTGTCATTTAAAGAAGCCAGTGTATTCATAAACATGAATGCTGAAGAGTGCAATCTTCATCTTTGTACTTTCTGTACCTTTTAGGAATGCCTGATAGTCATAGAGGCACTAGCAGTTTACAGTTGGAACCTCTCTGGCAAACACATTGCAAAAAACTACCTCCAAGGGTTCCTTCCCAAATTCCTGTGCCAACACATGCTGATAGTAGGGTGCAGAAGAGCATAAGGGTCTTTTAAACAGCCAGGGAAATAGCTGGCTCTACTATGTGAGAAAACAGATGTAAATCTGGAGAACTGGTAGGGTGGCATGATTCCCAGCGGATGGTCTTAAATTGAATCTGAGTTAGAAGAAAGGTAAAACAGAGTCAAGCATTGACAAAGCCTACTAAAAGCTAAAACCACAAAATTATTAGGATGACTGTACTAGGTACAATCTAGGTACAAACCACAGGCTCACTTTATGCCATGTCCTGTCCAAATCTCAGAAGACAATAGTGCCATCCTGGCCACTGAGTGCAGGCACGCCCATGTCTCGGCCATGCAGCCGCTTTGTAGGGGGTGGTCTAGTTGCTTCAGCCCTCTGTGCAGCAGCTGAGCTTCTGTGGTTGGGTTGTTGGGGGAGCCACGGGGACCTTCATGAGTGTCTCCAGAGCCTGCCCAATAAAATATACAGGGGAAACAAGTCCAGGGTGTAGCAGTTGAACCTTGCCTGTACTTGAAGAGGCTATTAAATGCAGGGACAGAGGAATCTTGGTCAAGAGCATCCTGCAAAACACTCAGAAAGTGTTCAAGGTTTAGTTGTTGAGTGGCCAAAGGGGTAGCCTCTAGGAAGGTAATGCTGAAAGCAATACCCAGCTATTCCCAGGGATCATCTTTCATGTGAAGTCTCTGAGATGCCAGGTTGATACCATGCATTCAAAGCATCTAAGACCATGGCTGCTCAGAAAGAAGAGTAGACTCTAGTCTTGGCACCATGAGTCCATATGAACCTCCTTGTCTCAGACTAGAGATGGCCCAAACCATGACAGCTATATAGGAACCGGTCATGACATGGAGAGGACACAACCAACCATCTCATGGTTGAACAATTTATACTGTGAAGTTGCCCATTGGCTGGATTTTACAGGACCAGATATCCTTATACTAATACTTTCCTTAGCATCAACTGCACTGGAGGAAGTGGGTGTCTGATTTTCAGCGAATACAGAGCATAATCCAAGGGTCAAAAAATATGGTCTTTATTTATGGGTACCCATGTATTGTACTTCTAGGCTTGCAGACAACATAACAAAAATTATCAATTACAGCTTGTAAAATAGAATAATTATAACAAAATAATAATGACTACAAACATGCCTGAGGAAAAGTAAGGATAAGAATAAGAAAGACTGAACCTAGATAAATCTGTCTGTAAATATTCTTCCAGCTTCTGACTACTCTTAAATTTGGAGAGTATCTTGAGCCCATTGTACTTTGTTTAGTTACCCTCAACAGATCTTTCTTCCAAGTACTTGTTCAGTTTACTCTCAAAATCTTGTAATCTACTTGCATCTATATCATTCTTTAGTGAGGAGTATCATAGGTCTGCAACCTGTGGAGGAAAGAGCTGACACCGAGGGCTTCCTTAAATGAATGCAGAAAGTAACCACTCAAAAAACTACAGTATCTGAAACTACCCATGCATTACTTATTTGAAATCTGATGACATAGGTAGTCCTGTTCCTTCTATGTATATGTATATATATAAGAAGAACGACACAAATGATTCCTAGCATGCAATGCAGCACCATGACTTCCTTCGTTTGGTAGACTGACTTAATTATAAATCTTCAGGAAGTGAGTTGTGCCCAAAGCTTTTCCAGCACCTTACAGACATCTTCAAATTCAGCACAGTCAATGGACTTTAAGTTTTTTTAATCACAGAGTGCTGTTTACAAACATGTTACCCTTTCACCTACACTTACTTGTCTCAGTCTGCTACATGCATATGCAACATCTTTAAGAAATATTAATAGAAAACTTGGTTTTAAATGCTTTTGAAGCATTGTTGAGCACTGTTTTCTCCTACATCTATGTAATTATTTTTCTTCTGCTATTAGTGATGAAAATATGTTAAAATAAAATTTAAAAAGATTGGCTTTGAAATTCTTGAAAGCTAGATAAGGACTTTGACACAGCACCTGTAGAAGTTAAGTTAATTTTTCTTTATTAATTTTTAAGCAAGAGATTATTTCCTTCTGGCATACATGAGGACACTGTCTTCAAGACCTTGAAAAAAACTGAATGTTAGGTCTCATTAGTACTGTCAGGCAGCAAGATAATGATTTGAGCAGTGGCTCATGAATGGGAATCTCTTTAAAGTAATTCCTTTGTTTCATATTTTAAAGGTTACTCTGAACAAAGAAAATGTGCAAACTCTGTCTTTCACAAAATGTATCAATACTAGAATAGGAGACTGCTTTGCAATTTAAACTAGAATAATTGGTCTGACAGCACAAGAGGCTGTAGTAGAGACCTGGTCTCAGCTCCACTTTTATTGAATCCTGGTTTCTTATCTGGAAAGGAGACCTCAAATCCAATATTGATTGCAGTCCAATAACCTTTGGACCCCCAAAGTCTCTTCAGGTCAGCAATACAGTATCTTACTGGAGTAGAATGAAAGAGTCAGTATAGGGAGGAAATGTTTCCTCTCCTTTCTATCACTGCTGCTCTGCTCAATTATGTCCTGAGACAGTAGGGAAATTAGTCTGTCCATTTTTAGCATAATTAGTTCAGATACATCATGATAGAAGCATGAACAAAATGATTGTTTGCTATTCTGAAACATTATGCAAATTTTTCATTTTTTATTTCTATCTCTAGCAACTATAAGGAAAACAGCCATCACTGAACTGAGCAAAAATCCAGGCTAAGTGATGAGAGTCTACCTGTTAAAAAGCAACTAGTAATTTTGCCAGTTCCTTAAAGAAATCTACTCCTCAAATATATGTTGCTAAGTCTGGTCTGAAAGTCAGGAGACTTTACAGTCTCTTCTCTGTAGACTCGTAAATGCAGGCAACCAGAATTGCTAACAATCCCAAAAATGCAGGTCAAGACGTTTATATCATGAGAATTGAACATTCATTCTTAGTTCTTGATCATAATAATTATTATTAATAGACATAATGAAATCATTGAGATGTCTGATCTCATACCATTTGTTGAATAAGCCAGTTTAGGAATACTGCCATCTGTTATTATGTACTACAGTGATTAGAGACAGGCAAAACTGAAGTCCTCCTTTTCAGCAGTCTGGAGATCATGAATATAAGTCATCAAAACATACTGAACAAAAAAACCTGCATTAAAGGGAAGAAAACCGCTATGTTCAAGTAAGTAATTGTATAGCATCTCAACACTGAGTAGCAAGGACCAAACAGCTCCAGACTATAAAACAGAATCTAATGAACAAAACCTTCACTTATGACAGTTCCATACAGAGCTATGGCAGAGTTATGGGGAGGTATAACAGCAATCTATTCATAGAATCATAGAATTGCCTGGGTTGGAAGGGACCTTTCAGATCATCTAGTCTAACCATCACCCTTACACTGATGAAAACTATCATTAAACCATTTCTCTAAGCAGTATGTCTACCTGTCTTTTAAATACTGCCAGGAATGGTGACTCCACCACTTCCCTGGGCAGCCTGTTCTACTCAAAGTTTTTCCCTCATCTGTTTATGTAGACTTAGTTCTTTGTTAATTAACCTGTGATATACCTAGATGGGAGAATGGGTGCATTTCAAATTTAAATTTCAGCCAAGGGAAGGTGTAGCCAACAGTCAGATTTCTTCCCTGAGATATTTTTCAATCAAAATAAAGGTGGGGGTTCCTGGCTCAGGCTCAACCCAGCCTGGGGTAGGCTTTGGGTAGCTCACCCCACAGGCTCAAGTCATTCCCATGCCTGCAGGGTCCCTTTCACTGCAGAGTCCCAGCAGAGACAAAGCAGCATGACAGAAGATTATTAGCCACAGTTTTTGTTTAGATGAAGGACTGCACAGTATTGTTATACTGGTCAACTACTATTTTTGCACTGTTTCTGCCATTATCCACACCAACTGCCATGGGAACTCAAGTGAAGTTACTACATCAATATGATCTCGTGAAGCACAGAAGGCTAAACCTCAACCAAAAACATTACCTGGTAGAAGGAAAGAAGCAAATCTTAGCAGATTTAGAGAATATTTCTTATGTATTTATCCTCAATGACTCAAATTTTCAGAGCAAGATAATTTTTTGTGAAAATAGCGTGGAATTACTTTTCATTTTAAAATGTCTCCTTCCCCTGAAATGTAGCCTTTTCCCATTTAAAACTCAATTTACTAGAAGCTCTCCACATAACGAAATTTTAGTACCTTCTGGGAGATTTTGGTTCTGGAAAATGGCTAGATTGTACTTACGCACCAGGTTTTGGGCGAAACACAAAACATTATATTTGGCTTATGGTGCTACTTTATGCAGTGCTCAAAAAACAGACTCACTGTAACTGTAAGTCCTCAGTTTGAATAGAGACTCTACCTGTTTGGCAAGACCCCATTATGTTCCAAATACATTGTTGGCCTGGTCATAGTCTCTTGATAATGAACTGCATAAAACAAGGATTAATTCATTGTTAACTGCTTTATCTCAAACTATGCAGATATTGCAAATTCATTTGCATTTCAAAGCAGGGATTTGCTCAAAATATTCAGATTGGCTTGAGAACACCTGCTTTTCAGATGCAGCAAATAACATATACACGCTGTTTCTGAAAGGCAAGCTTCAATCTTATCGTGAAATTCAGTATATCAGAAAGCAAAGGATGGAAAAAGGTAATAGTAAATACAATCAGTTTTGAAATGTGTAAACAGCATTGTAGAGATTTTTTTTTCTCTCTTTACTAGTGTACAGGCATACATTGGAGGCTGAGGCTTTTGCCAGGCATTTCTGTTCCTTGAGTTACCTCAGCAGTGGGATAGAAACATCAGCAAAAGGGGAGAAGCAAAGGGTTTACAGTGCTCCCGCACATGACTGGCATCTCATTGTGGAGCCTCTCAAAGAGCAGCTGCAGAGGAAAGTAAGCTGCTGCCTCCCGACTCCTCATCTAGCTCATACATGAAGACAGCACATTAAAGGAATACAGAAAAAAAAAATAAATGCAAACATAGTATTTCAAGCAGTGCCGGCTGAAATGTAAAAAACAGATGAAAACCTTAAAGCCTTCTACATGGTGTGCACAGGAAGCACAGAGAGGAGGGGAGCCAGGGGGACTGGAAATGATCTGGCCAAATTTTTAAAAGTATGTAAGTAACCATCAGGAAACGTTTGACTGTAAAATGCAGAATGACACAGTGGGTGTTGCATTTTGCAAGGACCCAGCAAATGTAAATTCTGTCTTTTCTGAGGGGTTTATCTGACTGAGCATTGATTTCTACACTGGAGGCATCTGAGTTTGTTACCTTAGCAATGGAAAGAAATTGGTATTTTTTGTTTGTGATTATACCTATCTGAATTACAAGAAATTATTGGGAGGTGATGACTCATGACCGAGAGGTGACTGGATCTCTAATATTTGGTCAGGAGAATCCTGCCTCTGTCTTCTTGAGACAATGCTAGCCTTTTGCTGTTAACTTTAACATTTCATTTGTCTCTTGCTGAAGTAGGAATATTTAATCTCTCTCAACAAGAAAAACAAAGCTTAACTATTTATTTTCATTGGATACTTGGATAGAAGGTGTTACATGTATATACAGTTCTGCAAGTATAGAGTTAACACCAATTTTAATAATCAAGGTAATGTTATAATAGTCACTGCCAAACAAAAGAAGCTACCCACAATGCAGTTGGAAAGACATAAGAATGTTCATACATTTGATGACATAATCCTTTATAATAATTTTACTGAGTCGAAGATAGACATATCCAATATCTTTCTTGCATTGCACGCATGAAAAACATTGATTTTTTTTTCATGTTAACAACTTAAATACTATGTGTGTAGAATCATAACATTTTGGGAAACTTTTGTCTTTAACTTGATTGTTCAAATCTAAGATGGTTCGAGGGTCATTTCAGCTGATGCCTGGTCAGAAATTTGAAGGAAATTTAAGAGCCGGACTCACCTGTCAGGAAAATTTCCCTGATGAAGAAATTCTTCAAGGGTGTCTTTGATTTATACCTAGAGCTTCCACTTGGGACACAAGCTGGCAAACTACTTGCAGTCCCGGGCGAAAAGCTATGGTTGTAGGTTACACTTGTCCCATCAAAATTTAGACCAAAGGCTAAAGTTGACTGTATTACCATGACAGTCAACCTTGGATCTCTGGAAGCCACAGGTCAGCTGTGGTTCTGTATAGCCTTCTGGAAGATTTTGTTCCTTCAGGTACAACACAGAGAGACCAAGTTGACCTTTTCCTATTTTAATCCAACCTCATTGAAGGGCCCAATTTTTAATATAATGATTCCAAACATAAATTTCCACAGGTAATCCTACAACCACTCTAGGCTTCTGAATTTGGTGACACCTTAGCAGGCAAATATGAAAACAAATACTTCTTCAGTCATGGAATATATTCATATTCTAAGGGGGTGAGAGTTTTGCTTGTTACTTTAATTCTTTAATCACAGATATTCAAACAGTGGGTTGTAGTGGACTTCCTGAGGTCCCTACCAACTAAACTGTTCTTTGTTAATAATCACTAGAACTGGAGTTCTCAAAAAATATTTTATTTCTCGTGAAGGAAAAACTAAATTCAAAGGAAATAACATAGTAGCAAAAGCTCTGGCAAAAAGTCAAAAGATTTTTTTTTTGTAAATGATATGTAGGAAATAATTTAGAATTTCTTAAAATACTTCAATGAGATGAAACTATTTTTTAAAGTTTTTCAAGGTAAAACTGTAGTCACCATTGTTTTAAAAAATCAATTGCAATTGTGTTTTTTTCAATATAAATTTCCTTTCATTTGTCTTAAACATTTTTTTCAACTCTCTGAAACTGGAAAAGATTTTTGCTGGGATGAGATAGACTGCCCATCCCATGCAGCTTTGACATCCAGAGTGGAGACTTCTCTGAAAGACTGCAGTTCAAGCAGGAATAGATATTGGAGAAGGAGTTACTGGGTGAAATTGTATTGACTGAGTCAAGCAGGAGGTCAAACTACATAATTATAATGACACCTCTGGCCTTAAAAATCTATCTCTTCCTGCATAAATAATGCATCAGGCATTATACATGATACACAATAATGATATTATTAATTATGTCTGATTTTCATTACATGTGCAGTTGCTAGTCTGTACTTATCAAAGTTCCTCATTCATAAAAGTATGATCTTTGAGAAACTGAGGATGTCAAGAAAAATGTGAGTCAATGTCTTGCACAGGATTCACATTCATGAGCTTGTTGATAATTTTCTGACTGTCTAGTCTTCTCTTTTTCAGTTGTTCTTATCTTCTTTTATTTCCTGGCTACTGCTAAGTAGAGACCAGAATCTACTAATAGAAATTTGTTCATGTAGAAAATCTTGTTTCTTTTCCTCTATGCCAATATTTCCCCAAATTCTTAAAGTGACTCAGAGCTTACCCACCAATGTAATTACCCATGTCCTCAGAAGAGTTCAGAGCTCATTTAATCATGAAACACAAGAGTTAGACTTTCAGAAATATTCTCTTTGTGTAACTCATGTTTTGAAATTCTTATCTTTATAGACACGTCTGTGCTTTGACTCTATCAAGAGCAAGGATTAGAAAGACAGGAATTCAAAATGTAGATGTAATGCCACTAACAAGAAATAATTATTGTTTGAAGGTAGTGGAGGAGGAAAGTTCTGCAGCAAGACTACCCCACCAGCAGACTGAAATGCAGAAACTGGGAGGTAATAAATGCACAAGCAAGAGCATGCCACGCTTGTGGAGGCTGCTGTGCGTAAGCAGGCTTCTTTAGGGGATCATTTTTATGGAAAGAAAGGAAGCAGCACTTCAGAGGCATCCTCCAAAGTTTTTTGATACAGCAAAACCACATTTGGTGGTTTTATTATAGATGAAAAAATAAGTTACAGAGAAAGGCTGGTCAATTCAGAGAGTCAGAAGTGGAAATCAATGGTTCCCAATAAAGTTTTGGTAGCTTTTAGTCAGAAGGCAGGATGTCAGTGCTCACAATATCTCAAATTATACAAACTTCAGTAGAAATAGCCCCTCTCAAAAGATATCTTATTAGAAAATATCTGAAGTCAAATAGAGATACGTACATCAAGAACCTCCAGGAAAACTGAGGAAAAATGAGACCAATAAGATAATTATTTTTTTTCTAAATATCAGCCTGCATAACAAAACCTTCTATTTCTGCTAGAAAAGTATAAAGGACCTCTCTTGAGAAAAAAAAAACCAAACAAAAAAACAAACCCAAAAAAACCAAAACCCAAAACCCACAAAACAAAACCAAAATCCACAACGCAAACAAAACAACCACAAAAACCACCAAAAACAAAAGCAAAAAAAAAATCAAAAACTAAAAGGAAAGAAGAAACAGACCATGCTGACAGGAAATGCTAGGAGTTGTAGCCGGAATCTTCAAAACAACCAAGAGTGTCTGACGTATCAGACAGGTGTGTTATATGGCATCTGGTATGTGGACCTCCATGAAAATGAGGGTATAATCCTGCTCCAGGTCTGATAATGATTTCAGTGGGGGTCTGGTAAAAAAGCAAGATCCAGATCTCTCCTATTCCATCCACATAGATTAGGCACCTATCTCCAGTTAATATCACAGAAAGCCAAACCCTTCTTATATTATCTAAACCAGGAGATGCCTAAAACCTACTTCCTGATCAACCTGAAAGTTCCTAAGGTGCTTCAGCTTGTGTTTCTACATGTTGTTAAGAGCACCTGGCTGGGGAGTTGGCACTGACTCCTGCTTCAGGGCCACTGTGATGAAAAGCTGGTGGAGAAGTGCCTGGGGCTGCCGATTTGTGTAGTTTTTTGTTTAATTTGGTGGCACAGCTGGCTGACAAGTTTCCTCCTCCATCTGTCGTTCCCACCCCCACATAACAACTTGTTTTCTCCTCATTTGTGTTCTTGCAACTGTCTGCGGGGCTTTGCTGGAAATAGGACTTTTAAAATTAGCCCTTTTTGGAAAAACCTTTAGAAAATAGCTGTGTTTCAATACAGCTCTCTCTTGTGGTCTGGCTTGCAACTTTGTTCCACGTGCAATTACATCACAAAAACTGAGCAGGCAAAAATCTGTGGTGCTAAAACAGGAATGAGATGGAAGGAGGGGTGCGAAGGTGGCAAACAGACTTTGCCATGGGAGGGAATCACAGCAGAGGTTCTTTGAGGGATGCAGCCCACCAACCATGCTCTGAGCATGCTGAGTTCTTGCTGTGGTCATTTTGACACAGGCTCATGTTTTGTGCAATAGTCATGAGGATGAATTTTGCAGCCAAGATGTGTCCACGTACAGCTTTCAGGTCTTGCCGAACATGAGGGGACTTAAGACATGTATTTTGGGGAATGCCTGAATAACTATGAACAAGTGCATGTCCAATCTGTTGAAAAGAGGCTTTACTGAAACTGGATTCCTTCCTAGTAAAAGCCAGGCAATAAGGGGAAGTAGAAGAGAAAACGATTGCTTCTGGGTCTTAATCATGACTGTGCAGTATGAAGAGGAGTAACAATGAAACGTCAGATGGGTAGTCAACTCCTGCTGAAAATGAAAGATTAGAATATTGGGGTCAAGATACTTTAACTGTGTGGAATTTTTAAAAAAATCCTTAAGATTCACCTCTGTGAATCATCATAAAACAAACTCTGCTTTCTGAGCTATTTTCTCCCTATTGAACTGCTTCTGTGGTAAAGTTTAAGCCAACACTATGAGCAGAATTGCTATTTTTTAGGTTATGGAATATGAAATTCAAGATATTTTTAAAATTAGGCTCATTCATGTAGTTCTGCTCTTTCTATGGCAACCAAGGATCTTAAGAGCAGTAAAATATAAGACCACATGTGAGGCTGTCCTTACTGAACACTCAAAAATTGCTTATCTTTCCACTGCACAAGAAGCAGTGGAAGGCAGGAAAGAGGAGTTGCAGCAGCAGTGCCTGAAGTCAGGTTCTCTAGTGAGTTGCCCTATGCTAAACACAGTCTATAAATCCCTTGCAGCAGACTGATTTGAACGTTTTCATGCACTACTGACTTCCAGGTGAGTACTTTCTGCCCCAAAAGTAGGTTAGAAAGAAAACAGGTCTGAGGAGCATGGCCTGTGTGTTGGGCTGCACAGTTACACATGCCAAACTGCGCTGTCAGGCAAGTATTTTCAGCTCCCAGTTTGGTTCCCTTCAAATGGAGATGCACTTGCAATTGGCACAGCAGATGCTGGCACAAGGAGGTAAGTGGTAGCCAGGAATGAAGTCAGGAATTTGTTAGCAGAGCCAGAATCGCAGCTACTGAAGAAAAGGAAGAAAAGCGTTCACCTTAAGGACCAGAGAATTAATGTGATTC
>JAOXJM010000023.1:101089615-101100105 GCA_026413425.1 Tringa solitaria | reverse complement strand
TAGTGCCCATGTTTTACAACCTTATAAATATTGTAATTTTGTTTATAAAAATAATCATTTCTCAAAATATAATCTGTGAAAGTCTAATAAATAGCCAACACTAAAAGCCCTTTGAAACATTTTTTTTTTAAAATTCACTCTGATTTTATAATTTTAATTATGTTTACACTATGTTCCCTTTCTGTTTGCAAAATGTAAATGCAGAGTAGATTTAGAAGACAGTGCAATCTGAAATCTGGAAATCCCAAACAGATTAGTTTAATCTTTGCAGAAAAATCATGCAGAATAATGTTTTCTTTACTAAGCCTTTCAACTTCCATGTAATGGGAATTTTCTATTGTTATTTTTAAGCAATTCAGCTGACAAATCACGAGCACCTCCAACAGAATTAGATAAAAGCTCAGTCCCAGAAGCAAGGGGTAGATTTGACTCAAAAGTCATATACTGAGTTTTCATTCCTTTGAAGAAACTCTCCTGATATTATTACAGAAACACACATTGAAATAATGTCAAATTCTACTAGAAATCATAATAAATAAAACCATATGCTGAAGCATCTCTGCTAGAATTCACCAAGGCTATAATACAGATACATACAAGTCAGACAGTATCAAGGAAAAGGGGGTTGGAGCTGAGGAAAATATTCATTTAGTAATGATCTTTCTTCATGTAATTACATGCTAGGTTTAAGCCCCTGACATCTTGGAAGTGCTCATGTAAAATCCCATTTGCCTATTCTTCCTTGCTAGAAAAGATGGTCATCAAAACAAGACTTGTTTGGGAATAAGTAATGCAAACGTCACATCTATCTTGCCAGCAGTAGAGGAAAAGAGAAGAGAGGTATAACAGAATATTTCTTAAAAAGGAAAACCCAATCCCCTCCCCACATTAAAATAATACACTGAATGCCAGGTTTCAGGTATGTTGCAGTCACAAATGCATGGAAACGAGAGAGAAAAAACAGAAAAAAAAAAATCCTTTCTAGGTTATCTATTGCATCCATCTGCTGGAGTAAGATCACTCTTTACAATATATATGCTAGAGCTTTTCTCAGTTTGATTTTAAATGTCTTGTTTCCATCTGCTCAATTTGACCTTACCTATTTCATCTTGGATAGTTAAAATGGCTGCTGTATAGTGCAATAATTCAGGGCAACATCTAAAAAAATAAAAAATCAGCATGCAAAAGTCCTCTTATCCTTAGTGCAGCTAATTTTGAAGATAATGTTTACCCACAAAAGATCAAACTGGACAAACGATGCCTATAAGACTGTGCCGTCTGCGTGCGAAGCGTCATCTTTTACTGTATCATATGGATTAGATCCTGAGCTAATCAGTCACATTCAGAGCTGAACTGCTTTGGGTCCATCTTACAATGCAAATATTGGGGGGTGGGGAATGTTCAACTGAAGTCTTCTGCGTTTAATGGGTTGCCTTTTCCATTCTTATTAACTAAAATACTTTAACCACTTTGGTTTTTTAAACTTAAACAATTATATTAGATGTAATCGTTATTTTATTAACATTTTTCTCCAAGGATTTTTCTTTCTGATTATGAGTACTTTGCAATTTCAGACAGTATGATGGATGCTACTCTTCTATGACAAGAATTTTAACAGCCCTTCTTCAGCACTCAATGCACACCCAATTATGCGTCTGAGCTAGTAACCTTGAATTTATGTTGCCATGGCGACAAACTGGTCATGCATTATGGATTATCATTGAAATTCTACACCCCTACCTAGCATAATGAGAGTTGGGGACTTAATCAAATCAGCCATTCTGTGTGACACAAAGTGAAGAACTAGCTCTTATTGTTCAGCCTGGAGAAAGGAAGCAGGCCTGATGGAGTGGCAGCTGCAGTGCCGCAGCCTGATAGATTGCCCTTATATACATTTGTGAATGTATAGACAGATGGTTTTCAATGCCTGGAATTTCTGGCTTAGGAAGCAGCTGTTCGGGTAACCTCTGCCGTCTCACCTTGTTGTCATGGAGCATTGCACCCAGACGGAGAATGCGGACGGGCACATTGGCAATCTGACCGGATTTACGCGGCGTGGCACCCCTCTTTCACCCGGGGGCGGCGGGGACTGGGGGGGAAAACACTCTTGCTGGCTGAAGCAGGGTGCTCGGGCATCTTCTAGCCCCTCTCCCTCCTGGCCAGCGCAGACAGGGGCAGGGAAAACCGGTGTAGCAAATCCTCCCTGGGGATTTCTTCTAGTTTGCGTCTCCTCCGCTGCCTCGAAATCACGGTGCGACGTGATATTCGCCCGCAGTTCAGGCATCAGTAAAGGCACCCAGGTCTCAGGATGCCATTCCGTGGTTTGTTTGTGTCTGCGAGAGAACACCGGCTTCACTAAAGGTCAGAGCTGAAGAAGGTTCAGCGCCAGAACAAAAATCAAACCAAACGGATATGAGAAATCAACAACCATTACGTACTTCTTACCTGCCAGACTCCTTTTCTGCCTTATTACTGAAATTTCTCTCTCTACCCTGAGATATTGTAGGAAGTGACAGAAACCACTGGGAAGTCATTAACTTATTTTTTTTAAAAAAACCATAGTAAAACTGTAGCCATTTATAGAAGAACTGGGCCACAATAAACATTTATAAAGCTTAAATCTGTTTAGTGTAAGTACACGAGTATTTTGTTCTACAACAAAAAGAAGCTGATCTTACTTATTTGTTCTTATGGTTATTTTTAATTATTATAGGCACAATGACATTATTTTTCTCCACTTAGTTCGCCATCCCTCAAAGCTTTAAAAGATTTAAAGCTCAAAATCTTCTGATTACTCATAAACATAAATCTAATAAAATATTCTTACTTTTCCAAAATCTTGTTTAGCCAATTATCCTGTTTTACCCTTATATTTTGGAAGTTTAGCTGTTGTTACTGTAATATAGTTTATTTACTTATTTATATGTATAAGGTGACCATCACCATGGTTTCTGCACAGGGAGCGCTATGTGTCTGTCAGCCTTGCCATTTACAGACCTGTGATTTCAAAGCAGGCAGCGTTCTCCTGGAATAAAACCTGATATGACAATAATGTTCCAAAGAAATACATTATTTTAGATCTAACTGTTTCATTAACACCACTTTTGTTTCCACCAAACTGTCTGTGGTATTTTTTTTTATGTATTAAGTGTATAGCATGCATATGCTATAATGAGATTTAATTTTCAATGCATGTGCAGGAAGTGAATATTTCAGCAGGCTTTTAAAACAAATCAGGTTATTCAGGAGCAGTGAGTAATCACTCTTTCTACCTATCATCTATTTATGTATGTATGTATGTATCTACCTACCTACCTATCTATTCATCTATCTGTATGAGTGGAAACAGTCCCTCACCTTCTGTGCAGATTTTTACCTCAAAAAGAGCCGCCGCTGTCCCCTGTTGAGCCACGAGATTGCAGTAGCTCCCCAGAAGGCTTTGCAGTGCCTGAACAGAAATGAACAGAACAGAAATGTCCCAGGAAATCCTGAGCATGAGAGGCTGCACCCACTCGGGGCCTGATTCTGCAAACCTTCTTCCAGCTGGAGCCAAGGAAGTTGGTCATGCCCTCCCTTGGACATTTATTCTCCCAGGTAAAGGTCCTGTCATGTTAATAAAACTGTCTTTTAAGCACACTCCAATCTTGATTGTGTAGCAGATTTCAATTACTCTTTGGTTATTAAAATATGTCAGGGGACTTTCAGAATTTCTTGAATTGAAAAAAAATTTTTTTTTAACACTACTTTCCAAAAATTATTCATTCACACAAACCTATCTTTGACAACACTGACTGTTTGACTTATAGCAAGGAAGAAAATTCATAGCTAGGTACTGATGAGATAAATAAATAGACTGATATCTTTGTAGTCTTTCTCAATGAAAGAATGAATGAACCTTTTTCAACTTTAATTTATAGTGCCTGGAATTTCTCTGTGTTTATAAATTTAATCCAAACCCTTAAATCTGATGTTAATGTCAACTTTACATTACTTAAATTAATTTTTTTATGGTTGAATAGCTTTTATTGTGTGGGCATTTTGGAAAAGGCTGTTGCAGTCGGGTATAGGAGAGTAAGCCAACAAAAATAATAGTGCATGTTTTAAATTAAAACCTATAGAGAAAAATAAGAAATAAAAGAGGATGTGCCATAGACACAAGGAAGTAAGTGTCACCTTCTGTTTAAAAACATTCCCCGAAAAAGAAGAGAAGGTTTTTCATCAAGTGTTTTAACAAAACAAATTTTAATAGGGTAGCCTAACTTCCAAAACAGTGCAACAGGATAGTAAGGAAAATAACGTTAGGCTAAGAATAAATACTTGGGCCGAGTACTTGATTTATGATCAAATAGTATACCTCAAGGGATAAAGAAGTGTGTACAATGCTGTTCCTAATATTAACAGCAAGGAAAGAGCTAAATTTAGAGCACATTTTTTCAGCCTTTGTTTAGGCTAAGTAGAAGTTTTCCAAGGAAATACTTCTGTTGTTCTCTGTAAAATTATGATCAGGAGTCAATTTTTCCTTAGCATAACTTATGCTCCCAGAGAAGAATCTGAATGTCAAAAAAGTATTTAAAGTTTCTGAAACATAACATTGTCATTAGCAGGAAAAGCTGAGGAAGAGCCTTCTGAGTTGTTGCCGCTTTATTTTCATGCTAACATGTGGCAGGTGTTATTGACAAATTCTGTAACTGGAAATAAGCTATGAGCATTACCTTGGAATTTTTCATTCTGTCAGATTTAAAGTATTCTCTCTTGATTCTTTTAATCAAAGAATCATTTATCCTTTCCCCCCCTCCCTGTAATCAAGGATTAACAATTTCCTTCATAAAACAACTTTAAAATTAGCATTTTGTGGGTTGCAGACTGGATAATTTTTCTCTTGCAGTTTACAAAAAAGAGACAGAACTGTAAATTTTAGTTTACTACTTTCATATTTTCTCCCATGTTATTCATGCACTTTCTTGCAGGGGTAAAAAAGTCCATATAAATGTACATTGGGAAGGATTTCACAATCATTTTACAATCTTCCTCCTGCTGTTGTATGGACCACCAGAAGTGGCGTGGCTGCAGGCCAGGAAATCTCACTGGTGTGTGAATGTGATGGTTGAGGTTCACCTCTCTGCTCTCTGATCTCCTCGGCTGTGGGTCTTTACTCAGGGTAAGGAGGCAGAAGAAAGGATGCACTGCTCATCCAGCTCCTGTCCGCTTTAATGCAGTGACAGCCAAATTGTTAGCATTTTAGAGACTCAAAATATCATGTATTAAATTCTTAAACTTTGCAGGCTTTCTGAAGAAATATGGGGGGAAAGCTGCATTTTAGTCATTTTGGAATAAGAAGGTAAGAGGCGAAGAGCTGTGTGGGGTAATAGAGGATACAGGTAGTCTTGGAATTTCAGGGTTTGGACAAAATACTGTTTCCATTTCTGAGAGGCTGTGACAGTTAGTGTAGTGGTAATTGCAGATTTGCTTAAAGACATTGCCTCAGTCTTAGTATGTAAGCCCTGCCTTTTTGCTTAAATTCACCCATTTTGTCACAACCAGTGGAGCCAGATGATATGTTTCTCTTCACTGTGAAATGCATTTAATCACAAGAATCGAACGCCTGTGTAGTGAGAACATTTTTATAATCCACTATACCAGCTTGCTCACTTCCAGGGTCTGACTGGTACGCTCATGAAATCTTTTTGCTGTCACACTGAGATGTTTCATTTCTAACTAGAGCTCAGCTGATGAGAAACATCAGAGTTTATGATTACGCTGACAGCAGGACTCCCACAAAAATATAATTAAAATTGTCTTCCTTTGTGCATGCATGTATGCAAGGCATTTAGGATGGTCACCTGAAAAACTCACCCTCCCCATGCATTTTGAAGGATAATTTAAAAACTAAATATTTGCTGGTATCATTCAAACTCCTGCTGTCTGATTACATTTTGCTTGGATATTTGCTCAAAGCCACGTGTCTCAGGGTCCTGAAGGAACTAAGAAGCCTAACCGGCCATGACTAGACTTCCCCTACCCTGGCCATGGCCCCAGGACCCCATTTCAGCTAACCTCAGGGCTGTCATGACCCAGCAGCATTGGCCCCACTGCTCTCTGAAAACCCACGATCCCACTTTCCCACAGCTCAGCATTCACAGCAATACATAGAATCACAGAATCATAGAATACCAGGTTGGAAGGGACTTCAAGGATCTGGTCCAACCTTTCTTGTCAAAAGCACAGTCTAGACAAGATGGCCCAGAGCCTTGCCCAGATGAGTCTTAAAAGTGTCCAACGATGGGGAATCCACCACTTTCTCGGGGAGATTATTCCAGTGGATGATTGCTCTCATTGAGAAAAATTCTCCTCACGTGTCCAATGGGAATCTCCCCAGGAGCAACGTGTACTCATTACCCCTCAACTTTTCCATGTGACTCCTTGTAAAAAGGGAGTCCCCATCTTCCTTGTAGCCACCCTTTAAATACTGGAATGTGGTGATAAGGTCTCCCTTAAGCCTTCTTTTCTCAAGGCTGAACAAACCCAGTTCTCTCAGCCTTTCCTCATATAGCAGGTTTCCCAGCCCTTTGATCATCTTTGTGGCCCTGCTCTGGACCCTCTCCAGCCTGTCCACATCTTCTTTGTATAGCGGGGACAAAAACTGAACACAATATTTCAGGTGTGGCCTGAAAAGTACTGAGTAGAGTGGTACAATGTCTTCTTCATGTCTGCTTGTGATGCCCTTGCTGATGCAGCCCAGCATCCTGTTGGCTTTCTTTGCTGTTGCAGCACAATGTTCACTCATATTGAGCTTGTTGTCCACCAGGACCCCCAATTTGGGCATCCTGTGCATGAATATGTGTGTGTATGCACATCTCAGTAGTACACTTGAATGACCTTTTGGACACTTTTTCTTCCTTTGTGAATACTCAAACTTGTGTTTTATATAAATAATTGGAAGTTTTGTTCTTTTAAAGCAGTCATATGCTTAAGGTACAAATATATCCATGTAGTTATATATACCGTAAAGCGCTCCAATAAAAGCAAGTGGTTATAGAAAAAACATAAAGAAGCAGATGCTATTCCATTCCTATTCCTTGCCCAAGAGCTGGGCTTATGTCATGGGTGATCACCTCTGCCTCCACAAGGGGGGCCTGGCTAACACCGTGGGCTCAGCTCCAGCCACCTCCGCTGATTTACACTCCCTTGGCTTTAGATCCAGAAGACCAACAGCTGATTTTCAGAGAAAAGATATCAGATAAGAGCTAGAGTTTGCAGCTTAGCAGGCAACCTCCAGAGGCAAAAGGCTGCTTTTTGTAAAAAGCAAAAAGATAAAAAAGTAATTCTTTAGAAGTAAATTTGTGGGACATGAGTTTTCTGATACTGGAGTACATGTGACAAGCTGTGTGCTGAACGGACGGTATATCTAGACAGGCTCTGCATGTTTAATGGTCCTAACTGGGGTAGCTGAAAGTCTGCAATGATGCTGCAGGAAAGAGCCAGCTTGGGATGGTCATTTAATCTGAAAATAGCTTTAAAAACTGGAACACCTGTCCCTGAGGACAGTCTCTGCCAGACTAATCGCCTGGGCTCTGCAGCCCTCTCGAGGCAGTGCTATTCTTTTACTTCAAGACTTGTAAGAGGAGGCAGGCAGGACAAACCTGGTGACAGTCTGAGGCAAGTGCTTTACAATGAAAGAGAGTGAAGGCAGGAGAATGGTGTAAGCACCTCTACTTTTTACTTTAACTTAACATTAGGAAAATTTGACACACAAGTATTTGACAGTGGTTCTTATGTCTTATGTTACTGAGTAATTTGATAGGAACCACCTATTTCAATTATCATCAAAACTTTTATTCTTAGGTAAACTTTCTTCTAATGAAAAAAGGAGAAACTGTCAAAATTGTTTCTAACTGGGCACAGATATAGAGTCTAATCAGTTTTATCACCACCACATACCACTGTGTAATTCTCTGGCATACAAACGCACTTAGATAAGTACATTGACACAGCTAGGATTCAGTGCGCACAAAAGAGAGACCCCTTGGCACACTAATAACAAGTAAAGCTGGGTGGCTTCAAACACGTCACTTCTACCAGAGCTCGGTGTGTGACACTCGTACACATTTCTTTTCACACCACGTTATTATCCCTTCTTCCCTGGCAAAGCCTCTCTCAACCAGATGTTAAGTCAAATGGTAAGACACTTTCATATCTCTGCAAAATGTATAGCAAGCACTAAGAAAATGAAAATAACAGAATAAGCATTACATGCTAGACTAGATTTTAAACATCAGATTTATACAAAAGCATTATTGTTTCATGTGAATAGGCAACTAAATACAGTGATGCAATGAATGAACAAATGTAGATACTGGACTTCTTTTATACACTCTCACTCCTACCTCACCATATATGTAATGCGATACAATAAAAGCTTTCATTTTGTATACAATGACAGAGCTTAAATAAGCAGGCCAGTTTTTTCTTATAGACAGCTATCACCAAGATGAAGTTTGGGAACAGATAAACAGAGCTTTTCTTGGGGAAATAAAACAAAGAAGGTTTTTGGAAGGATCTGTGAGAGACGGTATTTCACTTTCTGAGCAGAATAAATAAAAATTTCTTTCAGATATAAACTTATTAAGTGACCCTTCATAGATACAGATTTCCTCAAGGAACAGGCAAAAAGAAATAATCAAAACATTGCTCTATTTACACAATTCAATGTTTCAGGAAATTAGTAGAGATGAACCTTTGTAGTGAGAAGGAGGAATTCCTGGTGCTGCGGTAATCAGAATCTGTTTAAGCTCTTTACCCTGGCAGGAGTCATCATGAAGAGCTGGATGATGGGCAATCCTCTACTTGTTGACAATGGGAGGATAAGAGAATAAGGAATAAATCATTCTCGTATTCCAGCTTCTTACACTACAAAACACAGCTCTAGATAATCTGGAAAAGGGCTCCTGAGTGCCAGAAGAGTGTGTAGCCGAAACCTCAGCACTATCCCCATACACCCAGCAGCAATAGGAAACATGTAGAATACTTAGTGAAGAGGAGACACAAGATCCAATGGCTTACAAAACACAAGAGAGAAAGCAGAGCCCCAGACTTCACCCCCAATGTACAAGCTAGTGCAAGGGCTGGCCCAGCTAAGGCGTGATGTTGCATATATAGGAATCACGGGAGTGAACTAGCAAGTTAAAAATTTGGATTCAGATTTTACTCTCTATCATAATAAAGCACAGAAAATCTGTCCAGAGCAGCCCCACGTTAGATATATCTGAACTAGTTGGAGTGCACATCAATGCCCTGCTTAAATCTGTTAGGCACACTGTTTTTGAAGGGTTTGTAATCCATAGGACTATATAGTCCCCTCAACAGGGCTATGAAATACAACTTGGCATTGTATAAACCCACAGAGCAAGCCCAGCACTGCTGAAAATGCCTCAGACTTGTTGCAGGACCACAGTGCATGACCACCATGAGCATGTGGGTTACCAGATGCAAAGCGGATGGTAAAGAGTATGCGTATGGCCATTGAATTGAAAATCCACAGAAATCTTAGGACTTTTCAATAGGAATAAGACTATTGTATGACAGGAAATCCTGGCTCTAGTTCCTGAAGATTTACCCAGCATATATATCGGGGTGGGGGGAGGCAGGATGAAGATGGGAAACAAGCATTTGTGCAGGAAAAAACCAACCAAGCAATCAAGTAGTGATCTTACTTCTCTAGCCAGTGAGTCAGTTGGTTTTTATGGGGTTTTCCTCAAGTGTTTGAACATTTTATGATTTTATATAACAAATGTGATAAAATAAAGAACCCATAAAAGGAAAGAGTGAAGTTTGAGAAGTGTCACGCAAACTTTCTTGCAAACAAGTTGCCTGTTACTTGGCCCAGTAGTGGTGCCTGTGTCTGGGTGGTGGGTACAGGTCTCCTTCATCAACAGCAATAGCTCAAGTGCAGGGACGCTGGAGCACAGTGTGTGTAAGCCTGGCCTAGAGGGATGCCTACAGGGAAGAAGGGCTGACCCAGATCTCAGTATCTTAAGTTTTAAGCTGTCTTTTCTAACTTCTAGGTGGAGCAGTGTTTATATTTCACAACAGCTGTGTACCCTACATAAATAAAACTCCATTTCACACCCAGTTGTCCCCTGAGAGAGGGGAGGAACCACAGGCCTTGGTGGAAGCAGCCTGTGGCAGGTCCAGGTCAGGACTCTATAAAAAAAGATAAACAGACAGTACCTCTAGGAGCTATCTTCGCCCTCCCAAGGAAAGAGGCACATGTTTACATGACATATTCTCTTCCTGAGTTCATTTTTTAAAAATAAGCATCAGAACCATGGAATTTCTTGCTTCCTTACAAATATGAACTGTAGCACATAAAAAACCGCAGGTTCTTTAAACAATGCAGTTTGTTTGCACACTTCAGTTAATTGCTACTTATGCTGTCCTGTGAGGAAAAAAATCTCATTTTACAGCCTCTTTCCACAGTGTTTAACTTTGAT
>JAOXJM010000023.1:101063834-101074517 GCA_026413425.1 Tringa solitaria | reverse complement strand
TTAGAGTTGGAAGGGACCTTAAAGATCATCTAGTTCCAACCCCCCTGCCATGGCTGTTTTAGCTTGGGGTGAAGAAAGACAGGATTGTGGTTAGGGAGAGTGATCACATGGCTTTTGTGGAATTGAGGTACACCAGAGTATGTTAGAAAGAAGAGATCCAGAGAGGAACAAACCCATTGCTCAGTTTCTCCCATTCCCCTCTAAATGCAACCAGTGCAAGAAGTCTCATCTCACTGCCGCTGTGGCTTGAATACTTTCCAATTTTTGATATGTTCCAAATTGTTATAAATTTGGCTTCCCATATAAAATTTGGAGCAATGTAACATACTTTTGGTGTGAGACTGAAAGCAGACATGGTTACATCCCAGCTGGTGGAAATGTGGTAATGAATTTCAAATAAATTTCAAACATTTGTTAAACTCCTCCTGAACAGTTTTACTTGCTACCAGTAAAATATAGATGCCATAACTGAGCACTCACACTGAAGATTTTAATTACACTTAGACTGAAAATAGAGTATAATATTGAAATAGTCTGTCTTCTGTTCCACTAGCATGCTGTCCTTTAAAATTTCAGAGTAAACTTCTAGTTTCTCTTGTTTCTCTATTTCTCAATTTATTCTTAAAATCTACAGTTTCACAGTGGTGATTGAAAATAGGCTGTCTTATAGCTGATGATATCTCTCAGAACTTAAAGTCTTAACTTACATATCTTTCAGTAACTCCTTTGTTTTTATTTTTGAAACCTCTAAGTAGATTTCTTTGAAAAACAGATTTCAGCAAACTCTTATTTTCCTATTTATACACTGCATTTGATTATCTTACTGACTTATCTTAATAAAAATTTTAAATAATTATGTGAGGATAAAACAACTGGAGCTATTTAGGAGGAAAAGGCCATCCATGCCAGCTCATCTTTTAAGAGTGGGCCAGGAACTCAACTTCTTTTAATTCAGTGGAATTAAGCTGGTTCCTCCCAAAGGACGTTTTGTCTCTGCATAGTCAGAGCAAAATAGCTATCTTTGTAGTTTATAATTATACTAAGTTTAATTACATATAAAGTATGGGTGGTGAAACATCTGATTTTGACTTGTAGAAATAGAATTGGTGTGTCCTATTTTCAGTTGTCCACTTAAGTTTTTGACTTCTTTTGTCCTTGTCCTGAAATGAAGGACATTCCATCCAACATCCATCGGCACAGCAAGAGTGAAGATGTGGTAATGTATATTCTACATTTGGAAAGTCAGTAAAATGCACTAGCTGTTAATGAGCACAGAAAAGATTATGCTTTTCGTTGCTTCCATCTGCTGGTTTCCTTTTGTGTTGAACTGGCAAGATGAGCAGCACCTCCTCATGTGGAATTAGTGAAAGTCTATCCAACAAGAAAACAGCAGTTTCCTATTTTGCATCATAATGTCCTGTATTTTGTCACTCTATGAAGTTAATATATAGCAAATTACACAACATTTTAAGATGCTACCTCACATCTAGGATGTAAATTTACTAAATTTAGGAAGGCTTTCTTTTTCACAGATTCCCCAAATTTGTTAGCTAAGGACCTAGAAACTTAATGAATTGGCTTGATTTTCAAAAGTATGTGTAAAAGCTTTTATAGTATTTCAGTACAGTCAATATTTAAAAAAAAAAAAAAAACAAACTATTTTAAGACATGAATTAATTGATTAGCTTTAGGCATCCAAGTCTGAGATATTGCAGCATTTTCTAACAGTTGCAAAAGGTATTTTATTGAATGTGCAAACATACCAATATTTCAGTGATATCCCACTATTTGTGTAAATAATTTGTTGACTGTCCAGTAAGATTTCCATGTGAATCATTTTCTTTTGCATTGCAATGCATATGATTAATCAATTTCAAATATTATTTTTCAGAAGTTTGCAAACTTATTCTTCAACATTAAAAAATCCCCACTTTTGAGTCTACGCAATATCCTCAGTATGCAGATATTTGAGTGATGGAGGTATTCTCTTTAGATGAAGCTTATAAAACTTGAATGTCTGAATATCAATTGGATGTGATGCTTATCCATATACAGCCAAGATTAGTTACCCTATAAATTGGCCACTCTGGGATGCCTCTCTCCCCCTCCTTTTTTGCATTAATTTCATAAAGAATAAAAGCAGATTCTAAATCATCCACATTTTTTGAAAAACAGCCTGTAACATATAATATGCAAGTCTTTGACCTAACTGTAAATGTTTATAATGCAAATGTCTACATCTGAGTTAGTCACCTGGCATTTCTTCACATGTAATGAGAGGAAAACTCTTTTGGAGAAGAATTCATCTCACCTATTTTAAATACTTGTTTTAAGGCAAAATGAAATTTTCTGAATAATGCCACCTTGTTTTAATTATGTGTAGAGAGATTGTAGAAAACTAGCTCTGATGTACACACCTATTTTTCAAGCATCTGAATTTGCAGAGGGACATCTTATCCTTTGGATGCAAACAAGGTGATGCCTCTTAAATCTTCTGTCATTACTGATAATGATGACAAATAGAAAAACAACCATGCACACCCTCTAAAATGTTTGGATTTTAAGAAGCCAGCATGGTAAATAGGTCGCAGTCATATTTGCAAAGAAAGATGTTAGTTTTTCAGCAAGCTTTGTTTTCCAAGTTTCATAAAAACATGCCGCTGTCTGGTTTCTGAGAACTTTCAGGTTGTCAACCAAAGAAGAGCAAGGACAAGGTTTAAACATATTATATAATGTAATCAATTAACTGACCCAAAGAACTTCCAGATCTTAAAATTAAAATAGAGCATGATTTTTTTTTCCTTTTCATTAAAGATATTAATCAACAATTTAATTGCTAAAAATTAAATTACATTCAGTATTCTAATCTTGTAACAAACAAAAAGCAAAAAAAAAAAACAAAGGAATAAAAAGTCCTAGAAGAAATTTACCAAACCCCATCCATACCTCTTAGTAAATTCTTCCCACTCCTTCCACAAATATTTCTATTTAATTTAATTATATCCATGACCTTGAGCTGTTATTCACCTCAGCCTCATCTGAGATATTTCTGTTGCTAGATGGTTCTAAATAAAACAGACAGATAATAAATCTCAGTGTACAGATGTACCAAAAACCTTCATGCAGGTTTGGTCATCCTCGATCTAGCCTACGTTAAGGAACCCATAATATCTTGCCTCATTAAATGGGGCGCCATTCTCAAGAGTTCACAAGAAAGACTTGCCTTTAAAGAGGCTGTGATGGGGAGAGACTAACCCTGATAGTTTGAGCAACAGACACCGATCATTATGCTCTGGCAAAACTCTTCCTGGATCCTCAGAACCCCAGAGGGACATTACTACAACTCAAGAAGCCTGATATGAATATTTAATCTCTCTAAAATTGGATGATTATGCAGATACTGTGCATCTGGGAGAGTTGTTCCCCCAGGGGCTTATAAGAATAAATACTACATCTAAAATGTAACAGCCAAAATGCAGGTGCTGAATTCTCTCCCCACCGCTTACTTGCAGCTCTACTTGGCTTGCCCTGATGTGCCACCGAAACAAATGGGCCGTCTCTGAAAAACAATTGCTGAGGCACATGCACCGTCCGCAGGGGATGAAGGGACTCATCACTGGAATATGAGGTGTTCCTCCTTCAAGTCATCTACTACCGTATGGTTGATGGGTTTGATGATCCGGAGGAGAATAGTTTATAGGGTTTCTTTTTAGTGTGTGGTATATTAGCGTCTCACATTTTAATGAATTCCATAAATAAAAGATGATGAAATGCCAATGTTTTGCGAACTACATGCAGTTAGTTTCATCTTGAAATCTGGCTACATAAACAATGTTGTAACCAACATTTTTTACCCTGTCTTCTGTGTTGATGTTCATGGAATTACTAGTTAAACAGCAATAGATCACTTTCATTACCAAAAATAAAATATTGAGCTAGCATCATTTTGTTTTTTGTACTTTCACCTCAGCTTCATCAGTCACTCTGAGAGCAATTGATCTGTTCTGGGTAATGGAGACCTGTCTTCATGTGAGAAGCAATTTGTTGTTCTAGCTGAGGCCGTTGGCACACTTCACCATAGTGCTCTAAAACAGTACCTAAAGTGGAGATATTAGGCTCTGAGCCAGTCACCTGGTCTTCTTCTCTGCGACGTTCGGTACCAGACTTCAGAAAGTTTTTACTGGAGAAGAGATGAACTGAGACCTAGACAAACCTCAACAGGAGGGTTCTAACAATGTTATTTAAAGAAGTATAAACTCTCCTGGAAATGACCTTTTTTTTTTCCTTTTTGGATGAAAATAATAAACAAACATTCATCAGAGATCCTGGTTCCATCAGGAGCAAACAGCAGCTTGATGAGCTTCTACAACTGCTGCTCCTGCACATACCCCGAGGAAAAACAGAGAATTAATAGCTTATTTGCTTTGCTTAGTGAGACAGAGGCTGGTGCTTGTAGGAGAATATTTCAGTCAGAGAAATTGCTAATAAATACATAATTTCTTGCTTATTTTCAGAGAAAAAGAATCTACTCTGACTTCAGATCTTTCTGCAACGTAAAACCGTGCAGTGCAAAAAGACTGCTCTTGGTGGCAGAGGATCTTAATCCCATTTGGAAAATAATGCCTGTGCTGCAGAAGCATTCCACATATTGCCATGGAGAGGGTAGAAAAGCTTGAACATTTTTCTTTCCCCCCCAGGTGGCTGGGCTGGAGCAGGGTGTCACACTGCTGATCAAAAGCGGAGTATTTGTTCTTTAGCCTCTCTGCACCCATCCCCAGAAAAAGAAGCAAAGGTCACAGAGCAGAGGGACTACCCTATCTGCCACCCCAGCCCAGCAACTAAGCCTCTAGCAAACACATTAGTGTTTAATTTGTCATCCCTGATGGTGTGGCCCCCAGTGCTGGGTCTCCCACCACTCCCTGCAAGCGCTCCAGGGGGCTTTGTGCAGGCAGCGGAGCGAGGAGGAGATGTGCCGGCCAGGAAACACATTAGCGCCAGGGTTGGGTCCACATTCTTTGTTGCTTTACCTTGAAGACTGGATTTTTACAAACAGCTTGAGGGGCAGCGGGAAGGGATGGGAAGGCAGCGGCCACGCCAACAAGTGGCAACCGCTGGTTCTCCAAACATCTCCCCCTCTCCTCTCCCCTCGCTTCCATCCTCCACTGCTCTGCAAACAAAGAGTGTTTTGATTGCTTGGATGACAGCACAGGAATTTGCCTTTTCAAAAGCACTCGCTATATATATATGACCTAAGTACTGTAACCAGAAGCACCTTTAAAAGCCATCATGGGGAATGGAAGCTGTAACAGTGACCGGTTGCATTTTGAACTAGAGTTTCTAATGAACACATAAAACACACAGACAAGCCTGCACTTTATTCCAACAGCATGATGGGCAACAGTCAGTAAAAAATGATTTAATAGGCTGGCAGAATAGTTTCTATTGCTTTTGGTTATGTTTGATTCCCTCCAGTCTCTCTGTTTACAAAGTCCTATGTTTACCATTTAAATATACCATTTAAATTCATTGCATAATGCACAAAAATCAATTTTCTTGTTCAGTAGCCAAAGGGCAGGAGAACTAATTTTTCTGCACTACAGCATCATTTCAAACTGGCCCATTTGTGACAGGTTTTCAAATGTACATTATGCCAAGGTACTACAGGGTGATTACATACATTAATGGTATCTAGGGAGGCAGTCATCATAGCTCTCCAAAAGGAGAAAAGATTTCTGGTAAGTCTGAGAAGCATGAAGGTAGGTGAGAAAATCTGTGTGTTCCAGAACTGCTCAGTTTAAATGGAATTCTCAAAATTAAACCATATTTTACAAAATTTGTCTCCCTACAAGTACATATGTTTTTCAGTTGGCCCAACCTCCTACTCTAAACGAAGACCTTGTCTCTAATGTATTCTGGCTTTTTCCTTGCCCAGTCCTAATCCTGGTGCTCTCATGCTCTGTCTCTCTATTCACTTGCCAAACTTGTTTTTCAGTCTGTCAATCATTCTGATTTTAACATATTCTAAACTTAACTCCTGCTCACCCAATACTCCAGTTTCTGAGGTGCTACTGCCCAGAGCTCTTCCCCAGGCTTCAGATGACCATATGGGCCTTTTGATCCACCTTGCTATCCATTGCTCTGCTCTTTTTCTTAGCTCTGCAGGCACCACCTATTCCTACTCTTAATCTGCTGAACGCTCTAGAGAAAATTCCTGAACTTTAAAATTTTATCTGTTTCGTCATTCAGAGTGGCTTTTTCGGCTTTATTTATGTCCTCTCCCAACTCTTGTTTTCAAAAGCTCTTTACAACTTTCAGTTTTCCTTTCCTTAGTCTAAGATCTTGCTGGCATCTCAAAAAAGTAAAACTGACCAACTCATGCACAGACTCTCTCTGCCTTTATTATTATTTACTTCTCTTTACCACCGCTTTTCTTTACCAGATGTCCTATTGCACTTCCAGTGCCATTCCCAAATACCTCAGCTAAAGCTCACCTCCTTGTTTCTCAGTTCAAAATTCTTTCTTTTTTTTTTCCTCATCCTGATACATTATCAACCATTTCCTTTATCTAGTCATTCTTCCTCCCCTATCTGTATCCTGTTGAGCTCTTTGTCATTGCCACACCTCTCCTTGTGCCCTCTCCTTCTCTCTCTGTCCTCACTCTGTCCCCTGTGAATGGGCTCTCTCTGCCTAAGGACATGACATGATGCCCTCTCTGACTCCTTCCTTATTCCTCTCTATCCTTGATTATAATCTATGTACTATATTGAATTTGCCTTTATAAAAGTAGAAAGTTCCTTATTATCTGCTGGTAAAACAGTCTTTTCCATTATGATTATCTTCAGTCTCTCTCCTGAGTTCACTCCCCAGCTCCTCTTAACTAGCTCTTTGTGGAGTAAGTAGCTTTTCACTTTTCACATTTACTGAATCTTCTCTCTCTTCTCTTCATCCCCACTGCTGCTCAGGTGATACTGGCTTACCCTTTGTTCATACTAGTTTCTTCCATATAGTGAGATCTTACTCATGAAATTTATGTTAATGGTTCTCATACATTGCTTAGCATCCACAAACTCTTCCTGGCTCCTCAGTATTTTCTCATAACTATCTCACCTCTTACTGAAATTAGAGCATGCATGACAAAACCCGAACATCTTATTTTCATCTTCTTCAACTCCGTTTCCTGCTTTACTGGCAATGTGGTTTTTTTTTAAATTCACAATTTCAAAGTACCTCTCACCTCTCTCTTTCCTTCTGCTCCATTCACACAGATTCCACCAAAATTCATATACTTGTTATTAATTCAACATATGAAACCCCCCTTCTCTTCTCTTCCTCTTTGAACACACTTTTCCAATTCTTTATTAGTTTTAGACCACATTCAGTGATACCCATTAGATTGGCAGAAGTAAACTGAGCCATGGAGTTTAGATATCTGACTCCCTCCATCGAGTGTCTAAAGACAAAGGGAGATATTAGAAGTATCCTCTTACAAAATAGCCCATCATTAGAAGAGTTCTGAACTAGAAGTATGACTAACAGACACAGAGGAGATGAGACTTTACCTTTTATATAGGGATTCCAGGTGTTGTACTATATGCATAGGACACATCAAGAACTCCAAATCTTTTACCTCCTTTCCTCAGAGTGCAGTTTCACCTCTAGCTTATCTACTCTCATTTTCATAGAATCATTGAATTGTCTAGGTTGTAAAGGACTTTTCCGATCACTGAGTCCAACCATTAAACTGAGAACACCCGTCACTATACCATACCTCTAAGCGCTATGTCTATCCATCTTTTAAATACCTCCAGGGATGGTGATTCCACCACTTCCCTGGGCAGCCTGTTACAACGTTTGATAAGCATTTCAGTGTAAAATTTTTTCCTAATATCTAATCTAAACCTTCCCTGGCACAACTTGAGGCTGTTTCCTCTTGTCCTATTGTTTGTTACTTGGGAGAAGAGACCAACCCCAACCTCTCTACATCCTCCTTTCAGGGAGTTGTAGAGAGCGATAAGGTCTCCCTCAGCCTCCTTTTCTCCAGGCTGAAAAAACCCAGCTTCCTCAGCCGCTCCTCATAAGACTTGTTCTCCAGACCCCTCACCAGCTTCATTGCCTTTCTGTCTTGGTTTGAGGTAAAACAGGGCCAACTTTCTGTTCAGTAATTTTACTTCTTAGCAAACCTTCTTCTAACTCTCTGAAATTAACAGCATATTGTACAGAAAACTATTCATTCTCAGAGTGATAAGACCTGTGTTTATAGTTGATGCTAAGGAATGGTGTGTAGAGAGGGTCTTGCTTATACTTATTGCTATGACAACCAAGATCAGCTAATTCATTATTTGCTCTGTAGGAGGGTCAGAAGCGGAAAAGCATAGAGGGGTCACACCTGCGGGGAGGAGCGGACAGGACAGGTGACCCAAAACTGACCAACAAGGTATTCCATCCCATCTGCTCCATGCTCAGTATAAAAGCTGAGGGATCAGAGGGTCAGCTCTTTTTTCAATGGCCGATGTCTAAAGAGGACACTGTATGTTCATTTGCCTTTGATCATGATCCGTGTGTTCCTGACTGGGATCCAGTTTGCATCTGTTGCTGAGTCCAGTCTGGGACTTCCCTAGTGCCTGCCGGTAACATAATCCTGGAAGCTTGATACTGTTTTGTATATATTGTATCTATTTAATTACTTCCTTTTTATTAGATTATTAATAATTCAATAAAGCAGTTTAGTTCCTTCTAAACTCATAAATCTCTTTACATCTTTTCCTCCTCTCCTTGGAGTGAGAGGTGTGGGGAGAGCATCTGTTATCTGTCACTGGCTGGTTCAGCCTGAACTGTGACCCCTTCTCTGGACACGCTCCAGTACCTCAGTGTCTTTCCTGCAGTGAGGAGCCCAAAACTGGACACAGTACTCAAGGTGGGGCCTCACCAGTGCCAAATACAGAGGGATGATCACTTCCTTAGTCCTACTCACCACACTATTCCCGATACAGGCCAGGATGCTGTTGGCCTTCTTGGCCACCTGGGCACACTGCTGGCTCATGTTCAGCTGGTTGTTGACCAACAATTCCAGGCACTTTTCAGCCAGGCAGCTTTCCAGCCGCTCTTCCCCAAGCCTGTAGTGCTGGGAAAGCACTTTCACTCTTTGATTTTTGCAATCATGGACGGCTAGACACCAATCCTATTTGCGTTATCGCTTACTGGTTAGTACTGTTTTCATGTCAGTCTCACCTAAATTTCTACATGTCTAGGCTGGAAAGAGCACAGAATCAGGATTGCCTGCTTTGTGTGTCAGTGCAGTAGGTTGTGATGCAGCAAGTTTTCCTGTAGGCAATGAGTGATGTTAGCCATAGTGTCCATCACAAAAGGTGAAATGAGGACCATGGCAGAGCTGTGAGGGTGTGGTGGATGCCTCTCTGTGCAGGGTTGCCACATAGGTGTGAATGTATAAAAATGGTCACTTAGGAGAACGTGGGAAACACTACAAAGGTGCACAGTGAGGTTAGGGTTGTAAGGTATTGAGTAGCTGTGGACACCAGGCTGCATAGATTATTGCCTGGGAATTTGGTGAGTTGTTTCAGTCCCGCTGTAGGTGAATGTTAGGGACAGTAGATTGATTTATGTGGGTCTTTAATCCTAACTTTTACTGCTTTGTTTAAATATTCATTTTACCTCTAAGTCTCCATTTGTTTTTCCTCTTCTAAATTATCTGTCTGCTGCAGTAATGTTATGTCTTAGATCCTGACCATTAGGAAAAACTACAGTAGCATTCCTGTTCTGCAGGTAAATGTCTTAACCCTAAAGCCAAACACTAAAGCCAGGTTCCTACAGGCTGCTTCTTCCCACTGATTCTCCTAAGCACTAGACAAATAGCAAAGTCAGCTAAAAAAATTTCTGATTTTGTACACCAGAAGAAATCTATAGCACATTAAGAAATGGTCCAGGAACTTTTGAGACCAAAGATGGTATGGCAGCCACTAAAAAGACCCCCACTTATGTATTGTGTTTCTCCAGTTATGATTGAGAAATTGATTTTGCATTTTCAAAATGTATTAACAATACCATTATAAAATAACAACACTGAGGGGACTATTAGGCTTAATTTCATTAAGTGAAAAAAGAGTCTCAAGCTTGACAGAAGTTAAAAGTGTTTATTCCCCTTTATGGGGTTTCTTTCAGGTGGGTGCATAAACATTGGAGTGTTACTTAGTTCTTTGTAAAGGAGATACCATCACATCTCTCCAACCATCAGAATGTAAGTTGGTGTCAACTTAGCCTATTCAGATCACATTCAAAGCCTTAATTACCCTGCTGTAAGAACTTTACAGTCATTTAAGATACTGATCACAGCACGTGGTTACTATATATACAGATTTTATCCCATGACTATTTTAACAAAAAAGAAACCTGTATGAACAGCAGACTTCATTGATACTGTTAGTGCTGCTTAACTGTTTTATTGATCTTAGAAGCGAAATAACATGAAATATTTTCATCATATAATGTGTGGGGTCTCAGGCTATGATATGATAGGGAATGTGCTGTATTCACTAGTGAATGAGATCTGGTGGTACACCAGTGCCATGGTATATTACACAGTGACCCAGATGCAGATGAAGTTCAACCAAGCGAAGTGCAGGGTCCTGCACCTGGGACGTGGCAACCCCAGGCACAAATACAAGTTGG
>JAOXJM010000023.1:101052943-101063734 GCA_026413425.1 Tringa solitaria | reverse complement strand
GAACTAGATGATCTTTAAGGTCCTTTCCAACTCTAACCATTCTATGATTCTATATGATTCTATGATAAAACCAGTTAAGTTACTAGAAGGTCAAAACTAAAAAAATATTATAATTTTTGCTGTGAAACTCCGGTGGCTTAATTAACAGACAAATTCTGATTTAACCTTGGTGTTTCAAAATGGAAGTGCTTTATCCTAAACTAATTTCTTGCCCATAACAAATAACAATTAAAATTTCCTGCTAATCTTACATAGATAGCAATCTAGCCTTTCAGTTGGCATTTGGAGGATAGGGACACCTCATGTCTATAACTGGTTTGCTGTTTTTTAAAATATTGATCCTTTTTGGAAGGATAGTATAGCTTTCCAGCAGGATGTTGAAGGAGAGTTTGGGGGATTTTTCTGTAATCGTTCCCATGAACGATTTGTGTTTCATTCTCCCCACAATTTCTTTGAGCTTAAGAAAAAACAGAGTTTAGAAGATTTGTTTGGTGTTTAACTTGATTATTTAAATAAGAGATAAGCAATTGCCATTACAGCAGCTAGGCAATAATTTCCTGGGGTCAGGGTCTCTCCTGCCCAGCATACACCCCTATTGTTAATGGAGCTGAAAATGCACACACACATTTTTAGAAGGGAATGTTAAACAGTCCCCATTTATTTTACAGTGCAAATACTTACATGACAAAACACAGAAAGACTTCAGGAGTCTGTCTGAAGATTTTAAAAAAGACCTAGAAGAACAAAGAGATTTAACTACCTAACCATTACTTTTCCCTCCTGAGTTCAAACTTTGAAACTGCAAAACCTTACTTAACCATCATACTCTACTTAGCCAGCAGCTAATCCTAGTGACGTGGGGCCCAGACATCAAGGTTTTTCTCAGCATTTGTTCAGTGGACTAGCTGAGCTCCCCTTTTGGAAACATAATTGCACAGGGAGCTTAGGTACAGGTGCCTATCAACTAAAACCTAACTCATTCTAAAATCCCTAAATGAGCATTGCCCAGACAAATTTATTGTTTAGTTGGATGAGTACCTGCAGCATTATTAACTGTTAGGGGTCAAACCATGACTGCTCAAGCGCATATGCTGGGTACAGCAGGAGCCCAAGAGAAGTCTGTATCAGTCAGAACTCTATCATTATATCACTTCATGATATAATGACAATTTTTCTCTTTAATCCTGGTGTATGCCTCTGGCTACCTTTAAACTCACACAAAAGTTTGCTTTCCCTCACTTTTTTTGACTGGGTTCACTTCTACAGCTACCATTGAGCCAAAAGTCAAAGTGCAGCAGGTGGTGGGTACTATTAGCAAGCCAGAGCATCACTGAATCCCAGGATTGAAAGTCTCACACCCCACACAGCAATCACCACTTCAACCAGAACAATAAACCTGACTGAAGGATTTATTAACTGTGCCTGGAACCTCACTTAATATAGCCTTTTTCTTATATCCCTCTCCCAGTGTCAGGTCTGGAGCAGCTTAGACCTTTTTACTGCTGGGTAAAAAATTATAAGAAGGTTTAAGTTAGTTCTGGAGGCAACTTCTATATTTTAGCACCTGTATTTTCTAGACCAGGATTTTTTTTAATTTTGTTTTTTATTTCAAGTAGAACAGGTTTGCAAGTTACAGTAGCTGAGTACCTTAAAGATGTTTTGTAGATAGTTCTTCAAAGCTCTGTGACTACAGCAGAAACTTTCCTGATGAAGTCAACTTTACAATTGCTTTATAAAGAAATGCCATTTTTACATTTATCAGTAGTAAAAAGTATGTCTCAGAGAGGAAAATATTGTGGCAGATTTCAGTCCACGGGGCATTCAAATGACAAAGATTTTACAAGTGTTACCTGTTTATCAAGAGTAAAGGTTCTGTAGACTTTAATAAAGACTAACATTGCTGAATACCTGAGTAGCTCTTGGAAATTTCACCCTAGCAATTCTTGAGGATGGTCCTTGTGAGAAATTGCTTGTGGAGACTGGCAATCATGGCTAATGCAACAGTTGCCTGATCCTGCTCCTAACCATTCTCTTCAACTGCTTCCTGGCATGGCTGAAGGACTGCCTGTGGATGGCAAAAAACAGAGCCAGTTTGGTCTCTCGGTTCCTTTTTGTTTCTTCTGACAGTTCCAGAGAAATCTGTGTAACTGACTTGAGAACAAGCTGTGTGACTTGGGAAGATATAGAAAAGTAATGATGCTTGGTAATCAACCAGGAGGTATTTGCTATGAGGATATGACAAGACTCTGTGTTACATACAGTAATATTGTTTATCTTTAATAATGATCTACAAGAAGTAACCATTTCCTAATGAAATGTCAGGTTTCATTGCGAAAGATGTTCCCCTGCAAATCATGTGAGCTAAATACTTGCTTCTATAGTGATAAGCAAGGACAGAAAGACACAGTAACTCAAGTGTCTCAGGGCACCCCTCCTTTCTTAGAAATTCAAAGCTTCAATTCTTAAACTGAAAAGCATGTTAAAAGCAAAGAAATATTGAAAGGAGCACAAAACCACAACAGTCTACCTTGAAAAAGCAGACTTTCAAGAGATACAGTATATCAAGACATAAAGACTTTGCAGAAGCTGTGCTTCACCCTCTGAGAATGCGTATTGTCAGCTATAAAATGTCATATACCTCAAACCTAACAGTGAATTTTTTCACTGTGAATACAGAGGTGTTCATCCTTTGTCATGGAATGACTTGTTAAGATGCATGAAATTGTCATTCTAGCTAGAAGCAGGAGATAGGTCTCATTTTGCATATAGAATATCTATACAAAGAGAACAGTGACATTGCTTTATTTGACAATTAAAGAAATAGTGTTGAAGTCCTGTGCGTATCTGCAGATTGCTTTTCTCAATCTCTGGACAGATTTTTGTGTGGAAATTGATATAAATCTTTCCCACAGCTTCTTTTTTAGATATTCCAAACTTCCCTCACAATATGTGAGTGTTACATTTAAAGTTACGAAGCTTTCCAAGCAAAGAAATTCAATGAATAGGATGCAAAACATATGAGTGTATTTTGCCTGGTATCTATAGCCCATTGTCTGAAAGACCTTATGTCTTTGGCATAATAGACAACGAACTTCCTTCTGCTTTCAGTTACGCTCATATAAATCTGGAGTAACACCTTTGGAATCCGAGATGACTTCTGCCTCAATCTCTCTTTTTAGATGCTGGGCCACAGCCAAGCTTTTTACTTTGAATAACTGCCTCCAATGCTGGGATTCTATTCACAAGTAGCCCATAGGAGGTGCATTAGAAAACACAGCTCTAAACTTAGGGAAATGCTGGGCAAATTAAAAGCCTGTGCCACATAAATCTCAAGTCCAGCCCGTAAGTCTCCGGAAATGTATCTCCCGGCGTGTCCCAGGCACAGCGCTGAGGAGCAGACGTGTCCACACAGGCTCTGCAGCCCGTACGCTGCCTGGAATACGAGGCTGTTCCCCGTTCCCAAAGGGAGGCATGATCCCTCTGCTCTTCCCTTTTCACATGTCCTCCATTTATCAGGTCTTGATATACTTCCTTAAGTAAAATTAAGGAAAGTGACTCAATCCCATTTTCACAAGCATTTAGAGCTTTAGATGTCCCTGCAAAGCTCTGCAGGTGGTTGCACATTACACTTGCTCCTTTATTCATTCTGCCACAGTTTTCACAAATCAGTTACGTTCATTGCTTTTGAAACTATGCTGTACACCAGGTTATTAAAATAAACTGAATTAAAATGAAGCTAGCCAATGTACTAGAAAAAAAAATTTGGAGTTATCATTTTCCTGCCAAATTATTTTATGTCCTGCAATAAGTTTGCTTAAATTATTTCAGTCTCTGCTGCTTTACAACTAGTTCTTCAAGAGACATCCGTGATGTAGAAATCCATTGATATCTGCAAGTCTAATATCATGTTGCAGAAAATTGATTAGACAAAAAAAATGCTTTAAGCGCTTCATGTAAGCTTCAGAAACATTCTTCTGGCCCTCCTTGTGCATGTGTGAGGATGGATATGCACACTCAGTTTCTCTCCGTGATCGCTTATTTTTTGTAGGAAAAATTCACACATCAGCAACACTTTCTAACTACATGAATTTTGACTAATTTCATATTTTGTTAGGAATACTTCCTGTCTTACTTTTACACCAAGTCTTAATTGTCTTTTCTTGTATTTAAGAGAGAAGTGTACAGTAACTTCATCTCCAGCTACTTAACAACTTATGTGTAATGTGTTTTTCATTTCAACAATTCCTACCACTCAGCTCACAGTTTCATTAATTTTTCAGGTGAAGTTTTGCTGATATGTGGTTAAGGGATTGAAAACATTGAAATCCATTGCACTGTATTTCTCTGCTACAAACTGCTCTCGGAGTAATTTACTTAGTGTTAATACAACATCACTCCACACCACTCTGTCAAAAACTCAAGAAAAAGATCACACTTCTGAACACAAGAGCTGGTAAATCAGTTTTGGACTAGCTCAGACAGATTTTCCCAATAATACATCTATCAATAATATTAAAAATTACCTGGGTTAAATTTTCTGTTTAGGTTATTTTTGCAAAGGGAACTGGAAGTGTATTGAGCTTCCGTTTTGGGGAGAAAAGGGCAAAAAGTAAGATAATAAAACTGGCAATGCTATTTTTTAATTAATAATGATGAAAAAAAAGAAGTAAAGGACTTTGTAGTGGCCAAATCATGCTAAAGCAAGGTATGACAAAATCCGAAGTCACGCAAACAGTGAGGGCTGTCTTGCAGCACAGGGCAGTGCTCCCATGGGAACCAGTCTGCTAGGCTGGCTGGCCAGTTGGGCTGACCTGCTCTGGAAGCACTTAGCTGGAATTAGAAATCACTATAACTTTGATTAGTCCTTTTTACAACAAGTTACTATCTATGAAGTAAATGATGTCATCAGTCCTTCTAGGATAGTCTCAGAATCACTGGCCCTAGTCCTGACATCCATACATATCTTAATTCAGACAGGATTATGAAGGAATTGAAGAAAGAAACAAGGTTTAGCCCCCGAACATTGTCTTAAGCCCTAAACTACCCTGTGATCCTTGATTGAATCTCTCTGGAGTAAACTGACTTTTTTCTATTTACTTTGTTATGTTCTAGATGAGGCCCAAAGGGCTGTATAATTTAATAACAGACCTCTATTTTACAGCACGCGTGCACCTGCTGCGGAAACCCGAGTTACTTCCAGTTAAGAAGGCAGCAGCTCCCAGAATACTATCAAATAACAGAAAATTTGCAAATCAGACACTCACAAAGTGCAGACTAGCGCCTGCAGGGGACAGAGAAATGCCCAGATGAAATGTCCTGGGATGAAGGTTACGCACACAGCATAAGGGAAAAGCTAAGATTTCCAACACCTTGCAATCCAGAAAAACAGCTTTGTCCCCCAAAGTCCCTAAACTTTGAAGAAAATCTTGCTGCAAAGACCTCTTCTAACAGACTAAATTATGTGCCCTGTGCGCAAAAGTATTTGGTGTCTGTAGTGCCTGTGATAGGAAAAAAAATCCAGACCATTCAATTTAAAATGTTGTTGAGAGGTAATTTAACAAGGATACCCTGACTGGACAGTCCATGAACTACTCAATATTGGAAGTTACTTTTCTTTCTTTTTCTTTCAATACAGAAACAAGGGCTGAATGGCAGATGTTGTGTGTGCACCTTGGCAAAAGGCTGAAAATCTTTAAGTGAGTTTGAGGAGGTTTTCTGTTTGAGCGTGTGCATGGCTTCCCTTAGGCCTTCCTAACGCTTCCCGGGCAAGGCCAGCCCTGCCCACCTGGGAAGCCAGCTGAGGGGCCACCGTGCTCCCATGCCCAGGGAAGGAGGCAGGGATGGCACACAGATGGGGACTGCGGGATGCTAAAAGGGCACCATTACCTTCCCGAGCCACAGCGCAGCCCCAATTATTGTGGGGCGCTGGGTTCATTGTCAATTAGAGTGGCAGCAACAGCGAGCAGCAGCTGTGACAGATGGCTGGGCTCCAGCCACCTCGTGGCAATGGGATCAGAGCCAACTCAAATCTTTTCTTCCCTCTTAAAAAAAAACAAAATAAAAAGGCAAAAAAAAGAAAAAGAAATAAAAAAAAGAAAAAGACCCCGAAATCGCAACACATCGTTGTCAGTTAGTTGCAACGTATAAGGAGGAAGTATCATATCTACAAAAGCATCATTTATCTGTTCTCTATTAACCCTTACTTTCAAGTTTTTGAAATCAAGATTTTGTTTATTTATTACTCACTTCAAGCATGTTCTAACAGGATGTTCAACCCAGAAGACAGTTTACATTAAACCTTTGTGCTGAGGGGAACTTACAAGATGCTTTACTCATAACTGAACCATTTTAACCCAGTTGTTAAGTCTTTAATTGGAGAAATCTTTCTCTCAGAACTCCATTTCTCAAAGCACATTAAAATAAATCTAAGACTGATTTTATTGTCTCTGGGGAGATCTGATTCCATTTGTTACATTAAATTATATTTACTCTCTGGTAACTGGATGCATAGCACCCCTCTCAATCTCATATATGCAAGACTCAAGGTGTTCTCTGAAGGGCTTTCATTACTTTCATTTCCATGTGATTTGGGATGTTGGGCACCTTTTTGTTCTTCTCTAGGTTCACCCATTGCAAGCCTAAACCTGGTGTTGCAGGCACCAAGGAAATGCCTCAGACTCTATCTAAATACCTGGAGTGGAGCAATGGGCACAAATGCAGCCAACATGGGCCGCATCTTGACAGCATTCTGCACCAAATTAGACTTCTTGAAGAATTCACAGACTATGACACTGATAATCTGGTTAGATGTGTGCTTGAAGTTCATTGATACCACGTGGGCCACAGCAATAGTAAAAGCATATCTCTCTGAGGTGTAATATTAATGCTCTGTAAGGAGGTGAGAGGGAATACACAAACAGGGATGGTAGGATCCCATTAGAGGAAATTCTCTTCCTATTTCAGCAGCAACCAAGTTGAAAACACAACTGCAGAGTAGTCTAGAAATGGAGTGAATGGAGATTGCTTGATGTTGAATAAAAGGTGTTGACAGGTAGTCGGTATAAATCAAAGAAGGAAACACATTTCAATTCTTCGTCAACTAAATCAGTGATTCTTTGAGAAAGAAAAAGCAACAGTAAAGCAAAAAAAGGAGTGGATTACTCTCATGCTGACTTTAGTCTTTCTGCAAGTGCTAGGACAAAAGGTTTTTTTCCCCTCAAGATCCAAGCATCCCACCAGAGATTTCCATCTAAAACACAAAACATTTTCAACTAGCTAGAACAAAGGAAATCTCTTTTCATAGAAGAGAAAAGTTTGGGTAGGCTAAACATAAACATAGCTAACTGGATCCGGGCACACAAAATTAGAGCAATCTGTCGCAAATGAAAGACTACAAAACAGACTTTCACCAAATGCTGAAAAAGAGAAGGAAAGGAAAAACTGCAGCAGAGAGAGCCCCTGCACCATTATCAATTACTATATATTTTGTTACTTATATTATAACAGTGTCTTGAGGGCCCTATCTAGAGTTAAAATTTATGGTGAGAGACGAGCTGTTGTGTATATGGTTGGTTAACGCCTCCAAGGGGATGGGAGAATTGAAAGAAAACTTAATCACTGATTGTTAATAGTGTTGGCAATTGAATACAGTCTTCGGACAATGCAATGGCAAAACATTTTTTTTGGGTTACTATTAATTTGAGCTTTGTGATAATTTTTTTTAATAAAAAATTTCCTCAAGCTGAATTCAAGAGTGGCAATGGGGCTTAATGAGCTGTTACTACTTAGTTTTTGTGCTGGAAAGGTTTGATTGACTTTCTCAACATTGTCCTTAATCATCAAATAAATAAATGAAATCAAAACAGGTTGTCACCCTTTTAAATTAGAGCTTTTGTTGTTTGTCTATGGGGAAAGAAAAAACTCCATTGCTTAACCAGTGGTGCAGAGGTTGTTTTTTGGAGGACGGCAGGACAAGAGAGCATCCTCTCTTCTCAAGTATGTTTAGAATTCAGCTCAGTCTAAACCCTAACTACACCTGGTAAATGTTCAAGGATCTGAAGTCAGTGATTTATGCAGAGTGGATCACACCTTCAGCTTTATTTTTGTCTTTATATGGACTCTTCTACTCAACTGTGCAAACTGTGACCAGCCACTGCTCCTTTTCTCAAAAACTTGGAAAAGCTCTACCAACAGGTGGGCATTAAAAAAAACAGAGGTGAGGGAGTGAGAAAAGATCTGTTATTTGTTTTTTTTCAGGTGGAGACGTGGTACCCAAAGAGAATAAAGGAAGCATCTGTGGTCACACAAGCAACATTGACAAAACAGGAGAAGAAATGTAGTTCTTCCATCTCTGTTCAGGCAGCCTAGTTATACAATCGGCTCTCATATTTTGAAGGACAATCAGGACAAAATAGGGAAGGAGAGATGGAAGGTCTTTAAAGTGAAGTGAGGATTTGCATTTCTTTGTGTGGACTTTGGGCCATATTTCATCAAGAGCTGAATAAAATTATTTTAACAAAAATAACTTACTGATGAAAATAAAACATTTTAAAATGCAAAGCTTACTGACTAGCTTTGGATGCAGTTAAAGCTGAAACAGAAATACCTTCTTTACCTCTAAATAACAACCCTTGCTCTGTATTTCAGTGAAATGGTGAAAGACACTTGAATAAATTATTTTGAAAAGTATTGTTAAAAATGGCAACACATTGATAATTATTATTCAATCTACTCTGAAATCAGACTTATAAAATGGTGCTTTGCAATAATCTTAAATGTATCAAGGAAGTTCTCCATTCACTAATTATATCACATCTGCAGTTTCAGGCAGAACAGGAGTTGATATCTCTGCAAAGGTTAAAGTGAGATTTAAAATTAAAAGATACCTTCAACATTAAGCAGGTGAATAGCTTTACACGTGAGAACCATTCCATTTGGCACTATTCATGTGTATAATCATATCATTACACTGGAGTTTTATCTGCTAATCCTAATTTTGGGTTGGGTCACATTGCTAATTTTTAAAAGACTGTTCATCCATTTCAGTGCATATTTCTGGTTACAATGCAAATTTTCATTTAAAAATATTCTCAAGAAAAAAACAATATCTGAGAAGTAGTCCCTTTCTTTGATGCTGGCATTATTATTTTCACTATCAATAGATAAAGATAATTTGGTAGTTAATCAATACAGATGATATGCAAATGAATAATCACACTCTGCAGCAAGGAAAAAAAAAAAAGATAAGACAGCTTTTTTTTTTTTTCACAAGACCACCTTGTAGCTCTTTATTAACTTGCAGCCTCTGCAATATCGTGTATATTGTTGACATTCCTTAGCTTGGGCTAACAGAAACATGCATACAATACTCCCATCACACCCTTCATGAGCTCAGTCAACCCTATTCATGTGTTACACACCTGTGCATATTTGCAGTCCATTTAACTGTGGTGTGAGAAATATTAGCTTTCAAGGTGGACTCAGTAAAGATGTTTCCCCTCCTTTTTGTACTTCACAAGCACTAATGGAATAGTTAGGAAGTCACAGGCCCTACATCTTGCATAATTCTTATGTTTGATGCTATCATGGTATTTTATCAGTTTCACTTCATCAAATAGGCAAATAGGTAGGGATAGAAATACATCAACAGAGACCGCTTTTCTTAACTGCACCAGATGGTCTAATGAAAGACAAAAGTTTCTTCCTCTTGAATCTGAGATGATCACGCATATTAAATGTCACCGTGCTGCATGTTCAAATCAGGAGTATCCCGGTACCTTAGGGAGATAAAACTTTCAATGGTTCTACATTGCAAGACTGTAGCAGAAACTCTGGGGAATCTTTCAAGGAAATAACAAGATTACTAATGACAGTAATTTAATAAGTTATATAAATTTTTTACAGTCAATTCAAATATCTGTATTTGGTTGTGGCAGATGAAATGCACTGTTTTTATCTTTCTGCACTAAAGTCCTGATCTACATAGATAATTCACTGGATGGAGGGGTTGTCACTGTCTGTGATCTATTGCAATCTGCACTCAAATACAAAACACTCTTAATCCTAAATGCCCGGGTCTCCTGTTCTGGAAATATGGTAGTGCTGGAACTGTTTGTGTTAGTCACATATGGGAGATATTTTGACAGCTAACTGTCTTTTTAATTGACACAATGGTTAAATTCAGGCAAAATTTATTCTCAAGGTTGAATTAAGATTGAGGTTGACCTGAAGTCTATCAGCTGACTGCTGCAGTTCTAGCCTCTTCAATCATTAACAGATTATTTCTGCTTGACTTGAAAGAGGACATCCCAATTCCAATTTTTTCTGGAAGTCCACCCCAACTAGAGCCAAGAAAAGTTCTTAATTTTTCTTTTCACATACCTAGCAATTATTCTCTAACACAAGCTACTTTCTATTGGCTGGGGGAAAGTAACTGTCATACTTACTCAAGACTAAAAGAAAGTTAAGGGACAGGTAACGTATTTATTTACAAAGATCTTTTCAATAACATACCTGTATGTACTACAGATGGTTTTTAGGTGTCAGTGCTGGAGAAAATAAAATTTCAACTTAAGCTTTGGATCAAATAGAGTTAAAAATGACTTTGAATAAGAAAAATGAACAATTGGTAGCATCTTCTCTCAAGCGTTTGGTGAATTCCCCTTTCTTATGTTTGTTCTCATATGCATCTCTTCAGCATTGGTGAGGCTTCACCTCGAGTATTGTGTTCAGTTCTAGGCCCCTCACTACAAGAAGGACATTGAAGTGCTGGAGCGTGTCCAGAGGAGAGCC
>JAOXJM010000023.1:101039359-101052212 GCA_026413425.1 Tringa solitaria | reverse complement strand
ATTTTGCTGATTCACACCATAAAGCTATCAAAAGAATAGTCACATTACTGCAGTGGCGGGTTCTACTGGGGATGTGATGGCACATGAGGCTGTGATTTTATGATTCTGCCTGCCTCAACTTTTACAAAGAGAATAGTTGAACATAAGATAATAAATATAAATCTGTGACATTTCAGGCAGCATGAACCGGGGGGGAAGAACTGATACAAAATGAATCATTTGCAGAAAGCCCATTTACTTTCATTTTACCTTGAACTGGTAAAATGGTTCTGAAACTCAAAAAGAAGAAACAATACAGAAATATAATTTCTTCTGAGATCCTGACTGAAATGCATCCATGCTTGTAAGTTTTAGAGAACAGTAGTTCTACAGTCACTCAAGGGAGAATCACATTTCAACCCTTCTTTCTCTAGAACACTTCTGCCAGTGAGATGATGAAAATAAACTCAAAGAACCAATTTGAAAATTATTAATTTTCCCATTGCAAATTTGTAACATTACCATAAGGATGCAGAAAGCACAGGAGCTTACAACATGAAATATTCAGTTGTGCCTAGTTAGGTTTACAGGGTCCTAATAAGAAAATTTTTTTAACAGACTCCTTTTTACAGAAAGAGTATGTGTGCCAGTTCTGAATAAATCTAAGGTCACAAGCTATATTATTTTTAATTATCTATAAATAATATATTATTATAACTTGGTGACTGGAAAGATTTTGAAGTATTTGTGTTGCTCTAAGCTAAGTACAAACAGAAAATGTGTAACATGGGGAAAGAATTTGCAGATTAGTTTAACAACATCTACTTATGTGAGATTATGCCATCCTTAGATGCTTTCTTCACAGTCACTGCTGCCAATTCTATATCCTTATGAAATTGATAAAGAATTGCTAGTTACGCCAGCTGCGAATTTGGTTGATAACTTTAATATTTTTTTAATTAAATTGAAGTATATTTACAGCAAAATTTTAAAGTAAATTTACTGTGGTCTAAAACATATAGCTGATTGCCATAAAGAAAGAAGTATCTCAGAGTTATTTCAAAGAAATTTAAACAAATTAAACAGTCACACCATGGACTGTATCACAGGGCTTAAACCATCTTTAAAACCTGTTGGGTTTGACAGTGTAAATGGCACATCTGACTTCAATGAAAATATCCTTATACAAGTAATTGATACAGTAATTGCAATGTGTAAACTTCAAAACCTGAGACAGGATTTATGGTCACCTTTTTTCATGTTTATAGAATGGAAGTATGCACCAGAGGTAGCCTGTCACCCAAGGATTCTTTTACAGGCAATGGGTTTGGGTCAGGGTTCAATTCATCAAGTATACCTGTCTGTTTTAGGGTGTCATGGTTTAACCTCAGCCAGCAACTAGGACCATGCAGCTACTTGCTCAATTCCACACCTCGTCCCCCTGCCCAGTAGGGTAGGAAGACGATGGAGAAAAGGAGGGGAAAAAAACCAACTTGTGGGTTGAGATAAAGAGAATTTAATAGAATCGTAATGTAAAATAATTATAATAATAATGGTAAAAGAATATACAGAATAAACAGAATAAAGTGACACAAGTCACTCTCACTGATGATCAGGTGCCCAGCCCACCCCGAGCAGCAGTCAGGGATCCCCAGCCAACCCCCATTTATATACTGAGCATGACATCTATGGTATGAAATACTCCTGTGGCCAGCTTGTCCTGTCTGTGCTCCCTCTCAGCTTCTATGGGAAGCTGAAAGTCCTTCATTAATGTAAACGTCACCTAGCAATAACTAAAACAATATGCATTATCAGCATTATTCTCATCCTAAATCCAAAACACAGCAGCTACTAGACAGAAAATTAACTCTGTCCCAGCTGAAATCAGGACATAGGGTAAGACGTACCATGACTTGAGACACATTTATTGTTTTGATTCAATTTCCAGCTACTGTTTTACCAGCCTCAGGTAACTTATTCATGTTTTATTGGCTATGTTGTGAGCAGCCATGGTTAGTGATATGAATCTCACCACTACTATCCATGCTCATAGTTCTGTTTGAATCATTGGCAAATTTTCCATTAAAAGTGAGTACCTTGAATTACCTCCACACACAAAGAAAAATAACTCTCAGGGTTTTGGTTTTTTTTTTTACAGCTTTAGTGTTAGAAGCAGAAATCCATTGAAAAGTGCCTATCTTGCTGCTTGAGTGTTAGTACTTTCCTATAGGAATTCCCAACTATATAGATTTCCTGGCCCATGATCGCTTACACCAAGCATTACTTCTGGTTGCAACTGAAACTCCATGTCTCTTGAATTTCAGCAAAGCACCTAACCTCTGATTTCAAATGTCTTCACCTCATGCGTGCTTATTGTTCCCTTGCCAGATAGGATCATAAATTCTAATTTATACCACTGTTAAACATATCCATTAATCTCACAGTTAAGCAAGGTTGCAAAACAAAGAAGGAAAAAGAAAATCACTGAAAATCATGTTGTTAAGCTGGCAGGAAACCCAAACAGCTCCAAGCACGTGATTCCGTGAAATGAAAGAGAATAATGATATAATTCACAATGGGCTTGCTCTGTCAAGATTTAATTTAATGGGAGCTATTGATATCTGCAGGAGAATCAAACCTCCTAAAATCATCTATTTGATAATATTTAGAAAAATGGTACAAAAGCATCTGCCTAGATTTTAAGAATGCCTTTGATATCATTTCAAGATAAATTCATGTGTAGCCATTTAAGATAAATTATTCCTTTCCCTCTAAGCAATTCTGAAATATACCTAGAAAAGCCCTGTTAGGTCAGGGTAATTGTCTTCAAATCCTGCCTTGGAGAGGGGTCGGAAGCAAGGAAAGAGATTAAGAACAGGGGAAACCTGTAGCAATGCTTCTGCAGTGATTTAGGGCTAAAGGACCTCCTGAGGAAAAAATGTTGTCCTTGCATTTAACAATTTCCAACAGCCATTGCTTTCCTTATTTTCTGCAGGTGTTTTGTTTTGGTTTGGTTTTTTATCCCTTATTTTAGCCTTTTAACAGCCAGAGTACTGTAATAATACATTGTGAGCTGAAAAACCTTTTTTGCTTGTTAGTTTTGAGCATATTTGTTTTATTTGATTCTTTCTAGCTTTGTTTGTTTTTTCCTTTAAGCAAAATGGAAAGCAACTATTCTATATTGAATGTCTCCAGGCCATTCATGATTTTATATTTTTCCTGTCATATTCCTCCTTTAGCCATTTATTTCTCTTCCTCATAGGTCTTAGTCCACTTAGTCTTTCCTTATGCAGAAGCCAACATGTAATTTTGACTTTTTTTTTGTTCTTTTCTGAACCTTTTCTAGTTAAACTATACACTTTTTGAGCTAAAAGAACCAGTCATTTAAAAAATACTCATAGCTGCAGCCATACTCTAGACTTAATCTGTTTTGTTATTTTTCTCTTAATGATTTCTAACATTTTGGAAGAATTTATTTAGCCATTGCTAAACACTGATCTAATGTTTTCATAGAATTATTATAAAGTATACATACATATATAATACAAATACCTACTGTAATATTTGCTGATGCTACTTACTTTAGCTGCCTATTTTTGATGCCATAGAAGCATTTCAAACATTTATTTTATTCTTGATTTTCGTCCTTAGCCAAAGGAGAAAGCTAGATAGTTTTGTGGAGTAACCTGGAGCAGAAACCAAAATCATCTCTTTCTCTTCACTGACTGAAGAAGTAACTGAGGGAGATTAAAACACTAATTTAGCTGGTGTCTAAAACTGTGTAACATGGAAGTCACTAAAGTCCTTGACGTGCTGATGAGTGAAGTGCCTTTGTTTGTTGGCTAGATTTTCATACTTCTGACAGCTCTTCAGATTTAGGATTAAAGTTATCTCAAACTGAGAGAAAGAGTAAGTGTTAAACCTTCAATGAGTCTCTGCATAGTTTATACACAATCATACAATTGCAGGGTTCAACTCCCTTTCTCCCCCTCAGCTGAAAGAACACAGATCGACCTCAGTACCTTGTTAATATTTAAAACATTTTCCCTTGCTTCTCTGAGACATCTAATATAGTTATCTTTGACCTATTGACTCATCTCATCCATACCAAGTATTGTTCTGGCTGCTTGAGTATTCTCGTTCAAATCAATAAAAGTAAAGGTGGCATAATCTGCCTATAAATGAAAGATGTACTTACATTTGTTATGCTCTGTCATGTTGGCTACATAAACTTATTCTAATTTCACAAAGAAATTATAAATGTTTTTTTAGTGGAAATCCCTTGCAAAAGCCAGTTTTGCCTGCAAATTAAAATATTATTAATAAAAATAAGCAATTCTCGTAAAAATAAGAAATTATGTATGACCTGTACAGAGACGTGCTGTAATATATCACCTGTATTAATTTTCAACTTAGTATTGAGACTTAAGCATCTCTGATTATTGCTTCAAAGATATGTCAGGATACATTTGAACTTAGTTCCTTTTCTTACAGTTTGCAGTACTTAAAACTGCAAAGAATTGAATTGAGCCAGAATTGAAAAGGAGTTGCCTGGAATCCATGCAGGATCAGATTTCCTTGCTAGGAATCAGTTTTTAAAATGATATAATACATATAGAGATGTGCTCCTGGATGAGAGATATTTATTATTTTATTACTAGCTGAAATTTTTTTTTTGCTCTATAATCTACAATTTATGCCAAAAGACTTTTTTTTTTTTTTATGAGAATTTGCTACCTCTCAGAAATCAAGAAAACATTGAGCAAAATGTGATAATTTTACAACTGTGTTATCAAAGGACACATATTTGTCAAAGTCAGCTTGAGTAGGAAGAACCAGCTATAGACAAGGTGTCACAGCCTGGCAACAAATTGTGGAACCCCTTGAAAAATCTCAGATAAACCGAGTTCACCGGTGAACTGAGCCTTGAGGGTGAGATTGTGTACCCTGCAATAAAACGGATTGCCCTGTTCCTAAGGGCAGCAAGAAATAGTTATGGTCCTACCAAACCAAATCTACTCTCCCTGTGACACAGTAAACAATTAGAAGAGAATTAGGAAGGCAAGGAGTGATTACTTCAAGGGCCTTTCTTCAGCTGTTGTTATCCTTCACCGAGTCACAAACAGTCAACTCTAGGTTTTGCATAAGGGACTCGAGGGGAGCAAGACTCTCCATTTCCTTCTGCAGGTCAGGATGAATCTTGACTTCACTAAAATTTCACTTCAACAAAAGCAGCAGGGTTTTGAAGTGCTTTTTGACCCTGTAGGCAAGGAACAGGGTGGAAGAGTACTGACAGCACTGGATGACATAAACCTTAGAGCAAAAAATGACTCAGGACTCTGCTGTGCACTCATTTTCTATCTTCTCTCTGTATTTTTTCATCACTTTTCTCAGTTCTCATGAGCCCCAATACCATTTTCCTGCTTGCATGCTTGACAGAAATGTCCCTATTAAAGAGAGAGAAAAATTGCCAAACTTGTTGAAGAAAATTTACAATACCTTGGACTGAACTTACAACTTACCTGTTTTCTCTGAAAGAAACACAGCAATATGAATCAATCCCTTGTTACCAAGATACCCTCAAGGGGAGGTGGCTCAGCATGCTGTAAAATCCTGCTCTAACAACAGCAAAGTTAAATTGTCAGCCACATTCTTATGCCAGTCAGGAAAGAAAAACATCAGAGATAAGAGTGGAAGTGTCTGGGTTACTAACAAAACATAGGGATGGGGGGATCACTGTGATTGTAGTAATCAGCACTGTGGGTCTTGCTGATGACCTTCAGGTGTAGGGAATGCTTTGGATGAAGAAATGAAAACTCATCTCTTTTCATGGTTTAAAATTCAGAGTATTCTCAAGGTTTTGCTAGTTGTGTTTGCTTCAATGGGGATGGCCATACATTTTGTAAACTATTCATTTATTTTACATTACAGATGTACATATTTGTACAGATTGTTTTGGTAAAGTAGCAGTGGTTACGTCTTATGGAGAGAGCAGGTGAAAAGACTTCCTTCACGTGTGTACTATATCAAGAACAGCAACCTTCTCTCAGCTGGTCCCTCTTAGAGCTAGTCAAATAAATAATACCAGTAAGAGATATTTCATTTAAAATAAAGTGTTTTATGTGTGTGTTGTGATCCCGAGATCTATAACAATGGACAAATTCATCAAATGGATAAGGAGTATTCAGCTGCATTTTATACAAATGAGTTAGTTCATATCAAATTTCAGTGTAGCTGTTCAAACCATAAGAAGATTGTATTATCTTTCTAATTAATAACTGCTCCAATGATTTCACTGTTTGGGAAAATAATCTTACTTGGAGCCTTTTGATTAAAATCCCAGATCCACCCTGGACTCTTTACATCTGTTTTAAATAGTGACAGTATTATTGCAAATAAGTGGATAACATTAGAGGGCAATACAGATTAAAGTTCCCTTAAATCATTGTCCCATGAGATTATCTATGGTTGACTCTTCCTTGAAAAATTTTTGGAGGAGAACAGAACTGTGTCAGTCAAACTGTATTTGCTCTACAAGGTTGTAAAATGAATAATTCCCTTCTGGACCTTAGATGTGTCTGTCTGGACCTTAGATATCAGGTCTGGTTTTCATTTTATTAGGATGAACTAGCTTTGAAGTTCTTTGGCTTCCTACCAGGACACACTTTTACCAGTTACATATAATTACTTATTTACTTTCTCCTCCCAGTCTTTTTCTGAAGATAATTGTAACATACTTTCAATTCCAGTACCAACTTCTTGGTTTGCTTTACAAAAAGTAGGAACGGCCATTAATGGCACAGACAAAAAAGTTCAAGGCTGCAGAATACATGGCCTTAGTAGAAAGTCAGTCCTGATTATCTCATCAGTGAAATTGAATTAGAAACATTTTCTGTATTCTAAGTGCACCTGTCTGTAATCATAAGATCAGATACTGTAAACTTGCATAGTGGATTTGACAATAATTAGATATGTGCTCTTCAAGAACTACTTTTATGAAGCAGACATGAGGACTTCTGGCCTCTGCCAATCAGTTATACACATCCTCAAGGTTGGTAAGGCACGTTTTGAACACCAAGATACTGGTTGTCTTAGCACATGTAACAGTCTAAAGCTGCAGGTTCTTTCCCTAACTCTCAGTATTAAGATAAAAAATATATTTGTGACTATGTAAGCAGAACAGACATTCAAGATTTTCACCATCCACAGCATCTTTCATACATTTCTTAGTTCTTGCTCCTTTTCATCATCATTCTGACTTTTAATATGTTTGAAACCTAACCCCTGTCTAGGAAGTCTGTTTCTAAGAAAACGTTTTCTTCTGAAGTCAGGCATATGAAATTAAGAATGCTCAAATTTACCAGATGAATACTCCACCTTATCCAGTATCTTGCCTCCAGCCACGGCCAGTAAAGATAATTCACAGGAAGAGGAAAAATGTCTTGAGAACTAAATGAAACTTTCAGTTCTGCTCTGAATGAAAGACAGTACCCATTCTTCGTTCTGCATCTATTTCATGTTGCATTTTGCTGGAGGCATGATTTATCCTTGAAAAACAGCTTTTTTAATTCATTGTCTCAGTGTATTAATTCCACCTTGTTCAGAACGGCAGAATATAATGAGAAATTTCTGGTTCTCTCTCTGAAGAAGGTCATGAGTTCACTTAAGCTCAAACAGACTAAGCATTTTAAGGCTCATGAGGGCCAGCACCATGTACAAGAATCATGCAGCTGACATTAAGTCTCGCTGCCCCAGCTAAAATGACTCACTGGCAGTAAGGGTAGGGGTGAAGGTGGTGAGATGGGGAGAGAGTCTTTGGCTCTAAGTCCATAAAGATGCTGGAAACTGTGTCTCTGTAAAAAGAGACTGTAGCCATGTTGCTTCCGCCCCGTATGTTTTCTTATGACCCTTCTTGATAGTTTAATATTGCTAGTATTCATGCGTATCTCCCAAGTTGTAAGTAGCTCTTCTTCCCACTTTGATGTTTAGGTGTTATGCAGAGAGTTTTAGGAAAGCAATGAATAAGGGTCCGTAAAGTAAGGAATATTCTTTGCACAAAATGAAACAATTGCAATTGTAAGTGGACCATACATCACAATTATTGGAAGCTAGAACTAACTCATGTTAAAGACCCAATTGCAGTGTTAAATGATTTCTATTTTGTTGTGTTATATTGTGTCTTATCTACCTGTTTTATTATAACTGTACTCTGTATAACATTATTTAATGCTATTCTCTGTGATACTTAGCTGTCTTCAGTCTATGCCTATAGATAATTTAGGTCTCTAAGTGTGCATAGACATTTGAACTCTCTTGCCAAAAAAATCACTTTACCTGTACCAATGCAATAACTTCACCATAACACTGTCCAATTGTTTACATAATTTGGATCCTTCTTCAGCCTTTCTTGGATTAACACTTTTTCCCACATATATTTTAATTCGGAGCAAACTAGGCTCCAAAAACTACTGAAAAGTAATTCTAAAACCAAAAAGTGTTTCATTGATGATTCTAGTAACTAAAACCTGTTGGGTTGTAAATTGTTATACGGGTAGAAAATCAAGTCAAAGCAACTGAAGCCATATACAGTAGCCCAGCTGCAATTTATGCATTGGAGATCAGGTTCTGATTAGCATATATAAAATATGTAAGGCTGACTGTTAACTGCTGTATGTATGTCACTGGATACCACAGACATACCTTGATCACATCTTTTGCACTGATTAAGGAGGAATATCCTGTCTGGCTGTATAACCATCATTTGCTTTCTTGCATACTGATATCTTATTGTGGTGGGTTGATCCTGGCTGGACGCCAGGTGCCCACCAAAGCTGCTCTATCACTCCTTTTCTCATCTGGACAGGAAAGAGAAAATACAACAAAAAGCTTGTGGGTCGAGATAAGGGCAGGGAGAGATCATTCAGCAAATACCATCACGGACAAAACAGACTTGACTCGGGGAAATTAATTTAATTTATTACCCGTCAAAATCAGAGTAGGATAATGAAAAATAAACCCCAAATCTAAAACACCTTCCTCCCACCCCTCCCTTCTTCCTGGGGTCAACTTCACTCCCAAATTCTCTATCTCCTCCCCACAAGTGGCGCTGGGAGGAGGAGGAATGGGGCTTGTGGTCAGTTCATCACACGTTGTTTCTGCTACTCCTTCCTCCTCACGGAGAGGACTCCTCACACTCTTCCCCTGCTCCAGTGTGGTGTCCCTCCCATGGCAGAGAGTCATCCATGAACTTCTCCAGTGTGGGTCCTTTCCACAGGGTGCAGTCCTTCAGGATCAGACTTCTCCAGTGTGAGTCCACCACAGGGTCACAAGTCCTGCCAGTAAACCTGCTTTGGTGTGGGCTCCTCTCTCCATGGGTCCACAGGTCCTGCCAGCAAACCTGCTCCAGTGCGGGCTTTCCACAGAATCAGTCTTCTTTGGGCTCATCCATCTGCTCTGGTGTGGTGTCCTCCACAGACTGCAGGTGGATATCTGTTCTACCATGGACCTCTGTGACTGCAGAGGGATACCTTGCCTCACCATGGTCTTCACCATGGGCTGCAGGGGAATCTCTGCTCTGGCACCTGGAGCACCTCCTCTCCCGCCTTCACTGACCTTGGTGTCTGCAGAGTTGTTTCTCTGACGTATTCCCACTCCTCTGTCTGGCTGCTGTTCCACAGCACTTTTTTTTCACCTTAAATATGTTTACACAGATGCGCTACCATCGTTGCTGATGGGCTCAGCCTTGGCCAGTGGTGGGTCTGTCTTGGAGCTCAGACATAGGGGAGGTTTTTAGCACCTTCTTACAGAAGCCACCCTTGTAGCCCCCCCGCTACCAAAACCTTGCCATACAAACCCAATATACTTATTTATGGTAACCTATAAGGTAATGCAAGGTAGATTTTTCTTGTGTCACTCAACTAATTCTCCACTGCAAACTAAAGGGAGTTGCTTAAATCATGTACAGGGAAATTGGCTAACTGAACTTCATGTTTGTGTGTTGGTTTAATTTCCATTGGCTCCGATGCTACATACACTTAACAGAGGTGTGCTTTGCCTGGAAGTCAGATCTAAATCCTTAATGGCATTAAAATTACTTGAATAGGAATGGTGGGTAGATTTGGGTCTGGAATACTAGTCATTATTACACTATACGTCTGATAAATATGTAATCCTTCATCCCATTTCCACCATTTCTACTGAAGACACTTCAATTTGCTTTGGTGTGAATCTACGGAGAATCAGACCCACACTCACTGATTTATATACTTTCATTGGGTGTAACATATCCCTTCAGCGGGTCAGATGACCCCCTGTCATCTTTTTATTCTAAGGTACTGTGTAGCTTTATGCATAAGTATCTGTTTCCACTCCATACACATTTAAAACTCAAGGAAAAAAAAGGCTTTGTTTTGCAAAAAATAATTAAAATTTGTAAAAGAAAGTCTGTTATGTTTCTACTTTTAATTTAACACTGGTTGGGATATCTGCCAATGTAATATAGGCACTTTTCTGTGCACTGGAAAACCCAATTAGGACTTGTTCTTAGTTTGATTATCAGTCAGAAACATGCATACAGAAATATTCATTAGAGACCTACTGAGAGCTGTGATAAAGCAGCAGACAGCTGAATTATAGAGTCTGTCAGTAACCTCACTACAATTTCACATTTGCTTGATAAAGGACAAGTAACAAAATATCTAAGATGTAATTTGGTGCCCACTGGAACTGTACTTCATTATGGTAGATATTGTCCTGACTCTCTTCAGGAGGTTGGTGAGTGTTTCATGACATGATATTGTGCACAAATGATAAATCACCAGGCTAAATGTTGCACCAGCCTTCCGTGCACATAGAGGTAACGCAGGCATCAGCTGGTGATTGCCTCTCAGTCACAGCCTAAACCCAGTAATTTGGGGGTTGGAAACGTGGGACAGATTCCAAAAGCTTGGACTCAAAATGATATTTTTAAAGGATGATGATTCCATTGACCCCACTCAACCAAATTAAATAGTAGTTCTATACAGAAGCTAGACAAAAAGGGAAGAAAAATTATTCCTTTTGAGTTTATGAGTTTAATTTGTGTAAAATATTTCAGTTAATGTTAGATAGCTTTTTTTTTTTAGCTTACAGAACCTTTACTATTTGCCTTAACAAACACATTGGCAGTATAACACATGATCTGAAATGGTAATAGGCTTTCAATAGAAATGGGAAGGACACATGCATGGAACTGTGATATCAGTCAGCTAACTAGATCAAAGTCTCTCATACAGTTTATTTAAAAAGCACTTGGGAAATCTGGTTCCAATAATGATTTCAATATGTTTTCCTTTCTAAACAGAAACAATATCACATTTGTAAATGAAAAAAATGGCATTTGATCCTTTTATTGAATGTGGCGTTTTACTAACAAAGTTGTTCAAGATATATAAACTCCTATCCAAAATTAAATTATTTAAATAAATATTCAAAAACCCTAGTGAGGATACAGAATAAAGGTCCATTCAATATTCTTAACATGAATCAGAACTTTAGCAGTGTACTGGCTTCAGCAGTCCACAAATTGAGCAAAAATAGTAGTAGTGTATATTCTTTATTTTGTTATTGAATTCTATTTAGACTAGGATTCCTTAGCAGTCTTTATTATACACCAGGCATTGCATCAGCAAGCCTAAAATAAACACATTTAAATCATGTTACTAAACAAAACTGTTGAAAGATCAATTTCCCTAAGACATTCTGGCTGCGTGTGTATTCAATAATTGCACAGTATTCTCTGATGAAGGATTAAAACCATTTCTCTGTATGAAAATAAGACAGACACTCATGCCCAAATGAACCACTTTAAAATATGCCCAGTCTTTGAGAAGAGCAGGATACTAAAATATAAGTATTCCCTTCTTAGCATCTTAATAATTTTCTAATTGGGAACTATATGCATATTTTTGGCATAGTTATCCAAGACGCTTGACTTGGTACTTCAGTACTTGAAAGCTTCACAAGCTGTGAAAGCATTTTCCCTCAGAATATGTTTCTCTGTCATATAAGGTAATACAGTTTTCCCCAAGTTTCCAGACAAAGAGCAGATGCACAGAAGCTATGTGTAGGTGTACATTAGCAGGTACAGGCAGAACTGAGCTCAGTCTTCTCATGCTAATATTGGAATTGGAAATATGATGGGAAAAGACACCAATGTAGGCGTCTGCATCTAAATTCTTGGTCCAGACACAGTTCTAGCCACATGCTGCACCAGAGCTAACATTCTGTGCTGAAAATCTGGGGGCTGACTGTCACAGCAGAGGATGTGGCTGAAAGGGTAGTTCAGATCTCCTCCTTTTCTGCCTGTGTGTTCCTAAAAACTCATGGAACCACAGAATGGCAGGCATTGGAAGAGACCTCTAGAGATCATATAGTCCAACCCCCCTGACAAAGCAAGTTCACCTAGAGCAGGCTGGACAGGAACATATCCAGGCAGGTTTTGAATATATCCAGAGAGTAAGACTCCACAAGGTCTCTGGGCAGCCTGTTCCAGTGCTCTGCCACCCTCAAAGTAAAGTTTTTCCTCATCTTCAGGTGGAATTTCCTGTGTTCCAGTTTGCAATCGTTGCTCCATGTCCTTTTGCTGGGTGCTACTGAAAATAGTCTGACCCCATCTTCTTCTCACCCACCCTTTAGATATTTGTAAACATTGATAAGATCCCCCCTCAATCTTCTCTTCTCTCAGACCCAGGTCTCTCAGCCTTTCCTCATGAGAGAGATGCTTCAGTCCTCTGATTATCTTTGTAGTCTTCCACTGAACACTCCCCAGTAGTTTCTTGACTTTCTTGAACTGTGGAGCCCAGAACTGGACACAGTACTCCAGATGTGGCCTCAC
>JAOXJM010000023.1:101014357-101026991 GCA_026413425.1 Tringa solitaria | reverse complement strand
GATGTACACTCAGTTGTAATTCTGGAAGGCTTTTTATAGATGTAACCATGCTTTTTATAGATGTACATTATTTATAAATAGAAGCATCCACATGAAAGGTAGAATTATGTACATTTAATATTTTTTAATTACCTGTGATTAATTCTGACAGGATCATGGCTTAGCTGCAACTATCATAAAAACGGCAGGCAAAGGCCTCCATCGAGCGGCATCCAAGTCTCTAAGAACATGTCTTTCATTAGCCAAGATTTACAACACAGAAGAACTCTTCCAGCCACTGTTTTCACACATTTGTCTGCTTATAACAAAAAAAAAAAGAAAAAAGAATTAACTATATAGCTTTTGTGATACCCGAAATACATTTAAATAAACAATGTTAGATTGTGATTCAGATGGCTCCCTACGCCAGATGCCTGTTGAATGCTGGACCCTGTCTGGGTACATCTATCTAATCATATCTGATTTTATAGACTGTTGGCACGTTTTTTAAAAATTTGCCAGGAAATCATATGACAGCACAGAGAGAGAATAAAGAGAAAGCTATGACCAGTGCGAGGGCAAGAGCTTGGGAACCAGATATAAGATGTGTTTTCCAGTCTCTGAGAAACTTTTCATTGCACACCATGACACAAAACATTCCGAAGCGGGACACAAGTTTGAAATATTAATAGGAATGCATCGAGCTCCATAGATAGCCGCTTATTTCCCCATTTGCTATGTATAAAGCAAAGGATTAACACCACTGGCAATATTTGTGTCAGGCCATACTGATTAATTTAATATTCTGATTGGATGAGCAGCAGAGCTTTAACGGCTGTTAACTTTCTGGCAAGCAGTGCTGAGAAGGTGATAATGAGATTAACATTTGGAGGACCTGATTTGCTTTTGCGCTGTATTTAATTACTACTTTGACACCAACTGGTATGCACTATGGATTGTGCAGATATGCTGATAGATATCCATATTTGCTAAATGATAATATTGGCTTTAAATAAATGTGTCAAATTCTGTGATTTCAAAAATACTTTGCTCAAGACATGAAAAATACGTAATCTTATGCTCGATTAATAGCACCTTAAAGAGGATATGTGGAGTCAGCCAGGGAATGAAGAAAAGGTTTGATCAGCAAAGAAAGTTGTACATTAAAGGCTAGGAAATATAGTAATAAAATAAAAGCTGCCAAAAGTTGGCTGAGATGATCAAGCTGACTTAGGTTTTGCAAAGAAAATTAAAATAAATCTTAAAAAGATCCTGAGCTCTGTCAATAAAAGCAGAACAGAGAGGAAAAGGACACATTAGTGTAGCCAGGTCTGGGTAAAGATTTTGGCATTTCTTTCTTCCTCTAAAAAGGGAAGCATGGTTTGGCTCACTCTTCAAGAAGATTCTATAGGAGCTTAATAAAGCCATGTAAAGTTTAGGCTGAATTTTGAAATACAGTCATTAAGCATAGAGATAAACAGCACAGAAAAAATGCAGCCTTTCCCTAAACAAACTTATAATTGCTTAACTTGGTTTTCTGAACAAGTGGAATGGAGTACTGAGCAGCCGTGAATGAAAGGAGAAAAGACAACAGGTAAGGCCATCAAATTGGAAGGAATTTTTTACAGAGATAGTCAACAAGTGCTCTTGGGACTAGTCTTAATGACTTTTTTAAAAAGATATTGCTGAAAATAGGAAGATGACATTTGCTAAATGAAAATTTGAATTTATGCATAAAAAATCATGTTGTTGATACTGGATTTACCAAAAAAGCTCACAAAGACCACACCATTTATAAGCAGTATGTAATTTGAGGAAACATAGTGTTTTAAATTCATATCTTCTAAATACACAATATGTATTTGTTTGTAGAAAATCATATACATTGTTTTCAATTTTCACTGGCTGAGAAAACCATATATTTCATTATCTTGACCTCCGTGAATGAAACTGAAGACAGACCTCCTTTTAGACATCTATAGTTTTGGACCTAACTTCAAGCTGAAACATCGTTGTGGAAAAACCAGAATACACTGGGACTGTTAATATGTACTGGGTATGTCCTTCAGGACCATTCTCATCTCAATAGCAGATGTGTTGGAAAGCAGAAAATAGAGAGAGAGAATCCAATTGACATATATACAAAAGCCCATTTTGCTGTTCTACAACTGCAAATGCAATTTTCACACACTGTGTAAATTCATTTACACTGTTAGTGCAGTGGAAAAGGCCTTAGGCTAAATGAGAACCAGGTCTTTTGCTTCAGGTACTGCTGTCTCTGTAATAACTAATTGATATCCCTTGCAGTTCTCTTTTGCTGATGAAGCAAGTGTAGTCTAGGTATCAAAGGTCGGGTTCACCAAAACAGACCATGGGATGATTTTCTTGCTTTATTATTGATCACTTGTTGTTATATTAAGCCTGTTATTTATTTTCATCTCACATCTATAATATTTTCCTCCCTTACAATACTGAAAAATTCACTCACTGATTTGGGAGCAATTATGTGAAATGACAGCACTCATAGTTGGAGTACGAGATAATAGCCAGCAGTACTGCTGTGAACTGGTGATTTGTAGATCCCTATTACTTTTCCATCAGTTTTGTGGAAAATGATACTTTCCACACAGATCTTCCAGTTTCAGCCTTTGCCACTGTTTCAGCTTTGATGTCAACTTCACAGAAGCCATTTGTCGTAACTTCAAAGCTAAAACAGTCAAACGGGACAGACAGCCCTGAGCCAACTGAAGGAGGATCTATTGAGCCGCTGTGCCTAGATATGTAACACAGGAGGTTGTGCTAAAGGCTTCTATGGCATTGTTCAGGAAATCTGCCACCATCCTGGTGTTCTGGGAACACGAGGTACCTGCTGCACAAGTCCAGCAATAGGGTGATAAATCTGATGCTTGGGGGATTCCTTAGATTTGCTGTGCATATGTCATGGTTTCCATTTATATAAATACCACCACGAATTTTTTAATGTCTGTAAGTGTAAAGGATGTCTTAAATCTGGAACTGATTAAGCCATCACTTCCTACACTACCTTCGAATTCCTTTCTGAATGGCCAGGGCTCAGTCTTCCTCCAACTGCAAACCTCTCAGGATCAACAACAGAAATAAGTTTCAGCAAGACAAGAATGAAAATTAATAATCAATGATGCTTAAGAAGTTGAATCCACTTTGCTAGGTCTCACTTTTGATTCAAATCCATGGTGCATTCCCAGGAAATCTTTAAACTATAAAAAAAAAAAAGAAGAAGATCATCTAGGGAAATATCTACATTGCAGCTTGAAAGTGTCTGAAATGAATTGTGATTCTTTGTCACCATAAAAGGAAAATTGTCTAAATTTTTTGTAATGACTTTGCTGACTGATCAGAAGTAGAATTATTCTTTAGGATTCTTTTACTGAAAAACCTGCCATGGACATTTCAGACAAATTTTCTGAGCTGATGAGGAAATCAAGTAACATCTTAGTGAAGAAGTTGTAAACATCATGAATCTGTCTAAACCTAGCAATCAAAACAACAAATGCTATAAAGAGCAGGATAACAGTGTTACTAATTTTAAGAAAAGATTATTAGTACACAAAGAGTAGGAAAATTTGTATTCAAGCAGTTAGTTTGCGCTGAAGTGTCCTCATTGCAGATTTATATTCCTAACAGTGCTTTCCAGTCACACCCTGGACGTTACACATCTGTCTGCCCACTATAAGCCTTTTTTTTTCTCTTTTTGTTTACTCCACTAATATTTGAAATGCAATCCAAAGCATCTTGCTTATTAAACTGGAGAGACTTCAAATTTGCTTTTGTACAATTGGAGCTAATTGTCTGAGACAATTTACATCCATCAGCACAGTGTTTTATGGCTTTCAGACTCAGTGTAAAATGAATAAATAAGAGAGCTGAAATCATTATTCTCCTTTATTACTAGAGATGTGCTGGCTAATCTGAGAGTAATTTGAATGCTAGAGGCCCATCAAACGGTGGACATCTGTCAAGCTCTAACTTCAGTCACTAGTTCACAATCTGTGCCACTTAGTAGACTCCCCTTTTTCTATCCTGAACATTTCCCAGGCAAAAACAAAAGTCAGAGTTAGATATTTAGCATGTGTATTTATTATTTTTTTGTTTGGAAAGATTTATAATTTTACTTTTCGGTTAAGCCTGGTTAAGAGCTAAATTTCATGCTGTTGGAAAGTGATGCTTTGGTAAATTTTTATGAGAATTTTAAGATTTCATTGCTATGTTAACATCATTATCAGACAGAAAACAGAGAAAAAAAGACCATCTGTCAATTGCCACTGTCTCTTTCCCTCGTCTTCACACAGGTTGTAGCTCAGAGCCACAGAATTTTGCAAGGGAAACAGCAAATGCAAAATTGAAGAGGAAAAAATAGGGGGTACGGGTCTTGGAGGGAGACCATAAAAAATAACTTGGGGGGGGAGTGGGTGGATAGAAATACTTAGCAACAGAGGAAACAACATTTGAGGACTATAGGGAAAATAAGGGTGCAAAATAGGCTGGCAAGAGAGAAAAAGAAACCAGAGAGACACAGTGTTTTAAGTAAGAGTTTGGAAATGCTTGGTGAAAACTAGGGGAAAAAAGAGGAAACCTGTAAAAAAGGAACTATAATACAGAATGGAAAAGGAAACATAGAGAAAAAGAGGTAGCTAGAAGTGAGGCATCATAAGAAGTGGCATGAAAGAAGACAGGCTACAAATCCATACAAAAGTTGCAGAAAAAATCAGGTAGGGAGAAGAACATTATCAGTTACATGAAAAAAAATAATCTGATTTTTCATTCAGAAGATAAACTTGGCATTATAGTCAAGGAAATCTCTGAGAAACCAGAACTGCAGATGTTATAGTCACCTCTGTAATGTTTAGTCAGAAATTCCACAGCAGACATACACATGCTATATTCTCCCTATTTCTCCCCAGCTTTCTTCAGGGCAATAGATGTCTGTATATTGGAAGATATCCTGACATGAATTGTCTCTTGTGTATCCAACACTTGGACACGGTGTTGGGCTACGGCTGCAGAGTTCAGAGGAGTGGACAGTCAGGAATCACCTGGCGTCAGAGGAAGATTCCTTCCAGGGTGATAAAAACTACAGATTTCCTCATGTCTGATACCAGACAGCCTAGATAAATCCTGAGATTTCATACCAAAACTCTGGATATTCTTACCATAGAGATCACTTAGATACTGATTAACTGAAGTCTGTCTGTGTCTCACGAGATATACTAAACAGCAGGTTGAAATGTGGGTGTTTTTAATATCACTAACTTTTCTGTTTAATTTTATCATGTTCCCTTCTATTAATTCCCATCTAAAATAAAACATCTCACCCCTTTGATGCATGCTATGAATTTGTTTGCACGGCTTTAATCGTGCTTGTTGCCCTTTCCTAAATTATCTTTCATTCGTCTGTCTCTGTTTTGACCAGGACTGAACACAGTATTTTGGATGCAGAGCTACCACTGAGATACATGTTGTATTATTTACAGGTATCAAGTATTCCTTCTTAAGTAATCAAACTAACCACTTGGAGAATTTTCAGTCTCATGGGTTATGGAAGTGCTTTCTGCAGGTTTATTTATATTAGTAAGCTTTTTCATAAATGTCTGTAGGGCCAAACAACTGTTCCTGCCAATCATCAACTTTGAAACACAGGTTATTTTTTCCATATTTAATACCGTATGCATCTTTTACTCCCCCATCTAACCAAGTTTATCTATGTCCATTAGTCATAATTTTTACAAAATTCAGCAAGTCTGTGAAACTGAATTTTCTTTGGGAATATGCCTATAAAATGTAAAATGAAAAATTAAATTAAGCTGAGCTAGAATCTCTTTTTCTGATTAATCTTATAACACCTAAAATCTAGTTTGCTTTGTCATCAGTATACTTTCAACGCAGACTTCTCCCTAAAAATAGAAGATGGTTTGCAATATAATTACTATGATGATATGGAAAGAGTTTAATATTATATTGCCTTATTCTTAAGGAACTGTAATTGGGTTCTTTTGAATTAGGATGTGCAGGACCAATGCATAGTTTGATATGCAGTTTGCTTGGAGACCGTAGGTCACATATTGGTGTCATTATTATCAACTATTATCAATAATGCACCAATAATGCATTGCAGAGCCTAATTTACACAAGTGTCTTGTGTTTCTCTATACATGTAAGCAGTACCAAGAAAGTTTTCCTGGTGCTGTTCATCCATGTTCTGTAAAATGCAAGCCTTGAGACGGTAAAGCAGTCACTGCATCTGGACTGAAGCCACCTAATGTTCTCGCAGACAATTCTGTTGTGCAGTTTGTGATTATTTCCTGAGGACAGTCTGCACAATGTTGCTGTCTTCTAGAGGGCAATAGAAGGTGGAAGTATGTCTGCACTACGTGTCATCCAGCTGACTGCAGCATCAGTGAATTGGTATTGAAGTCCTAGGTATATTACACCTGCTACGATAGATATAGCTTGTGCACTGGGTGATATACTACACAATGCAATAAACAGTAATTTCTAAAAGACATTGCTGTGAAAGGGAAGGAAGCAGTAATATGTCCTTATAACTAATAAGGAACTGTAAGAGGAGTGACTGACTCGTTTTGGAAACCAATTAGACACATCAAAATAAATGTCTTGATTTCTACAAAGCTAAGCTTACAAGATGTATAGCCCTTCTCAAAGCTCATCAGCAAATATCACAAGACAGGAATAAAAGAAAAAAAAAACTATGTTTTTTGGATAGTCTTGAAAAAAAATAGCTTACCAGCTTTGTTGTGGTGAAAATTGAGTTATTATGATAATACGGTCCCAAATTTCTGCAAGAAAGCATTGACTGAATGGGGAACTTAGTCCTGTTTCCTGGATCGCACAGTACTGCTGACATTTTCATATACAATCTCTCCTGCAGGGTGAGAGGTGTATATTACTCAGATTGTTCACTGCTAAAATATAACCCGTATTTTTGTTAACATATTACAGTTAATGTGCCATGAGGCTTAATTTATAGTACGTAAAATGCTTTGAGATTTTATAAGATTTAGAAGTGTGACATTGCTTTTTTAACTGCACCTCTTTAACTACAATCTTTCAGCAGTCAAATTACAATACATAATATATATAATATTTTTTGAGAACTGTTGTCTTGTAGTTTCAAAAGTAGATTGCTCTATCTTTTGCTGGAAATAAAAAAGAACAAAGGGAAAGGAAGAGCTTAGTAACTCTATTTTACAGATGATTTTCCACTTACACCATTTTCCATTTACACCATTGTGGCTGTGATCTAATCAGAATATGACTCAGATGATTAAAATTCATTTTAGCACAGATTGATGCTACTTTAGTGACCTATGCAAAGCATGGAGGGGAGATGACTAATAATAATCTTTGTTTGAGAAATTATGTGTCAGGTATAGTATGAAGCAAATGATCCTCTGAGGTTGTACATCAATTAGACAAGTGCAATAATTGTGCAGGGATAAGGATTTGTGAATGTTTTTTAAAATATCAGGAAGTTTTCAAAACCTGTACAGTAATATACTAGATCCTGCATTTCTCAGTGTTTACAGATCCATATCCTCAGGTTATGGTCTGACTTCAGTGGATCTGCAGGTTAACACTAGATGAGGTCTGGCTCCTAAACTTAACATGTACATGTTTTTGGTTTTTTTTCTATCAGACACCAGGGATTATGCAGTCTTGTGTTACGTAGTGGTCAGGAGCAGATGCTTAGGGAAAGAGTATAAAATCAAGCTAAATATAATTTCCATCTACCTTCTGGCAAACAGAGGGAGGTATTTGAAAATGGACCCTGCCATAGGGCTCTGCTAGGTGCCAAGCAAAGGAAGGAGATGTATGTGCTTGGATGTACCATGCAACCAAACTCTATAATGCCATTAGAATTTAACTGTGCAATTAACTCCCAAGTTCTGCTCCTCCAGTTGTCCACATTGCATAAAGGTTAGTTTATTCCTATCTCCGATATTGGAATGAACAGTCTAAAACTAATTTCAGATTTTTATTCCTGGAAATATTTTGCATTAGGCTGATCCCAATATTACCCAGTATGGAAAATACCATACTTGTTTTGGCTGCCTTCATCCTCTACACAGTCTTCTAGAACCACCCCACTCTCAAAAATTTCCAGACACTTTCATGTTATAAACCCAAGTACATCATACATACTGGTAATTTCATGTTATAAAGACAGTAAAAGAGGAAAGGAAAGTGATGTCAGCGGCATCTCCACTCCTCTGTATTTGCATCTAGTGTACCAATGTGTCTCAGTTATATTTCTAATTACATTTGGAGGAGCAATATTTCAAAACAAGACTACATCTAGGAAAATACCAAGAGGCTACCTTAATACTGGATTGGTACTTCTGCTGCTTGGTTATGCCGATGTCTTTTCATTATCATTTATTGCATAGATTGGTCTTTTGGCAATAACCAAAGCTGGGGATTAGGGGCCTGGTGCCTACTGATTTGAGAATAGATCTATAGCTGGATTTTGTGAGGTTCAAGGAGTAAGAGAGGGACCTGGTGTTAAAAGTTCATAAGATTATCTTTTTGTATAGAAATTAGTCCTTCTAATAAAAAGTTTCCAGGTTAAGATAGAGTTTGGGAATATAACCTCTAACTAATCTAATTCATTACTGGACTCTCCAAGGCTCAAGAACTAGCCAGAGAGAGGTATTCAAAATTTCTAAAAGCTGTTTTCCTGTAATCTATTGTTAACTTTTACAGGCCCTGCAGAAAGGGAGGGGGTTACTGCTCATGAAGATCAGAGATGGTTTTTTTTACTTTTCCTCTCTTTCTGCTTTTCTTTTTTTCCTTTTCAACATAGTTACCAATCCATTTGGCATCATAATGTTTGGATTAGATTTGGGCTTAAGGTTTAGTAAGAACCTTGTTACAATTAACTAGATCTAGGGTTGAGTTTTCATGTAGAATTTGGGAATATAAAGCTTCAAAACTTCAGTTCATTACTGCAGAGTTAGAAGTCAGGAAGAGGGAATGCTATCCACAAAAGACAGTATCCTGTGTTTCATCCACTGTAGGCTGTAAGTAGAGACTGGAGTAGAGTGCGTGTTTGGGGAGGGACTTGGGAATAAACCTTGAAAATTCCATTTTATTAACAGTCACTGAAGGGCCCACAGAATTAGGGAAAGGTCCAACGAGTCATGTTCTCTTTTAAGGTACAATTGGTCCCTCAATAATTAAAGTTAAGTTTAATTAGGGTTAGAATTCAGGGGTGTTGTTAGGGTTAGAATTTGAGAATGCACACATTCAGAGCCATGATTGCTTCTGGATTCAAAAATGCCTACAGGGCTAGGAAGAGGGCATGGTGTTAATAGGATCGAAATAATAGGATCTCATTTAACTCAGGGATTTATTTCCTGGCTGTAATTACCATTATAGTAAGGATAGAGCTAGGTAGAAAAGAGGCTTGAAAAATCTGTTTTCTAGCTTTCTAGTGAGACTTGCAAGGACTGCAGAGTCATGCAGGAAGTTTGTCTCTTCGTAGCTGTGGGTACTTGAATGAACTGTGAGAGTGGTTAACGGTCTTATGATTACAGCTGTTATCTAATTCATTTGGGAGCCTTTATTTTGGTGTATGCTGCAGAGTTCAATGGATCAGGAAGCTGGTTATTATCAGACCTGTTGTCTTCCTTATGGGCCTTCCCACTCACAGGATGTGAGGGCTCTGCACAAGCTTGTAGGGTTTGGTTTTGGGAATTATAAGCTTCATTGGTCCTCTTAACCAATACACATGCCAGAATTTGCAGAGTAAAAACTAGGGTTAGTATTCATAACCACCATGGCCTCACCTTTCTTTAAGACCATGAATGGATACCTTCACCATGGGTTTAGAGTTAGGGTGAGTAGTACTAGCATTCAATCTAGGTGCTCACAGTAGTAGAGAAAGCACATTGAGAAAGATGATGGCAGCAGTTCTTTTAGAGCCCTAGTGCTGTCAGTACCATCATCAGGGCTCATTTTGGTGCTGAAAGTAGTAATGATGATGGTGGTCTCCTTTTCAGGCTGTATGGGAGAGCTGGTAGTGATGATGTCCATAGCTGAAGGTAAGGGTATTACAGTATGCAGGCAAAAGTGATGATGTAAGTGGAGAACCCCAGGGTCCCCTGCATCACAGGGGGTGGAACTGGTGCTCCTTCCTCTCCTCACTCTGCACCCATTGTGGAAATATATTCTTCAGTGCAGGGTTAGAGTCAATGTCCATGTGAGCTGAGGGCGGTGGTGTGTTTTGCGGAGGTCAGTAAGATGTAAAGGAGGTTAATCTTGAAGACTGACACATTTTCTTCTCATGTGATGGACCAGCCAGTTCCTTAGAGACAGGAGTGGGGACACGGTTTGGGTACGGAAAGTTTGCTCCTGGATGTACTGGGTTCCTGGATAGCATGCTAACTTGAGAAGAAGGAATTTGACTTCTTGTAACAGCTCTGTTTCCTCTTGAATGTGATATAGGTGTTCCCTCTGAGTGCATAAGACTGAAAAGTGGATTTGTGTCTGGATTTGGAAAGCTGCCTCTCCTGAGATCAGATTTGCTAATGTTGAAATGGTTCTGAGAGTGATTTAGAGGTTACTATTCCTGAATTCACTTCTTAAGGATAGTCAGCAGGTCACTTTATGTTTATCAGATCTTCAGATCTTGACCATCTTTGATTAGGGTTAGAATTCAGTTCCCTAACCTTATATCAAACAAGCTATTGTATTCTCTTCAGACACTCTGAAATAAGAAGTGAGTTGAACTTCATGATGATCAGGTTACTACTGTTAAGTTTCCTTCTATAAAGCTTACCTGTGAAGTTAGGAAACGGTGAAGGTTCCAGGGAAAGCTGATGCCTTGTAGCTTTAAGGGAACTGTTCTTGAGTCACAAAATAGAATATATTGTCTATGGTCTCAACCACCCTGTCTACTGAGCAAGAATTTGTCTCAGGTTGTATTAAGGGCAACAGTCACTTCAAAAGACCAGTTTGTTTTTCTTGTAACTCAGAGAGTGCTTGCAGGGATTTAGAAGATCGGGATCTGTTGAGTCACCCATCTCATATTCTCTTATGGTGGCTGACATGTTATAAGGTTTGAAGACAAAATTGCTGTTTGTGTTATGAGTGGGAAATAAAAAGATATAGGAACTCAATGCATTGGTATATTTTTGTAAAGTATTTTGAGGTAGAAAAAGGGGTGATCTTGATGGTTGCCCATGTATTATCTTTCAGGTGATGGACCCGTCAGGTCTGTACTGTAACACAAAGGAGACATAATTAAGGTCAGGACTTGGAAATGTAATCCTTTAGGGAACTGGTTCTGAACTCAGGAGAGAAATCAAGTTACACACCATCAGAGCCACACCTGCACGATTTCTGGCAGACAGGACCTTCAGGAGGTTTAAGAATAAGATGAGGATTCAGCTCGGAATTTAAGAGGTTTTGTGTCACACCTCAGAGGGTCTTGAGATTGAGTCAGCAGCTCTGTGTCCATCAATAGTCTGAGGACATCTTCTATAAAGATGTAGTTCAAATAAGTGGGGATAAAGTGGCGAAAACCAGATGATAGAGCCAATTTAATAAAAAAATAAGTTTGATAATTAGTAAACTTGTCAAAACATCTTAGTAAATGTCTCATAAGGCATAAACCCATAATTACAACTTTACTGGTCACAAAACAAAATTTAGTCAAGGAACAGCTATAGAACTAAGAAAACTATTAAGTGCTGATAGGAGGGGAAACTAATGCAATTTGACTGCTAAAGATATAGCACATAAGAATATACGTATCACCAGCACAGTGAAAGATAGTAACTTTAAACAACTCTTTATAATAATAATAAAAAGGAATCTTTAATAGGTGAATAAATGGTAGAATTTCTAACAATGCAGGAAAGTTCTCTAGGGAACAGATATTGTGGATGTATCAAATAAACACTTTTTATTTTAGTAGTAATGTAATAGGAATATAGCATATACTGAATGGAGAAGAAATTAACAGAGTGAAACTATAAACAAGGAGTCATCTCTGAGCTGTTGGATTTATAAATGGGTGCTATTATATACTTAGCGGATTGGAAGAAAACTTGAAAGTTATCTAGTATTACACATGATGCAATGATTGAGGACAGGTGACCAGTTCACAATAACATGAAACACTTGGAGACCTGGCAACAAGCAAAGTGGATGCTGGTATACCCAAACACAAATTTCTGCAGATAATAAAAAGGGCAGGCTCAGCTTGGAAGGATCCTTGGAAGGATTGGGGTTCTCTCTCTGCAAGACTAGAGATTCCAAAAGAACTTTGGGGACCATGGTAAAAAATTAAGCAAATGTGTGCACCTGATGCAGCAAGGCCAGCAGGACTAATGCCAAATGTAGAGGAGAATCTAAGGAGGAAAATATCTTATTTTCATGCTTGTAACACTTCCAACAATTTCTTGAAAATTGTATTAGCTCCCACGTTATCATCGTTATGTTTTACTTTATAAACTTATTGCGCTTATATATATTCATTTTAAAAATAGTAAAATAATACCAAAGACTAATAGAGCTTGATAGCTTCCCCTTTGCTGAGATAATTTCAGTATCGCTAATAACTTTTTTCTCTAATAGTGTGTTTTGTTTTTCT
>JAOXJM010000023.1:100983452-100996453 GCA_026413425.1 Tringa solitaria | reverse complement strand
CTGGACACAGTACTCAAGGTGGGACCTCACCAGTGCTGAGTACAGGGGGACGATCGCTACCCTAGTCCTACTCACCACGCTGTTCTTGATACAGGCTAGGGTGCTCTTGGCCTTCTTGGCCACCTGGGCACACTGCTGGTTCATATTCAGCTCGCTGTTGACCAACACCCCATGAGCAGCCAGTTGTTCCAGGAGAATGCTGTGGGAACTGGTGTCAAAGGCTTTACTGAAGTCCAGGTAAACAACATTCACAGCCTTTCCCTCATCCACTCGTCCAATGAAGTTATCAATTTTCCTAATAAGTAGAAGGAACTTGCTTGAGGGGCTGTAACACCTGGATTTCCATTTAATTATGTCTTGTGCAAGATAAACTTCCCTCAAACTAAAAAATGCTTACTTCCATCCCTTAGTGTTAAGAACCCGAGTCACTGTCTGAAATTACTATTTTCACAGTGTGACCAATACTTGTATTAAGGATTTTCAAACAGGACATGTAGAACAGTGGTCACAAAACTTCTGCCAAGGATACTAGACTTTGTGGAGAGGACCTTACCCTGAAATCTCTTGAACCAGTTAGGATTTTAAGGAATACCATTAGAGGGGGATTGTTATTGCCTTTTTGCAGGCTGACAACTCTGCAAACTCAACAGGATTGGAAAATTCCCTCAGGAACTGCAATAATCTTTTTTAGTGTTAACTTCTGTCTTTTCTGAGTAGCTCCAGAGGAAATGTTCTCAATGTACAACATTTTTAGACAAATAAATATTTTTTGTACCAAGTAATATAAATAAAAGCCACTGATCTGCAGAGATCTACATACTCGGTATATAAAAATGCATATATTTGACATATATATGATATTATATCAATTCCTGTTCATTCCGTGTAAGAGGCAGAAGCCATCCTTACAATACTATTCAAAAGGTCCTTTCACAGGTTTCATCATTCTTTTCAGATTATATATCAACATATTTTAGTTGTTGGTTTCAACCTTGTTCTAGTTGCACTGACATACGATTCCAAACCAGCACAACTAGGCATGTTTTGAACGAAGTGCCATTCAGTTAGACTGTAAGTGTAGGGTATAATTGGTGAAATTAAAAGAGAATAGAAAAAATTATATCCTTTGTAATGAAGTGTTGTTTTTCTCTACAAATGACAAGGGTCTACCATGGCAGCTGACATCAGCAGAAATGTCAAACCTCTCTCTGCTGAGCAAAACTCAGCGCGGAATATAGCTTGCACTTCTCGTTTACCAGCCTTATTAAACCTCTCATCAGTGACACATACACTTTTGGTAATAAGATAACTTCTGCAGCAAAAGTTAAATGTCTGCCTCTAGAATGCAGTAAAATGCTTTTTGTTTCACCTAATGTCAACATGAATATCATACATTTAATTTATATAGCTGCTATGGAACACGTGCAGGGAAATCTGCTTCCAGGTCTTTAGAAACAGCTTTTGTCTTTTCCCATGATATGACATTATAGTAACTGGAGTTACACTGTGTGTAACATTAGAAATGGATGAATAAGCATTAACTCATTAGAACTCCAGAAGGATGTAGCTTTTTGGGGTAGTTTGGAGGCTGTTGCACATGAAATTGTTTCAGAGCTCCTCACTACAAGAATGCCACTGCCATAGGAAATCTCAGTGTGGTTTTCCTCTGTTAACAGAACTGTTAATACTTCATTAATATATACAAAGGATGAATGACTAGGTTGATGGAAAAGAGATAAATAAATGCTGTTTATTTACATTATGACCTTGCAGACATTTTTCATCTCTGAATGTTTAAAAGATTAATTCTCTGATCACTGCCTCTAACATGACAGAAGGTTACCCATGAAAACAGCTACTGTACTCAAGTAATTTGAGAACCTAATGGACTCCCCTTGAGAAGGAATTTGCCAAAGCCTTCCCTGTAGACAAGGGGTTTTTCCCACAGCATGCAGGGTAAGATAAGTTAATTTGTCTTGTACTTTGAATCCCCTCAGAGTCTGAGGTGGTGGTGGAGGTGATCTTTTTTTTCTCCAGAAACCATCTGGAGAGTTATCCCGATACTGTGTTAGTGCTGGCATGTCCTGGCCATGCTGTAAAGACAAGCAAGTGCTACTACAGCAGAGAGAAATGGTTAAGACATATGAAGGAAGACCCTTGTGTTTGTAACTTTCCAGACCACCCAGGTCCTTTGAGGTGTTTTTCCTTTCTTACCATTACTAACAGTACTGGTTACCAATAGTTAAAAGTCAAATAAATAAAAAATAATAAAACCTAGCTGGATTACAACAGGTATGTGTAACTGGTGTAAAGAAGTATTTGTGGGACAGAGCTGTTCTGCATTACTACTGAATTTGCCACAAACTCCTTTCAGTTACTTACTGAGCAATGGCAAATCCACCAGCACAGGTTAAATCTGACCCATATTAGGGGTCCTTCCTCATCTAAACACAGCCTTGGAACCAATATCAAAGACATTTGCATTGTGTTTTTTGTGCTTTTTGAGCAGAATTATTAGATTTTACAGCAAAATAAAGATTTTTTTAGGACTGTATCAAATCACTTAACTGGAAACAGAGGAGAGATCAATAACACTTAATGAGTGTGTCCCCGCCTTTAAACTGCTAGGTTGCTCACCATAGGGTGATGGTGAGTTCCTTGTAATCCAGGACCTTTCTGTTTCCTGGCACTTCTGAGCATGCCCTGTCTGAAAAATCAAGTTCCTTAAACAGAGCTATGATCTCTCTGGTGTTCTCTTAATGTCCCCAGTCTCTGACTTTGGCTCTGTGAAGTCTGTATGCCCAAACTTTTCTTACAAAACCTTTCCCACGCCAGATCTTCTATGTTCGACCTTATGGGTTTACTCTAAAAAAACTATTACCCCAGAGTCTTATGTCTTTACTTTGCAGCCCACTTTCCCGCTCCAGTAACATCATCCCTGACTCTGCCAAGATCTCCATCAGTACCTACAGGTTTTTCAGACTGTTTCTTAGGCTGTAGGATTAGACCTCCATCGTTCCTACAGCCTAATGAAACTTGATACCAGATACTTGCAAAAGCTGAGTTCTAGCAGAATTTATGATCTTATGCAAACATAACCTTTTTAGGAATTGATCTTACATCTAAGTATCAACAGGTAGTAGAAGAGTTAGGATACAAAAGAGCACAAAACCGGGGAAATTAAGATGGAAATGCTGGCACTGGTATTTCTGTCTGTTTGCTTCCCACAGCACACACAATAATGTTGTGCACGAGGAAGGAAGGAAGACAGGACAGCAGGCTTGTCTTGCATTTGGGCTTGTCTGCAGACCCTGCTGCTCAGAAGAGTGCATCTGCTGAGGTTGGACCTGTGCTGGAGGACATGTTGGAAAGCTTGTGGGAAAAAGACTGGAAAGGTCCTGAACCACAGTAAGATCTTGTATGAAATGCTCCAGAGCTCAGACTCACAGAAGTGTTTACAGTAAGTCTGAATGCAGATGGGTTACTGTAGATCAGCTGACGTGCAGTAGCTCATTCTCCCAGAGCATTAGGCCCTTAATGAGCCTAAGCACTCACTTTGGGTACCTCTCTAAGGTAAGAGCTATTGCCAAACCTTTTATTAAAAGAATTATTGTTTCAGGACTGGAAACTCTGGTAGTTTTATTATATTCTGGATGCAGTTAATATATTTTCTTCAAAGCTGGATGAAGGCAAGAAAGAATAATGGTGAACATTTGAGACAGATTCACCAATATTCTTCATCTACCTTGTGCTAGCCTGAAGCTGTGAAGCAGTTATTGACCAGCCACAGCACAACAGACAGCAGATTTACTATTTCCTTGCACCACTGGAGTGGCACAAAACAGTCAAGACCTGCCGGTGAATCTCACTCTTTTGTCATGTTTAGCATTTCAGTTTAACTATACTAGATCTGAATATTTCACTATCCACAGAACTGCAAAATTTCAAAACTGAAGACATTCTGTGACACAAAGATGTCTGAGGGATCTGGTTTGAAATTCAGATCACAAATAACAGTGTTAAAAGTTTTTCAAATATCCTTATTTGTATAAAATGCCGAGATATACTTCATTTTAATGAATTTCAAAATTGCAAGAATGCTCTATAAACACAAAAGACAAAAATAACAACATTCTATATCAATAAGTACTATTCAAACAGCTCTAATTTCTGCATAGCTCATACTGTGATATTCAGGCTTTATGGGCTTCCAGAGAGATCTTCAGTTAGAATTATTGTTGATCTTTACAGTATGTCTCCTGACACTGAAATTGATGTGTACTCATATTTAATTTTTATGACATTGAAGATGATACTTATGTTGCTATAATAAGTATTGTCTTCAAGACTCACAGAGCTTAGGGTTGGATCAGAGCTCCCATTTAAGTAGCAGTGCTAATGCTGCTAATACTGATCCTATTAAACTGCACAGAAACTTCTTTAGACACTTAAAAGATACAAATCTCTCCAGTAATAGAGTTCAGCATTAATTTGGACTGTTGTGTCCAGGAGAACAGTAATATCTAGGTTGCTCATGAAAAAGAATACATTTGCCCTTGCTTTCTCCTGCTTTCTAGGAAAATATTGTAAATCTTATTCCTTAAAAAAGAAGGAAATTTTCCTTTCAGAAAATGGGATTGCTAGGACTGAAACTTACAGTTCTAGATAGCTGCAGACACTTGCCTGTCAGTTAGCTAAACCTGTTTCAGACCCTATCAAGCTTTCTGAAATGGGGTTGATAACGTTGTAGCATCTCATAAATAGGAAGTGTAGATTCATATTAGATTTTATTACACTCGCTGCATCTGTAGATGGGAGACAACAATTCTGTAATGCTCCTACCGCAACCTTCATCAGTTTATGGATTGCATGTGCCTTCAAGGACAACTATTTTCAGCACCTGAAGAATATGCAGTGAAAACATGGTACAACAAGTGGGTTTTTAAAGAAAAAAACAGCTCACTCACCCTAACATTTCTTTGGGAAAGGACTGCATTGCTAATACCCACAGGAGCTTAGTGAAAGCCGCTGTCTCACACAGAGGTGTGATATACCTCATTGCTAAGTGCCAAAATGGCAATATCTTGTTTGCCTGCGAGACAGCTGTTTCAGTCTCCCCTATCCCCTTGAGTGCAGACCTCAGTGGGAGTCTGGACCTCAGTGGGACAGGGATGCACCAACCCAATCCGCCACAGTGCAATGCAGTGGCTGCCAGTTTACGGGGTTCACAAGAGCCTGCAACGCGGTCCCCTTCAGCGGCCATATCTTGCTCTGCAACTGCCTTGACTTCAAAACCAGTCATTCTACTTTATGATATTCAAGCAAATTAAATGAAATTTTGCAGTTTTCCTTCACTCACCCTGAGAAGAATATGGACAAATGACTGAGCAACTGGGCTGGAAAGGCCAGCTCTCATTTCCTCCCCTTTCTATCTCGTGCAGTTTGCATCATTTCAGCTGTGGAAGAAAATTGGCTGAATTGGGCATGGCCTCAGCAGTCCCACCAAAACTGTCAGAACCAGAAAGAATAACAAAACAGCAGACAGCTATGCTGGTTGTATGGACCAAAGGGAAACCAGTTCAGACTGTATTTACTGAGGTCCTGAATCTTTTGTGATTACATATATGAGCACAAAGTGCAAGAGAACCCTTTCACACTTACTGGGCCTGCTTTGGTTGTCTTAAGGTTACAGGCTTCTGTAAGATCCAAATTATGGTCCCTTCTTATTTGTTTCAGAAGCATAGTGAAGAGAAAGCAGTGTTGAAAAACAGGGTGGCATTGTAGCAACAAAGTAAGGTCACAAAACTGGTTAACATTTCTGTCCCTAACTGAGAAAATGTCAGTGGCACTAATGTCTGAATCTCCAGGTGATCAAAAAATTAAAGGCACCTGCAGTGGCAGACTGATATTTCTGATCAGATTATTTTCTGAATGTTTTGCAGCACAGTTCAAAATTCCCTGTACCTGTTAACCCACATTCAATTATTAGAAACCAGTGGTAATACCAAAATGCAAAAGACCATATTCAAAGAGCCTTGTTACCTGTCAGCAGAGCCGTATGGAACCCTGAGGAGCAGTGATGTAAAGGAATTGTAAATGCATGTCACACTAGGGATACTGAGACAACTGCCCTATGGGAAAGTATTTGAACGTCATCTGTCAGCACCTTCTGTACCTTTCCAAATAAGGAGCCTGAACAAAACTGAACAAACTGCTAGTCTGGGCATTTCTAATTAGATGTTCAGCATGGAAATATTCCACACGAGAAAGGGCATCTGAATCTGACTCATAGCAAGCTGCACATGTTATTTAGCAAAAGTGCTTAGTACAGTTAGCTGTGCAATACAGTTATATAACTTCTTAAAATAATTTGGTTGCAGTGTCTAAGATCTTCAGCAAAGATACTGGAGTGTAGCAGTGACAAAGTTATTAGGATTTAAATCAGAGAAGACCTCAATATCTAAGACAGAAAGGAGACATTTGAAAATTCTGAAGTGAGGTATAGCTATCTAAAGTCTGAGAAGTCTAGACGCCAGAAACAATTCTCGCTTTTATTTTGAATTTCTCTGAATACCTAGAGGTACACTTTTGCAGGTGCTCGGAATTTACTTTGTTCTGGAAGGGATGATCAGAAGGCATTTGGCACATCCTTAAGCCAGCTAGCTGGGAACCAGGAGCTACATGTTCCTCTCCACTACATCCTTGGAGGGGCTCATATCGAAAAATACAAAGTCTAAGAGCCTGAAGTAAGTGCAAAACAGTCAGGGAACTTAAGTGGAAATGAAAAGACGGTCATGAAATCCAGCTATCACTCCCCAAACTACATACATTTATGTGAATTGTGTATATATATTGTGTATATATTGTGTGTAAATATACACACAATATTTATATGTAGCTTTCCTCATTGTGTTTTAACATTAAAGCCCAAAATACCTCTGGGATCAAAAATCAGAAAACACAATTCTCTCAAGCCTATATGAGTACACTAATCTGTAAATACAGTTACAGTGATATCTCAGCATGTGAATATGCATTCCTGTCTGGATTTTGTTTGTTCTTTTCTTCTTCTGTGGCCCAATATCTGCAAAGTGAGCATTTCCCCCCCTATTCCCATAAAATGGCTTGCAAAATGACCCTGTAAAACTATTGGTTTGTGGGTTACTTCATTCCAAGTTAACACTTTTATAGTGTCCTTCATCTGGTGCAATTAATTCAGTGATGTTCCATCACCAGAACATGGAAATGTCTGTTCTGGGAGGGCTTGAGCGGAACCACAGCTCTTAGGCCCTATGCTGCTTTCACCTGCCATAATTGCAGAGATCAGCAAAATGACCCAAAATGAAAAGTAATCTTCCCTGCAGCCTAAATCTGGTGCCAAGAATCTTTGGAGAGCTGATGATCCTCCCACAGCCATAGTTTTCCTACCCACTAGCTGCAAGTGACTGCATGTCGGCTATAACAATGCTAGGTATCTCCCTAGGCAGAAAGTTACTTTATGTCATTTTCAGAGGCACATAAATAAATCCATATTCAAATCTCTAGGATTCCAGACAACAGGTTTTTGGGTGCAAATAAGAGTCTACAAATTAAAATTCTGGGGTACCTCCAGGGTGTCCCCTGTGCTACAGTGGTGACCCTGTGTTACAGACCTTGCCTTAAACCTCCTTGGTCAGAAATGAGATATTTTCCAAATATTATCACTTAGATAAATAACTTAGAAAATTTATTGCATTGTTATTTTAGAGCCAAAAGTTGGGCAAGGCATTATTTGTGCAACTATGTTATTTCCTACCATTCCAAATTCTTCATTTATTTGTTATTTATTGCAAAATTTGTCTACCTAGGGCCCAGTGAGTTTCAGTAAGAGAATGAAAGAGGCATCATAAGAGGAGGGATAAATTGCTGTCTGAGGGTATCTGTTGCTCTTTATAATTTAGAAGAGAAACCTACTAAATAGCTTAGGTCTGACACCTAAACTTTGGATGGCTGAAATTTGGTAAGATGTGCCTCACTTGTGGAATTTTTCTACCACTATTTAGCAATTATAAGAAAGAATAAAAAGGAACATAAACTGTCACTTATTCTAAGGACCCTAAATATTACACTTCTAAAATTGTCCTAAGTATCCTCAGGAAAATCAGTCTAAATAGTGGGAATCCCTCAGAGCTGATGCAGTTTTCCCTGCACCATCCCTGTGGCCATGTAACAGGATGAACCAAATTCATCCTCAAGTTATCTCGCATTCAAGCTGCTCCTACTTACAAGAAAAAGGAACAGGGATTTAAAATCAGGGAAAGAAAATTCCTCTCTCAGTTAAAGAACTGCACTTATGGAAACACCTGAGAATGGAGAAGTGACCATATGACTGACAAGGGAAGGAGACAGGTTTTGACTTTGAACCACTGGAGCACAGGAAACCATTTAGAAAGTAAGACTTCTATTTCTGTCATTAAATTAAATATCTGTATTTAACACAAAGGCAAAAAAGACCCTGTAAGTAACATAAACATTGTATTAATTTTACATACAGTGAAAAAAAAAATAGTCCCCATGTGGCCCAGCACCAAAATTTTGAAAGAAAAGCAAGTGGGTTTTGCACTATGACCAATTGGTTAATAAAACTCAGCCCTGGCAGGCAAAGGTGAAGGAATTAGTTGAGGTACCACTGGTCTGCCAGAAACGTGGTCCCAGAAATGAGCCCTTTCTTCCCACTTATGACAAGAGATCTTCAGCTGAACCACTATCCCTGATTACAACACTGGGCTGAGAAAAAAATGGAAATTAAACTGGATTTCATTTTCTTCATCAGCCTTCTCCAGAATCTGCTTGGGGAAATGCATGAGACTGCCTATCTGTCTGTGTGTGAAAACTGGCAGGGTAAACAGGCTAATCAGCTCCAACCATGCCTTTTGCAATCAGACTCTCCTGAGACTTGCACACACTTTTTCCACCCTGTTTCTTTTGAAAATAAGCACTCATATTACACAGACAATCTGCATTGAATTAGTGACAGCTCTGGGCGAGCACCAACCCACCCAATTTAGGAAAGTCTGCTTGTCAGCTTTGTTTTTTAAATCTGTACAATAACACATGTGTGCCCCTTGCAATATTGCCTGGGGCTGCTCTTTTACATTCCTTAGGCTCTTTGGAATAGTGTGCCCACAACATGGCATATTCGAGCAAGAAGTTGTTTAGCTCAAATTATTTTTATATCAGCATTCAACTCCTGATCTCTTTCTTTCCCAGGGAGCAGAACCTGATAACTAACAAGGTACCATGGTACTTTCACGGTGTCTGTCATTAAAAGAAACTGTGAATTGTTGTACCCAAGACCTTTACCTATAGGTGGACAGTTGCCCAGGGTGAGAGAAGCACAGGGCAGCAATATCCCTTGACAGCAGAAAAATTCATTTTCAGTGACTCCATCACCACCAACTGGCATCCTAACATGTGGCCACATCCTTTGTGTGTCTCTGTCACTGTTTCATGTTGATGAGGGACAAGATTTGCAAGGCCATGACAGAATAGGGATGTTCCCACTGGGGAGTTACACTAAAATACTGGATATAACCATTTTAGCTTTATTGATGGTGTCACGGGATTTTGCCTTTCCTGCCAAAAGTTTTTAGGTGACTCTCCTCCTCTGCTTGGGAAGAGATGTAATTTTGGTAGTTACTTCTGTGATTGAAACAAAAACCAGGTAATTCCATCCCTTTTTTGCTAGTTCATATGTACTTTGTTGAGTTATGGTGCATTCGTCTTAGTTAAGGATGTTATATATCACCCCAGTAAGATTTAGGTGAATCCACACAAGAGAGCAAGAATGCCTCAGGTGGCTCCCACAGTCCTGCTCGAAAGTCCTGGACAAAAGTGTGTTCAATACTGGACAATGCAGTCCTGGCCTGGGCTGTTCCTATGAGGACACACAGTGGAGTGCACACAGCCTGCAAATGGTCCACGTCTGCCTTTCCTCTGTAGGAAAATTCAAGGCCATGGGTAGGTGGAGCCCAGTGTGGAGCTGAGCTACAAACAGGTTGAGTGAATAGGGTTGAAGGCTGCTGCAGGGCTGTCTGCTCATATTGCAGACTCCGTCATATGCATAAACATCTTGCCTGCCAGTATAAACCCTGTTCCTTTTCTTCCGCATTGCTGTTTAACTCAGGTGCCCTTTCAGTCAACTGGATCATGAAAATTCCCTTCAGAAGCAGCCAGGTTGCACTGGGAGCCTGGACAACTAACTGAAGTGGCAGATGATGGGGTGATTGGTGAGGGCTGTTGCAATGCCTGGCCATCTTTGAGGCTACAGTTCTTAGCATTCAGCAGTGTGATTTTTAATTTATTAGTCGACTCAGGTACGCATAAAGTAAAGTGTATTAAGAATTAGAGAGCCCTATTTCATGAGGGTTTTTTCTTATATTATAATTATAATGTTTCTGTGCTGCTATTAAATCCTTAAATAGAGTTGGGTTTCCACAAGGTTTGACTGTCTGTGTAATAATGTTGGTTTTGATTGAGCGCTGTGACTGCAAGCTGACAATGTTGCAGGACCATCACAGTAGGTAGAGGGATGCTTCTTCATCCCACTTAGCTAAAAAGCACCTTTTATATTTATTTCCACCCTGGTCTGATATTTTACATGTTGTGGTTGGAGGCATATATTGAATAAAACTAATAACAAGATTGAACGAAGATGTTTACATTCCATCGTTATTCCAAAGTCTGAGTATACAAACATAAAGAAAATGAGTCAGACTGTGAATGGCAAAATGTGTCCCTCTTACTCTTCTTCCATTGAAGAATCACAGCCCACCCCACACAATATCAATGAAAAGCTCTACAAACCACTTGCAGTGAAACTATAAAGCCTCAGCATATCCTCACTGCTTTTATATATTTATCTTAAGAAACAAATTTGCAGTAAAATGACTGCATGGGCTAGCAATCTGAGAACGTGGCTAGCAGGCATCTCATGAGTTTTTTAATGGATCATAACAAATGCCCCTGACACCAATTAATTCTTCAGTGTCAGTAACACCAGCAAAACCAAAGCTGTAGGTTTCCCTATTTGTACCACTTTAATCTCTTATGGGGATATATCCTTTAGAAAAGAATTCTGAAAAGAGCAAAGTTGAATCATAGTGAAGAACTGCTTATCTGTTAAGACTACTTATGAGAAGTGTTGTTCAGCCAAGATGCCACACGTATTAAAATGGTTATGCAGGGGGCTGGTGATAGGTACCCATTTGTGACAATGAGATAATGTATTACTTTCCCAAAAGTAGGCAGACTGCTTATTACATTTAACTTGCCGTCTGTGTCTTCTGGCAGTGCCAGTGACAAAACAAATTGCCTGGGCTTGGGCCATATTGGAACAAGAAATGAGGTAAACAATGACATTAAAAAGTAATTCTCTGCAATGGCTTTTCTTTTTACTAAGTCATTTTAATATACTATTCTGCACATGTAAATTATGTGTGATAGACATAAAAGGCTCTTGCCTTGAATTACTTACATGATTTGCTGGTCATTTCAGGCTGTTAGTATAACTGGTATACAGGCAAGCTGGCAAGCCACAGTCATTTAAGTTGATTGATAGATCTGTCAGGCAAAAGACACTGAGATTTGGAAGCTCCTGGTGTAATAATGTTCAGGGAACAGTGTATGGTGGACATTCATACTACTAGAAGAATTCATACTAAAGTAAAATATATGCACAGTTAATTTTAATGTAGCATGAGCTGAAATCCAAGCAAGTGAAAAAAGACATCATCAGCCTTTAGGAAAGTGCAACATAACAACTGGGTATAAAGTCTTTGGCCCCTGTCACAGTTCAAACAGGATTCAAACATCAGTAGTCTGGAAGACTGCTGTAAGAGAGCTCTGGGAACTGTACTCACTGGTGCAGAGCTAACTGATGGACCACATCCAAAAAGTTGGAATTAAGCACCTAAGTCCAAAATTGGACTTTTGGCACACAAGTCCAAAATAACAGGGCTCTTGAAGACCTACCTGCACTCCAGGCTTTTATGCTTTAAGTAAAGCAGGTTGTTAGAATCAAATGACAATAATCAAATGATTTACGACTTCTTGTGAGTGTATGTCTCAACTCATTGCTTCTGCCTTATCTTAACTGGGAAACTCAGCAGAGAAATGCTGTTGATGAGGGCCTTAAAGTAATCATTGTAGCAGATATTTTTGAAAATATGTCATTGTTAACATGAGATCAAGAATCACCATAAAGTAAGTAACAGCTGCTGTTTCTTTTTAAGATGTTGGGCCAGGGTGTAGGTAGTATATATTGGCCTAACTCTTGAATTATTTCCCTCTTCAGATTGTGTCAAATCTATTATACTGTCCATCTCCATTGCTGGAAGAAAATCGACAGTTCCTTCTCCCTTTTTTCTATGGTTTTCTATGGCAAGACTTGGGGGAACAAAGCACCAATGGCTCCATAAGCCTGACTCTTGACTATCACCATTAACAAGAAATTAATAAAACTGTAGCTGAGAAAATGGGAGGAATTCTCTCTCTCCTTTCCAAGCCCCTGGTGTAAGATGTTAGGGTGGCCTGAGACTCATTGAAGTAGTAGTGCATCTGGCAATTCAGTCTAGCATTTGTAATTGGACTCATGACTCTCTCTTCATGCCTGGGAGCGACACACTTTACCATTTGTGCAGTCATCTGCACTAGTCCAAGGGGGTAGATAAATCAACAGTCTGGAAAATAAGGCTTCATGCCTGTTTTATATTCATTTTGCATAGGTACAAATGACTGTACGAGTGCCAAATGACAAAGCACCAGATCTACATAGGTGTTAAATGAACAGCAAACAGTTCCCACTTTATTTCCAAGTGTAATTAGTTTGATCAACTAGAAGAAACTTCAGTATAGCTCATAGCTAGTAATATATGAAAATGAACACCATCTTTAATAGACATGAAATACATTTCTACAACATCTGAATTCAATAATGTCTGGTATTGATATAATTTGTTTTA
>JAOXJM010000023.1:100970063-100982100 GCA_026413425.1 Tringa solitaria | reverse complement strand
CTCCATTAATCACAACTCTCTGGGCACAGCCATCCAGCCAGTTTTTTATCCAGTGAAGTGTACCCTTGTCTATGCCATGAGTCGCCAGTTTCTCCAGTAGAATGCCATGGGGGATGGTATCAAAGACTCTACCCAAGTCCAGGGAGGCAACATCCACATCCCTCCTCTCATCAAGAAACCGGGTCACATGGTCATAGAAAGAGATCAAGTTGGTTAAACAGGACCTCTCTTTCATAAACACATGCTGGGTGGCCCTGATCCCTTGTCAGCCCTGCACTTGCCGTAAGAGCTCTCCCAATATGATCCTCTCCGTGATCTTTCCCGGTACCGAGGTCAGGCTGACAGGCCTATACTTTCCTGGATCCTCCTTCTGGCTCTTCTTGTACATGAGCATCACATTGGTCACCCTCCAGTCATCTGGTACCTCTCCTGTTGACCAGGATTGTTGATAGATAATGGAGAGAGGCTTAGTGAGCTCTCCCGCCAGATCCCTGAGTACCCTTGGGTGAATTCCATCCGGCCCCACTTTTCTTCACTTTCTTACATGTAGCCTGATGTATACAGCTATTTCAATATAAATATATGACTAAAATATATTTTCAGTAGAAATATATGAATAAAAAATTGTTGATCACATTCCTTTCAATTCTATTTCAAGAATATCAGAAAGTCTCATCTTCAAGTTTTAACTTTGAACACCAAATCGTCTACAGTGTGTCACCAAACCCTTTGTATAGACTTATCAAACTTCATCTTGAAGCAATTCAGATCACCACTATTCTCTTTGAAAGGTTACTAAAAATTGTGGACATGTTATGTTTATGAAATGTCTTTTAATTTCCAGGACCAATTTTATAGTCTTTGTTTTTTGTTTGTTTTATTTTATTTTCTCTCAACATTAGAAATGGAAGGTTTTCTTGTGCTAGGTCTGCAAAATTTTGACATCTCATTTTTCTTCTGTAACATTTCACCACATTTTTGTTGCACTGGCCCACAAGGTGGCCAAGCTCTATTTTTTAGGGTGGTCCCTCACATTGCACCAAACACAAAGAGCAGGCCGTCATTTTGGTCATGATCTCTCCTCCAATCAGGCAGTAGAGCCTTCTCCACAGCACTGAGTGACTAACTGCAGTATTAAAAAGTATTGGGCCTAGAGTCTTTCTCTGATAACCCCTCTTCAGTACAATCCATTGAGGTTTGCCATGAACAGATTTTTTGTCATCTTTATGATTCTTACATTAAACTTCATCTTCACTTTAGACTGAGTTGCTTAATCTTCATCTTAATCTGAATTGCTCAAGAGCAATCTGATATGAAATGAGAAACACTATTAAGATCTAGTGGACCAGGTTTGCATACGCTCCTACTCTTATTGGTTTCCATTAATAGAAGTTTTGTTACTTCTAAGGCTAATATCTGAACTATAAGTTTATAGAACATTATCCACTAGTCTTTCCTAATGAAGAATCACCTGCTGTGTTCAAACACAGTTTTCCAATGCCTGCCAACAGCTAAAATATGCATTACTGCAAAGTGATACAATCCATTACAGTACTTTCACCTAATTCCAAAGTCTGGGTTTTTTTTGCCTCAGGAGGTGTAGTTCCACTTACTGGTTTTGTGTCATTTAATGAATTATCACTCTGAGCTCCATATGTCTTTCTGTAGCAGGTTATGTTTTGTTTTGTTTTGTTTTGTTTTTTCATTAACTTCTCACTGTAGAAAGCCCATGATGGCAAAGCTACTCAGCTACTCATAGAAAGCTTCAGCCTGGAATGCTCTGACGTGGCAATTTTTGGCTGAGTTTAGGACTGGTAAATTATGCATGTTCCAATGTGCTTTCTTCAAAGTGTTTTGCTACACATACCAACCATAATCTTGTCAAGGCCTCTATAAACTAATGAAACTGCAAAGTACTCTCTTCAGCTTCAAATCATTCACAAACTCTTCTATATTTTCAACTGGTTTGTGTACCTGTCCGTAAGAAACCCCTCTCTCTTGGATACTTCATTTCTACAGAGTACAGTACACTTCAGACTGTAATACAGTTTCAGAGTTGCCTTCTTATGACTCAATTAAGTGAAAACTATGAAAATATCAAGTGCTTCAGAACAAGACATTATTAGAAATAGGGCTGTCTTCTTTTTGATTGCACTTGGTGCAAACAGAAATTTAAACACTGTTGATACAATCAATCTTTGAATTAAAGGCTGAATAATTTCAGCTATTTAACCAAAATTCACCTGATTTCACTCAGTATCAGTATGGTTAGTATTTGGCAAAGTTAGAAAGTGATTGAAAGTAGTTTTTGACTGTAGTAAAAAAATAGTATTAGCAATGTTTTTATATACCCAGAGTAACTAAGTTTAGGATCTCAGTCTGAAAATACAAAGCATTACTGACGCAATGTGAAGATGAAAATTTGTCAAATAAATCAGCATTTCAAAAATTTTTAGAACTTCACAGCTTAATCTGCACACATCTGTCCTACTCAGACCTCCAGAATACTATATCTAAGAAACAATCCATATTTCTAACAAGAAATCTATACTAGATTAACTATATATATCAATGTTAGCACTCTACTTGGAAACAATGTAAATTAAAAGAGTTTTCAATGCCAAATAGACCATTCTTCCTCTTTTATATAATTATCCATTTTAACTCACACAAAAAATATTCTTTGCCTTTAACAACAAGAACATGTTGCATATATTATTCTTTATAGAGGCAAAAGGGAAAGATAATACTTATAATTGCAGCAATAATTCAACTTTGCAGTATTTTCTTTACCAATTCTCAGGTGATCTGGGGGTATTTATTCAGGTCACTGTAACAATCCATCCCAAGTCAGGTCATCAAGTTGCCAGGCAACCACGTTCAGGATTGACAAAGGCAAGCTACCTTCCCTTTTTTTTACCTCCCCTTTAAAATCAATATGACAAGCTTGATATTGGTGATGTGAGATTAGCTGAAAAAATGCATGAAATTGGCAGAGAAGTGCATTGCTCAAGATATTCAATTTCGAAGGCTAGGTCCAAGCACATCACTCTTTTCCAGCTCTGTCATTATGGTTTTCCCTACGAGCAGCATTTGTTAAAGTATTATTTACAGGGACGTTAATTCATTTAGTACATGTGCTTCATCTCAGCACTGGTTTTTCTTTCTTTTTTTAATTTTTATTGTTTGTTTGTTTGTGGGCTATTTCATTCAGAACTGAGCAAGAGCAGCCTGTGTTTCATAACAATATCATTAGGATGTTTTGTACTGAGCAGTTAAGTTTGCTGTCATCAGGAAGAAAAATTGATTGTGGAGTGGGGTAGCTCAAATGCACTACTGTTTACATTCAAGAATGCCAGAACTGCTATTTTCTGAACGCAGTGAAATTCAATGGATAGTTTTTGTTCATTAATCCAAATTCCTTTTTCAGCCACGGAGCTTTCTATTTTTTCCCAGTCACAGGGCCTGTTCAGTGTTTTCATTTAGTGCTCATGTCTTCATCCCCCCTTTAAGCCTTCCCAATCTCCCTGCTACTTTCCCTAAGAACATTCAGAGTACCACTAAATGATGGTGGTACCCTCACAAATCCTCTTGTTAATTTGAAATTATTTGTGTCTGCATTTGAAATCAATATTGCTATTTGAGCATGTCATTCTGCATCGGTTTGGACACCAGTGTTATAAATCAGTTTCTAAGCCAAAGTCCTTGCCCTAATTCCAGTTCATCACAGTTTCAGCCATGTACCTCTAATCAAACAAGCGATGTAGCCCTGACAAGTAAGGGCATCTGCTGCTACCTTTCTGTATAATGAGACATGACCTTGAATATCTTTACCCCCAAACCAAGGTGGAGCTGTTTTAAATTGGTTTTCTTTCAGGAAAATAGAAGAGAATAACAATGTCCATGAGTTGTACAAGTGTAAGAAGACTAAAGTGTGGCAGGAAGAGATTGCAAAAGTAAGTATTTATTATAAGGATTTCACTATTACAGGATGCTGTAGAAAGGGAAAAAAAGGATAATACAATCTTGATCTTAACAAAAATGAGTTATGGTATCTAGGTATTTGCTGAATTTCCCTGTGTTGAGCAGGTAGGCTCATGTAAACTATGGACTGCTTGCCACTTGGTTGCATGGTTGGTTATTTCGGTTATTAGACATTGTTTTCTGCTTTCTGGTCTGACAAATGAAACTTGTAAGGTAAGGAGATGAATGAAAGACAAGGGATGAATAGTGAAGTCCATATTTTTAGTTCACTGTTACCTATGTCTGCAGGTGAAGATGAGTGTAGGCTTAGTCCTAATATTTTGTGTGAATAAAAAGAATTTTGTGAAAATTTTTGGCTGTTAACAAAGAGGCATTTATGGCCCACATGAGAAGCCATTTGGATTTCAAATCAGTGTTGAGAAATATTTTTTTAAGGCTTTGAGAATCTGAACTGAACCCAAAGCCTCAATATAGGTATTTTTGATAGAAAAGTGTATTTGTTTATGCTCCGATAGTAGCTGTGCTTATATCTGGCTGTCATATACTTTCACATTTCACTTACCTTCTGAGAGACACACAGTGTGTTTTTCAATATTCTGACAGAGCACAGCTGCCCATGCAGAAAAACTGATTTCTAGGCTAGTTTTCTTTTTGCAAACTGTGTGGGAAAAAAGAAACCCGACAATCTCCCCCCTAAAAACCTCCATGAGGCCCTTTTCAGGTCTTTCTGTCTGGCTTCTGTAACCAGAGCTCCCAAGAGAAAAACATTTGCTCTCCCAAGAAAACTCTCTTTTCTGAATTCTGTCTAATGGAACACAAATTTTTCTGATGGCACTGATAAACATTCAATAGGATAAAGAATTAATCAGGTAGAAAATTAATAAAATAGAGCAAAGAGTCCTGGTTAGGGCTGAACTTTGTAGTATAAAAAAAGCAGGATAGTGTCAGCATTGTATTTGGACATTTCTGTTTCAGTATATATATTTTTGTAGTTACAGACAAAAACCTTAAGTTAGATTTACAGTAATGGACCATTATTACTATTTAATTTGTACAAACAAGAATTAACCATGTTAGACCCCAATTTTTTACACAGAATTGTTTTGTAGATGTGTTCAAACTCAATAACTTTATATCATACAAAGTGTTTATTCTGGTGAGCTTACATGATTTAGCTAGTATTGCTCCCTCATGTGAAAAGCATAGTTACAGAATATAAAGTGCTGGTGAATTTTGGAGACCAGAAGTTACTTCCACATCTCTACTTACTAGAAATCCCAAGGGAAATCTATCTTGACAAAAGGAAAAAAGAAAGTGAGCAAAATGTTATGATAAGAAAGAACGTTTGTTCTTTCTTATCAACCTTCTTTTCCTGGATACATTTACTCACATTTTCACATTTTGAACACATTCAGTAGATAAATTCAGCATGTCATGGAATTTGCTGCAATTTTTGATCCATAAAACAAAATTAAATTGAAACATTTCAATCAACCACTCTTCTTTAGAGAAATTATATAACAAAAGAAATAATTTATAAAGTTGCAATTAAAGAGGGGAGAACACTGCCAAATTAGTCTCATGTAGTTGAATATATAGTGATTGGTGACTGAGATTGAAACCTCTTACCAAAGATGATGGTGAAAAACATATGAGTTATAGTCACAGCTTTTCCTTTGATCTTTAATCCAAGTGAAAGATTTCTTCAGTCTCACAATAACCAATGGAAATGAAGACATTCAGTTTCTACTAAGTGCAGAAAGACAGGTTTTTTAGCTTATGCCTAAAATACAAGAGGAAAAATGATAACCCATACTAGCAGTAAAACTGAGTGACTGGAGTCACTCAGTTCTCTGTGCTGTAGCCAGAGAAGTACAAATTGAGCTCCCATTTATACAGAACATCTTACCCTTTAAACATAAAATTCCAGTCTCACATGACAAACAGAAGTTTTATCAGCTTTTCATTTAATTCTGCCTTGTGTAATTAACTCAAAATGCAGAGATATCAGTGGTATTTCATGGTAAATTAATAGGTATTGATAAAATCTTTTATAAATATTCATTACACCTCATTATTGCAAATTAATGAGTAAGATTTTGAAATTAAGGTAGTCATATTTGGAGATGCGTATCGGTTTTCCTACATATGAGACATAAGAAATAAATTATGCTCTAAAGCAAAATTCTAGTTTACTCCAAGGGTGGCCCTCAGAGTCTGACAGTATATTGTAAAAGGGGTAATCCGATTGACTAGAAAGCAAAGGCAGAACTGCTGCTCAATAAACAACTGTCTAGAACATTCATTTTTAATAGCTGGATCATTTCTTACATTTCTGTCTTATACTCAAAATATTCTACTGAGATATTATGGCTGAATCCTTACCCTTTACAGCAGTGGCTCAGAGGGCACAGCTGAGGTCATGATTGCTATTTGTTCACATTAGTCATGTTTGAGAGAGTCATTTAGCTCAATTCTGGACCAGCTCAGTTAGTACACATCGGGGGAAGATGTAAGTCTTCAGGTTTTTGGAAGTACACACTTCCACATCTTGCCCAAGGGATGCCTTATCTTGTGTCATATCCAGCAGCCTCCACCCTCTGCATGTTCAGTGACACTAAGTGACTTGTTCTGATATTCTCTGACACTATGAAAGAATCTGGAGATTATCAGAATTCAAAATGAGTGTTGGTGGCCTGCAAGGACAAAATGGACTCACAGTGCGCTCTTTGCAGGACTACCTGATGCTGAGATGCCTAGCGAGGTACAATACAAATACTGTGTGGATGCCAACATCTGCACAGGTGCTTAAGAGAATGCTGTGTTTAAGGAAGATGGAGTCAGACTCCACTCAGAAGTGCTCAGTGATAGAAGAAGAGGCAATGGATGCAAGTTGCAACAAAAGAAATTAAAAAATAAATATTGGGGAACAAAACCTTCACAACAATCGAATCAAATACCGGAACAGACTTCCAAGAGAGATTGTGGAATTAAATATTAAAAATTGAGGTAAAAAAGTCCTGAGCAACCTGACTAAAATTGGTCCTGTTTGGAGCAGGATGTGGAACCAGATGTTATCCAGAAGTCTCTTCCAATCTAAACTATTCCATGATTCTGTGATAACGTCTTTGTAAATGAATGGTGGGGACAGCCCTCCAAAAGTGGGCTGGGTTGTCTTAAGTTGGAGCTTTTGGTCGTGAAACTTCTTAGCTGTTTAGCATTTAAAGACTCTGAACAAAATATAGAATTTTGGGTGTAGGGAGGAGGGATTTCTAATTAATGTAGAAATGCTGTTATCACTAGGCCATTAAAAAAAAAAAAAAGCATCATTATTTCCTAATCCAACCACTTTTTAGAAAGAAATCATAATGAAGATTCCGCCATAATGGAGAATATATATTCGCACAGCAGTTGCACCAGGCTCCTTAACTGCAGAACTACTGTAGGACTCCAAGTCCAGGCAGAAGAAAGTCCAGTAGTTCAGAGTATTAGCATCGAAGTCAATAAATATTAATTCCACTCCTGTAGCAAAGTGCTTCAGTATCAGCAAACCCAGTGTCACAATGCTCAGGGTTTCTTTGGGGCCCCCTGGAAGACACAAATCTGCTCTCCCCAGGTCAGAGCTTGCCATGGACCAGCTCTGCTCTTGTCTGTTAAACTGGTTTTGCCTTCCTCTCTGCCTGCTTCTGTCACTCAGCTGACAGTGGCTTTTCTTCATCACCTCATTTCACATCACTGCTTTTGGGTGGACATCTCCATTGCCTGCAACTTCTGTCATCTGGGAGGGGAAAAAACAACCTTTCTCCATCTCATAGACCCTCTGAATACATTATTTTTGATGCTCAGACAGAAAGATTTCTCTTGCCAGCTTGCTTAATACTATATTTATTTCTTATTCTGCCTGTCTTTCAGTTTTGATTTTGCACTGTTACTTAAGTCTAAAACATTCTCACAATTAATGTCTAAAAATATAAATAAAATTCCCTTTTCCTTTAATGTGTAAAATAAATTTCTATTACTGTAAGGACTCATACACAAGACAAAATTAATTTAGCACAAATACTTTCACTCATTTATCTGCCATATATGTAAATAAAATTTGACACGTGTGCTAAGAATGTGGTTTACCTTTGCCATGCAGTAAGAAAGATGAGGGTTTTCAAAAATGAAGTTCATTTGAAAGTGTCCATTTAAACCCTGGAAACCAAATTCTGTGACCTCTGTTGATAGGATTTTTGCCTGATTAATGAAAGAAAAAAAGACTAAAATATTTTGCTCGGATTAATATCAGCACAAGAGGTACATTCATTCCGTCCTCTGTTGTCAGTGAATACACAGTCAAACCTTTGTTAGACAGTACCCATCCTCCCTTCGAATGGGTGACACAAATCATGTCTTTCTCAGGAGAAAAGATATCTTCTGTGCTCTTTCAAAAAGAAAATTCTAATGCATTTTGGAGGGCCCTCTTCTCTTTTTATAGATACTGCTGGACAAGAAAGAAATATAACTTTGGACATAGAACAGTTTTAGTGTGTAAACTTGTGGTGCCATACAATATGTCTTAATAGCACAGGTTTAATACTAACTGTGCCCCAGTAATTTAATAATTCTGTGGGAAGACTGCTGGGTTATAGAGGATATTTGTCTTGTGATTTCTTTGTGGCAAATCAGAAATTACAGCAGTGCTCAAAGGAATAGAAATCTTAGATACTCATGACCTTCACTGAAACCCCTTTCGTCACTTGTCAGTTCTTTAAGGGGCAATTTAATTGTAGCTCTTTGGCGGTGACAAGGTAAGTGCTGGCATTTTGGCACTGTCATTCATTAACCTCATGCAATGTCAGCAGCAGTGCCTCAGACATGTCACCATTTCCCCAGTGATGGCAAGCTGACTTTTAGGACATATGTTATTCCAGAGATGCCTACTAGACAAGTCTGCATGCTTCGCATTCTTGTGTATTGGGCATCATTTGTGCATTGTTTAGGCTGTTAAATAGTTTCAAGAGTAAAACCAACTTGTCTAAAACGAAGAAAAGAAAAGCTGCCATGTGCCATGAGCAGAAAGCTACCAATATCATTTATGTTGCTCAGAAATTAAAAATAAAGCTAAAACAAAATGAGACCAACAAAAAAAGCCCCAAAACACAAACCCCAAAAAACTCTTGAGTAGAAACTGATGGGAAACAAAAATATATTATCATGATACCTGAAGGTTTAATAAAATTCTTTCATGTACAATTTTTTTAACAGCATAATTCAATAAAAAGTCTATAATGCAAGTCACACAATATACATTATAATTATTATTATTTATCTTGTATTTCACATTTCTGCATGCTTATAGGAAACAAAACTAATAATAATAAATAGAGTGAGGAGAAGAATTGGTGCTGAGAACTATTTGCTGGTAACAACGATAATTGCCAATGCCCAGAAAAACGGTATATATTTGACTGTACCTTTCCTCTACTTCTTCTTCATTTGGATCTCAGTCACCAGGGATTCTGTGCAATACCGCAGTATAAATTAATAATGACAATAATAATAATAAATGAGCTTGATTCTCACTTTGCAAAAAGCACAGTAGGAGAACTAAGGATCACTCAAAAATAAAGTAGTTGTTATGGTAATATTATGCATGTTTCTTATGCATGTCTCCAGATGCAAACACTTGAATCCAGATTTGAAACCCCAGAGATGAAAATCTTTTGGGTCTATCAATTCTTTAACTTCTTTTAAAATAAGGACCCATATTTGCACCTTATACAAAAGCCTATTCTGGCTAGTCTAGACCTTGAACTAGCACCCAGGTATGCCCAGGGCCTGAAATCAGATAGGTGAGAAAAGTCAGTTCCAGATCTCATTGCCTCGTTAGAAAGAGTTTAACAATATTATTTTCTTTAACCAAAATGAAAGGATGTACTTCTGTCACTGAAAAAAACTCCCAAAACAGCAGATAAGGAGGAGCAACCTAGTCATAAAAAATTGATGGCATCAAGTTTACTAGGGATGTCTGAGGAGAAAGCTAAAAGAGTTTCTATCAAACACAACATGCAAAACCTATGAATAGATGCATATTTAACAAATTTTACTCTTTTTTCCTTCTTAAATATTTTCCATTTTAAATTACTTAAAAAGTGTTATATATGAGTGTAAGAACCTAGATACAAAGATATGGCAAAAAAGAGAGATAGAACTAAATAAACAAAGTGAGCTTAAGAAAAAAAAATTTAAAACGACTGAGGTGACTTTCAGCAAATGCTAAAGGAGCTTTTTATAAGAATAGTAAAATTTTTCTTTCAGCAGAGATCACCTAATGAAATAATGTGTATTTCAAATTTAGAGATATCACAGTTCAAAAAAAAACCCCATATAATTTGCTACTGAGGTGCAATTGCAGGGCATACCAATCACTTAGATAATTATTATTGCATAGGAATAGATTGAAAATGAAATGTCTATCTTAGAAAATTTTTCTAACATATATATCTAGCACTCATTTCAGATAAAATAGCAAACTTCAAGCAAGAAAAAAAAAACCAAAAGAGCAAATTTCAGGCAAAATAACAACACTTTCCGAGGATAAGCTTTAAATATTTTATTTTGCTGAATTACAAATGCTGCTTACTGAGGCTTGCTTTAATACCTTTTTAAATTGCAGCTAAGATTTAACATTTTAACAGTGGTAGATTTTCAAATTATACCCTTTTATTTTCAAAATAGTTTCTTTCTGTTTTAATAAATATTGATCATATCAATGAGATTTTTTGAAAAAAAATAAAAATTATTTATTCAAAGCAGCAGTTTCCAGAGGAAAAAAAGGTTTCAATGACTTATTTCTATCAACTCTGCTACTGGCTTTAATGGAAACCGTGTAGGTGAAAGCAAGGGCATTGTTGAGAATGTATGAGAAGTGTGTAAGCAGAATGACTGAAACTCCAGGCAGGTGAAGTTAAATGAATTGCAGTGCAGTGCTGAGGGCCAAACCCGGCCATTTCAGTGCACTGTTATAGTGTACCTGTAAAGAAACAATAATCATTCCAAACATTTTACTAGATGCAATAGTACACATTATATAAACATTGTTCTGCAAGTAAAATGCTATCCATGCTGTAGAAATGCTAAATGTTTAGAAGACATTAACTGCACCAGTAGGAAAGCAACAAAAGTCCCCGTAGTAGGGACTTTTCTAGTCAAAGAACTGGTAATAGATGTAAAGGAAAAAAATGAAAAACACCCACATTCAGTTAGAGAATTAGGATTCTGTCCTGTGAAGGCAGTTCCATACTGATAAAGCAGGCAGTTTCAGAGCCGTCTTTTCCAAGAACAGCATCGCACTACGGAGCTGCAGCTCAGACCCACACTGAGAATGGCTCTTTGCCAGTGGGGCCCATTGCACGTTCATGCCAATCACCCTAATTGATCCAGCAGTATTCGCTATAGCAGTTTAAGAAAATTTAGATTCTCTCTGGTTTTTATTCGCCCTTTCCCCCCAGGGTTGTCGATACAGATGAGTGATTTTCTTTCGTCATACATAAAGATTTGGAGACATAACATTAATTGCTGTCCTGACAGTTTCCAATTTGATGACCAAAAATTGAAATGAAGCAAAAACAAGTGCAGGAATGATTGGATTAAAAGATTATGATGAATTTCTGAGCATTTTTTTCCCCCACAGGTTTTCTGACACCTTTCCAGAGCTGAACTACTTCTCATGTATAAACCACAGTATTACAGAATTATAACACTTCCTACTGGTAAATTAAAGGCATTTCTTTCACTGAACAAATAAGTAAAAACAAATTCTTAGTGGAAGGAGCAAGTTATAAATATAAGAAATGGATAGGTAAAGCTGATCCTGCACTGCCTTGTTTCCTTTTCTTCTAAGTAAAATGTCACATTCTGCTCTACCTTACATTTGTATTGGTCCCTACTTCCATGCTATCTCACTTAAGGGGCTTCTCAGATGATTAATCCTCAAGTAACAAAGCGTCAGATGGCTTTTATCAAGTCCTTTCCTCCCTTGAAAGGGAAAAATGTGATACTACTGGTC
>JAOXJM010000023.1:100933160-100958257 GCA_026413425.1 Tringa solitaria | reverse complement strand
TGAGTTTATTTGGAAAAATAGTATTCTTTGGTGGCCTTTATGAATCACTCTTGAATAAGAGTATCTCAGTTTGATCCTTGTATAATTTAGACAAAAGTTTATTTTGTTTTACTCAATTCCAAAAATACAGGGGTAAATCTGGAGTAACTTTGAGTCAATGACCTGTCCTTGTTATTTGAAACTATACAACAGGAAAATCAAGTCCAATGACATTGTGCAAGATTATCAATAGCATAACTGAGATCAGAATCTGGATCTATGTGTTTTCAATTTTCTTCAGTTTTTATTTTTTAGGCTGGATCCTCAGATGGCATAAATCTGCATTGATTTCTGTTTGGCATCAGTTCTAACAGATCCTACTGTGTGCTCATGGCAGTCTTATTCTCTCCTATGGAACTTAAAATGGAGTACAATTTACAACTAAGATGTAGAAATAACACATTTGAGGACAAAGTATTCTATGCAGCAGAGGGTGTGTATGTATTTATGGGGTCAAATCCTGTCATTCTTTTGATCTAAACATTGTTTAACTATTGCTTTAGACTCTGAGAAGAGTTTTATGGTATGCAGGTAGTAATCCCCGAACTAACTCCAGTGCAGTGCTCAGCATGGATGTGTGGTAGGTACGTAGGCAGCTATTCTGCTGAAAGCTGCACATAATGCTCTATACCAGGGTATGCTACCACCCAGAGATGTTCTGTTTATGAATCCACCTGTTCTCTGTTTCACTAGAAACTGCTACAAACTAAGAGGAAGACCTACTTTATGCAGCCAGTTAATAATTTATTGTAGTTTTCACCTAAGCTTTCCACAAGTGGCCAAACTTGTCTCAAGTCAGTCTATGAAAAACAGGATAAAATCTCTGCTCAGAACTTCAGCATCCAAAAGAATAAATTTCAGACATCTTCTCTTTATCATGTACTGAAGTCCACAAAGTCCCACAGATTGCTCCAACACAGTTAAGTATATACTAAACAAGGAACCTGGTTTTCTCTACTTTCAGTTTTTCTGCATAAAACTCACATGGAGAAATGGATGAATATTCTTCAAGTCTGTAAACTCAGAGAATCATAGGATCATTTAGTTTAGAAAACACCCTTAAGATCACCAACTCCAACCATAAACCTGGCATTGCCAAATCTACGCCTAAACCATGTCCCTAAGTGCTACATCTACACCTCTTTTAAATACCTCCAGGGACAGTGACTCAATCACTTCCTTCGGCAGCCTGTTCCAGTGCTTGATAACCCTTTCTGGGAAGAAATTTATCCTAATATCCAATCTAAACCTCCCCTGGTGCGGCATGAGGCCATTTCCTCTTGTTCTATCACTTGTTACTTGGGAGAAGAGACCGACCCCCACCTCACTACACCCTCCTTTCGGGTAGTTGTAGAGTGACATAAGGTCTCCCCTCAGCCTCCTTTTCTCCAGGCTGAACAATCCCAGTTCCCTCAGCTGTTCCTCATGAGACTTGTGCTTGAGACCCTTCACCAGCTTTGTTGCTCTTCTTTGTGTATGCTCCAGCAACTCAATAATGGAAATCTTTGCTTACTTTCAAAGGGGTCAGTGCAATAAAACCCCATCTCAAAGAGTGTGATATTCAGAATTTGGATTTTGTTGCCTGGCCTAGTTCTGAATCAACCATCATTGAGCAGTTGCTCAGTTAGGACAAATAGGGAAGAGACAATCCACAGTCTCATTTACAGAGCATTGGCTCTTTGCAAATGAGACATTCCTCTATGGAATAGGTTTCTTTTGGGACTGACTGTATGCCATTTATAACTTCGAGTAGCTTTGACGCTTTTCTGACTTGCACCAGGCCTCGATCAGTCATAGCAGGGGGAATCTGGAGGCAGCAGAAGCCACTATATTAAGAGATCCAAAGCAAAGGAGCCAACTAAAGGATATTGCAGCCCTTTGGTTTCCATAGTACAGACAGCAATGCCCTTGGGCTGGTGCCCAGTACTTTAAATGGGAAAAACGGGTAAACTGTTCTTCACAGACAAAAAACCTCTCTTAGCATAATTCATCAGTTACTGTGCGTCTAAATTATTCATTTTTTTTTGATTAATGAAAATATGCTAATTAAGAAATTGCTGTTAAAAAGGTATAAATATATTTCATTGCCTAAAGTAATTAGAATAAGTAATTACTTAAACATTATGATTTAAAATTAAATAATTTCTTTGGTAGCAAACTGAATAAGGAGATGATGCCTAATATGCCTGATATAAACTGCTTAGCCTAATGACAGTTCTTTTTGTATTGTTTACAGAAGATATATATATGCTTCACAAAATCTTCACATTCATACTAGTAGTTTTGAAGAACATCTTTGCTTTGTTCCTTCATCTTTTTGCTTGATTTTGTAAGAAATACAGCCCACTAGACTTAATTCAAGCAACAATTAGACAGACACGTGACTCCTAGTTTTACAATAGTGTATTGACTCCTTCTATAGCTGCATTTGCAATTTGTTTCCATGCTTTGCTGGACCATAGCCATAAGGTACAGGAAGTTCTCTGCTACTCAAAACAATGAATTTTTCTCATTCCTTCCAGGAATCAGTAAAAAACTTCATACCTTTTCCTGCAGATGACCATATACATCACATTGTGTATCTGTGTCCTTGATAAGTCCAGAAGAAGGGTTCAGTCTTATCTTCAGCAAGGTGTGGCAACTGCTCTGGTGCTCTGGCCTAAGTCTCTTGTTTCATTTCCCCTCCTTCATCTACTTCCTAAGAAAACTAATGCTGCTACATAAACACAGACTCACACACTTTCATCCTCTCTTCTGGGTTAAATGCTTTTATCGTCTCTGGCATTCCCTATCACTGATAACATCATTCGCAATGACTATGTCTTTCAAGCTCATAGACCTTGACTGAGTACTCCCACTGTGGTGAGGATAGAAATTTCCTGCCATCAGGTCTGTCTGGTGAGCAGATGAGAGACTTCCCGTGAAAATCAAGGGAAGCAGAAATACAATGCAGGAGAGCAATGAGCAGAAGATATGGAACATTTCTAGATCAGGCGTGGAAAAAAATGATTGTAGTAATAATCAAAATCAAGAAAGGCTCTCTTATTAGTTGCACTGTTCAGTAATAGCTCCTTTACTGATAGCTCTGTATTTTCCATAAGGCTAGTGTAAGTTTTCTGTCAAACTCATTCCTACAAATTTTCATGCCGGGAGAGTACAATCCCTAGGAGTAAAATGTGTTATACAAAAGTCAAAAGGAGTATTGCCTCAGCTGCCTGTCTAGTCACCTAGTTTTAGAGCACGGCTACTGCCCAGGAACGCATAGTCAAGTATCAGTGTGAAGAGGTCTGGGTCATAAAAGTCAGCAGCAGCTTGAGTGAGCTGAAGAGCAGCAGAAAACAGCAAGGTTTTTTCAGTAGTTTTCAGCTGTGACCTGTGGCTCTGTTATTCTGCAAGAGGCAGGCTAGGATGGAGAAAGCATAAGGGTTTTCCTTGATTCTTAGCAGATGGCTTGTGAAATACAATCCTCTAGGGAGCGGAGGGGCCCCTGAAGACCCTGGGTAAAGAAAAAGGCACGATTGATATATTGAACTTACTTTGAAGAAGAAATATTGATGAAAATAGAACTTGAATTTTGTCATTAGAGTTTTACAGTTAGATACCCAGAGTTAATATATGAGTGTCAATAATATGCTCTTACACTTCCTGGGATAGCTTTCCATAGGTTTTGGACATAGTCAGGACTATTGCCAGGGGTCAGGGAGGAAGGATTGACTAACTCTGGCTATCTAGCATAACTGCCCCAAAGTCATAATTTATGCACCAGCAAGCAAGGAGGAAAGTATATTCCTCCAGAGGAACATCTGACTACCCTTACATTAATAGCTTAACCACTGCCTGCTTAGGTATTCTGATTTACATTATGGATGCAATTACCTTCTTTCATTTACTTGAGAGGGAACTGTAGCTCCTAGCTTAGATGTTGAAAGTAAGAGGAATGAAATACTTAAAATGGTGCGGTGAGCACTGCACCTGGCAGTCTGCTCAGGTCCCAGCCCTAGCCCCAAAGCTTCTAGGTCTGCAGAGCTTAAACACTCCTGAGACAACTTTGGACAGGGAAATTATATGCCATAAGTCAGTCTCCAGAGTCAGTCTCCCTGACTGAGGGTGTATCTACATTAGGGCTTTAGAACAGAGGTGAGTGTCCTGCTCTTCTTCACCCCCCGTTCTTCAGCTCGTATTTCAGAGCCCACTCAATGCACCCATCCTAGATTCCTCCCAGTTGAAGCTTAGCTGGACGACGTATGCCAGAAGTGTGCCTAATGCACTGCAGCCTTTAGTTGACAGGACCAAAACATACTTGTTATAAGTAAAATAAATTTAAATAACCCCCCAAAACAAGTCTAGTGGCAGTGTTTGGTCCTTATCATTAATTCTTCCAGATCCGCTCCTGTTGCTCAGCGCTAATAGCTAGTGCTACAGAGCCCGAGTTAAGGCACCTAATCAGCTCAGTCAGTGAGTAAATGAAATGATAAACGCCTCTGAGTACCAGAGGCATTGCAGCAGAATTTTCATGCTCCATCACCAGCTCCGGGCAGTCAGTCAGACCTCAGCGACCAACTGCAAACTATCCATGACTTGGCTGCTGGCTCTCTATTAGAAAGACCCATCATCACTTCTTGCATAATTATTCTCTTAAGATTATTTCCGCAGTGCTTGGTGCGAACAACATTCATAAGTTTGCACCTGTTGATTCGTGGCAACAGAGACTGATTTTCTCAAGTAATTCCATGAAGTTCTGCCAGCACTGGGATGTCAGAACAAGTGAAAAACCTGAATAGACACATTTGTCAATCACATTAGGTGTCCAACATGAAATGAGTGAATAAATGAAAGCCGTTTTTCTAGTGAACAGCTGCCCTCATTACTAAAGATCCTGTTAAGATTAAAGCTGTGCCAGTTTCTTTTTTTCAGTTAAGCAAAATAAAAGTAAAGTTAATACTAACAGCGTTTAATTTAAAATAAGTCAGCTGAAAATACTTTATATGAACCAAATACTTAAAAAATAATCTTTCACTTGACTTGAACTACAATGTTTGCCTTGAATCTGAGAATCTGGTATTGAATTTTGTAAAGTAAAAATGAAAGAAAATCCTAAATAATAATAATAAAAAAGATGTTTTCAAATGCAAAATCAAAATGCTGTGAATTTATTATTAAAGCAATTGAGGGAGGTCAAGAAAGCTCTCTGAAACAGCTCGACAATGCCAAAAACAGTGGATTGATTGCTAAAACTGCAGTCCAAAATGTCACCCAGTTTATACCACCTCCCAGTGCATCTGAGCAGGAAATATAGTTTCTGTGAATGGGGTTGTCTACAAATGGTGGCATCTGCTGAATTTATAGATTATGTTTAAAGGTAAAATGTAATATTCTCTAACAGTGTAAATATTTCTCAATTCCAGGAGGAGCCAAAGGAGGATGAAATTTAGGAGGTTAAAACAGGACAGAGCAATCTAACCAGGTGAAATTTTCAAGGATAACTATACAGCTAACAGCAGCAATACTCATATAGGTACTGAGGAAACACACCAAAATGATGGATGATACTGCCTCTCCACGCTGACTTGCTATGAACCATACAGAAAGCTGACCTTGCTCTGTAGAAATGAGAGGAGAAAGAAAGAAATATGTTTGTCATCTATTAAATGTAACAATGATCAAAGAAAAATCCCATGAAATTCATTTCTAATGGTAAACATTAACAAGGGCCAGAGTTTTGGCAGGAGTAAATGGGCAGATTACTAATGCTGCACGCAAAATTGTTATAATTCATGTCTAGTACTGCATTTTGGGTTGCTACAAATAGTGACCGTGCAATGATAAAAGATGATATACATGTACTTACCCAGTTCACCTAAAACACTTTAATCCTAAACGCATCTACACTCTCCTTTACGCATGCTGATTCTGCAGCTTTTCCACACACAGACACACTCACTTGCTTATTTACATTTCAGAAATGGATTAAATGTTAATGTGACACCAGAAAAGATTATTTTCTGCTTACAAAAAGTACCAAGACTGTGGTGATTAAGGTCTGAATTCTTTCACAAACTCAGCCAAAATTGGTTACCTGCCAGGAAGCCCTGGGTCACACTGGGGTGTGAAGCCAGCACTCTTGCAATGTTAATGACAGCTGGGTCCTATTAGATTCCCTCATTTAACTGATAAATCAGTGCCTGCACTAGTCACTGCGCTTTCATTTTCATTTTTCATTCTGAGAAATTTTCACCATCTCTCGGGGCCACCATTGAAGTTAAGCTTCCCCAACTTCCCCAAGCTTCTTCTGCTTATGAGAAGCCCATTCAAATTAAGTACAATTGCTTATGAAGCTGTTTGGAAATACCTTGCTGTGGTACCTGCTCGCCCTACTTTCTGCCTCTGTGTGTGTGGTTCCCTTTCATCTTACCAGACGTATTGAAAATTTGTTAATGCAGGAGCCTTTTCTTTCATGCTCCCCTTCTTTAGTATTTTCACTGATTTCATAAAATATTTTTTTCAGTGCAGCTGCTGTTATACCGTGGTAGCCATGAAAACCTCTGTGGGAATGGCTTTGACTAAGAAGCAGAGAAAATGTTGTAATTTTCCTTAATCTTCCTTTGAATTTGGAGTCTACTGAAACCTGAAGCTGAGGGCTTCAAGCTGAAAAGGAAATTCATAGTGTGTGGTATCAAAACTACTGGATATCTCTCAGGTCCAGGATGATCTATCAGCATTTTGAGTGTAATTTACTTCTTAACATATGTAATTTAAAAAACAATGTTAGTGTGTGTCTTCCCACAAACAATATTAAATAGACTCTGGAGCCACTAAAATGCTAATTGAAGATTGTTTTGTATATCTATGTCTATATCTGGATGACTTACAGAAATTATGGAGACACTGAATTATTAAGACCAGAATTTTTTGTTTCTAAATGAAATCCAGATTGCATTTACCATAAATAAAGCACATTTGAATAGGACACCTTTCTTCTGTTTAATTATTTAGTTTTTATCTCCCTTGGCTAAGTTTCTATAATATATTAAAATTAAAAACATAGTATAAATTAGGTTTGAAGCAGCCCCTATAAGTCCAATTTCCTGCTCAGAGCAGGTCAACCTCAAACTTAAGTGAAGAGAGTGTTGTCCTGTCAAGTTTGAGAAATCTTAAAGGGTAGAGGCTGTGCTGCTTCTATGATCACCTTGTTCCTTTATATATATGTGTGTGTGTGTATATATATATATCTCCAGTTGGAATTTCACTCATTTCAATGCGTAGTCAAAGAATACGTCCCTTTTGTTGTGTTCCTAAGATGAGAGTCCTCCTCCAGCTATGAAGAATTGCTGCGGGTAAAATGACTTCTCCAACACTGGGGAAGCTGGAACTCCTCAACCTGTCTTAACAATAGCTGTAAGAGGCATCAAACAGGGTTGTATCACAACATCAAAGGTAGCAGTCTTTTCTAGCTGCAGGCTTTGTGGCTGTCATTCCTTCCATAACCACTGACATGCTGTCCAGAACTGTGGAAAGAGTGAAGATCTCTTACTGGATTAGCTCTCTGAAAAACTTCTGAATAGACCCATAGCCAGTTTAAATAAAAAAGATACCAACCAGAGATGGGCACACTGCTCCTTTTCACTCTGGTCATGGAACCAGAAATATAATTTTTCAAAAAAAAAAAAAAAAAAAAGAAAGAAGGGTCACTCTGTCCATCATACTTCTATAGAGACAGACCAGTTTGTCCTTCCTCATTTCTAAAAAATTTAAACTGCTACATATATTTTCTTTTGACAGAAAACAGTAAAAAACATACTATATGCATTAGACCTTGGCTGCTTTTGACTGCAAAAGCCAAATCATGTTCAAATCAAGCAAAATTGAGAGCAATCTAAAACACAAACCATTCTGGCCTATGAGTACCAAGGAAGCTGCATTTTCAGACAAATGTTTTGGCTGCCTGCCTCCTCCAGCGTTTTGAATTGCTTTTCCATTTTGTTCTACTTCACATTTATAACTCAGTGTTTTAAAATAAAAGCTGTCATAATTGTCTTCTTTCTGTTACCCTAGTGCCTTTATCTCTCCTTCTCAGGAGGTCTTTCTTTGCACATTCAGAGACCAGTCCGGGACGCCAGTGAGATTCTGTCTCATAGCGCCAGATACAAACGTGCTGGACACTGGGTATGTGCTCAAACACTTTCCTGAACTGCAGGCAATGGTATTCCCTAGAAACTGGCTTGTTCTCTCTAATGGGTCACACCACGCAGCTTTCAGTGCCTGGCACCCTGCTCACCTGAACAGCGTGAGAGATAGGACTTTCAGCCCTTGACACTTTGGCGTGCCGTGGCTCAGCCTGCAAGGCAGCATGAATGCTGATACCACCAAGGTATCAAAGCTGATTCTTTCCTGAAGTGATGGGTGAACAGGTAATTATTTATGTCTTGCACAAGGCACACTTGTACTGCACAGTTCACCGCAGTGCAGAAACACCTTAGCCAGCTCTCAGCAAACCCATCTCAGGTTCATTTGCCCCAGCATGAGCTGCAAGCAGATTCTTTTGCCTCTTTTATTGCTTCTCTTCTTGTTTAAGGGTTAAAATGCAATGAAAGCCAAGATACATTTAGAAGCCTGACTTAAATTTCACAGACTCCCTTAAGACTGTTTAGAATATTAAAAATAAAGGTGTTTCTAGTAAGGCTAGAGTTCCATGGGTTTTAATTTCTCTTTATCCATTGTTGTTAGCAACCTTTGAGGGCAACTCATCTTTCAGCTACATGACATGAACTCCCTCCTTTTCCAAAGAGACACTGTAAACCAAGGAAGCGTTTTATTTTGAATATCAGCATTTGAATCCATCAGTTTTTATCCTAAGTTAAAAGTCCTAGTAGTGAGCTGGAACTTGAACAAGTGCCACGAGCAGTTACCACAGCCCTTGATCAGCGACAGCACCATGAGATGGTTTCTGTAGAAATAATGCGGTGACTATACTAATAAGCAACAGACTGTGTGCAAGGACACAAAAGCTCTTAGCATCGTTCCTGGCAGACTTTGGGATGTAAACCAATTAACACCATCCCAAACAATCCTGGAGCATGATTTGGGGATGGTGTGCTCAAAGGATTGCTCCCAATAGGCAGTTTGGAGGTAGTTACCTTGTTTTGAGAGCTAAGAGAGATTAGCTGTATAAGTGTGGGTTGTGCCATATCATTTGTCCTCGGGGACAGAGAACAGTCTCTGGTCCATTTTATTTACTAGTATAGACACAGCTTTTAGAAAAACACCGAACTTGGCAATAATCTTTTTATTTGTATTGTGGTTCCAATAAATTTCTTTTTCTCTCCACTGCATTGTTATTTTTTACTGCAAAGCCATTAAGCTGAACAGTACTCTAATAATGATTATCAAAACCAGGATCGCAAAGGGAATAAAAAGAACCCAAACATTGAATTTTCTCATAAATTGCCTCTATGACACGCTTAAGGTAATAAAAGTCACTAATCCCAAGAGTAGCCATGTATGGATATTCTGTTAAATACCTTTAAAAGGAACATTTAATTAAAATATGATATAAATGTAGTGGATTTACAACAAAAAAATGTCACAGGGGTATAATATGTGCACAATAATTAAGAAACTTCCCAGTTTGTACCTAAATATTTAACTTTTATATATTCATGTTGCACAAAGGAGTTAATTGGACACAATTATTTCATCTTAAGAAAAACAAAACAAAATGAAACAAAAAAACCCCAAAGCATATAAAGCAAGAAGACAGATAGTTGTAACATAAGGTTTGTGTAGACTCAGCATGTTGTGTTTTACCTCAGGAGGAGGCCTCAAGCATGACTCCAGGACACTTTTGCTCCCGAGAGGGCCGATAGTCTGCGTAGCAAATTATTTCCTCTCCTGTTCATCCTAGCAGAAAATAACTTCTTCTGTTGTCTTTGTTGGACAACGTAGGACGAAGGCGTGTGCCAAATGACTACACTTTTCTGGATGAAAACTGCACTTACACTAGCAAATAAAGGGAAGGGAGGGACAAATGGTGAGACAAAAGTGGAATGGGAAATGCTCTTTTCCTCTGTTCTCCAACGAAGGGGGAGCTTGTCCATGTTGGCCCCTGGGAGTCCTGTCCTTATGTCGGGTCTGGCCATGAGCTAGGAAAATGCCAGCTGGCATGGATCAAAAACCTGCCAGTGAGTATGTATGTATGTAGCGTATGAGCAGTATGTATGTAGCGTATGAAGGCATGGCCCCCGGTCCGAGGTGCAAGCAGAATTGTTTATTACAGCAAACAGGCAGCTTATATAGTACTATTGTACCTTCTTTCCCAAGCTACACACCCCTGCGACCCTCAACTGCCAGGCGGGTGGAATTCCCCTCAATCGGTCGGGCCCAGACATTGTTCATGGGTCGTTAGGACTTGCTCATGGGCCTTCCCCTGCCAGTGTTCCTGCTTCTTCTGTTCCTTCTTCTGGTCTCTGCTTCTTCCACAATCCTGTTCGCTCACATATGTACAGTCACAGACATCAGTCAGGCTTAAACTCATACTTTCTCTGGCCCTATTTAGTTTATTAACATGGATATGGCCATTGGCTGAATGACAACATGAGAACTGGACCCTAAATCTGGGAGCAGATTTCTCTTTCGGATGTCTTCCCCATATACACAGTCTGACCTTAAATGTAGCTGTTGAACTTTGGGACCTGATTACAACACACTTACTGCAGGGTGATAACTTTGTCTGTAGGCAAAGGTACCACATGCAAGGGAATTGCTCACGCAACCAGGAAGAAGTCAGTCCTGACAAGACAGGATGCCAACCTAAGGACTGAAATGATAAATCAAAGGAAATGGGAAGGAGACAGTGAATGGTAGATATGATATTGCAAAGATCATAACATTATAAATTATGTCAGATAAGGATATTGGTTGTTAGTACAGTTTGCATTAATATACAAGGAAGTATCTTCTGAGTAAAAAGACACCATTTAGTTATAGCATTATTTATGTGGTTAATACTGTCATTCTGTCCTTTGAGCAACTTACATTAGGTTTCCAAAACTCTTTGGATTATCAGTTTTAAAACTTATGATAAGTATTGTGGAAGGTATTACTAGCGAGATATTTAAAGGCATTTAAAATTTAGTTTCAGAAAAGGCTGGAAGAAATATTCTGAATCAGAACTAAAAAGAAAAAACTCTCTATCAATTTTCTGGGACAAACCTGTTATTTCTCTTTAATTTTTAATATTTATTTTTAACCCAGGAAAGACAAGCAGTAGCAGAGAAAAGACAAACTAGCAGCAGACGCAGCAGTGCAGGAATAGCTGCCAATACAGTTTAATTGGGCCAAGAGCATCACCCTAGGGTGACCCTATCAGCACCAAACAGCAGAGTTTATTTTAGCTGCTGTGGTTGTAACACTCATGGCTAGTTTTGTGTTTCACAGGAATTCCCTTTATTACAGAATAACCACAAGCCATTATGAACAAACACCTCAAATACTAATCTACAAAAGACTAATCTGATGATATGATAGTCAGCTTCATCAGAAAAGAATCTGACTGATATGACAGTGAGCTTCATCAGAAAAGAATGGCAGCCTCCTTTTTATAAAACTACTCTGTATATGTCACTTTCAGTAAAATATATGGTTTAGCTTATTATGAACATAGGTTTTCCTTCTCCCTGTCCAAAAATCAGGAACGGTATTAATCCCTTCACATTAGCCTTGGATCAGTACGTTACCATTCAATTTGAACTTTCAAAGTGAGAGTGCAATGTTAGGAAGTACAGCAATAACTCCTGAGGTACGGGTGTATATGTATACACACACACATACATGCAAAGAAATGCACATGCATTTATGTGAATATGTTTTATCTGAGTAAACAAGCGTATCACAAATCTCCAACCCCTATAACAGCACAGAGCAGAAGAATTCAGTAAGCTCATTTGAATGTTGCGGTTTTTCTTCCATAGATGATGCCTTCCTTTACATGTCTCCTCTTTGGACTATAATACGCAGGTAGGATTTTTCATTACTACCAGCCAGAGAAGTAGCTTACATGGATTTTCCTTTTGTAATTTCTGCCCTGCTGAAACATGTTTCCTTGCCTTGTCGTACAGTAAATCTCAAAGTGAGACCCCCAGCTCCTACAACAAAATCACTATATAGTGCAGTAGAAATCAGGCAGACTGATGTTGTAGAAAGTGGGATGCCAGCAATGACCCATCTGACCAGACTAATCTGCCTGCTCCAAAACTGACAAAGGATATGAAGTTGTTCAAAGAGAAGTCTTCAAGAACTAGCAAACCTCTTCTTTTTTTCACATTTTTTCACATCCTTTTTAAAATGTTACTTGTCTAACTGATGTCAGAAGGGTCATAATGAATACTGCTATTAAAATCTTTCCCTTCTTAAAAGGAACAAAAAGAAACCAAGATATTACCTATGTCAATGTCACAATTCTCACAGAATCTCTACTCATTAACATGGGCTTGCTATCCAGCTCAACTCTACTACTATACACGATGCTGAGTAGACTCTTACTCCTCAGGTTGTTCATTTGGAATCTGTGAAATTGAAGAATAAGTTTATAACTCGTTGTCAGAAGACATATTATAGTCTTAAGCCTGGGCAAAAAATCTCATTTCGGGAAGTGCTGTATGCATTCACATCCACCCAACTCCGCATGCTACACTTACACAAACACAGATATATTGAAGGGAAGGTAAACAGAAATGTGACCTTGTTTTACTTTCAGCACACAGAATTACTGCAGCACTCCCCAGGGATGGAGCACATGGAGCAGAGCACTTCTTCTGTCTTCACATTTGCATTTTCAGGACAGCTCCCCAATACTTCAAATGAGTTCTTTATGATCAAGGCTAAATTAATTTAGTCAGAGGTTTTGAACATGAGTTCTCACAAGAGAGGTCAGGCATAAACAAAGGTATTGACTGTTGTCTCCATAAGCTCTAAGACATAATTTAAGAGAGCTGCACTGTTTTAAGGGTCCACTGATAAAGGCTCCATGTCCCCAGGGTCCTGTCTCAAACATTAGTATTACTGAATAACTACAGGAGAATAAAATCAGAACAAGCATATGTGCTCATTCATCACCTCCCCAATACTCTCCCAACATCTGTTTTCATCTCAGGGGATTTTTTCAATCCCATGTAAGCTCCTTGCCCCCATAAGGCCTTTTGGTGATGAGCCCCATAGATCTGTTGTCCAGGAGGAACAGGAGGAACCACCTCCTGTTTGATTCAAGTCCACTTCCCCTTAGCTCCATAGGATGGTCCATCAAGTAACTTAAACAGACTGACTGTGTTACCTGTCAATCACCTCACACATCATTTTTGATCTTCTTCATAGATCAAAAAGCAAAACAGAATTTAAACAGTGGGTAGGTTTTGGATTTTCTTGGGAGGAGTAGGAAGAGGAGGTCACACTTAACTTTGGTTCAAAAATTTCTTTGTATCTGTGTTGGTAGTAAAACCTTAGAATAGCAAAAGAAAGCAGTATTTCTTCCCTCAGTCAATAATCTGGCAGATTACATAGGGAAACCTTGCAGCTTCTGTAAGGTTTACTGTTCTTTTCTCAGGAAATTGCCCCATTGCTTGCTGAAGACAATATAGAATGGAGGTCCTATTCATAGGATAAAAAAAATTCACACTTTTTTTAAGGCAAGAAGGTACTACTTCATAACCTCATGTTGGCCTACAAGGTACCAGGTATAGGATTTCTTCTTTTCTTTGAAGAAAATAACTTGTTTGATTAAAGGTCCTTTTCCTATGCTGGATCAGTCCTTCATGGCATTCCTAGTGCTTTCTGGTGATCTTTACACATCTAAGGTAATGTTCATATGACAGAACTTTTTTTAAGATGTCATACCTACAAGTATCAACTAATAGCCTAGTGATTATTATAAATGGTCTCATCACCAAACATGAACCATTTGTGAATTTGAAATCCACACTTACTACATTGTCTCACAATGAGCATCATGGACTGCCTGCACAGTTCTCTGAGCCTGTGCGCATTCTACCTGTAACTGTTGAGTAAGCCTTTGAAAAAGATTTGTTTTCATTACATTTGTGGTATATTAGTCAAATGCGCATCCATTTCCTGGCTTGAATCCTTGGCTCTATGTCATAGTATGAGGGTATCCTAGAAAATAAAGATGCTTATCTGAAACATATTTTCATATTTTTCAGTTGCGACATCTTTTTTCTATCAGAAATGAAGCCATATGGATGGCATACTCCATAGCTTTGGGTACCCTACAGTTGCTTCATACAGAATAGTGTGATGCTACACAAAGTCATGTTGGCTCTGGCGTATGAGCTCTGTGTCAGTTCTGGATAAGATCCCAGGAATACACAGCACATTAGGATGGCACATGCTGGACTTACATTTAGCTATTGTTTCTAGACACACCTCAGACAAGTTTGATGATTTCCTAAACAAGCCATGGAAGAACACTATATTAACTGCCCTGACTTAGATAACAGCTGATCACAAAATTAAAGAGCAACAGTATCTTCTGTAGAGTGTTCCTGCCATAATCACATGAAGAAACCAAAGTCTGTGTCAGCAATACTTAAATTTGCTGCACTGGAGAAAAGACCAATCTTGAAATAGATATGAGCAACATCATTAGAGAAAATAGAAAGTAATTAGAAATGATAACTGAATGAATGATAACTGGAACTGCCTAAGAATATTTTATTAAATACTCAGCAGACAAAGGACAACTTAAAAAAATAATAAATCAAACTAATTTAGATGACATTACCAATAACTTTAAAATTTAACAAAATGGAAAAAAGAAAAATACAAATAATAAATGTAAATCAGAAAACGGGATTTGTAGAAAATGGTTAAATGAATTAAAGTAACTCCTGGAAAAATCTGAAGTCAACAGAGATAAGAGCAAGAAAACAGAGAGGACTTTTTAGAAACAAAATAATTCCAAAGGTGTCATTAGTGCATTAGTTCGTTATTATGGCTGGTGGAATTCTCATTAATAATGGTAACACCTTAGGAAAGGCACAAGTGTTCAGTAAATAAATCTCTTATGCCCTTGGGAAGATCTTGATGAGATTTGGATGGCGATTTTTGTTTCAGACGTTAGTAAGGAAACATGGAACACTAGTTTAAAAGACATGTGTAGGATCAGCAGCTCTAGAAAATTTATATGAAGACCTTTTAAATAAATATAGAAAGGAGCTATCCAGACTGTCACTGTCCATTTTTTTTTTACATTAGGGACACCATGAAAGGTCCAAAAGACCACATACTTGAATGATATAACCTAAGCAACGGTATGACTGTAAGACTGAAATAAGTGTGCAAAACAATGTAATGAATAAGATGGGACTTGATGAATAAAATACTGATGTTTCTGCCAGCACCTGACTTAGTAATGCAACATATTCTAATTAAATTAAAGGAATAGGAAATGGACATGTCAAACTGAAAAAAAAAAAAAGGATTAAAAACTTACATTCTGTTACATTTCAAGACTTGCTACATAATTTCTCCTAAGTATTGGGGATTTTTGTTATATCTTTACACTTAAGAGAAGTTTTATAAGTTACTTAAACTAAAACACAAAATCACTGTTGATAAAAGGTGACACATTATGAAAATAAATAATGCAGATGACAAAACCCAGATTTTGTTTAATAAGTACCAAGCAGTTCAGGAAATATACCCAGAATCAGACAATGTAAGAGGTAATCCAAGGAAGAAGTTTCTTTGAATATATCTGGTATCTAAAGTCTGAGAGAGATTCTGAATTTCCAGATGCACGTGCTGGCCCCTGCCACATCCCGACTTCCCATTAGCATGCTATCTGGATATGCACCAGCCATTTCCCACATCCCTGTCTCCATGTAGATGAAATCTAAGCACGCGATCTTGTTATCCAAGGAGCAAGCAGGATCTGGGGTGTCTCCTGGTGTTCTCTTGCAGGTAAGCTTAGATGGGGCCTTTGAAAAGGAATTGCTGATGGTAGAGGCAATTGCGATGGTAGGGTCAAAAAGGTGATCCTTGGGTGTATAATTACAGAAGGTGAAGCAGCAGCAGAGAGGTCAGGTTGCATCCGCATTTGGCAACAGTGCAGCCTCTATTGGAATGCTAACTCCTTTCGTCTGAGAACATTTCAGGGATGTTATAGATTGCAAAGGCCTCACAGGAAGGTTCCAAGGATATACAAAAAATGGAAATTTTTCACTGTAAAAGTCAAAAGATGATCAATCTGACTTAAGGAACTGAAGGACAAAGCATTACTTGATCACATTATATATATATCTTATTAAATTTCTGTTGCCCACATAGAGCACAACTTTAAAAAGAAGTCTCTTGAATCCATAAAACCAACTCACAATGAAATTAATAGTCAGAATTTGAAGCTAGACATGTTTGGCTAGTTTTTGAAAGATGGTCTTCAGGTGGAAGGGAAATTAATTCATGGATTCTTAAGTATAGGGGAAGTCATAGTAGGTGGTCACAGTGGGGCTACATATGGATCTTTGTGTATGAAACAGCTTTAAAACAGGTTTGAAACAAAAATTTGCTAGAAGAGCTCCTTCTATTCCCAACCCTTTCACCTGCACGTGACAGGTCATGTGTTGCAAAAATGACCATTTATTCCTTTGCAACTTCCCCCAGTCCTCATCTACAGTACATTGCATATAACCTTGCACTAATAACCTTACTTAAATTTACCAGATAGCTTAGCTAGTGTTTGAAAGGAAATTGTCAAAAAAAAAGAAAAAAAGAAAAAAGTGCAATACAAATTCTATCTATTCTACTTTAATATGTCAGCAAGTGTAAGGAAAAACACCACATGTGAACACTACATCTTGGTACTTGACTAGTTAGAAGTAATTTTGCATATATTATCATAACATAGCAACAAACCTATACAAAATAAATTATATACGTAGATAAACTAGATATCAGAACCAGATATTCTTATCTGTCAGATAAGAATAAATCTTTCTAATGTCATTTTCTGAAAATTCATGAAGATACAAACAAAACTGTCTACTTCACTGATAATACTATTTTCTTGAGTCTATCTAGACAGAACTAGTTTCAATTATAGCATTGCTCAGGAAATTTAGAATATGGGTAGCTTTCACACAGCATGTATTGTATGATTAACTCATATTCTACAATTTTGCTGCATTAGCAAAACCAAATGTGCTAAGATTGTTTTAACGTGAGAATGACAAACTGGTCATTTGCATGATATGAATGTCCCCTGCTAATTAAATAAGTATTATGCAGAAACAAAATAACCTGAAATGTACTGCTGAATCTTGTTAAATAGATATGCATCCTTATATTCCATTAATTGTTTTTCAAATGAAGATTTACAGTGGTGCTTTTTTATTTATTTTAAAATAAATCTTCGAGATGGGAATATCCTGCAGAAAGTCAGAGTAGGAGGAACAGGAAAGATCATGGGCTAGAACTAAAGCAATCTTCTGAGCAAAGCTATTTTCATGGCTTAATTTTCTCTTCTTAGTTATTTGACAGCTTCCAAAAATTTGCTATCATCAATAGGAAAATGGATTTTTTCAAAATCAGTTAGAGCACATTTTCCTTAAGAGAGCTGAACATGAGGAGAAAGAACCCAACAGTCTAAACAGGCTGCTACTGCTGTTGTTGTATATAAAATACATAATCGTAACAATAATATTTAAAATATGTAATTACAAGTGGAAGAGATTGCCTATTTCTTTACGTTTATACAAGTGTTTGGAACTGAAGCAAAAATAACTGATAGGGGAGAAGTATTCTGTTTTGTTATAATGTGGATATTTTTTCCCATAATAGTTATCTACCCTGTACTTATCATGAAAGTTATAAATACAAAAATCATTGAGCTTTTTAAAGTTTTCCATATGTTTTCCCACACACGTTGGAAAAAGATCACAGCACTTGAAGTTCAATATTTTATTTTAAAGCTGAAATATTTTCAGAAAATTAGTCAATGCAGCCTGATTTACTGAGAGACCAGGCAACACCAAGTCCTGACCCATTTACTGAAAAAGTATCGCTGCTATCCGTACCACGGAGAAAATCTTGCTGCCTAGTTCTTGTGGTAGAACTGCCTTGTGTCCCTGTTGTCTTTATCTTTTTGTTCACTTTACAGTGGATCTTGGGAACAGAGTAATTTTCAAGCTTGAAGCAATCAAGAAAACAGCAGCCTAGAGTGAAAAACAAACCAAACTGACAGTAGAATAATGAATTGCAGGATCAAAGTGTATATAGGAATCATTTTTCACCGCTAAAAATTCAGTCACTTCCCTACTGCATTGGGGAAAGTGTGCAATAACACTGCAAACCGTTTTGGAAAAAAAGAGAAGATACATCATATACAGATGCACTCATAGAATGTAGGGAAAGACAAGAAGTTTAAAAGCAGCACAAAATCAGTAAGTTTAAGGAACTATCACCTAAGGGAAGAAGATCACTGTGGAATCCACTGATACAAGACACTGCTTTTATTTCTGTGTCAACCCTAGAGCATAACTCAATATATAATGCTCTAACAAGCTACTTTAAATATAAGAAACAATCTTACTCTGCACCATGGAACTGTGTAGAGAAGATCTGAGATGGCAAGGGAAGGAAGGAAAATATTTTATTCTTATCTTCCCCATAAACATTAAGCAACCATTAAATGTAATCAAACTCATCATGTTATATCTTCAGGTTGCTCAACAAAATCACATGCCTCTCCAAGAATCATGGTCCCTTAAACTCAAAAAGACGTATTCAAATGTATATTCCCTCCAGTGTAATCCTGCCCTTTATTTTGCCCGTCTCAGTTTAAACATGACTCTGGACATTTGCTCTTACAGCAAATCATCATCAGGCATACATTACCAGTCTGCTTCTATTGAAAATATATGCCAAATTCTGTGACAGAAAATACTGTATAGTTTGAATTAACCTCAAGATGTGTGACCTGGGTTCATTTCTGCAGTGCAGAATCACTGTGCAATCAATGAAGCAAGTCACTTAGAAGTGTGCCAAACTAGAGGCAGAAGAACTGACAACTGACTTGACAGTTAATGGACCATTTGGATTTGCCACTGGCAGGCCCAGAAACAGAGGCACATTAGTGATGGAAATACTTTTACAAAATAGGGAAAGGAGAAAAGAAAAGCAGGTCACTGCCCACATGTTAGAAAATCATGTATCACTCCACATAATACGCTAATCCCTGGTAAAAATCCTAGTTTTGCTTCTTTTTCCACTTTCTTCATTTATACAAGAATGAAACAAATACGACCAAGTGAAAACAGTAATGTTTTATACTCCCTTTGTGTTGATGTAAATACCTTTGTGGTGGAAACTCACATTCCTGGTATTAAATAGAATAACACATGTGAGAGCAAACTAACCAACAGGAGTTCATCCACTCACAGATGAAAGGCTGAGAGCATGCCTGATAAGAGTGGAAGGGAAAAAGTGAAAAGCAGAATAAAAAGGTAGGTAAGTGGACACAGTCGAGTTTTCTGACTGCAGAAAGCACCTTCAAAGAGCCTTAAATGTCCTTCAATCGCCCCTGCTCCCCACAGTCTTCCTACATCAGAGAAAGCAGAATTTTGTACTGTGACTACAGTTCTCAATAATGCTCAGTGTGCTTTGTAGAAGGCAGTTTTGCTTGTCTTTTGTCTAAAGATATCATCCTGCATATTATTATCCTTTTCACATTAGTGGAATTAAGTAGTTTTCACATTTATTATATTTTGCACAGCAATGATCAATAATCGCTTTAATGCATAATTTTGAAAAGTGTGTTGTTAAAAAAAATATGCCGCTGGGTTTTGGTCACAGCTCAGCGACATCTGATCAGGCCAGATAACAGCCTCTGAATGGCTGTCAGATTGCAGATATCTGAGATTTCCGAGCAAAACTGTGATCAGCATGCAGGTCCATTAATCTACTCCTTTCCATTCTTTTCATATGTCATATAATAATGGTAATGAACCAGGAAGTGAGTATTTATAGACTGCACAATAGACATAAACAATTTATCATTTTCTGTTTAATTAAAGAACAACAATAAAAAGAAAATGATCCATAACAGTCCAGAGTCTGCCGCAGGATTCAAGATTAACACGCAGCTAAATGACTGTGGGGCCCACAGTGACCTCCACAGATGAGTACCAGGAGACACAAGCAAGAAAGTAAAAATTATACAAGCAGTGCTGGTGCAAATTTGAGTTATGATAAAGATGTTAAATAAGTATAACTTACAGTTTGAGAACTAATCAAAACAGGAGAAGGAAAGAGATAAAGAAAAAAAAATTGGCTTTTTAGAGCAGTACATCCTCTGCACGCACACAGAAGCACTCACACGTGTGCACGGACAATTTTGTGTGAAACAAATTAACCACTGAAAAAAAAATATCATCCTACCACATAATTAGCAAACAATTTAATTGCAGGCACGAACCTGCTCTTTCTGGCAACACCCTCCACTCATGTTCTTAATTGGGCTTGACTGTGCTCACCAGCAGAGCCAGAAGCGAGGCGTGGGGCAGAGCACAGCGAGACTCTCTCCAGGAGCATTGTCCCGGTGCCTACACCCCTTTTTGCATCTGGACAGTGGCACTCGCTGCCACACGTTGGCATGGGATCACCTCAAACAGCCAGGGGAATGCATTCTGTCTCTGTTCTTCTCAGAAACATAACGTTTGATTTTTTTTCCCTCAGGAGATACCACCATAGCAAGAGCAAAGGCTTAAACTGCGTTTCTTCCCGCACCTATCGGCTAAGCTGTACTTTATTCATAGCTTGTGCCAAGTAATGAGACTATAAACTCATGCTGCATGTGAATGCCCAGTGCAGCAGCCATTCTTGAATGGAAAGAAGCCCCAGGAAATTTCACTTCTACATGAACTATATTTACCTTTTAAAAAGCGTGCTTTCTCTCAAGCTCGGCAGCGCGGAGGAAGTGATGGAACAAGCTGAGGAAGGGAAGAGCGTGTTACTTCTGTAGACATCCCTCAGCTTGCAGCCTGCCCTTGGCACACAGGAGCTGTGATGTGCCACGTCCCAGAGTCTGGAACTCAGGGCAGCCAAATTCTCAACAGCAAGGCTGCTGCTTTTATTTGGCTTTGTGCACCCAGTGAATATTGGTTCCTAATTCTGCAAAGGACTGGTCTTAAAATTTAAGAGCAGTCTCATAAAGAATCAAGAATTTTCCTGAGTGTCAGAATTACTTCATGTCTCAGCCTCCTTACCTGTAAAATGGGATTCAAAAGACAAAATAGGTTTCAAAGGCAAAATTCTTCAGTGAACATCCACAGTTAAGCTAACAGTAGCTTACCATAGATATTACTTCTCCTCAGCTGTGCGCAATGTAGAAATAGCCAGTTTTCAAGTATCTCAATTTGCAGACAACCCTGCAATAATAACTAGTTTCTCCTGCTTTCAATACTGTTTTACTTTTTTATCAGGCTTTAACTGAAATCTCATTACATATGTCTGTCGCCAGCCATTCAGAAGTGTTCTTCTTTTCTTCTGTGTTACTTTTTTGTATCCACACAATAATTTGCAGATGGACTTCACACCTCCTAAAAACAGATGCATGAAAGTTAGTTGTCTGGTTTAAGACTTATCTCTAGCAAGTGAAATAAGTGAGCCACATCCACGTAAGTGGCTTGGTTTACATATCTGGCATACCTACCTTAGAATGGCAGAATCACTTTCTGCAGAGGTTTTCCTCTCACCAGTGGCTATATAAAATGTAAATACCACACTTAGGTGACTTACCTTGCTTCTTGAAGCAGCTGAAATTAGTTTGTGATTCATCTTCCCAATGGCTTCAGCTTGTAAATCATTTGTGTGCTGTTCTCCTTTGTGATTCGTGCCTACGATCCTCAACTGGTCATCTGGGGTTATCCCTAAAGCACACAACAGATGATCCTTCTACAGTATATTTGGGCTTTCTCACTATGAAAACAAAAAAGGGCATGAGGGAGTAGGGCCAATGCTGATATACAGTAGGATCTTGTGCAACACTTAAGGTAACTGAATCCAAGGAATCTATCCAGGCCCCACAATGGAAACAGATATGACACACCATATATGGGAAAATAATTCATATCATGTGTCTTTACCTAAGAAAAAGAAAGTTAAATAACAAAAGACAAATTATAAACTTCTGGCTATAAGCACTCATACTTGATCAGATCATGCATGATTATAATCCTGGGAATCTGTGAATGTTTCATACTCCAAACTAGATTAATTGAGATATTTACAAAACACCACCAAATAGATTTTGTCATAAAGATAGGAAAGGCTCTGTAATCATTAATACAAAATGTTACCTAAGGATTATGGTTGGACTCGATGATCCCAAGGGTCTCTTCCAACCTAAATGATTCTGTGATTCTGTGATTTGATCATTTTCCATTTCTCTCCCTTACCCTTACCTCTTCATTAATAGCATTGTGACTTCATCTGTAAACAGGGAGAAAGCTCCATAATGACTGCAAGACAGTAGATGACTGGAAAATACTGCTTCGATAATAGAAGAACATTAGAGGTTTTGTAAATGCAGCTACATTTATCAAAACACAATGGCTAATGGCAAAATTGTGCCCATTTAAAGATACCCCATTTTTCTGTCAGTGATTATCACCCCACAGAAGTGGGCATGAAATTGAGCATAAAGCTGTACTCCCCTCAACAGAGTTCACAGTCTGTCAGTTTACTCTATAACCTTAAAGACACCAGATTGAGAACTGCAGCATAGGAGATTTTCCTGACCTTATTTTGGCACAGGACATAGAGACTTTAAACTGACACAGATCATCTACCAAAGCTCATCTGCCGGACTGCTCAGACATACTGCTTTTTTCTCTTTTACTCCTAGGGTACACATCCGTGGCAATGGCCATCCATCACTATTCCAGATAAAATAAAAGAATAATTTTTTAAAAGCAATAGGTTCATTAGAATTAAAAGACTCACCCGTTATAGAGATGCACATACCTTTATTGAAAAAGTTCCAACTAAAAAATTGATTTTAAGAGGGATTGTATCCTGAATCTCCCAGTGCCCAATGTGTATTAACATAAATCCCATTTTCCTTAGTTTGCACTTGATTGACACAGCTCGGTATAAGAGTTCCCTTCCGCTTTTCAGTATTTAATAGTTAGGAATTGCACACCTCTTCAGAATTTCTCCAAAGGACTATGGGGGGAGGGGGGAGGAACACACTCTTTCAGATGGAGCCCTCAATTACTCTGTGAAGAGAATTGGCTAGTCTCACCAGGCTGGGAGAGAGTAAGACGTCATCTTTAAAATGTGGATCCTCAGTCTTTATTAGCTCCTGGCGAGCACTCCCTAGCTGGAGCAGCCCCCCATGCCCTATGTGCTTTACCACAGTCCTCACCAAGCATTTAGATGAAATATTTTTGTTCAGAAAATGAAAAGCTGTTAGGAAAGTTTCTGCCTGGATGAAACACTGGGGAGACAGGGTGTTCTTATTGCACATAGACTTTTGCTTTCCACAACTTTACATGGACAGGAATCTGGTAGTGGGTGCAGGGTGAGGAAATAAGTTTCTATCCTCAGAAACCTTATTTTTGGAAAGTTTGTTCTGCAGAATGGAGAAATAGCAGTATGAAATAATATGATCCTGGTATTACCAGATTGATTTTTTAAAAAATAACAAATCAAAACAAAAAAAACCCACACCCAAAACCAAAAAACAACAAGCCAAACCACTAAAACCCCACAACGACAACACCAAAAAACCCCCCAACAGTAACTTACTAGTAAAAATATCTCTATATATTTAATTTTTAACCCCAGTCTTCAATATAAACTCCTGCAATTAACACAGTATTCCTTTATAATAACTCTCTCCCCTTTTTTTCCTTTGGTCTGTGGATTTTCGTCTTTAATTTTTATAAACAGAAGAAATGCAAAACTGTGTGCTTTATATACATAAAAAGAGGTTTCAGCAAAGCATAATTAGAGCAGAGAAGCAGAACATGCAAATAAATTTGTATTCAAATACGGTATAGTCAATGTGCTGCCTTCAGATTTCTGCCTTTCCTAGTTTCTAAACTCCAGGAAGACTGTGCAAGCTGAAGCACTATCTTTCCCCAGCGTGCTGCTGCTCCTGTTACATAAACAGTACTTGGCCGCTTTCTTCCGTAGGAGCATCTGCTCAGCTGACGGTCCCCAGTGTACCAGCTTTGTTTTGTCCAAGGCACCAGTGATGAGTAATGGATCTGGCTAATCCTGATGATGTATGATGTAATTGTCAGAGGGGTTTAATTACCAGAACATTACATGTGGGATTATTCCCTAGTACAGTTTTTAGTTCACTTACAGACAGTTCGAAATTTGCAAGACCGGTGATAAGTTGCAGTTACCCAACCAGCCGTCGTATTAACACATCTCCCCTACCGTGTTTAGAAGTACAGACAGAGCGCAGAAGCTCAGCTTGTTACTTGCAAAAGTAAATGTTCTATATCATTCCATAAAACTATCATCAGAGCACTTTTCAATCTAACATAAATCCAACTCTCCTATCAGAAGTTAAAATAAAAATGTTTATAAAATTTCAAAATCACTAGGCAATCAGGCAGGCAGTAAAAGTTTTTCCTCTTCAGTGAAAGTGATGATTAGTCAGTGTTAGCCCTCTACCAGTGCTTTTAAGGTTTGACCCTTGAACATCATTTTTCTTTGTCATAGGAGGTCCTCAGACTGAGAAAGGACTGAGAAAGTGACATTGCTCTCTCCCTGCTCTGTAACAGCACATAAAAGGTGCCATCCTTTTTTAAGCTATTGTGGGATGTGGTGATGACTGTCATCCGCAAGAAACAGAGGAAAAGGCAACACCAGCTCTTTAGTGAATACTCACACACAGGTCAGTGTGGTGCTAGGTATTCAGTTGGGAAACTGGCAGCGCTGAACCCTCTGGGTTCTGATGGGTGACTGGGACCGTTAGAAAATGAAAAAAAGAAAAGAAAAGAAAAGAAAAGAAAAGAAAAGAAAAGAAAAGAAAA
>JAOXJM010000023.1:100903780-100915995 GCA_026413425.1 Tringa solitaria | reverse complement strand
TTCAGCCGCAACAAAATGTAGAAGAACCTCTAATACTTTTCTACAGCTTTATACTGATGCAAATGATTGTATAAGGTGATGATTATGAAGAGATGGTGACCATGAACTCCACAGCCAAGTAGGATTCCCAACGTAACCTCTTGAGTTTAAGAACACAACAAAAAACTGGTAATTGCTGGGCTTGCTGAAGAGATGTAAGGCAAGTGCTGTCCTCAGACTCTTATAGTAATAATCCTAGGTAGATGAGGAGTAATAATAAATAAATCCCAAACACTTCATTTCATAAAGAAGTGGTTTGTTGCCAGATTAAATAAAACCAAGTAACAGAACAATATACATTACATATAGGACAAGTAGCTTCTTGTTCACAACCTCTTTGGCTGGGTTTCCAATTGCAGGGCAAGAGGGATTACTGTGACTGGCACAATAGTTCTTTATCCTTCCGACCCCACCTTACTTGTGCGTAAACTCTCTTCTTATAAGACACTAACTTCCATTAAGCACTGTATACCTAGCATGCAACTCACAGTGCTTAAATATCCTTGAAAAGCAAAAATATAAGTAAAATATGTATTTATTTCTTGAAAATATTCTGTCTCTGTAACAACTTGTTCATGACAGTATCACTCATACCTTTGTGTCACATTACTCTCACCCACAGTGAACAGGTACCTGACAGTAAACATCTACAAGTATGGGAAGAGAGCATTGTTTGTTGGTTTGATTTTGGTCAGCCAGGGGTTTGTTCTTGTTTTTGTTTTTCATTTTAAAGGATCTGAAATGCTTTGAAAGCTGCAGACAACCCATATAAATGGTGGTTTTATAGCTATTTCCCATGGACAGTCGCAAGTGTTTGAAGGTACAAAGTCTGCTGATGCTGGAGACCTGTGTCAGATAAAAGGCCTTTGTCCAGACTGCCTTTGTCCAGACTGCCTACCCTGAATCATGCCTTGCATGTCCTGCAAGAGTGCTTGCTGGTTGGCAGAAGCCAAAGCCAAGCCAGAGGAGATGTTAAAAATTTAACAGTAAGGACCATCACATGTAATTTAAAAAAACCCGTATCTTAGCTGTGGTTCTATTTAACAGTACCCCAGAAAACAGCATAAATCTAATCCTTGATTTGAAATTGAAGGTAATACTCCATGTCCACCATGTGGACCCACCACAATGCATACTGTGGTACATGAATTTATTATAAGGGAGATAATATATAAGATATAATATATAGGTGAGATAATATATAATATACATATTATTTTAGGGGAGACGTTTGTGGAGTAGGGTAGATGATTGGACTTGATGATCCCAAGGGTATCTTCCAACCTAAATGATTCTATGATTCTATTACTGCACGTTTGGAGTGCTACTTAATAGAAAGAAGAGGAGATACCATTAGGAATAACTAAAATTTTGTGTTCTGGGTTGTGTTTGTTTGTTTTAATAAACCAAAAGTTTAGTCTAGCCGTACTCAAAATGAACTGGGCCATAGTCCAACTAGGTCAAAAACAACTTAAAATTCCATGCTACAACGCCATATTCATCCACCTGTGACAAATATTTTAGAACAAATATACTGTTTTTACACACAAATGCTTTGCTACTGATCAGTATTTAAATTATTAAATTTCATTTCATATGGAGTGGAAATGAATGCAGAACTGCCTTTAAGTGTGTAGCAGAAACAAGGGAGAATTAAAAATATTAACATAAATCCTAGTGTTTTATATAGACCTTTAATACAAAGGCAGAAGAAAGTCTCTTGTTTTATATTCTGTCCTGGGATCACTGCCGACTGTCAGACTTCATGCCTTATGCCAGAGTTTTGTTCAGAGTGTTTTCTCCCTGCAACAGTAGAAGAGCTGCACTGTAGCTAAACTTTTGCATAATTATTTCAAAGAATGAAGCAGAATTTAAATTACTTGCACACTGTATTTTCTGAGGGGCTAACTGTGTATTCAGTTGGAGGCATTAAATAGATACAACCGCATCTAAAAAGAATGCTTTTTCCTGTGACCTCAGCCGTCAGAAGAAGAAAAACACAGCTGGGAGCAGTATCACAAAGCAGACGACCTAGAGGAAGAGAAGGCTGCAAGCTGTGCCTCAGTAGGGCACGGACAGCTGCAGAAATGGAGCTGTGAAGCAGCCGGTTGGAGAAAGCCAAGCCAAGCAGTAGCGTCGCTATGATAAAGCTGTGGGAAGCTTTTTGAAGCTCTGACACGACTCCCCAAGCAGCGTGGTCAATTGAAAGAGAAGCCCTGCCCAGGGCACAGTGGCCCGTGGAAGCTCTGGGGAGGAGAGGTAAAGAGTGTGCACGCCAAAGGGCAGGAGACAGCTGGGCTACAGCAGGCATTGAGAGCAATCACTAACTGCCTGCTGACCCAAACGGCAAAGAAGCAAAGCCAGGGCTATGCTCAAATTTAGGGTAAGTAAAGGTTAGTAAGTCACTTATGCAACTGGTATGAATGACATGTGAATGCTACGGGATAATAAGAAAAAAAGTGAATTAAACTTTATTTTTTTATTTTTTTTTATTTTTTTGTTGGGAAATATATTTCCACAGGAGACTGTTAAAGGAGACTGGATAGGGAGACTGAATATGCTTCTGGCAGGAAACATGTCAAACTCAGCAGGGCGGCATGTTAAAATGAAGCAGCACTTCTCTCAGTATCCTAAGAGGAGACCTAGCCCTGAGCTGACAGCCAGACTCCAGTTATAATCTGAAAGCCAGGCTGGCTTTCCCCTGTGATTGCTGCAATGGTCCTTCCTATTCCTATAACAAAAAAAAAAAAGGAGAAACGCAGAATGCCTTGGTAATGGATACAAACAGAAAGACCCTCCCTGTGACTAGGATGACAGACACATTTGGACTATCCAACTTTGGTAGATGAAGTTATACAGAGACCCGTGGCCGACCTTACGCTCCAACTACAACAGCAGATACATAAAAACATAGCCAAGCTGACCATGCAAAAGGTCAAATCCAATCCTGGGGAGAAATTCAGCATTAACACAATTACTCAAACAAGAAGCTGTAGCTATTCATTCTCCTGTAGTACCATCCCTGCTGATTTCTCTGCCTCATTTACTGTCTAAGCTGTTCAAAGCATATCACTTCAGGGTTTTTTTTTTTGCTGTATATTACGGTGTTAAGAGGACAGCCTGAAAGCCACAAACAATAAAAATAATATATAAAGGGAAAATACAAACACCTCAAAACATTTTCAGGGCCTTTAAAAGTGTAAAGAGTCTTATTATCTTTTAAAATAAATGAAAAACAAGAGGAATTGAAGTGGTTGGTAAAGTACTACAGGCACAGGTTTGAATAAAGCTCAGATGTGAAGAGCCTGAAAGTTGCTGCAGTATAAAGAATACCTCAAGACTCTCCCAAACTCACAGTAGTCTTAGTTCAAATCAATTAAACAGATATGCACATTACAAGAGCTGCTGTTAAAAATTAGCACTAATTTTTGTTCCCAATTGCCAAGTAAAAGAGCAGTCAGAAAAAAATAGACTGTCCTCCTGCCCTACATTTTATGTCACTCTTGGGCCACACAGGACACTGTATATGGATAATATTTGAATGACCTCCCTCTACTTAAAAAAACATTTGGAAATCTTTCAGCTAAAGTTTTGATGGCTCATTATTTAACCCAGGGAAAACTGAAGGCAGGATATGCTAGAGAGGATTTTTCCTCTGGGTTGTTTTTTTTTTTGGATTTTGCTAGAAGGTATCTGAAAATGAGACTTCCCTTGTTTTTTTTCCTTTGAAAAACACTTTATCCACAAAATACAAATAATATTTATAACAAGAAAAAAACTTTTTTTACCTATGAAGTCATGGGTGACATGCTTCCAGCAAAAAAAATTAAACTCCACATTTAGAAAGAAAAAAGAGGTAGATTTAGACTATGTAGTGGCTTGTGTCTGGTATTTTCTTCTCCTTTTTCAGTAGGAACAAATCAAAAGAATCTGCTCTCTTTTTCCCACTCACCGTATTAGCTAATGCCCTGAATATCACTGAAGTTTACAGTATCTGTGAGCAACATCCTCTTGAATGTTAGTCATTATGGATTAGATTTAAAAATAAGGATTTAGAGAATGTAGTTAGACCACCTACAAAATCTGACAAATTTTATTTTTATCCTACTATGGCAACACAGTTCAAGAGAGCCTAGGGGACTTGAGCTAAGTTTGCAACAAAAAAGTTTTTTGGAGCAACAAGACTACACTAGCAGACCAAAACAATCCATGCTGAGTCATCTTTCTTTACTTACAGTGTATGTGTCTTGGAGTTTTACCTAGATGAGATTTAGTGTAGTGACCGGAACCTAACATCTCCATCACATGTGTGATTTGAAACAATCCAGAGGACCAAACAGTGGATCAGACCTTTAGGAGGATTTGCAGTGTATTTGGTGTGCGCTTCAGGCAGTTTTGATTCAGTTTCCTCTGAAAAGAACTGAGTTACTACATTCCAAACACATGTGCAGTTAAGTAAATTCTATTGGGGGATTTGCTTCAAAATGATCCTTCTAATGAGCTCAGAACTACATGCCATGTCAAATCATCTACTTCTGTGGTAGTCAGGTGTGATTCCCCATGCAATCAATAGACAGAAGTAGTCACATAGTCTGAATTATCCTGTTACAGTAGTCTGTTGGAATACAGTCTAGTTTAGGTTTCTTTAGGTTCAAATTTACGACTTTTGCATCCGCACTCAAGCATTATTTAATCATTAAGTGTCTGCAGCTCAGTTTCTGGCATGAAGGTTCTGGGTGGTATTAATGTAGACACCCTCCTTCAGTGTTTCTTAGTGGTTAGCTCGGGTGATCCTGGCTGTGTATGCTGGCTTCTCTGAATCACATTCATACACACCTTTATTTACCGAGATATTTTTCGGGGAGCCAATGCCATTACCTAATGTCTGTGGATTTTTCTGTGCTGATTATGTGCTAATGTCAATTCCTGGGTCGCAATCTTCATGTCTCCTGGAGCACTGGATTTCATTTAAAAGCAACCAGTTATTCTCCTCATCTTCAGACCTTGCAGCTTCTTTAATTCTCCAAGTAGCTATGAGTTAAGTCACATTCTCAGTGGTTAATGCTTCTGCGATTGGCTTTTTTTATTTCCATTTTCTTTCTTAAAGCTATTATAAGTCAAACATCTTATATAATTTAAAAAAAACATATTTTTATCCATTGGCTAAAGATGCAATACCTTTAGCTGCACTTCATATTTTAAGATGCCATCAAGTGAGCAATTGAACTTACCCCATATCCTAGAAAGATTTAGCAAAGCGAAGTTGAAGAATCATTTGGGATTCTTAGTTGATGACTGGGCTTCCATAAAACATTAATCACGGGCTTAACTTGGTGATGAAAGTTTCATGCAAACTCTTCTGAGAAGCAGCTGCCCCACATAAATGGTGCAGTAAGTCAATCTTTTGTACAGCCTTGGAAATGGAAAAGTCCCTTCCATCCCCATGGTGAAAAATAAATGGCAAAACTGATAGGTGTTACAATTTAAGTCATGTTTAGGGAAAAAAATCCACTCTGGATGATGTAATCTAGTGTTATGTCTAATGAATAATGACAGGGGAAGCCATGCCAAGAGCATACTACAGCAGCTGAGCAAGGCAGCCAACGTTTCAGCAGTCTGTCTTTATTAGCATGTAGCCTATTGAAAAACATTTCTTCTGTAGTCAATATATAGAGATGACAGTTTATTTTTTTTTATTTTTTGTATCCCCAAATGGCTAAATATAAGCAAAGTCAAATTGCTTTTAATGGGGGAGGAAGGAACATCCAGTGTCTATTACTTAATCCCATTTTGTGATTATGACCTAAAAAAGAATTGCATTATTTTTTCAGAGGAAAGTGTTTTTACAGATTATATATTACGGGTCCAGGGACTATATCAGACTTCTGAAAAGAGGTCTTTATACCATCAGAGGTTCTGAAGATAATTAGAATTAGTAAAGATTAGAATTGCTGCTAAACTTGCGTATGAAAGGAACACAGCCAAAGACAGACCTTGCGTAGCAGCAGAGACAGACACATATTTCATAAGTGACAAATAATTGCTGCAAATTCTCCACAGTGATCTGACAAACATTTATCTCGGGTCTATAAACTGCATGCAAAACTCGCAACCTTTTCACAGGTTATGTGTTGGCTTTTCCAAACCTAAATGGACTAGCTTTTAGGAGATATATAGTTGTATTTAAAAAGCCTTATTTCACAGAAAATTTTTTGGGGAGGGGGGGCCTTAATGTCATAAGGAAAAAATGACAAAGTTATTTTATATTTGCGGGTGTATGGGGTGGGGGTGCCCAGGTGCCGGCGGCGGCGGGGGCTGCAGAGCAGCCTCTGTGAGGAGAGGCCGGGGCTGCTCTGGGCTGGTTCCAGCCAGTTCCAGCCGACTGCTCACAGGGCATGACTGGGACTCTCAGGCAAGATGGTGGCTTCTCTGTGGAAAATGTGTTTAATAAGGGGCAAAATGCTGCTTGGCAGAGAGGAACAAGGGGGAAAAAAGTGTGAGATACAGCCCTGAGGAACCCAAGATGAGAGAAGGAGGAGGAGGAGGTGCTCCAGGCGCCAGAGCAGAGGTTCCTCTGCAGGCTGTGGAGAAACCATGGTGGAGCAGATAGCCACACTGCAGCCCATGGAGAGGACCACGCCAGATCAGGTGCGTATGCCCCGCCAGAGCTGTGGCCCATGGAGACAGAGTCCAGGCTGGAGCCTGGGAAACATGTGAGAGAGAAGGAGCAGCAGAGAGGAGCTGTTACCGGCTGACCCCCATTCCCCATCCACCAGCGCTGCTCTGGGCAGGAGTATAGGAGTGGATAATGGAGGAGGGAAGCTGAGCTTTGAGGAAAAAAAGGGATGAAGGTGGTGTTTTAATTTATCTCTTGCTCTCTCCCCAAGTCAAGTCTGTTTTGACTGTGGTTGTAATAGGTAAGTGATCTCCCTGTCTTTATCTTGACCCAAGAGATTTTCCACCTTGTTTTCTCCCCCTGTCCTGTTGAGGGAAATTGAGCGAGCGGCTGGGTGGGTATCTGGCAGCCAACGCAGGTCAACGCACCACAGCAAGTATTTCTTTAACTGAATATCCCAAATTTTCTGTGTATTTTTTAAAATACCAGCCTGGATGGAAGTGTATCTGGAGAAATGTTATGCCTTAGACTATATGCCAGGATACAGAAGTAAAAAGGTAAGTGCAGAAATATATATAAAGCACCTCTTGCCCTGTTTTACATTGATAGTAGGTGAGACCTGAAAAAAGATGAATGAATAATGTATCATCGTGCTGAGCTCAGTCAGAGGGTAGGGCTTGAAGCAATCTGAAAGTTAGGACAGGCCAGAAGCAAAATACTTGAATATATGCGCATGTGCACCCCTAGTAGTTTATTCTATACTTCTTATTCAGAGATATACTTAAATGGTGGCCTTTACAACTCGTATTTGAAAACATCTGTGCATTGAATTCTGGTACTCCTATTGACATTGAATCACAGTACAGTTCATGAGTACCCACTGCGAACGAGGTTATTGCTCATCCCAAGCAGGAATGGGCAGATTAACCCACATGGCCAACAAGCTAAACCAGGTGTATTTTGAAATTCTGCTTGCTTATATAAATCAGTTTAACACACTTTCAAAACTGTTTTGACACAATCCAACACATTTGAAGCTATGCTTTAGCTAAGACTTTGCACAGCACAACTACTTATTGTAATGTTAGTCTGAATCTCAACAGGATTTCTCACATTTATTCATCTAACACTATGAGATGTTCTACCATCAAAATGCTGTACAAAGGACTCACACTTTTACACCTGACTCTTAAGGTCAAAGAATCACAGATTTCACTGTGTATTTCAGGGAGAAGAAATAACAGAAATATATATCCAGGATCCAACCAGAAAGAAAAAACTAGAAACTCTTAAACTGAAATTTAAAAAAACCTTGGTAAAATGTTAGCATACTGATGACTGAGGGATATCACTCACTAATGGAAGCAAATGGAAAGCTTCCAAAAGCAAGGCTGTGTTGAGAAGATGATGTTCTCATTTACAAGCATTCTGGCCTCTGTTCTTTTTTAATAGATGCAGCAGTTACAAAAACAAGATTACAGAGGCCCTGCATAGACCCTGTGGCATCTGGTTAAGTGGTCCACAATCTGTCTGTTTTTTTTTTTTTAAGTCCTACATCAAAGATGTGCCTTATTTATCTTTTGAGTATTTGCTATGCAAGTGGCCAGATATACCATTTAAAAACTTGACGAGATATGTGTCAAATTCCACCTGGAGGAATCCTTTCACCTCCTGTAGGGACATGTTAAATGGATCTCTAGCTTGAAATCTTTCTCCCTAGTTCTTGCAAAACAACTTTCTTTTCAAAGGGTTGTAAATGTACTGTAGCAGTCATATGGCCATTACAATTTTTAGTTCTCTGCCTGTCAGTCATTACTGAATTAAAGGCGTATAACAAAACCAAAAATTCGTAACAAACTCTATATCCTGAAAATAGTGTCATCCTAAAGGACTGAAAATTCTGATTTTTCTTTTTAGGATTATTGAGCCATCTACAGGATAAAATTTACTTCCTATTATTCTTTTTTTCAGTCAATAAACCAAATCTCTTCTATGAGAAATGATGTGTTTTGCAGCCAACTGGGTAAAAATCAGAACATTCTGAGAGGATTTACTTAAGAAAAACAAAAACAATTTAATCTGAAAACACAGTGCAAATGGAGTTTAAAATGTATAGTATTAATATAGGTATAGAAAAATAGTTAGATTCTCTCCATTATATGTATTTTCTTGGAAAATGATAATGTAGGTGGTTAAGCAATAGGGTTTAGCTGTAGCCTTTTTGCACAGCTGCAACAAGTAAGTAGTCTAGAGTCTCTATTAAAAGGAAATAGATATTGATGTAGGAATACCTGAAAATAATGAGACTGATTTCAGCGGGAGCTGTTTTGAGGTTAAACAGAACCAATTTTCTGTCCAGTAATTTTACTTTGCAACTAAGCCTCTTCTAACTAATTCAACTCTCTGAAATTAGCAGCATATTGTTCAGACACTGTTCACTCACAGAGTGATAAGACCTGATTATTTATAATTTATACCAGGGAATGGTATGCAGAGAAGGTCTTGCTTATACTTATTGTTATAACAAGGAAGGTCAACTAACTTTGTTTCCGCTTCCAACCGTCCACTGGGTTGTAGAGTGGTCACACCTGCAGGGAGGTGTGGACAGAACAGGTGACCCAAACCTGACTAACAGGGTATTCCATCCCATCTGCATCATGCTCAGTATAAAAGCTGAGGGATCAAAGGGTCAGCTCTCTCTTTTTTCAACGGCTGGTGTCTGAGAAGGGCTCTGTCTGCTCGTCTGTCTTGGATCTTAATCCGTGCATTCCTGAATCCAGGTCCAGAATCCAGTTCCCATCCATCACTGAATCCAGTCTGGAACTTTCCTTGTGACTGCCAGTGACATGATCGTCATCCTGGGACCTCAATTCTGGTTTTGTATATATTGTATATATTTCATTATTTTCTTTTTATTTTCTTATTAATATTTCATTGAAGTAGTTTAGCTTTTTTTCTAAACTCATAAGGCTCATTCTCTCTCTTCCTCCTCTTCCTTCTGGGAGAGGTACGGGAGAGCATCTGTCGTATGTTTCAGTGGCCAGTCTTACCATTTGTATGGTTCAACTGAAATCTGTAGTTTACCTCATAGGATGGAAGTTACTCAAAAGAAAAGTAAGGAATGCATTTGAGTATTGCATACCTGCTCCTAACATTGGAAGCTGTTACTTTTTTTATAGCTCAGTTTAAAAGAGAGCAAACAGAAAAGTAAAAATGTCATAAAAATATTCAAAGAAACTTAGTCAACCTATAAAATAGATTTAAGGCTTGCTTTTTCTTTGGACAACATTAACTTGTCCTTTCATCAGTAGACACAGGGAATAACTGCTCAATAAGGGCATCTTAAAAGAGAGGTAATCCAGGGGAAAGATAGAGACAGCGTTGTGGTGGTTTCACTCATCTCTTCATTATTACTACTGACAGGTAACTGAATTTCTCCTTTGCCTGAAGCCATTCCACCTGAGGTTCTAATCTTGTCAGATTTTATGTGCTAAGCATGGTTGAGAGAGCTCTAAGGAATAACAGGTACCGCAGGAAGCGGTTATTCTTCCTCTTGACTAGTGACACTTGCCAGTGCAACGCACTTCCAGTGCAGTTTTCCCTTCCATTGACTTTCTACAGCATTATAGTAATAGTATATAATAGCTTTCGTGATATCCAGAAGATAGGCCAGCAGACTCAAAATCAAAAAACATCAGCTTATCTCACAGGTTTGCCTATTCTGCCTGATTGGAGATGCATCAGGAAAGGACAAATCAGCAGGCTGATCAAGGAGAGTCACCCATGAGTCCCATCATGGATTTGCTCAACACCGCTTCAGTGTGCTGCATAACTCTTCATATACACACCCACTCTGAGAAAGGAATATTCTGATATTAATCTGTTCTTTTATTTGGTACAATTTTTAATGAATTTACATAAAAATATAGATTTCCTGCACCACAGTTAAATTAATCAAAATATTGACAAACAAGTTCATAAACTAAACTCCAGTGTTGGGCAAAAGGAAAGAAGATTGAATAGATGCAATATTATTTCACTTTTTTGCTGCATTGCTATGATGGATATTAGAAAAGAGACTTTTAATGATATTGGTGTTTTTTCAGTGTGGCAAACAGTGATGATATCTGTTTATGTATTAATGGGGTGATTATGTTTGACAAGTAGACAAGTTCTCAGAAACCTTGCTCTAAAACCAGGGGAAGGAATATGAAGTATTCTGTTTCTTGGTCTGGGTTTCTTCCTGGAATCATTAACTGTGGGTTTTCCCCCACACACCACTTTTTTTTTTTTTGTGTGTGTGTTCCCCACTTTGCCTCCATTATCATCTTCTTCTGCCATACATTTTATCAGATCCTAGATTATCAAGAAACACAGCACTTCATGAAAATTGTACTAAATTAATTGCAAGAGTCCCATTAATCCTACTTTGGATTTCCATTTAACTTCAACACCAGGTTTAATTTTTACTGGTGGATTATAAGGCATCTAAGAAATGCTCACATGATTCTTTCCACTAGCTTTGCCTTAAGATCAATAAACTCAGTCAGAGAGGCTGTTATAAAGAACTAGAAGGTATTTTAAGCACCACACTTTTTCTTGCAACGATTATCTATACTCAGGCATGCCCCACTACCCCAACTTCTAGGCTTTAATAGGGCAGCTGTAAATCTAGAGTTCAGTAGATCCAAACCTCAGCTGTACTGATAGAAATGAAAAGTGAAATGAAAACTCCTGATCCACTGGCTGACTGTATTTTCACTGGTTTGAGTATCCCTCATATTTTTAGATTATTTCCTTAAAGTTGATGAATCCAGTAAGGGGGACAAATTTTACAAACCCAATTTTATGTCTCTTCTCCATTCCCACATGTTATTCATTTGTCCATCATTTTCCATTATCTACCACTGTCTTAGAGACATGGCCATTAGCTAAGGTACCTCCACCCTCTCCTTTTCTGAGCTGTTATTTTAGTTAATTGGTTGACTTAAGTGACATGCCATGTCATTTGGTTCCTTGTCTTGTATTATTTGATTTCCTATATTCATTATACTAACATTTCATGAAAAAATGTGAATGGGAAGATAGATGTTCTGAAATTTTACAAGGCTAAATAAAGCATATACAAAGTGTATATGGGTTCGTGGCAGATGACATACCTTTTTTACAGTTGAGGCACAGAATTCTTGTCATACTCTAACCAAAGACACAGTTATTCTTGGCACCCCAAAGTCATTAGTAAGTCCAAACAATAAATATTGTAATATATGATCTCAAACAGGAGCCAGTAGTGACTATATCCACAGATGCATAACTTGTTGTGCCAAGTGGTAAGTATTGAATGAAAGGCAAAGTTCTGCACGTGAGGAGGCTCAACATGGGATTTGAAATGTTCTGCATAAGAACATTCAACCTTGATGACTTGCTGACAGAGTTGGGCGGCCAGCGTCAAAGGTTAGATGTAGATGATAATTACAAAACTAACAGTTGTTAAGACAAGATAGAAATATAAGTACCTGGAGAGAAAAAAGAAAAAATAGAGAGAGGGAAAAGAAAAAAA
>JAOXJM010000023.1:100891208-100902411 GCA_026413425.1 Tringa solitaria | reverse complement strand
TATCTAGTCACCAATTCAAAAGTATATAAATGTTTGTGTGCTACTGAAACAAAGGTACTGGAAAAGTGTGAGGGAAAGCACAGAGTGAACAAATTCAGCAAAAGTTTAGTAACAGCTGACAACTAGGACTTTAGTTAATTTTTCTACTACAGTACCTTCAGAATAAAATTTCCTCTTGCAAAGGTGATTTCCTTCTCAGTTCAGCTACCCTGAATTTATATTTTACTTATATATTGTATATGTATATATATATCTGCATACACACACACAAAACATATGCAAGAAATGGCTATCAGCTATAAAATGTTATTACAACTCCTATTATCTCAACAACCCTCTTGACCTCACATAGAAGCATCATCTGAACCACAGGAGGTTTTCTTGCTTTCAGCCTTGGCTGTAATAACATGAAGCACAGAAGTACTTCATTCCAAGCACCAGATGGGCTGGTAAGTTTGTTCTAGTGTCTTGCCACCAGCTTGCAGACACAACAGACTACAGATAACTGTCACTAAAACAAAAATACTTATTGGCTTTTAAATGATTGTACCAAATCTGTTGCTGCAGTATGTTTCTGTTTGTCCGTAATTGAACTGAACCTTTACTTCTTGTAATTGCAGAATCTTGAAAGGATAACATAATAGGGTCCTCTTGGGCTGTGAGTTTGTGCTCTGCTGTCTTTGTTTGTACAATGTTCGCCTTGTATAGCATCAGTCTGAAATGAGCAGCGCTCATTAGAAATGGCAAACAAGACATATTGACTTTAAAATAAAAGTTCTTCACAGAGGTATCCCAGCAACTTCCAGTCCCTGAAGGCTGGGGGTTTTTTAACCTCTGCAACAATTTTGCCTTGCACTCACTCTATCGCTTCACTCTTTTTGAAGAGAGGCACTGTGTCCCCACCTGTGGTGGGGACTCTCACTTTTGTCCACATGCAGAAGAAGAGCCAAATAGAGGTCTTCTGTTGAAGAAGCATCCATGAACAGCAGATGGACCTGGGTAGGTTCAGCTGCTGATATATATGCTAAGAGCCAAATCATCCAGATTCGATCATGCTATGATGTCTGCTACTCCCCACTCCCAAACTCAAAGCTGATAAAACAAACGAGAAAGCCACTGTTCTTCAAAGAAATCAGTAGCCCATATGCCTAACTCCCCTTATTGAGCTCAGGGAGGGTAATGATAATATCATCCTGGAGATAAATAACTGGATTCTCCATTTTTCGTCACTGGGACTCAAAGCCAGGAATTCACTGTCAGGAGAGCCTGACACTGTGTATTCTTAAGTCTCTCTGGATTTATACCAGCTGGGGTGGTCCAACATCCATGCACTTAGAGATTTTTTTCCTATTTTCAATTTTTTTGGTGTGTCCCAGGTTTTCATCATTCCTATAAATGGTTGTTTGCTGTAGGATTTTTTTCCCTTTTGAATAAATTCTGGCAAATCACACTTAATTTTATAACAGCATTAGGAATTACAAGTTACTTTTTTTTTTTTTAAATGTGATTATTAAACTCAACTACTCCTAAAGCTGAAAATTTAGGGTAAAACAAGGTTGAAAAATGGGTTATTATTCAGGGATCACAGACCTCTAAGGGCTAATCATTGATTGCTTTTATTATGCAAAACGGCATCTGGTGTTCAGCTTCCACATTTGGAAAAGCTGTTGTCTAATGAACCTGCTATTCTACACTTGCTTTCTACTTTTAATATCCTGTTAAGCACACTGATGGCTTATCTACAGTAAGAGTCAGAGTTTTAAAAGGAATTAAATGAATCCAGCCAAAGGTACAGAAATGTAAATCCAGTTATTAGTTAAGTCATTGACAGCATTAGACTACCCATTAGTTTGGTTTTTTTGGGAAGAGCGAGAGATGCACAGATGTGAGAGGGGAAAAGCTCACAGTTTTGACTTACTTTCCTTTCAGTCTTTGCAGCGTGGCCTGTGGTGCTTTGTACGCAGAAAGACAAGGAAATCCAATCCAATGGGCAAAGCCTAATTAAAGACAAAGACTGTAATGCCATTTTTCTTCAGTGGGAGGATTTATTTAGAAGACCTGTCATATCCAGTAGAGCTGTTGCAGAGGGTACAGGTAGTGACGTCAGCTGTGGATTGTGTGATTCGATAACTCCAATTAAGAGCAACCATATTTATCCTGGCCTCCCTCTCCCTTTTCCTGCAGTACCAGGCATTGGTAGAGCAGTGGTGAGGGCCAGGCAGGTCTCTTATGTAGGACAATAGGGATATAAGCTGTGTATGAGACAGATGAGCCAGGACCAAGAGTTGGAAGGATATGCCCTGGAAGTTCATGGCTTGCATGTTACATGTTCAAGCCAAGAGATTCCAGAGTGTAGGAAATACAGGTGTGACTTCAGCCTGTACTTGCCTGTCTGTAAATGGGATGGCTCTCAGGAACCATCTCATGGAACAGTAGAGAGAGGCCAATGCTGTCAGGCTTCAATATTGTCCCATGAAGACAACAGGCAAACTCATCCTTGGGTCACTCCAGGGACCAGTCTATTGAGCAAGTACCTGATTACTTACTGGCATGGTATGGGTTTGAGGCAAATGAAAAAAGCCAAAAGATGCAGTGCACAGCTTGAGTTTGCTAGTTACAGGATGCATGGGAGCAAAACATCTTTTCTTGTCCCCACTGACTAATTTACCAAAGCACCTAGATATAGGTCTTGAACTCTCAGTGGGATTCGTCTGACCAAGCATAGAGACCTAAATGTACTCATCTAATCGTGAACTGGTTATTTTAATGGGTGCCCTGCTACCAAGTGACTCAAATAGGTCAGCTGGATCCCCCTTTAAAAGTGTTTATATCTCTCTGTTGACTACAAAGTAAGCCTCAAGTGACTAGTTCAGATGTAGATGTCTACATTGCAGACGTCTAAAGTTAATGAGATGAATCTCAACCATAAGTGTCCTACCCGCTCGGGAACAGAAAAAGAGTTTGGAAGCAGCTTACTAAAATAATCAAATAAAAACGTTGTTCACTCACAACACTTTAATTCCAAGTGCTCCCAGCAGCGAGAATATAAAGATCTGTCAGAGAAATAGTTTAACCCCTCTTAAAAAGCCCTGACAAGTTGACAGTACTGTCGGTACTCTTGTAGTACTTTTGCTACATGCATAGCACTACTCACAGAGATGGGATTAGGCCTGGAGGAAACTGTGTGCCCTTCTGACAGTCATAGGAATGTCACCTGATGGGTTGAGATCTAATACATTGTAAAGGAGGTTCTCCAATTAGGTAAAACGATCAGCGTGTAATATGTACTAGAAGAATTCATTTTTCCACTTCTTTCTAGTTCTACTTTGTTCAAAATAGAAGAGCTGAGAAATAATAGCTGCAGTGGTGTCTGGTAACTTAGTTTAATTTTAGATCAATTGTTATTGGATCAAAATTATCTACACACTTGTGTTTTATTTAGTAGCCAACAGCCATTTTAGTCTTAATTAGAGTTTTTATTTCATTTCATCCATATTTCATTTTCATAGTAAATAGAAAAGATAGGAGATTTGTTATAAATCATTTTGTGCTTTGGGGAAACAGGGCTAAAGTTATATACCTTTCTTTGAAATATATCATAAAAGGCACTTCAGTTACTGATGAGGCATGAATGTATCTAATGGCATATTCTGTAGAGCGATTTGTTTTAATTGTCACAGTGGGACCTGTTATTACACAGTAGTAGAATGGGTCACTGCCTTATAAAATTAAAGCTGATGCAAGGCATTAATTTCTAGCTTATTTGTAAATCCAAGTATTTGGGATAAAAATACGCTGGTTATAGAGACAGTGTACAGTACCGTGCACAGCAGTGGCAAATGTCTCTTAATAATAAACAGCTGCATAAGGTCAGATGTTAAGGAAATTCAAGGGAGTGGCACACTGGGATTTTTTCATAGGTGCATTAGCCTAAATGAAATCAAAAGAAAAGTATCTGAGAGTAGGAATAATTTCTGTTACCAGAGGTTACTCTTCAAGGGCAATTAAATGTGCTGGCTCATATTCATATTGCTGTGCCATAGGATGTGAATAGCAAGCCAAAAGCCTGCTTTTGATGGAAAGTATTGCAATAAATTTGCTGAATTTTCAAAGGTTAGAAATTAATAGTTAATTACTGTATCAGTGACAAAAAGATGGCTTTTCTGTTTTTTTTGTGTTGGGTACTTGTGACTTTCATTTCCATTTTGTGAAGGGATACAACATTCTGCACCCAAAAGTACTTCAGAAGTACAACATCTGTTCATGTATCCATGTGCTGGTCCTTACCTCAACAGGCAGGATTGAATTCTTTTGAACATCTCTGTTCAGTTTCCACAAAAATGAAAGTAAGAACCTCATAGCTCAGTATCTTATATAGTATTATCAGTTCCTGTAAATATCAGACAGGAAGATTGTTTTAGGCAATGTTCAAAATTAGTGAAGACACTGATTTAATTTAAATCTTTCAGCTGACCTCAGAGAGCCAGATCCTTTGTCTATTTATCCAAATTCAGTCATTTTTTCAATGAAACATGGCACAAGACATTGCAAAAAAGCCACCCTCTGAGTTCATTTTAATTAGTGTCTGCTACAATATCTTGCATTATCTATGTCCACACACAATACATAACTTTTATCAGCAGCTAAAATACTGTACTTTATATGGAACTTACAAGTAAACTGATTTCTTGAACAGACTCTCCACTTTCTAGAAAGTGAATCCTGATTTTAAGTGGCATCATTACGCAGATACTATAAGACAGAGTTTATCCTTAAATCCTGTACAGGGATTGTTGAAACACCAGGAATCATTCAACTTTTGATATAAAGTGAGCTCTAGGAATGAGTTTAAAAAAAAAAGAGAAAGGGATTTCCAGAACTATATTTTTCCTGCCTTTTTATAACTCTGGGACAGAAAGAAGTGGAGCTGGGCTGAGAAATGCAGATCTTACTGTAGTCTGTGTTACACCATAGATACCAGTCCATCAGCATCATTCTGAGACTGGAAGTAACAAGAGAAAGGCCCAACGGGTACTATTAGATGGTGGTTTTCTACAAGTCACCATGAATTTTCCCCAAATTGGGCATAGCAAATTTGGCACAGTTATTACATTTAAACCATAAATTCTATTTCTTTATTTTACATGTGTGCTGGAGCAGCATTTAAATTCAGTGTTTAAAATGTTGAGCGCATGATAAACAAAGGTGTAACTTTAAAGCCTTTAAAGGCAACATTAGCATCATTGTGTTCCAGAAGGAGAACTATTATCTTACTCCTCAGAAGAGTGCAAAAATAGGGCTGTAATTCTGTGGTCAAAAGCAAGATGTCAGGAAAGAAAATACGAAATTAAAAACTTGCCTGTTTTTAGAACTGCTTGATCAATATGTATTGTGCAAGTACTAGCAAGAGAATAGTTACTTATTGTGTCAACATTTAACCATTTACATATTACCCTAATTATGTTAATAATTTAGCTATATATCAACTTCCACACTATTTCCTTAAGGCAAAAAATCTGAAGTGTTTATTCACCTGCAAAATATTGCAAACCTCAGAGTAGGTCTGTATGTATATACAGACATACCCTTAAACACGTGTGTCTATATGCAAACATACATCCAGGGAACCACAATACAAGGTTGTTCAGATTTAGGTTAATGCCTTTCCGTTCATGATTCTTGTTTTCTTCTTTTTCAATGTCCTGTAGCAGTCAAGACTGTACTACCCTGCTGTGGCTTTTTGTCCAACAAAGCTCACTGCTGAACAAGAGTCTCCAGTGCTACGGTTCAGTAGCAACATCACTGCAATCCAAAGCCCACGTGCACTCCTATCTTCTACGGTAAGGGAGTGATTATTTTATGTCAGATTCTTAGAATAGAATTTTTCATTACTGTCAAACACCAACAAAGTTTTCTCCTCTTATGACACCTATTAAATAACAATGTTATGTTGGTGGCAGCAGCCAAAATTCTCATGAAAATAGTTTTATCATTAGCATACTGAGCTATTGGGCTCACTCCATGCAGCTGACACTTAACTACTATATTTCCTACTTTTCCTTCTCAATTGTCATTACTTCATTATGATAAATCATCAAATCACACAACTAGAGGTGGGAAAGATCTATGTGTTCATTAGTATAGCAAAATTTTTCTTCCTTTCTTACACCTAGCTTGAAATAGCCTTGAAAATGAGCTTCTATCCATGTATTTTGAGAGCTACAAAACATTACCAACTTCTCAGTTTCAGTCTTTTAATCTTGGCAGGGGTTAGAGCTCTTAGTACTGCAAATACTTTACAAATTATCTCTCCCCTTCCACATGAGATTTAATGTGCAAGAAGTGAGTATTCTTTTTCTCATCTTTTAATCAGGGGGAATCTGTAGAACAGCTGTGTTTTCTCAAATCTGAAAATATATGCAAAAAAAATCCTTTTTCTGCAGTCCTTCTCTTCAACCTTGTAATGTGATTTCATTATGTGAAATTAATGTGATTTCATACAAATTTAATTTTTTTTTTAATTCTTGTTGAGTTCACTTATTGTCCTGTTGATTTCTGCTACCTTTTTTTCAATGGAAGTTTCTCTGCCTTACCTAATCTTTGGAGGTATTATCACCTCTTCCAACATTCAATATCTCACTTTTCTTCTTCAGTTCTCTCCAATAGATTGGAGAAAATTAAAGGAGGGAAGTTACCAGTGATGACAGCTATCTAAGAGCTGCAGATAGTACCGCTTTCCCTTCCCATTTTGAACAAACTATCTATTTCTGCCTACTTTATGGGTACCTGACAGCCTGTCTGTTTTCTTCTGAAGCCAGGTCATCTAACAGGTCAATCTATTACTGCCCTGAATTGATTCTGCTTTGTGGAATTTTTTGTTGCACTGACATACACGGTTGCAGTCATTCTCTGCTGCCTCTCCTCAGTTTCATTCACGTGTTCTGGGGAAAAACAAACAAACAAACAAACAAACACAAAATTATTAGGTTTAGGTACTCACTGTATCATTTTCATACCCAGAGAACGAAAACTGCTTTTCACATTGCAAAGAAGCATATGTTTTAAATATTGCTTTATCAGAAAGGCCTCAAGGTAACTTTTATTTCAGACTGTTGGGCAAGCCAAAATGTATTCAGACTAGAGCACACCAGTGATGATGAAATACGTGGACAAGTTTTTCTTTTAAATTATTAACATCTGATCTTTCACTTATCAAGCCCTGGAAAGTGTATGAAACATTTTACAAACTTACTTTAGTTACATATGTTAAAATGTTAGCATAAATATTCAAATATTTCTAATATGTTTTTCACTGCTAATAAATCAGATACTGTATGAGGTATCGGTTTCTCAACATGATTCTACCCTGTGCAGCAACTGATGTCAACCCAGACAGAGAAGGCTACAACTTACGTATCTATACCAGAACTGATTAAGTACTTTGTAGCTAGTGGTAAAAAACATTCATGTGCAAAGTGGAATTCAGGTGAACTGCACTCTAGGAGACACTCTAAGTCTCTGGGTACAATAAAGGAAGCTCAAAGGTAGAATTTTACATAACAAATATCTCAAGTCAGATTAGATGCTTCTCATTGTAAAAAGTCATGTGCTTCCATGCTTTTTAGGTTAGTGTTGGATTCTCTACCATTGGCTCATCATAAATATTTTTGTAGCAATCTTCTCTTCAAAGTTGTGCAGCAAGATTTTCTCCAATCTACTGTACCCTGAAATAGGTGTTAACTTTTGCTTCAGTTTGATATGCACCATTACAAAAGCTCCAAAGCATAACCATAGAAGCCTTCCCCCTCCTTTAAAGCATAGCTTCTATTGCAAAAGCCTTACCATTTTAATAAAATTGAGAGCAAAATGCATAAATCAACATAGAGCTTGTTCAAACCTTCTCCCTGAAATACCCTCTGGAAGAATTGGTGGGCAATCACGTTTCTGTCTTAGTAGTGCTCACCTTATTTCCAATAGCATTCTCTCATCCTATTCAAAAAATAGATTAACGCCATTCAGAAAATCATAAGCCATGAATTTTGCTGTCAACAGCAATGCAGGTAATTGTTAGTTTTATGCCTCCTTCATAGAACCATATGATTAACATCTGGCTGCAAAAGATCCATACAAACTAAATGTAGATGAGATATAAGTAATTTTGGGCTGACAAAGTTTTCAGAGGAATTAATCTAAACCATTACTTCATATTGAATGTAATGATTGCAAGGTGATTGACTGACACAAATGAATAACTCAGTGAACCTTCTCCCTCATGAGACTGAGTTAGTTATCATTTGCCCTTCCCAGATCACAAGTTCCTTCATTCTTAATCCTTTCTCTCTATTTAGGATCAAAGCAAATTTTTAAAATTCCTCCCTTAAGACTTTTAAAAATATAAAATCCTTAAGAGTGATAGCACTTGATTGTGGAGGGTTCTTCAGTGTTATAATACCCATGTCTTGCCTTACATCTTTGGAGCTTTTCCATTATATTATAGGCCCAAAACGTTACGCTATCTATGTTGACTCTGTCCTGTGTTGCTTCCCAGGTAGCCCCACAGTCATGTAATTCTTTCCTCAATCAGAGGTTATGAGCACTGGGTCATTTTTCACAAAAAATTCTCTGCCAAGTATAGTGCTAAATAGCTGGGGGCATTACAACTCTGCAACACTTCATAACTAACATATCTGCTGTTTACTAGAACTTAATTTGGGGTAAGATTCAGCTTGTTCAGAGGAGATAAAACAGTTAATAGCTATGCTAATGATCTGAAATATATATTAAATATGTCCATAGAATGAACATGCATTCTGATATATTGTAGAACATAAATTATGGATACTTTGCTTCAGGCCCTTTCTGGCATTTAAAGTAATTGCAGTAACGGATATGCTAAGTTTATTCCCAGATGTTGCTCTAGTAAAGACAAATGCTAATTAAAAAAAAAAAAAATAGCCTGTGGACTTAACACTGTTAGAATGAGCAGAATTTAGTCAAAATCAGCAAGCCCCGAATTCACAGACAGGTAGACGAATGCTGAGTACAGCACAAGACAAAAGTTCAGTTTTTAACTGCTATAGTGGAATTTCTAATCCTCATTGAAGCTTTTAAACTAGAATTAGACTCTTTCCATCTTCACAGTCTGAACCACCACATAGCAGGACAGCAACAGGAAGACAAACTTCAAGTTTGCAGTGGTACTCTTCCTGTGCAGAAGGGTAGCCTTGGGTTCTTGTCTCTGTTCCTGCTGCTTTCACACCATATCTGATGGGTTTTTTTGTTTACTGTAAAATGCGAAAACAGACTCTGGAGCAAATATTCCTCATGCCTCCCTTCTTCTGTCATAGTCAAGTAATTTCTTTGATGTGGTTGGCGAGTCAAGTTCTTTCATGCATGTTCATGACTTCCTGGAGCGATAAATTTTTCATTCCTTGAAAGACTTGGGCCAGTTTCAACAGCTGTGGTGGAGGCTGGCTGCGTTACAACCACAGCTATACAGGATCTGTGTCTGGATTACCAGCTTCAGGTGAACTTCTGATTATAGCGAACCTTGTGGTCAGTGATCACTTTTAAGGATCGTATGCTATTGAAAAGTATGCTATAAGCATCCTGTATGATAATGGGTAAATAGCTTCAGGTCAGCTATTCAAAGATATATAGATTCTTACTGAAATTGGAAGTTCTGTGAGATATAAGTAACAAAACTGAGGATATCACTTTTATCTTTTTTGTGCTTCTCTTTCCATACACACAGATGGGACATAACATTTCCCTGCCTTGGGGCTCAACATAACAGATAAATATATTACAAATTATGGGGCACTTAGATATCATAATGATAGAGGTTGTTAAAAAACTCAGCCTGAGGAGCTTTCTAATGAACAAGTCCTGTTTTCATTAGTTACTTAGAAGACAATGTTTAGATTAAGTTGCTGTATCTCAACTATCAAGAATAAATTGGAAAGTATAACTCAGTGCCTTCCCCCTACCCCCTTTCATGTTTCTGTCTCTAGACTCATTTTAACAAGTTGTGACAGCTCTCCTAAATGGTCATGAGTATTCAGTATGTCTTCGGAAAAATCTGGTATTTTACAAGGTTGCCTTCTCATTGTTTTTTTGACAGTGATGAAAAGGTGTCAGCCTAGAAAAAACGCCAAAAATATATAAGAAATTTCTTTTGGCTGTTCAGTACTCTTGTTTGTTCTGTCACTTTGGAATAAAAGTCAGTTCTGCATGTTTACTATTAGCAACTCCCTGTCTTTTATCTACTTCCATTTCATGGCTATCATTTTCACTTGTTGACTGTGGATTTGTACTAAGTTCCTTTCTACTCTTCTTTACCAGTCATATGGTATTTCAGCCTCTACACATTATAGCTTACATATTTTCTTTTGTTCTGCGATTTAATGTTTCTGACTTCAAAGCAAACATACTAAAAAAATAGTCCTTTCCTCCCTTCCTGCTTTCCACTCCCTTCTCTTGAATCTGTGACAACAGTAATAAAGTGAAAAGACGCAAAAGTCCTTTTTTTTTTGGCTGAAAATGTCTCAACAATGTCAGAACAGTGGGATTTTTTTTCTGTTTAAAGCATTATGCCTTTCAATGCCTTTGATTCAAACTGAATGCTGAATTAATAATAACTTCATAAGTATCCATTTTTTCTCCCAAACAGATTTATGAAATAGTCTTTCATACTGCAATTGAAGCTTATGCTGAACTGATACTGAACACATTCTACTATCTTACACTTTCTGCTATCACTGCTAATGGAAAGAAAGACTATGAAAGCATATTACATGAGCAAGAACTTAAAGCTTGAAAATCAGAGTGACTTTGGAACACCAGCCAACCTGTTATTTTAGTAAAGACTCCTAGTTGTGACAAGTTCTCTGTTCATGACTGCAGTTTTGGTCAGGTAAGGCTCTTAACTAAATATTCCTTAATTTAAGAAAGATGGTGGACTGCAGTGGTAGACATCTCATTTGAATGGGCTTATACAGAACAGGATTCTGCTACCTGTTAACAAGACTCTAGCAGAGCTGATCATGGTGCAAGAAGGTCAGATTTCATGGGAGGGACTTCATAAAAGGATATTATTGAGAGGAATGTCATCTAACATTTCTTGGGTATGGAAGCTGCAATCAGTTTATTTTTCACTGAATTTCTGGAGTTGGAAGGGACCACAGAGATCATCTAGTCCAAC
>JAOXJM010000023.1:100874569-100886677 GCA_026413425.1 Tringa solitaria | reverse complement strand
GGATCTCCTGAGAAGATCCCCTTCCAGCCTAGATTTTCCTATGCTTGGCTTTCTCAGATGCGCTATTCAGGACCAATCATACAACTTTGAGTACCAGAAATTAAGCATGGAAGTACATTTTTTGGACCAGGATGGTGATAAAGGTCTTATTCTTCTAAGAGAACATGTTCACCAGGGATTGATGGAAAGACTGAAATGTTTACTGCTTTACCAGGCTGATCCTGAGGTGTTATGAAAACTGTAAAAGCATTTTCAACCCGTATATATGTGTAAGCATGTTGAGTGTGGTTCTTTCCATTGGAAAATGTTATTTTACAATTTCCTCTCTGCTTTATTGGTCATATTTAAATAAATACATGGAGAAAAAAAATCAGATATTAGTTCATTGGCTGTGTCCTAAAGAGTGGATAAATTTCCATTATATAATGGATAAATTTGCAATTTACTGCTGTACCTGGCTTTTTTTCTTGTGGAGGTAGCAACTTGTAAGTTAGTGGCTGCTTTGCAAAAGGGCTCCAGATGAAAGGTGGACAATTAGAACTTAAGCAGGAGATATTTTGGCTCAAACTAAAATGAAGTCTCTTGTTATTATGTGTGACGGAACATAGCATTAGACCTTGCTTTGCTGGTTTAGTTGAGATCAAGTTCTTATATTATCCACTATTAGCCTTATGCCAACTTCTTGCAGAGTCATGAAGAATTTGTTTGGGTGAGAGAATGTTTGCAGAATCTCATCTCCTGCTGAGACAGTTTGTCACCCCTTATGTATTAGAAGATTGCAGTTTTCGTACATGATAAAGTTAAACATTTGTTTCTCAGGGCACATCTGCAAAACATTGTGAAGACTTAGTTTTGGAGTTAAGCTTTGATGCATTTTTGGCATAATCTAACTATGTATAGAGTTGCCATAAACACATTTCATTTTATTTGGAAAGATCCTTGTCATCAGCTACTGGGAAATACAGGGCAAAAAACACAGAGAGAAAGGTCACGGTAGAGCAGGGAACATCATGAGATGCAATCAACAGGCAATAGACAAACACAGACAAAACTAAACCTCTCTCATATGAACTAGCGTACAACTGAACTAATCAGTTCATCTATATCCTCTTGCTTTTCCCATTTTCAGCTACTATGAACAAAGGTGCAGTTGAATGACCCAGACCTAGGCTAAGAAACAGACTGAAAAACAGCTCTCCCAACTTTTGTTTTTAAGTGTACATGGATAAATTAAAAAAAAAAAAACAACAACAAACTACAAAGTTTTAATTTGAATTGCTAAAGCAAGAACCGACAGTAGCACAACAAATATTTATCTGTGCAACTAAAATTTTGAAGAAATATATAAATCAGACACATTACTTTAGTATTTCATTTTGGTTATGTAATTGAATAGAATATAATAGATACCTTTTACAGCTGCCTATATCCCATCTCATTTCTATTAAGTAGGCAAGTGAAAACATCTCTGTTAAAGGTGAATCATCATTGTTAGGTTGGTGGTGACATGACTTCAGTTTAGAACATTCATTTATATCACTGCCCAATAGTTGTTCTTAAGATGTTGTGTAACAAGATTGAGTGTGGAAAAAAAATCCTGGAGCTGGCCATATTCTGAGCAAATGTCTGCACGATGTTCTTAGTGTTTTCAGTTCTCTTATATCAAATTGATATGAATTTATGCTGTCTTTGATTACAGACATTGCTGTAAGTATCGTGTAAATAGTCTGATGGCAGGATCAATCTAAATGAAGTGCAAGACCTGAGTAGCATTACTCTCCCCAAAACAAAGCGTAGGTTACTCTTTTCCCTTTTTCCAGGATGAATGAAATTGCTTCTGTCCTCCTTACGTGTATTTGTTTATCCTTTACAGCATATACAGATACACGCATTGAAAAGTGGAGGACACATGGATCCGTGTATTATTCACCTTCGACCTGCATCAGAAAAAAGTTGTATCATAACTCATTATTATATCCATATTGCAAATTGCTATCCACAAACCAAATTTAGATAAAAGGTCAAATCATAAAGAGTGACAGGATGGTGGAGAAGAAGTATCTCTGTTTTCTCACGACAACACATTTCTTCTTTTTATGTAGCAGAAAGGTCACACGGTAGATATGAAGGAGGTTACGTAGGCTGCAAATCTCAAATTTTAGGAGGAATAGTAATAGTCAAAAATCTAAGACTATGAAACAACAAGTAAAGCAGAACTGTTTAAGCTGCCAGCCTAATTTTGTCTCTGCAACAATGAGAGTAATGTTTAAGAAGACCCTGTATGAAGAAAATGATGACTGCTATCTGACATGCAGTCCTATCTCCAGGTTACCTTTATGACAACCTCCATAAGCAGCCAGAGGCAGAGATGGACAGAAAAGTGAATGCTCTGCTGCCTGCCTGCCATTCTTTGTACAGTGACTGATAATAATACTTAATCAAATTCCTATCTGGGGTCTTTATCTTGCACCAGTGTATGCAGTCATTCACTTGTTATTTGGATCACGTCTCTCTGTTGCTAGTAACAATCTGAAAATGATAAGGTTTGCTGCTATTTTTATTTCTTTTCCAGGGAAAGACAGGTTTATTTCTCCTTATCCTCCCCTCTCCCTCCCCCAACATACATATATTGGATTATTGGCCTTCAGTTGAACTCTGTAACACTGAACAAGCTCTAGTCTTTTTCTTGCAGATTAACGTTTTAATAGAAACACTTCCTGTTTATGAAAATGGTGAATTCATATACACAGCTGAACTTGGCTACATAAAGGGTTGAATGTTTAAGAGGAAGAAAAAAAATACTGTTTTACTGCTAATAAATTCTGAACACAAATAGATTTTGACAAGTAAATATCCCCACAGCACTAGAAAGGAGGCCTTAGTCAAAAGCACATTGAGGTGAAAGTCCTTGAGTAGCGAACAAAGGTGGATATTTAGGAGGTACATTTCGCTAGGCGCTCTAGGATCTATTTAAGGTTGTCACCTTAAGAAGAAAAGTCTTTTCTTCTTATTGGTAGACTAACAGTTCCAGTTGTTCTTAATTGTTTTTAGTCATTCATGTGACTGCACTGAAGACCTGTCTCAGTTCAGGCATTCAGTAGGAAAACCAGAGTGAACTATTTAATGAAATACAGTGTAAATGTAACCATACTAAGGCTGACCAGAGATCTCTGAGAGTGTTTAGAGTGAACTAGATATACCCAGAAGACTGAAGTTTAAGTTGGCTGTTCAGCGTGTTTTGTAGAAGTTTTAGGTCTGACAGTAATAACTTCTGTTTGCCACTCCTCCCCAGAGACATCCAGGGACAGACAGCTGAAGGTCAAGTAGTGTAAATATCTCAAAGCCAAGGTTTAATGGCAAAATAAGGCTGCAGAAACACTCTGCTCAGGATGGCAACAGAAAATCAGAGTTTGCCCCCTTTTCTTCCATTTCAGTGTCCCCCACTAAACAAAACCAAGGTGGAAAGAAGGAGGCACACAACTTTGGAGAAGTTACTGAAGGGGAAGAGAGCTGTACTGGTTTAATTTCTGGTGAAAAAAAAAAAAGATTCTGGTCTCCCTTTCCAGTAATCAGGTTTTACTCTGATTTTCAGTGGTCAATCACAGTCTTTTGAAATTCTAGGAAGATTTGCACCAGGCATTTCTCAAACATTTAAGAGCACTGGATTTGTATCCTATCTCCTTTATGCGAGATAGAGTTGGAAAGGGGATGGTAGTTTGTTTAAATTCTTACTTTGCTTTTATATATTTCACAATTAGCTGCATCTTTGATGGGAACTGGCCATGACCCTGCGCTTTTTAATGAGATACGGGGAGGAGAAAAGTGAGTACATTCACATGGCATCCAGCAACAGCAAGAATGAAGAGACATATTCTTGGCAGGAGCAGATGCTAGCTGGGAAAGTCAACAAAACAGCATGAATATCGGACTTTTGCCTTAAGCCAAACCTAAAGCTTATATAAGATACCAACTGGACCAATCTAGATCCAGGGTCAGATTTTGACTTTTTTTTCTGAATATAATTCAGGTTCAAGAGTTATTTAAGTCATTTAAGGTTCAAGAGTCAATGAAAGGTCAATTCTGACCTCAGATTAAAGTTATTAAAATGACTTTTTTTCTGAAAGATTTAGAAAAGGAAAGCAGAAGGAACACTTATCCAAAATATACTGAAGTGAAACAGCTTGTTTAGCTTTATTTGCCAAACCAGAGGAAGCTGTGAAATAGAAACAAAGATTATAAAACCTAAATAATAATTATTATGTTTTAAACTGCTCATTTGAGTAGTCTTAGAAGGGTAAAATATATAAAAAAGTTTATGTGCTCTATCTTTATATGCTCCATAAAAAAAATCATTCTCAAAAACAAAAAAGACAAAAAAAATTATGTTGTCTTTTTGTATTAATGTTATATGTACAAGAAAACTATTTTCCATTAACAACTTGCAAAGATGAAAGGATCTAAAATCTTCAATGTCAAAATAAGGTAGAAGTGATCAATAATAACCTATCAGCATCAGCAACTTGAACAGAAAAATAAAATTTAAATTAGTTAAACTATAAGCAACATCGCTGATTCAGAGTCTTCACTCTTCTTTGACTGGATTAATATAAACAAGGTTCTAGCTAAATAATTGTTGTTTCTTAAATGCTTTATTTAGCCTATAATTGATCTCTGGGGTTGTCTCTAATATTCTATAATATACCAAATGTCGCTGGCTGCACTGAGATTTTATGGATAAACCGAGAACATTTATGGAAGCTGATAACAGAAAAAAGTAGAAATTGAAGTTGATGGAAATTAGCATAAGAGATGGCTGCCAAGTGCTGTGCAAGGATAAGAATCCTAAGAAGGTCACTCAGAGTCCATTGGTGTGACACTGAACAGATGAGTTGGAGGTGAATTCATAAGGTAGTCAGGAGATTCGAGTCAAAGCTCAGCAAAGGAAATGTTACTAAATATCAATGATAAGAATTGACATGCACATCAACGGACGCCGGCTGTCTGAGTTCAACTTGAGAAAACACAACCTTTGAAGGGAGACAAACACCCCTGTGGGCACAGCTGCAAATTTGTCTTCAAAATTAGTTATTTAAAGTACATAGATGGAAAAACCCTTGATTACATCCAAATGATTTCTACATCTAAAATTAAACTAATATTAGTATTTTTTGCCCCTATGTCATGACATTTAGGTGAAACTATATTTATTTTAACTTTATTGATCTCATCACTATTATTCATCATAAATAGTGGCAATAAAATAGAAAATGCAAAAGTGCATTAAAAGCTCATTGCTATTCATCTCTAATTTCAAGCAATAATTATTTCTGCATGCATTTTAACAATTTTTCAATAATTTCATTGCATAAATTGTCATGTGGATGGAAAGGTGTCCATTACCAACTATATATGAAATGAAGCTGAAATTTCAAACGCTCCAAAGTAGTAGTAACCCAAACATTAAACTTACGGCAGCTTCTTACTCAAATGATCTTTCCAGCAAGCAAAGTTTTGAAAACACAGTGCCTTAAAATATTAATATATTTAACTGAAAAATGTATATATATTACCTATCTCTTTGAAATTACAGTTTATAATTTTTGTGTGTATAATCTATGTAAATACTTTCCCTGAACTTCTTAATTTCTTTGTTCATAGCCAGAATGTGTCCTCTTTTTTTCTCCATTCTCATTCCCTCTGTATAAATACATAAATTACACTCCAACCACCCAGATCAATGAGTTTAACCTTCCCCAGGATGCATCTATCTCTTTCTATGGATTCTAGAATAGCTAATGGAAATTCTAACTTTGGTGTCTTGCTAAGATTACTAAAGATTACTAAAGTTAAGTGGGGTGAATCCAAGGCCTACAGCAATAGCAACAAGAGATCTATTACGTTAGTTGTGTTACCCCATGACCATAGAATTCAGTCGTATTAAACTAAAAGAAAAGCAGCTTGAGTGGGTAAAAAAATCAGGCATCAATAAAAAAAATTGGAATAACATGTCAATTCTAATTATATTGAAAATTAAAATGCAGCATGAAGAGAAGAAGAAGCAGGAAATAATATAAATGGTGCTTGTTAAATAACTATAAAACACTAATTCTGAAAAAAGAAAAATATGAATTCAAATCTAACAACTGGATAGATATCAGTTCCCATCACCAGAAACATCCACAGATTTTTAATTCTCCTGAAACAGACAGTATTGCAGATGGATTTGATCACTTGTACACAGATTAATCTGTCTACATTATTGCTGTGCCTGGTGTCAGATTGCAGTAAAACTATCCCCAAAGTGTATTTCCTCTAAGATGCGCTCCCCTTTACCATATCATTCCCCTGACCATGCCTTTCCATTATGCTTTTGTGGTTTTTTGTCATCAGTTTATAAAGCCATGCTCTGAAGGTAAAGCAATACAAATGTCTGCTGGGGAGCAGAATTTCTTTTTTTGTTGTTCTGCGAATGGTAATTGATGGATTGGGTTAAGCAATTTAGTCCCAAAGAAATGGATGTCAGTTTCCCAGTGTATTCCAACGGAAACATAAATTCCTTCACTATGTGGAAACATGTTAATTCATGAATATTATCTGGAGTTAATAGAGATTCGTTTATTCAAGATCTGTAGTAGACCCTATATCTTGAAAGATGTATAGCCATTATTAGTAACTCTACAGTCCATTTCATGCAAAAGAGCTTTATATACTTTATCAACTTAATATTAAGAAGTCACCTCTATCATCTTTTGCAGTGTTCTCATTTCAAGTAGCGAAACTGATAGCTGCGTAGACTGCTCAGCAATGTGCCGTGATACAAATAGGGAAAGTAATAGAATGGGCTGAGACAGAGTGAGAAAAACAACACATCTAATTGAAACAGCAAGAATTAAGCCAGCAGGATGGAATTTATCTCATCCGTGTTTAGCCATTTTAGCCAGGCCATTAGTAAGTATGCTTATTCATCCAAGTAGTACTTTGCTCACAAATAATCAGGTCTACAGTTTCATGCCTCACTGGAAAATACAAGGCTGATCTGGACTGTGATCACTAGTGCAAATAAAGAATAGCTTCACTGAACCCAGTTGTATTCCAGCCAAGTGAGACCCAAAGACCTCGCTGACTTAGAGTGTCCCTAGCACAGATCTGTGCTGTGAAAAAGCAAGTACGCTGTCACTCAAATAGTCATGGTTATTGTAACCACCTCCTGACCTACTCAGAAATTTCATTTTACATTCCTGCCTTCATGCTCATCAGAATGCAGTCTGGGTACTTTCAGATGATTAACTTGAACCTAGACTAAACACTAGAGCTTTCAGCTTGAAGTAATCCCCTAAAAAATCCTTTATTTTCTAAAGCCCTTAGTACCTCCTTGGCCACCAGTATCCTACCTCAGAAGCTTGTTATATGACCTTCTGCTTTGTAGATGTGATCTAACAGCTAATAAAATCTGAGGATCCTTTTTGTTAACTATAACAGGAGCTGCAATGATCTCTCCTGTGTCTGAGCCAAAGCTAACTAATGTCAAATGGCCTTCGGATCAGCCCCTGAAGGAAGAATGGCACAATTCAAGATACCAGATAATCTAGATTCAATAAAAATACTGTTGTGCAATGTCCAGCGAGTAGGTTTTATACTAAGCAGCTGAAAATTGCAACTACATTTTAGATAAATTATATAAAATTCCAAAATTTTAAATTATCTAAAAATACATAAATTTTATAAAATTGTATTTTATAAGAACCCTTATAAGGGCTATTAAGTGCTTTCTTGGGAAGCCCTTAGGTAACAGCTGGCTATAGGCTGCAAGTAGTGCTATAGGCTTGTCTCACTTTTATATGCTCACAAGGCATTCGCACTGACCCACCATAAGTAGGTAGGCTCAATTTTTTACTTTAAGGAGCTATATAATTTTACAGTGCAAAGTTAGGAATATCTTGTATTATGAACCATCGGAATAACGTTTTTGGCCTGAGAGGGCAATTTGGCAACTATGTGTACAGATCCAGCCTTTATACACTATGAGTCCATTTTTTTTCATCTGTAATGTTGAGTGATTAATCCTGAAGTACTGTAACTTCACAGAATGATGAGAAAATAATCAGGGAGTAATCACTCAGCCCTTTGGAAATGTAAAAGCCTTATGTAAGTGTAAAGCCTAAAATGTATTGCTTTCAAATACCATAGCATTTAGGGATACATTTTCAATACTCTGTGCAATGCAACAGTTTGAGTAGTAACCGGTGATATTTTGAAAGGGAAGTGAATGGCTAAACATGAATACATGGCAATGAAGGCAAATTTGGTCGTAAGAAACCTTGTCTATTACCAATACACAGTCAAGACCTAATTTAACTATTGTTAAAAACTCTGGCCCTGACTAAGGGGAAGAAAGGATTTTATTTTTTGCAACAAAATAAACTTTAGCTATAGGCTTTTTGAGGTTAGGTTTTTTTACAATGATGTGCAGATAGTTAATCATCTAAACCCATATTTGCAAAAAGAGTAAAATTATGTCTATATTGACAGAGGATTTAATTCAAACTCTTGTAGATAAAGGAATATATATCTTGTATCTTTTTCTCTAAAGAATGATTAGTAGGATTATTTCATTTTCCATGTTTTGATCCCACAAAGAGGAAATGCAGGAAATTTGATATCATTAGGCCAGATTCATTGCTGATGTTACTCCACAGGTTTCAGGAAAAATGCACTTGGGGACATTTTGACCCAGAAAATCTGAATCTTTTTGCATATAATGAAACTGATTAAGGTCAACACCTGAAGGCAGGGCTGCTACACCACAAATGAAATTATTCCAGTAGTTTTTTTCTTTTTTTTTTTTTTTTAATTGGATTTCCATAAAGGAATCTTCTTAAAGTACTTCCTGTTTTCTATTCAACATTAATATATGGAACCTTTAACTCGAAAGAATGTTATTTCACAGAGAGCAGAATGCATATTTTAACTTAAAAAACCTAAGATCATAAATGTCACTTTTCAGCTCAGATTACACAAAAATTTAAGATGCACAGAGCAGAAACAAGGATACAGGCCAGCAATTTCAGCCAAGCAGCTTTACCTTCCTCTTAGCCTGTGTGGCCAGATCTTCAGCTAGCACAGGTTTGCATGGCTGTCCTGAAGCTAAAGGAACTGTACAGCTCTAACTCACCTGAAAATCTGATTCTGTATGAATAAACACATGCTGCAGATAGACCTAAAGCATTTTCTTAACTAGTATTCTGTATCTGATGGAAGAAATAATTAAAATTCAGTTCACATTAAATACTAACGGTTTATTAACCAGCTGATGCTTTTCTTTTTTTTTGCCCTTCAAAGCTATAGGATAAGATAGACACTAAATAACAGATTCTATAGATAGGATAGGTTTTCTTTTCTTGTAACTTAAATTTTAAACATTTAAACATTTTTTTAAATCTAAACTCTTTTTTTTTAATGTGTAGCTTAAATTCTCATTATAACTGCCTTTTTGTGATATGGTGCATGGAATATCTAACAGAGGGAATGTTGTTGTTTAATTTACACCTGCTACGTGCCAAGGATATAAAGAGATCTATCAAAGGTATTGCTGTATCAGTTTGACAGTGCCACATTTTTAGTGAAATGCGACCAGTCAGTTAAATTCTATTCCATTCTTCTTAAGGAATACAAAAGTTTTTTAGCACAAATTATTCGTATGTACATGGCATTATAAATGTTGAAGAGAGTAACCAAAAAATTCATTGTTTCTAATGTTATGAAAATTATTGTAAAGGTCTTGAATGGAAAATTTATTTTTTTTCCTCCGTACTGAAGTAGTAGTGTTCCCAGAATGATAATAATCTATTTCTCTCCTCACACTACTGAGCTGGGAGTGACCTCACCTGACCCAATTGAAATTGATTTTGTTGTTGAACTCCTTGCTAGTGCAAATTAATCTTAGATCCATACAAGATCAGGGAAGAAAGACATAGCGTACAAAGACCTCAAGTACTGAGGGAAAAAATTAGTTCTGGAAAAAGTATTTTAAGTTTGGAAAGATAAATGGTTACAATGAATTGCTTTGATAGAACATCTGTAGGATAGGAGAAGAGAATGACAAGGGCTATGTGAAAAAGCTGTAACTTAATAGCCTAATTTCCTGCCTGGCCCCAAAGAAATAACTGTCTGTTTCTGACAGTTGATGAAAATGTACCTGGCTTTGATTTCCTCACCAGTGTGGGACAAGTTCAGTCCCATCTCTCCCTCGGTTCCCTTGAGCTATGTGGATACAGCAGGCAGGCTCTATTACAGGTTTCCACCTTTTTCATTATAAAAATATGTCTTGCTTTTCCTTTATTTCTCCTAAAGATATTCCTGCTCCCTTTTTGATCTGTTTCAGTATTTGTCTTGTTTCCACTGTAATAGCTGATCTCCCTTCTTAGCCATTTGAAACAATATGCATTTCAATAAATTCTCGAAAAGTCTAAAAGCAAAAAGGAATCTTATCTTTGCAGACATATAATGTCATTCTCTCTTAGAGCATCTGTTCTATGCTACATTGGTTCTCCTGTAGTGAATGCCAAATATAGCTAGCACACTGACCTTATTTTTACACTGTGTAAAGGATTCCTCTGAACACCATGGGCTTTGACAGAGCTCAAAGTTATCTGATATTGTAGGGCCCCTGCAGTCTGTATTACTATAACAAACAGTCACTAATGCCTGATTTATCAAGCTAAATATGGAAAAATCTAGGTAACAAATAGCTTTGTCTTGAGACTTGTATGCTTCTCCTTGCAAAAAAATCCATGATAAATGCTAAATTCTGAAATAAAATGTTCCAATATTGTATAAATGAATGCTAAATAATTCAAATTGAATAAATTAAGACTCAGGCATTGTGCAAAACCATTTATTGTAGCTTTGAAAAAGATCTGAGGCTAAAAAAAGGGGGAAGGGGAAAAAAAAAGCCAGCAGCTTTCCTAATTTCAGTGTGTGAGCTGGCTATGTCTTGATTTGCTAATTTAGGTATTGTGCTTACAGATATAGGCATGAATCCACTTTTTCCTATCTTTGCTTTTTTTTTGCAGTGGAAAGTTATTCCCACTTTAAAACTAAACCGACTTTACAAGTAACTCTTGAGTAACAAGTCATTTTAAAATATGAAACTAGAAATATAATGAGGTATTTAAGTGAAGAAAGCAACAGATGAAAATTCGTACAGCTTTTCTCAGACTAGTTTGGAAGGCTACTTGAAAACCCCACGAGCTGTAGAGATGAGCTAAGCACTCATGAAGGAATATGTACTGAAATGTAAATCAAGGCTGAATTAGTCAGAAAGTTCTATGCAGTCTCAGTGTCATGATGAAGAAGAGGTTATGATGTGATGGTTTCTAAAGACACTTCAAATTCCAGTTTATGCAAACCTAATTTATTGAAACACTCATACTGTATTAGATAAGGAGTCCCAGGTTCCACTGGCCAAATAGGCAAGTCAGTTCACCTGTGTCCCTGTGTTGCCAGCCTTTATCCACCCTACTTACTTAAACATACACTCTTACTAGCATGGACCTGCTATTTCTTCTGTTCTCCTTCTACATCAGAATCCCGTTCTTAGTCATAGTGCACTACTGTATCTTTTTGTATTGGCCCAAAACCCGAAGTTAAATGAACATGGACTGAAAAGAGTTCCAGATTTCCTTCAGCATGAAAGACGGGAGAGTGATGTGTAGAAGGACTGCGCTTTTCCCATTATTTGTAGGGGCACAAGATGTGGTCAAAGCTATAAGACTTCACAGCTTCCATAACCACAGAGAGCTCAGAGAAGCATACATGCAGCAAAGCTTTGAAGGTGATGATGCAGTTACTCAGTTGGGAGTCCTACCTCCATCTCTCTAGTGAACTCACAGTAACTTCTCAGCTGGTAAACATGTGAAAATCGAAACAATCCAGGAAAGAGAGAGACAGGCCTTCTGGGCCAACATCATAAACAAACTAACAGGAAAGTCTCTAAGGAGCTAAGAAGTTGTGCTGGATGATGTAAAAAGCCAAGCCTTCCCACGGAATGGGCTTCAGATACAATGGATTTCTACAATCTATTCCCATGTGACTTTTATTTTTCAATAG
>JAOXJM010000023.1:100835273-100874480 GCA_026413425.1 Tringa solitaria | reverse complement strand
AAGAGTTAACAAGAACATCTAGCAATAAATAAACAGTCTATGCCTTCCTCTTCCCAAAGCTAAGGATAGACTGGAAAATGTGGTTTTTGTCATGAAAGAGCAATAATTTTAGAAATTGGATAATATATCATGACAAAGGAGCCTGTATTAACATTATGGAATGCAAATTATGAAGTATTTTGCTTGATACATTTTGCAAAATTCCACTTATTTCACTGGAAATATGCTAGTTTAGTCTAGACAAAATTATTCTTGCCATAAATGTGTTTTATTTCACAGATTTGAAAACATTATTAGCAAAGCACTGTTTATGTGAAGAGTTCTAGAAATATCAGCAGTTAGACATACCTTCAAAAATACAATGATGCTTAAAAGAGTTTAAAATACTAAATAAAATAGATAGAAAATTAAAGACATCATAGGTGAACCTTTCTATTCCATGTCTATTAAAATACAGTTTTTGTAAGTCACAAAGATCGTGTCTGTGATTACAGATTAAGTATTGAAATTTAATGTAAAATAAATTTGAAATAAAATCAGTTGCTATGAACATCTCAAATATATTTTCTAATGTTTCACCTTTTTAAGGGTTGTATTCACCAGTAGTCAAAAACATATGTGCTGACTAATCCAGAATTCACTGAACTACGTCAGCTGTCTGAAAGGAGGTGAAGTTTAAAATGACAAGGCAGCACCCACATATACATTATGTCTACAGAAGGACCAAATTATTTTTAAATAGGTTATTTTCTAATGAGTACAAAATACTAAGGAAATCAGTAAACGCTTCATGATTGTTGATTTAACAGTCAGACCAGGTTATGTTCACTTAGAAATGCACTAATCATACAGAGTTAGTCAATACTGTAATTACAATAGGTAGGAAAGCAAATAGGAAAAGAAGTCACAGTAAGTTATTGCAAACATGTTTCTATTGTTCCAGAACTGTTTCCAAAACAATCTGCAATTTTAGTGTACAAGACAATAAAGATGTTCAATAACATCAGAGTAATTAAAAAAGTTATTTAATTTCTTATATTTTGAAGTGTTTCAAAAAATTTCAGTAAAAAAGGGCTATGCAAATTCATGGTAACAGTAAAGAATTAAAAGACTGTGCAAAAATCTTAATGACTCTGAAAATAAAAATCACTTATGCCCTTAAAAATTCTCTCTTTTATTGTTTCCAAGTCTAAAATGTGGCATCTATGAGGTTATACAAAAACGATGAGGACTTTTGCAGAGTCTTGTTGCAAATTCTGTTTTAAAGGCAACAGTAAACCCTCATTTGCATGTTTTAATATGTATTTGGATAAAGCCTTAGTCCACAGAGCCATACTTTCCCAAAGAGTTTGCCAAGAAAGATTGCTCTGGATATCAGTAAAATCAATTGGTTTGACCTCCTGGGAGTTCTGAGGAGCGCATATTTCTTTTAGATCTGCCTTTCCTGAGTCCAACCAAGGGCCTTGCACGTAGCTTGTGGGACAGTCTGTCTGTCCACATGACCAACACATTGAGCGGTTAATGACACTGGAACAGAGCATTAAGCTGCCAGTCAGCTGGATTCCCACCACATATTTTCAGGCTTGTTCTTTGAATAGCTAAAAAATCTTATCTTGAAATGCCCCTAGGATCTTGACTTATTTAGACCATAACTGATCCACTAGTTGGCCATCACAAGATGGAATTGCATTGCATGACCAGCAACAAAACCATCTCTCCAAAGACAAAGTTAATTCAGTTCAGAAAGCAGAGTTTCAGCTTGGTCAACACAGCCATGGGAAAACTATGAGGGAGGCTCTTCCAATATTAAAAAAACCCAAAACCACAAGCAGACACTGAAAATCCCACAAGTTCATTTTCTGAAAAAAAAAAAAATTAAAATTCTATTATGGGATAACAATATACCAATTGACCAAACAAGATATATTTGACTAAGTGATTGGTCACAAAACAATTATCATTACAGTTACCATAATTAGGCTCCTGAAATACACAGAAACTGCTTCCAGAACTAGAACTGTAGTAGCACCTGTTGTGGATGTATAAAGTGTTTCTGCTGTTGGTTGCGAGTCACAAAAATATAGTCATATATATTACAGGGGAATGACGGAATTTTTTGTTTCTCTGAAATTGTTCTTCTGCATACTTACCTTTAAACTAGTGTTGCTTCTGTATTCACTGCATCAACTAACACGCATATTAAAGCCCAATAGGCATAAAAAGGTGAAAATCTTCACATTACTCTTTTCATGAGTCAAAATTTGCACTAGCCTGAGATCCAAGGACTTGGTCCATTTCCTTCATCATCCATGTTGGAAAGATATTTGATCGATCCTGGGTTCTTTTGAAGCAACCCCAGTAGTTCTTCCTCAAAAAGCACCTCTGTATGGTTTTCAACGTAGCTGATTTGAGGGTCTTTTACAATACACAATATTGATTCCAAATCTGACTCCCTCTGTCATACTTCAAGCAGTACCCCATCAGATTTTTGTGTCCTTGGACTCCTTCACATGCTCTCCAGCCACAGGACAAAACCCCAGCGTATGCAGCATATACACACAGTTTTGTAAAGTATGCAAGACCGATTCTATAACCTTCAGCCTGGTGCTAGGTTTCATTGCCAAAAGTGAACATATTTATGAGGAAAGATGAAGATCTTGTGAATGGTCCTAACAAGATGAGTTCAAAGTGTGGAGTACTACACAGTGGTAGAGGCACAGTCATAAAGGAGCAGTGACAGTAAGGAGAAGGATCCTGCAATTAAGTGTAGGTGTGTTTGCCTCCTCCCATATAATCACCGTATTTCTATATGATAGGACCCAGTGATACTAGATGTCATCCTTAAAAGGGCATACTCTGGAGTAACATAAAACACACATTTGTTACTGCAGAGCATGTAAGTATTTTTTCTTGACAAGGCTTTAGTGTATCAATGGCTGTTAAACATCATTTTTGCCAAGGATCTGTAGGGCATCTAATTTATGGTCATTGCCTAACAGACTGTTTAAATGTTAATGAATCAGGTAGCTGAATTACATGCATGAATAGCTACATATAGTTATTTTAGACAGGCTGAAAAGGATGAAATTACCAATGCAGCTCACCTGCCACTAATGCTAAAAGGTGAAATTTGTTTCTAAGTTACACATACACATATTCCAGCTTCAGCATCAGTAGCGTTTGGTAAAGCTGCGTGGTTGCCAAGTTAATGAATTTTGCCTTGCCTCTTTGTATAAGCCTTTAATCCTGTGCTAAGAGGGAATTAGATGCAAGGGAGGAAATATTGTTTTATCCCTCACTTTCTAAGATGTAAAATGTCATGGAAGATGTGTACAAGGGGTACACTGGAAATTAATCAAACATTCACTTTTAATAATCTTATTGCACTGCTAGTGTAGGGTGTTTCACCATTACAAATATAAATCGCTCTTTGTGTCCCTATTTCTTCACCTTTTAAAGCAAATCCCTAACTGGAAGGATATTTTCTTTAATCATATGGAAATATAGAATCAATTTGTTGATGAGGGACCTCAAATGAAAGTTATGAGTTTTATGGTCGATTGATCATTAAAAATATTTCTGCGGATGACTCAGAGGTCCAGAGCAATTATAAAATTCTACAGGATTCCAATTTGAATAGCTATTTTGAGAGACAGAGTCTCAAAATACTGTGTATTCACTGAACACAAACAATTACATTGTGTTTGTTTAAGCCCAGGAGGAAAAAAAAGCAAAAGGAAAAAGAAGGAAAAAAACATGGAAGTTTATGGATTCTCTTAAAATAAAATTATTTTTAATACTTGATTTAAAATCACGCAAAAACATGTAATCACAGCTGACAAATATAGCCTGTGTACTTGAATTGTCAAAGGATACAACACAAAAGCCTAGAAGGAAAAATGACAATATATTCTATATAGGCAACAACAGATTAATGAATCTAACAGAGTTCACTCATATTAATCTTGAATTTACACATGCAAATCAGGAACTTCTTGGCATCACTGAAAGGAAGCCTCATTATAACTGGAATAAAAATCAAGCCCAAAGAGCAAGCACTTCATTTACTAGAAAGAAAATCATAAGTATTTCGGCCTTGGTCAACAGCCTCATCTGTCTATTAAATACCATCCATTAAAGAGACGCACAAAAGTGTGACTATAAAACATGCATGCACTGTTTTCAATTTTTTTCTCAGTATTTTGAAGGCTTCTGCTCTGGTAGTCCCTTTTCCTTTCTACTCTGCTCTTCTTTGCATCCGCTGCTTTGATATATTCCCATATTAATCTATTTCACCACATCTCAAACAGTGCTGACCCTTTTGTATTTCCCAGTTGTTCACACATACACATTTATACTGCGATGCAATCCCCCTCCCATCAGACAATGTTTTACTACAGTCTCAGCTCCTCTTCATGCATTTTCATGCCTATTTGTTTTAAAAAAAGAAGGAAAGATTGACAAAACTTATATTTTTTCCACCTAAAGGAAAAAAAAACCAAACCCTATAATAATACAATAAATTTCTTATATTCCAGGTCCATACAATAAATTATGCACAAGGAGCCTTTGATCCTAAAGAAGAAAAATTATGAGCTACCATACTATTGATACAGGCTGTGAACACATAAAGTAACTGTACCAGTGACAGCAGCATAAAAGATTCCTGAGGTATTAAGTATCAGATTTCCAGGTAGCTTTTGGAATCTGAGGTTCACTCTTTTGGTGACAGCCTCTGTGTACTTCAGGAGAAACTACCTAAATCAAGAAAGAACTTTTAAAATTCTTACTATGCTTTAAAATTCTGATCTCAAAAGTGAGTAGAGGTTTTACTATAAATGTAACACAGATCTTCTGTAAGCTGGATGGAGCAGAATAAAGCATGAATTCTTATAAATCTGTTAGTGTAATATTCAAATATTGATCTGCAGAGAGATCTGCAGAGACTATGTGTAATGAAAGCGAGCAACAATTAAATGGTAAAAGATCCCTCTTCGCTGGTAAAGTCTTATCAGATTTTCCAGGTTTTCTTCTATTCATATCCCTGTCCTTTATCAAATACATAGTACTTTTTTGATTTTCAAGCAAAGACGTGCAACATAAACATGATTCTTCAGCTGGAAAAAGCAAAACAAACTGTCCCCTTGCCTGCCATGCAAAGCACTTTTCTTTCAGAAGAAAGGTATATGCACAGAATGAGGCAAGGAAAAAAAAAAACATTTATCTCACCACCAGCCATTAGTCAAGGACATTTATAATTGCCATTCTTTGCAGTTTCTCCTTGATGGGGCTGCTTCCTTTGCAGTATCTCTCCAACTCATGAAGAAATTGCTTTTAGGTTACTGTAAGCCTCACCAACTCCCATGCTGCTAGTTATGAAAAAACGGTGACAAGCAAAGAAACAACCACAAGATTTGTTTTCCTTGCATCTTTCAGGGTTTATCCCTCACTCCAGTGTTAGCCATTCTACTTTCTAATTAATTTTTTGTGAATGAGTAGGTGACCACCCACAAAAATCCCACTCACCTTTCAATCAATACTGTGCGCACGCTACCAAGAATGAAAGAAGGGTCTTAATAACAAATATATACATACTGCCAAAATTGAGAAGTCATTCAATCAAAGCATTTTCTGCAGAGAAGTTAAGGCAAGATCTTGTGATTCTTATTCAGGACTTTTTTCGCCCTTAATTGGGTAAAACTGCCACTAAATTCAATTGATTTGTGGAGGAAGAGAACGATGTGAAACATCCTGGGAGGACTTCAAGCCATATGAATGAAGTGTCATTGACTACATTCTGATAGTTAGTTGTCCATTCCATGCCTAAGTAGAGGACATTCAAGGGTGAAAGGCAGAAAAGTGCCTTCGGGAAGGAGCAAAAGGTAAAAAAAAAAAGTGTTTGTGAAATGAAAGGGTGCTTGAGTCTTCATCCTCAGTGGGCTGCTTCCAGGATATCAGACAATGGGGAGCTCTGTGCTCCAAATGCCAGAGGGCATCGCTGTCTGACAGTGCTGGAGGCCCTCATGCTGGATTATATGTACAAGAACTTTTCTTTTCCAGAGTCAGGATAACATATTATTTTTTGATTTGAACACGGCATGAGGTCTTCATAAACATCCAGCTACACTGATAAAATCTTCTTTTTCATAGGTGAGCTCCTAAACAATTCAAGAGTGCTTTTTAAAATTAAGTAAAAACACTTAACATCCATCTGCAAGTCTCTGGTAGAAAAGTACAGAATTTAAGTGAAAACCATTGTATGTTTTGTAAATAAGTAGAAAACCCATAGTCACTGCCACACTGGTAAGAAAAAGCACACACAAACAGATAATTTAGCTCTCCAGGTAGTCATATAATAAAAATGTTCATGTGTGCAAGTGCAAATGCACTAGTACATGACGACAATAATTATATGGACACGTACTCTATTCACACTTTGGCTTGTATGATATTATACACTGGGACTATTCTACCCAGTTTGCAGCTTTGAAGATGTACAGGCAATTGTTATCTAAAAACTAGTTCTTTGTGTGAGTTGACAATTGTTTCAGTCAGCACTAGCATATTAGGGATACATTAGTAAAAATTTCTTCCTTAACTTCCATATTTCACTTGTGATTTTCAAGTAAAACTCCCAATTTAACTTTTCATTATTAAGTCAAACACAGCAAGGGACAATTGTAAAGGTAAAGCCGCAATTTCCAAACTCTTCTCTACTCATTCTGGTACCTTGTCAACCCACTCAACCCTGAACCTATGAGGAGAAATGGTCTTGCAGGCACAGACTATGATTTATCGAGAAACACCCAGGCAGCAGCTTAGAGTCTGCACTTGCTAGATCCTAACAGAATAGGAAGAGTTAGCAATCCACTCCACCTTGGAACTAGTACCTATTAACACGTTAGGCATCTAGCAAAGATCTCCTGAAATAAGTACCTAGGTTTCATGAAACCACCTGAGGAAGTTTGGAAGGTCACATCATGTCAATACCATAGCATTTCTTATCTATGGACTGAAAATACGCATACTGAAAATTCTAGGTGCAGGGAGACCAAATTTCACCCGTAATGTCATGTGGTATGCAAAGAAATAGCATCTAATATAATTTTCTAAAGTTGATGAAATTGAGAAGATAGTGTGTTGAGCAAAGCAAAGTATTCTTACTGTTTCCTTGCACATTTTTTGGAGAACCGAGTAAAGGTTAGAAAATCTTTTGCAAATACTTACAAAGAGTTTGTCAAGTTTGTCATCAAAGTATGTAGAAATTTCTAAGTATATTGAGGAAAGAATAACAGAAATATTAGAATTACATAATCCTTACAATCTCTCCCTGATTCAGTTTCCATCTCCCCTTTTTTTTGACTGTGTATTTTATTTTTATTCAGTATGTAATGGATGATTTCAGTAATGTTTCCTAATTTCCCTATCATTCTAACATTTTTATCCTCACTACACTTACTACACAAGCAATTAATTTCATTCAGGTGAACATGTCTGCAAGATTAAAACCAAATGCATGTGAATAATCTTACTTGTACCATAAATATTCAAAAGATCAGGCTAATAAATTACACCTTTCTGGAGAAGATGTTTTCTGCCTGATACTCAGCTTAATTACAATGGCATTGCTTCACTGTCCCCACTGGAGATACTTCTGAATTATTTTGGTTTATTCAAGAATTCATTTCCTACTCTGTTACCATATTTCAAGTGTAATTTTATATATGAAAAGATGCTAGAACAGTAATGAATAAAACAAAAACACAGCAGTGTGATTTGTAGGCAGAGAAAATTCTAGTATGCTGTTCTGACCCTTTCTGTCTCAAAATTATTTTTGCTATTCACTGTGATAATATAAAGACTAATTGTGAGAACTACCATACAATAATTTTCAAATAGAAATCCCAGTGTTTTTTAAACACAGATTTCTTTTCTTAAATCAGGCTTAACACAGTGTGAAATTAATTCTAGATAATTGTTTCTTATATTTCCCATCTCAATGCTTCTTAAAACTAAAAGGATATTATAGTCTACGTTTACTTCCCAGTGTGCATGTATTTAAAAAGAAAAAAAAAAAAAAAGGCACATGCACAGGTGTGGAAAGCATAGACTCACCTGTAGAGAGCCGGGAGGTCAAAGGGCCCAATGGACAGTGAGTCGGAGCTCCCTTCCCGGTGGTCTGCAATGGTAAGAGCTGAAGCAGTGCAGTAACAAGATCTCCATGTGTACAGGGAGTTCACCTTCTCAATTTGGTGAGATTTCACTCCCATCCAGAAAGGGACACAATCACTTCTTTGTACAAACCCTGTAACAAATCTGTGCCTGCTTTCTTTTGACCCCTTTCCAAACTCCACATTCAAACTCTAAATTTTTACATTAATAATTAAAAAAATGTGGTGTGGGGACATCTTACAACTGAAATAGTCATACTTGCATAAAATAGGTACAAATATCGTAAGTGCCAGAGGGAAGTCCATGTTGGTAGAGTTTGGTTGTTGGTGAAAATTTTGGAGTGGATAACTGCACGTGATGTTAGTCAAGTTTAAGATGCATAAAAATCTTTCTTAGAGGACTATTTCAGTCCACTTAAAATGTCTGTAGCAAATAATGCATTCTCAGGGCCAGATTCACTGCTGTATTTCAATCACGCTGCACTGCAACAGTGATGCCAGACAACACTAAACTCAGTTTTTTTACCACTTAAGACATACCACAGATTTCCTTCACAGAAGAGGTGTCAAACAGCCAGGAGTATGTATGAATCTAGCCTACTTGGGGGACGGTTTAACATTAAAAAAATTCTTAAAATGTCACTTCACTCTTACTTATCATCACTCATTCCACTGTGTCATCTAAATCACAGAAAGGAAGATGCTCACCTGACTATTGAATTTTGTCTCCGTATGTGCTTCTGATTCCTCACATTAACCAATAGGCAATTAAAAAAATCAGCAGAACAGACAGGTTGCAGACAGCCAACTTAAATTTCACACTGCTGATTAATTCTGAGAGAATGAACACTACCAGAAGTTTAATTTTATTGTCATATCAAATCTTCACATTTAACACTATTATGCATCTATCATTCATTCTGCAAATAAAATGTGCTTGTTCTTCATACTTGACTACATGTTTTAAACTTCTGTTTGCCTGCTCAGAGCTACCCATATATTTGTTGGAAGAATATGGGATGAGCATATTTTGTGTACATAAATTTCAAGGTCCTATATCATTCAAGTCGATATCTAACAAGGCTTGTCAAATTGCAAATCTTTGAATGCAATACAAGCAGACAATTTACCCACTGTAGTCAGGACTATTGAAAGAACCAATCTCTGGCCTTAAAAAGATAACAAAGAAACTTTATAGAGATTTACTGACTGCTCAGAGGATGGCTTCAACTTCTAGCCTCTACTACTTCTCTCACACACAGTGAGGAGAAAAAGTACTGGAAGTAGTCCAAATGCATGGCAGATAGGAGAGGAATCACACTATTAGTATGAAATAAATGACTCCCTAACCTATCTTAATTGACAGAGGAACCAGGCTGATGGTGAATTAGAAGGTCAGAAAGAGCTTGCTGATGTTACCATGTCTTACTGGCTGCAGGCAGATCTCCAAGTCAGAACAGCACTGAGTCTTCAAGACTCAGGCAAAAAAAAAAAAGTATTTCTGCAATGAAGGCTAGAATGGTACAGTTGAAAACATATCTTATTCCTAAGTTTCAAGAGTTCAGTAAGAAGTAGGAAAAGAGGTCTCCATACCTCTAAAGTGACTTTCAGAGAGCTGAAAACACATTAAATTCCAGACAATGAGACGCCAACAGGATGATATCCTTAAACGGGTTAGCAGGCGAACAAAGCGCTTGTAAGACAGGTAACTTAACTTGCAAGCTAAAACCAGCAGGTCCCAGGCAGAACACAGAATAGATTTAAATGGTGAATTATTTAATGGTAATTGAGTTTTAGCCAGGAAATACAATATTTTTAACGAAATCTGCAATCTGATTGATAAACACAGACTTTTTCTAATTAATAGTTCATCGTATTTTGACATCTTAAAATAAAGGAAAAAGATAAATCAACACTATTGAGTGAGCTGAAAATTCACTGATGTATCTTCAAAAAATAATTGCATGTAGACAGTCCTAATCCTATTAGTGTCTTATAACAGTTCCAAAGACCAGCCCTCATTCAACTTCTTCATAAGGTTTAATACCGTGACATGCCGCATGTAGGAATAAAGATTACAGGTTACCCCCACTCAATAGATTTCCTTTCGGAAAGCAATGATTCACAAATATTTAAGAGTTTATGTTGGATAATAAAGTTAATGTGAACTTGCAATGGAGTGGTTCACACAGAAAATCAAGTGCAATCCCTCAGTGTAAGTGAGAAATTATATACAGGATTAGAGAGATGTGATACCTTTGTATACAGGAAGACCGTTAGTGGAATGCAGTGTTTAGCTCTGGTATCAGCTACTTGAAAAGGCCATTGACAAAGTGTGCAAAAAAAGAGGAAAAAAACCCAAAACAATTATGACAAAAAAATGCCTCATTAGATTTACTCTTTTAAATTAAGGGGATGTCAAAAGATGTCTTTCAAATGCTCTACCAATTGTTCATGAGAGAAAAAGATGTGATTTAACAACATCTTTTAATTATCAGACAACACAATCTGTAGAGGCTGGAATCCGAGGGCAGATCAAATCAGATTGGACATAAACCAAACATTTTTAACATCAGTAGTAATCAATCATTGGAACAGTTTACATAAAGGTGTGATAGATTAGCTATCATTTGACATATTTACTACCAAGTGTAAAGTTATCCATCTACAAACAAAAAAGAGAGGTCACACAGAGAGTGCAGGTCAAACATACAGGATAGGGACCCTATCCTGAGATAGGATGGCAAGATTTTAGGGATCTTTGTGGATTTTGTGCAGAACTTGAGATTCCTATACCAAATACTGCATGATCATGAGACTTTATGAGAGCTAGCATGATCATCAACTGTATAAACAGGACACAAAATAGAAAAATGGCACTCCCACCTCTGTATTTCTCATCACTGCCACAACACAACACTGGAGTGCTTTATCAAAATGGTAAATTAGGGAGAGTTCAAAGTACTCATGTAAAAATCGTGGGTCACATTAAACTCATACCCATTCCAAAAAATACCTCTGCTGTTTTGTAACGAGGTTAAATAAGAAATAAAAATATTCAGTATTGATTTCCATGAGTTCTCTGTTACTGGGAAGGTTGTCCTGGACTTTATTTTTAATCAAATGCACATTGTTTATTTCTAAGAAGGGATGGTTTAGTTCATACAGAAATCAATATGGGGAAAATCCATGTTCTGCATTATACAATATGTCAAACTAAGTGCTTGTGAAGGTCAAGACTTTATCTTTTCCAAAATAAAAGCCTTTAATAATCATGCATATGACCACCCACATGGTGGAATTCTATATCCAGTTGTCAGATACATAACTTCTGGCATCTCTACATTTCTGGCTTTAAAAAACAACACCTTTCTTTAAAAAAAAAAAAAAAGAAAAAAGAGTGTCTTTTGTTCCTTTTATTTGTGTTAAAATAAATTGCAGAATTTACCACAATAAATTGGAAAACTTTTGCCAAAACTTCTTATTGATGAAGTAAGATTTTTCTCAAATAAGAACCAAAAAAACTGTCCACTGAAATCATAAGGTTTCACTAGGTATTGAACCACAAAACTGGAAAGTATACAGTTGGGTTTTAGCTGATTTAAAAACAACATTTTTGATAATAAAGTAATTTTTGTAAAATAAAGCAAGCAGTTGTCATTGAAAAGTCAACCTTTGCCTGTGGGACACTTAGCTTCTTTCCTAAATTTCTTTTAAAAAAAAACCCAACCATCAGACTAGTTCCACTTGTAAACTTCTATAACGAGTACTTTGCACTGTCATGTTCACATGTTTGTTCTGTCTACACTGTGAGCCAGTGGAAGCAAGTGAGATGTGGCCTCAAAACTGCCTGTGTCCTCAGCATGGCATCCTGACATGCCTGCAGTATGTCCATCTTCTCAGGGGACTTATCGTCATTTATGTGTGTGCACGTACCCCATTTGGGGCTGCGAAGGCCAGCAAAGGCCAGCAAAGGCCAGTTGGTGCTCTCAGGGTCCTGACATTTTCAACTTTCTACTAAAAGTGCCAAAAATAGAGAAGGAAATGTGTCCCTTAAGAGCTGAATTACTTTTGTGCTGAAGAATTTGCAACATTACAAGCTGTGCCTTATTTAACACGGAATTAGTTCCAGGTTTGTATATAAGGTTCATTACCTTTTTTATAGCTTTAGATAAACCTAGTCTGCATTTTCTTTCCTTTTCTTTCCTTATGAAACAAAGCAATTGAAGTTTGCATCATTTCAGATTTCCTTGTGAATGTTTTGAAAAACTGTTGCTGTTGTCTACATCAAGGTTGAGATGATCTGCCAATAAATAGGTTTGGGGAAAAGTTAGTTCAGGAACATTTAAATATATGGCCCAAATATGACTATGGGAAAAAATATTATTTTCTTTGACATATAGTTAAGGGGAAGTCTTAGTAGGTATTTCACTTGAAAGATTACTCTAACTACACATGAAGTATACAATGATGCTGAAATTGCTTCTGCATCACTAAGGATGATCATAGAATCATAGAATGGTTAGAATTGGAAGTGACCTTAAATATCATCTAATTCCAACCCTCCTGCCATGGGCAGGGACACCTCCCACTAGATCAGATTGCTCAAAGCCCCAAGCAGACTGGTCTTGAGCACTTCCAGTGATAAGGGTATAACAAATCTTGATAAAATAGGAACAAGTTTATGAAGATTCCTTCTTTCCCCTGATTATACACAGTTAGAAAAACAGATTGAAAGAAAGTTCAGTATAATTGAACAGATATTGCTAAAATAGTTTTTAAATATATTTTCCTACCAGCTTTGTGAAGGCTAACTTAGAAAGAGTAAGAAGGTAAAAACAGTAAAACAAATGAATGAATATATATATGAAAATACCTCACAAGTTCTCAGACAGTGTAAGTGTGACAAATAAGAGAGGCATATTCCTGTTATTTGCAAGGTGTAAACAAGATTTCACTTTCAAAAGTGTGAGAAGAGTACTGCAGATTACATTTTGATTTAATATTTTTTTAATAAAATCATTGAGAAAAAAAATCCAGAACCACTCGTTTCACTGAAAGGAAATGCTTGAGCAGCATCTCTGGTTTCTTAGTGGCCAATGTAGGGTTGGGCAGTATCAGGGATTCCTAATAAGGGTCAATAAGGGTTGATGTTGTCGCCAGTGAGCCCTCTCTGGACAAAACAACTATAGTTAGTAAAATATACAATAAATTGGTTTTAGGCTTGCTTTTTTTCCTGTTTGTTTTTAAATATGTTTGCATATTTGGGGTATTTGGGGCTGCCAAAGTGGTCAGCATACAATAGCAGAAGAAAACCAAACCACTTTTCTTGAAGTTTGTAATAATGACAATAAAAAGGCGTCTATAAAAACTATTTACCATCGTCTCTGAAACAATTAATTGTTCCAAGCTTCTTTAGAAAATTATGCAAGGAGTGAACAAGTGGCTGTCAAATCACTTTGTAATTAAATTCATACATTTACTCCTGTTTTAAAAATGGCCACATATTCCATCTGCCCATGCAAAATGCTTAAGTATTTTCAGCCAACTTCCCCAAGTAAAGCTGCACACCCATCACATGCAGCACACTTCACCGTTACAAGGGCAACGGCTGCAAAATATCCTACTCAAGGCCAAGTGATTACCTTCCTTTCTCTTTTATTTCTTTTTTTAAGAGCATTTCAGAATGAGAAAGGATCATAGACTCTTTTTACAAAAGGATTATTAGGGTTTTCTGGAACCGGCTGGAACTGGTTCATCAGCTACTTTGAATGCAATCAGGGAGATTTTTTTTCCTGCCTTTTTCTGAAAGGAAAGCTGATCAGGGAGGTAGAAGCAGAGCTGCTGCAAGCGACTTTGTATTGCAGTGTTCTCATGGTTGTGTGCACTTGTCCAAGGCTTCAGAAGCTCTGCCTAAAACTAGAAACTGTCACCAAAATTCCTTACTGAAGACAACTCTGAATCTTACCTCTTTCTTGGCTCTTTTTGGAATTCGCAAGTGCAACTTTCCTACACTTGGTGTAATTGGAAGGACTCCTTAGAAACCATCTTTCTATAAGAGTCCTTACTTAGTTGTAGATCTTCACTTATTGTTGCCACAAAAGCCAGAAAAAGCACAGAAACTTTGGATGCCTGTTAAAACCTTCAGGAAACACATCTAGCAGAGAAGCAGTAAGTAACAGCTGGTCCAAGGCAGATGTGATCTGGTTGTTTACAGAGCATTCTCTGGAGAAAAACAAAAACCAAAGAAGCAAGCAAAATATTAAAAGAAATCTGGAAAAAAAAAAAGTCTTAATGTGGTGGCCCATGAACTCTGGCACTGTGAGTAAGGATGAAAAACAATTATAGAAAACCCTGAACACCCTAGTGAATCACTGAGGGCTCTCCTCAGCCGGGCAGGCAGAAGTGCTGAGCTGAATTGCTTCCAGATGCTGGTCTGGATTCCCTGTGGAATCTGCTTTTTGCAGCCTAACCCAGTTGTACTAAAAGTCTAAACACAGCATTTCTTGGTGGGGGACAGGGAAACAACAAAGTAGATTAGATTCAAAGAATCACAGTACTACTCAGGTTGGAAAGCACTGCTGGAGATCGTTTAATTCAATCCCCACTGCTCAAAGCAGAATCAACCAGAGCAGGATGCTCAGGACCATATCCAGTCAGGTTTTGAATGTCTCCAAGCATGGAGACTCTGCAATCTCTCTTAACAGTCTGTTGCAGCATTCAACCACTCCCACTGCAAAAGGCTCCATCAACACTGTTGAAGATACAGTCAAAAAAACCTTAAGAGTGAATCAGCTGAGCAGTGACAAGGTGTCTTCTGGTTCACTTTCTAATTCAAGGTGAGCTGATTCACTCTCCAAGCTCCAGCAGTTTAATACATATTTAGTCTTGAACTTTCTCTACAAAAAATCCTAACAAAACTATCCAGCTGCTTGCTTCATGGCAACACTTAGAAGCCCCTACAAGAGCTTTTCCTGATTGTGATTCCAGAATTATACTGTACAGATGACAGCATCAAGAAACGGAGGTTAACTACCCCGTAAGATTTAGCTTTCTCAGCTTATCGCTTAAAAATCATTAAGATATAAAGCTGGAAGAACCTGAAGAAATCCAGTACATTCTTCTATTGTGTTACTAAATCATTTATATTCAATTTATTTTACTGATTTGTATAAAATCATGGAATCATATAGCAAACCCCAGAAAACCACATGGAGCAAACCCGTCCCCACTCCCTTTTTTTCATTAGTGTTTGCTAACCTAGAACAAGTATTTCCAATTATGTTTCATGGGCCAAACATACTGGAAATTCATCTCATTGGGACAACTATTCTGTGGCTTTCAATACTTGTTGATGGGTCAGAAGGCAATTTCTCAGGTACAAACCATTAAGTTGACAAATTGTTGACAAAAAAGACTGTGGGATGTAGGGTGGCAGACTGCAGAGGGCACAACAGAATGGGAAACAGACAGGCAGTATAACCTGCCAACTGGCAAGTTTCTGAAGTGTGAAGGTTGGTCTCACACTCATTCTGACACTCAGTGCTGCAAATTCAAGTGCTTAGCCCTAGGGTCAACATTTGCCAGGAGTAGGAGTTAGCCTTCCAATTCAGATGCACAGTAGTAGTAATATAAAGAGGTGGAACAGCCAAAAGAGATGAATGCTCCCAGCACTATTAAGAGACAGAGAAATAAAGAAGGGGATTCAGAAAAAAACATAAAGAATACTGGAGCTGAAGCAAAAAAAGTTGGCAGACATTTGCATCAGCCTCAAATCTCAGACTACGTTAAGGGAAAAAGTGAAAACGGTGATGAAAAATATATACATTTTTTCTAATAGAATCATAATGTGCTGCAGAATTATAGTAATATGATGCAAAATTACATGAGATAAACACAGAATGGGTGAAAAGTATCTATTTAGTAAAATGATAATGATTTAAGAAATCAGCTATTAGTTTTCATGGGCCTATTTCCAACTTCATTAAAGCTGATGGGAGTTCAGTGATTAGTCCAGCAAGCACTGTTGGATCTGGTCCTGGATTGGGTTAGATTGGTTTTTGCATTAGATAAGGATATTCGGGTGAAATGTGAAATCAATTCTAAGCAAATTTTTTCCCTTAGTCAAACATATGGCAATAATCAAGTACATTTTCAAAGAGAAGGCAATCAATCAGTACTGGTCATATATATATTTTTCCCCCGGTGAAATTATGCCAATTTACAGCACCTTAGGAGCTAGATCAGAACATTTTTGATGGAACCTGTGAAGTCCTGAGGTAAACAACATTGACAATTTCTCAGAAATCAAACACTTGTCTGTAGAAGTCTAAGAAGGGAAATAGCAAATGGCTGTTTCTTAATCCAGGTAAAATTCTATTTCAGGAGTCTGAGATAACTAATTTCTGAGATATCATCAAAGGCACTATAATAAGAAGTTCTGGAGGTAGCGGTACTTGTTCTGGCTTTAGTTAATGTTTTGCACCATTAAAATATATCTTCCTCTCTAACCCTGTCGCTTCTGATTCTTGGATATATAGCGAGTTCAATTCTGATCTCCAAAGGACAAGTTTTCTAGGTCATCAAAGTTTCTTTCAAAAGCTACATGAATTTTCATTTGTGTGACTTTCTGTCATCATTTAATCACATGTGAATATCAGATAATAGGGCCAAAAATACCACTCATTTTCTTTTACCATAACAGCAGTAATTTGTATGCAGGCAAGTGTAAAGAAAGGCTTCTCCTAATGAAAAGTGGAAATGGAAAGGTGTATGTAAAATAAAAGCTAAGTTCTGTCATCCAAGAATAACGAGTGTATTTACAAAGCTGTAGATTATTTCAGCTGAAGTTTTTCTAGTTTAGGGAGTGCCTATTACTTTCAAAAAGCTGGATGATTTTTATTTTGCATTTGCTGCAATTTGAAACTCCAACTTCTGCGACTCAGGACACTGAAAGACCCTTTTCAGGCTGATTTTAATCCAGCTCAGAAAAACAGAAGCTAAAGCCCACCAAGCCTGTTCAAAAGTGGTTTATCACAAGCAGGTGCTTTCAGCTACTAATGTGTAAATAATTCTCTTGTCTCTTATGTCTGCATTGCTTCACTGTCATGGTGTAAACCAGAGAATTTAGCAATCCTGATATTAAAACAAACAAAACTGGAAACAGCAATCTACTTATTAAAAGATCTCATTTCTAGAAGGAGAATCGCAAGGTAGTATAAGATTTGTGCTGTCAAAGTGTTTTCAGGGGGAAAGTGTAAGTCTGATAGCTAAAGCCAAACATGAAAGCAAACCCCTCCAGGAGCAGCAGAGGGGAGGGAAGCTGAACTAAGGCTGGATGCTCTGTTGACATCTGGTTGAGTGAAGAGGAGATAAATAGAAGGTACCAGTCACCAGGCCTTAGGCAAACTTGATTTAGATATGCTGGACTATTGTGTGGGAGTTATTTCTGTTAAGAGGGAGTCATATTGTAAAGTTTGCAGTTACAATAGTGCATAGACATCATGGTCAACAAACTGCCTAAATGTGAGTGACGTGCCTAATCTAAGATGAACATTAAGGTACAAAAGTTAGCACCTAGAAGATGGTGGGGAAAAAAAAAAGGTCAGGGATTTGTACACCTAGAAGATGGTGGGGAAAAAAGGTCAGGGATTTGTACAAAGGTCTTTTGAAAGATATGAGGCAAAACAATCTTTTTACAGGAATTCTGTAATTGGAGAGGCAGGAGAAGAAACTACTTATGAACATCATTTGAGATGGAAGAGTGCTTTGTTTCAGAGCCGTCTTTACATTTCCAAGGGCTGAAATAGCAGAACCAGAGCTGCAGCAGTTTGCTAGTGTGGCTAACGGGGTAAAGGAAGAGCAGGAGGCACAACTATTTGGTGTGGCCAATGCAGGAGATACTGTGCTACTTTCATAGCAGGAACAGCTAGTGGAAACCAACTCATAATGAATTAGACCTTGCTACCCAGGTAATTGTAATAAACTCAAACACTGAATGAAGATTAAGCCAGAAAGAGGAAAGTAATTTGCCCAGCCTTGTTGTTATCGTCTCTCCAAGAAACAGACTGTTGTAGTAGTTAAACAGAGCAACAATAAATACTTCCTAAAATGCATGTATAGAGTTTCTATTATTTTTAGTAACACAATCACCTGTTAAACCATATGGTTTATATCTGTTAGTAAAAGAAAATTACCTCATTGACTACTAGGCAGCTTGGTCTGATGGTGGGGACTTGAAATGATGTTTTGCTGCAATTCTGTTAAACCAAACATAGCTTGTGCATTGCTTCTGATCAAGTTCTGAGGCTGCTCAGCCTCAGTTTCCAAAGTGCTTTTCCACTTTTAGTATCCACAACTAGCAGCAAAAAGAGGTTTTTTCCCCCTTCTTTTGTCATGCTTCTTGATAACTGACCATGCAGTTCAACAAGACAGGGTGAGCTGATTTACCAGTTAAAAGGAGTTGCCTTCTCTCCTCTGCCCTTCCCCTGATTGCATGATCCCGTTCTTTTCTCCGGCTGAACTAGCTCTACTTGTACTCAGCAGATTCTTTTCTGATTCAATTTTGTTCATTAAGCCAACAGAAAAAATATTCCATCCTTTCTGCTTGGTTCATTTTCTGCCAGCCCACTGACCTGAATTGGCTTGTCAAAGGGTCAGGCAATGCCAGAGTAGAGTGAAGTGGCAGAGTACATTGCTAGAAGCAAGAAAAACAACCCTTTTACCAGGAAGAAGCTATTAGATGAGCTCAACCATCTCCTCAGATGGTACCCACACAGATGCTGAACTCCAAATCATAAGCAGGAACAACCTGAAGTAAACCAGTACTGATCGTACTCAAAACGTCAGGTCACAAACTGCAGCATAACTGGGGCTGATCAGCTGCAGCTAAACCACCCGTACAGCTGCAGAAGGCAAACTCTTAGTTGTCTCAGTGTCAGTTACCTTTGTGGATGAGGCAAAATCCTAATAAGTAAACAGGGAAGAAAAAAAAAATCCTGTACATCAGCTAATCTTTGCTGACCATCCACATGGATGATCTCATACTTCAAGTTAATTCAAGTTGGCTTAGCCTTCTTTTACTGAAACACTATTTGCATTTGCTGGTGCTTAGATGTAAGGCAAGACATGGGTATTATAACACTGTGTGTTCAGGCTCTCAGATTTCATGTTTTTTTCATACTTGCTCACCTCTTTTCTCTGCTCTAGTTTTCAGTTGTTTATTGTTTTTTTTTTTCCTGTGGATGCTTCTCTGCTATCCATCAGCTCTTTTCCTGCTTCATTGCACGCAGAATATGTATTTAATAACATTATACCTGTCATAGAAGTATACATAAAGGCAGCATGACAAAAAAATATTCTGAGTAAAGGTGGACAAGTATTTTTGGTTGGAACTTTTCCCAAAAACAAGCCCAGCTCAATGTTAGGCCATCTATATATATTCATCACTACTTTCAGCTGATTGAAACAGTAATTTAAGATGTGAGAAGCATATCTAAATGAACATGCACTAGATCCTGAGAAGAAAATGAGAGTTTTCTCCTACAAAGGTATCAGTGCAACAGTGGACTTGATTCTAGACAGTACACCTCTTTTAAGCTACTATAACTCTACTGAAAACAATACTAGCTGATTCACAGCAAGCTGAGAGAAAAAAAAAAAAGAGGGTAAGCTGTGGCTACTGAACAGGTCACTAACTGTTTTACTTGCTTGGGTGCTGATCAAATGACAGAACTCAAATAAGAGGAAAAATATCCTGGACAGGTAATTGAAGTGTTTGCAAGAGATGATAAAAAAATAAACAAATAAATCACTGTTGCTCAAGTAACTAAACTATAAAGGAACTTATGATGTCATGAAACACAGATTTCAAAATAATATCTGAAGGCTTGCATTATAAATCTTTTGAAACTTTCTCTCTCAGCTGAAACTAAAATTCCAAATGTGGTAGTCAGTTATCCGTGGATGGTGATTATGTTATAGAGAATTAACAAATAAAGATTTTGTCTGGGTTAGCCATTTATTGTAAGTAGCTGATAAGAAGATAGTTCTGATTAGATATACATCTTATAGATCCCAAGGCCTTATTTGTCTGTAGCACGCCATGAGTCAACACCAATGCCTGTAATAGCTGCCAAAGCTGAGGAATGGGCATATTATACCCGTTACAACCTGTGAAATTGTTCTAATGTGAGATTCTATCTCCTTCCTCAGTTTTACCTTTGCTTACAAGTGAGCTTACAATTGTCTCCAGGTTAATCATTTTGCATAGCTTTCCAGCACTTGAAAGACTGTCAGATAGTGTATAGAAAATATATAAATATACAGAAACAAGCTGATGACCCCAGAGCTTCTTATTTGACTACAAAACTTACCCATGCAAGAGCTACAAATAACAACACAGGGATTACAAACCGATAAGAGGATGCTTGCTCACAAGTGACATGGAAGCTGATCAAAACCAGAGCTCCAGACATCATGATGCAAAGCCTGATGGTGCCTGCTACATTTCCTCAAGCTGTAAATTAGAATGATAGGTTTTCTTTTCCACTAGCTGATCTGTAGCAGGTGCCAACACGCCTAACCTTTGACTAACAGCCAGAGGCTCAGACTTTTACCTACGCTGTCCAGCTCCCTCGCTTCCCAGCAATGCCTCCTATTTGATTTTGTTTGCTTTGCTTCTTTTTAAGCTTTCTGCCTGCTGTGATAGCCAGGTGGCAAGAGACAAGCAGCTGAAATGCTTTGTTTTTCCCTGGCCAGTCATTTATTCCATTTCGCCTTTTTTTTTTTTTTTTTTTTTTTTTTTTGCCAAGAGCTGGAGATGATAGTGAATGCAGTCTACAGGAAAATTGCTCTTGCATGGTGTTCCCTCTGAAGCTTCATCTCTGCTAAAGGCAGCTCCTCATCAGTGAGAGAGCAGAAGGCATGACATGGCATACCCTGAGTAAACACTCTTGGTATTTGGGGCTAGAAATCCTTATTAAAAAAAAAACAAATACAGCTCAAAATACCAAGAAGTGTAATTTATTTGCCTTTAATAACAGAGCAACATAGAGCTGAAGACAGGGTGGAGAAGAGGGGGAAAAATCACAGGCATTTCAGTTTCAGATGATAAGCAGAAATGTGCAGGTGTTGTGCATTAGATGACCTTCCCTACGTGGGTCACCATACATCAGTACTCTGTTAGCAGCCTTACCTAGGGCAGCTTGATGCCTCTCATTTCTCATGTCTTCATACAGGAATGATTACAATGCCTAAGTATGCATAGGTTGGCTTGCAGACTACTGAGCAGGGAAATAAATCTACAAATATTTGAAAGGTGTAAAAGCCATCAAGAGAGAAGAATTATTTATCATAGTGATAGGACTAATTTAATGTTAAAGAAACACAGAGTGGAAAGTCAAATCTACCTAGCAGTAGTAATAGTTTCTCACTTTACAGTATCTCCAGTCCCTTTGTGCTTTTCTCAGGGAAAAAAGGATGCAATATGGGTACATTTGTTCTTCATTCCAGGCATAGCATATAAAGAGGTTATGATGACATGACACTTGTGCTTGTGTATGCATGCCTGTGTGACACAGACCTCTTTCATCTCGACAACAGAAGCTGTTAAGTGACCTATAGCTGATATTGCTGATTTAGAACATCCTTTAGCTCGGGCTTGTTTTTGTAGCTTTTGCACAACTGAGGAACCAGGGTTCTGCTACTGCCTGAAAATGTTTGTGACCTAGAGAGCAAGTATCTTTTCTTTGTGATGTCAGACTTCGCACAATATCAAAGAAGTATTAAAAGCCTGAAAAATATTATTTCCACATTGAAAGTATGTTATATTACTATATAACAATCTTTATATGAATATGAAATGAAATTCTTCTTTATAGTTTACAACCCATAATTTAGGATTTTTGTGTAGACAAAGCTTGAATTCACTTAGACTTCTCTTTTGATTTTGTACCTAGCTCTCTAATATGAAAGAATTAAAACAATTGTACTTTAGTGTATGCGTTCATATCTGCTGGAGGAGTGAAAAAATAACTCGGAATTAGATGTTAATAAAGTTGACCACAGCTGAAATTCTTCACAGAATTTGAAGCTATGTAGACATAGTAAAAGTTAAACTTCTGGCCCCCGTCTTGCAGCAGATGTGACAGAATCAGGACCTGAAAGTGCCCTGACTGTGATATTTCCAACCAAAGGAATAGGAAGTTGTGTCTTAAACAAATGGCAGTTGGGTTTTACACTGTCTGTGTTACGCACACAGCTGGGCAGGACAGAACCATAACACTGCAGTACTTATCAGAAAGAAGGAAATCAACAGAAATTTTTAATTTTTTTCAAGCTACTGCAATAACTTGAAAGAAAACAGAAAAATTCCAAAATGCAGCTGAACTTGGAACACTGCAGTAAGTTTAAATGTCACTATGTAGTAGCAGAGCAATGTTATATGAGAACATTTGTTTGGTTTCGTGTTGGGTTTTTTTTTCAGTGCCTGTTCTTCACTCGTTTTCTGTGAATACCTCTCCGGTACTTTGTGTTCAGCCACAGAGCGCAATTCTGCAGCAGTATGTCTGCCCCACCCTGAGGGACTTATGAGGCATGACACTGGACTCCAACCTAAAAGACTGAAAAGAGCCTTTGTTTGCCTTTAAGTGCCCTGCCTGGAAGCATTAATGTTTTACGGCTGATCTCTGTCCTCCTATCCCAGCAAGTGCAGCTATAATGCTTCCTTCCCATTCCCTGGGCAAAAAAAAATAGAGCAATGCTGATTTACTCCTGAAGGTAAATGACTGCAAACTGCTGGCTTGTACTATGGGGTCTAACATATTGTCTGACAAATTCAGAAAGCTAGGTACAACCCATAAGAAATCTGTTGACTGTGTTTATTTTTGTAAATAGAACTGGCGTATTGTTGTGGAGACAGCTATTAAAAATTGGGGACAACACAACTTGCATCTGAAATTACTTGCAAAAGTTCCAGGCTGGGATCAGTAGAATTAAGTTTCCAGATCTGGTAGATGCTTCCTGGATATTTTTGAGCAAGTTATTTATCAGCATTTGCCTTGTCTTCCCAGAGAAAATTTCAAGCCCTTTTCTCACCTTGGTTGGAACTTAGGCTGAGCTGCTTTCAGAGTAAGTCCGGGATCAGCCAGCACCTCAAGCCAGTACTTTTCTGGTCACAGTAATGATTCTGACCATGAAAACCAGACTGATTTCTGTTTAGTGATTCACAGAATAATTATGTATACAGTTAGTAGGTGTTCAGATAACAGCCAAACATTCATGAATACGTTTATGAATCCTGGCACTTTCAGGAATTTGCAATGGATGTCACTGCCTTCCTATCCGCTGCAGTCTGTTTGCCAGTCTTATCTTACTGTCTGCAAAGTTTGACAGCCATCAGACAGAAAAAACAATCAGATGGTGCCAGAAGTAAAAAGGTGAGGTGAACAGTTCAGAAACAAATTGCAGTCTGGCCAATTTGTTAAGTCTGAAAGACTTAGCAAATACTTACAAATACCAAATATATTCTCAGCTTATGGAAATGGTTTGGAAATTACTCCAGAGTAAACAAAAGAAAAGCTGACATTTCAAACATTTTTTTGGTTTGACAACTACACTTTGAGGAATTCTTACCATAAGTAATCACAGATGTCTCAAGAAAAACAAAAGTCACTCATGTTGCAGTTTCTTTATTGTTTTTATTCCCTTCTTTTACAACAGAATACGAAATGTCCAGCTGTCTACTGGATAATTACATAACTTGACCTTAGATTCTGTCTTTTACTTGATGATTGGTCTTGAGTAAGTCATTTAACTGTCATTTAACCAAATAGCAGAGCCTTTTCCATCACAAGATGTTCAAATGTTGTCTATAGAGTACTTTAAAGTCCTCAGAAATAAAAACAAAGGGAAAGAGTTACAAGTTGCAACAGTGAAAATAACAATTAGATATAAGGAAAAAATTACTTACATGAGAGTGGTTAAACACTGTGTGCCAAGAGAAGTTTTGGAATCTCCATTCTTGGAGATTTTCAATACTTAGTTGGACAACAATGTGAGAAACCCAGCCTAATTGTGAAGCTAGACCTGCTTTGAGTAGGATGCTGAATTAGATAGCCTCCAGAGGGTCCCTTCTGACTTAAATTTTTGACCTTTAGAAATCTAGCATTGTAATGATGTTTCTGGTGGTGTTGATTCTACAGTGTCATAAAAGCAAACTGGACTAATAAATATGCAAGGGCTCAGAACTGCCCTAGCATGTGTACAGGATAACAGTAAAGGAAATATGAATCTGGATGCTTCCCAGATGCCAAAAGATACAACCAGTTTTCCACATCTTTAGCCAGACCTGTGAATTCTCTTTAAAAATCTACAGAAAAGCACACCTCCTCTAGCCATCATCATGTAATGTCTGTTCGCTTCTGTTAGAAACAGCAAATAAATAGACAAAGAACTTGGGGAGAATTTTTATCATTTTTTTGAGGGTGGATGAGTTTTTATCAAAAGGCCAAGAAGGTATTTGTGGCCAAAGTAGGTAGGTATTACCCAGAAGAAAGACAGGCTGTAGGATCACACTCCTATTTCTCACTCCTGCTGTTCACAACAGGTCTTTCTGGCGTTCAGTCTCTGCTGGCTGATAAACAGCCTCCCATCAAACTGGACATAGACTAAAAGGTATATCTAATTGGCTCTGTAGACCTGGCATTGATAACAAACAGCCCACGGTCTTTCTGGGTGAGCCACAGTCTTTCTGGGTTTTCAGGATTCTTTAGCTTCAGTAGCCTACATGTGGCTTTTGCCTGGGATTTAGCTGTTCCACATGAATAGAATGGAATAGAATAGGACAGGACTAATTCAGTTGGAAGGGACTGACCATGATCATCTAGTCCAACTACCTGATCAAGTCAGCACTGACCAAAAGTTAAAGCATGTTGTTAAGGGCATTGTCCAAATGCAAAAGTCTCTCAAACAGTGACAGGCTTAGGGCATCAGCCACCTCCCTAGGAAGCCTGTTCCAGTGTTTGGCCATCCTCTCAGTAAAGAAATGCTTCCTAATGTCCAGTCTCAACCTCCCCGGACGCAGCTTTGAACCATTCCCACAACCATCCTACCACTGGATACACCGGGGAGAAGAGGTCAGCACCTGCTTCTCCACTTCCACTGTTCAGGAAGCTGTAGAGAGCAATGAGGTTGCCTCTCAGCCTCCTTCTCTCCAAACTAGAGAAGCCCAGAGACCTTAGCCATTCCTTATAGAACATTCCTTCCAGACTTTTCACCAGCTTTGTTGCCCTCCTCTGGACACATTCAAGGACGTTCACATCCTTCATAAATGTGAGGCCCAGAACTGAACAGCAGTAGTCAAGGTGAGGTCATGCCAACACTGAACACGGTGGGATAATCATCTTTTGACCAGCTGGTTATGCTGTGTTTGATGCACCCTGGGATGCAGTTTGACTTCGTGGCTGCCAGGGCCCACTGCTGACTCGTCTCTGCATCCAGCTCCTTAGTCCTGAGGACAGCCATGCTGACAGAAAAGATGGCTCCATGCCCTGCAAGGCCAATTGCCTCACACTGCCTCTGGGAAGGTCGGGGAACTGGAAGCCAGGACTAGCCCTCTTCTCAGTCAGCCTTTCTGGTTAACAGCAATTACCTCATTGCCTGAGTTGTGTTCCACAATATGCTGGCAAGGCCCCGTCTGATTTACGGTCGTCGCAGACAGTCAGAAAAGAGGTTTAAGGAGGCAGACAGGCCTAAGGGCATCTAACTGGAAGTGGAATGTTGTAAAGAAAGAGAGAGGAAAAAAAAAAAAAAAAGAAGTAGTCATCAACGTGTAATTTGACCCTGTTTCACTTCTCTCCCACAGAATGGTTATTTACATAAAGGTGTCTTTTTCTTCTGCGATAGAGAAGGAGGCCCACTAGCAAATATGGCAGGAGGAACCACTAATCCTGTCCATCATATAAGTGCTGAATAAGTACTTTGATACCTTGACTGTGAAGGGGCTATTTTCTTTAACATCTCATATAAATGCTCGATATCAGGCAGGAGGAATCTGACAGACACCACTCAACCTTCAACATGCTCCCATTACTCTCTCTCCTCCACCCTTGGCACACTCTTTCATTTCAAGGTCAGCCTTCTTCGGATGTATCCTCAGTTTTCCCAGCACTGTAGTCCTTCCCCAGCACTGATAACGGGACTAAAGATTCTTCTTATGTGCTCCCCATAGCTTTGGCAAATGACCTTTATCCTGTAGGAAATACAACTAATGCAGACAAAACATGTTTCTATCTCTCAGCTAGTCAGCTCACTGGCAGCCTTGAGGTGGAGAATATTTCTACTAAGCTCAGTGGAGCACCTGATTAGCACCAAAGTGAGTGATTTAAAAATCGACAACTTTGCAAAAGAGCAAAGGTGGGCAACTCACCTATTAAATATCTTTACAAGGCAATAGATCTTTCTCCTATCGGGAATTCACCTTGATGCACAGCCTGAAATTACATCCTTCTGAACCTTAAAAGTTCCAGAAAGTTTGTGTATATTTTATCTTAGGTACATCCTAACAGCATCAATGGAAATAACAGGCAATATCAAAGCTCTTTTTCTGCATTGATATCTATCACACAACACGCTTAGCAGAGTTTAAATTGAAAATTCCAAGTACTCATTGTTCTTCTTTACACTCCATATATGTTAAACTAAAACCAACTCCTTTTAAACATTTCAGTTACAGTTCCTAAAGTACAGTGTAAAATATGAGATTATGGTTATTGACTTCAATCTTACCTTAGTTCTTAGTGTTAAAAGTAGAAGGTTATAATCTGACTTTGCTTTATGGAAAACTGAATATTCCAGAAAAATGAGCATAAGAAATAACTTAGACTTTTGTGTCAACAGCATTTGCCAGGAGGCTGATGAGAATAGGACAAGAGTGTCACTGTTTCAAAGAGCTTTCATCATTAATATTCTCAGATGGCATTAATGACATCATTTACCAGAAATATTCAAGAGGCACTAAAAACAGAAGAGATGACTGTAACAGTATATGGTACATATTTTTTTTTAAAGCAGAAAATATTTTCTTTATTAGTGGGTTTCTCTGACTTTGTGAGGTCCCAAGTTCAGCTAATAGGTGTGACAGAATTCCGGTGTGGTCTACAGAACACACAAAATCTTCAAGGCATTTTTCTTTGCTAAATATAATTCCTGTGAAACAAATCTATGGTTATGGAAGAAAAACTTTTAGAAGCAAAAAAAAAAAAAAAGGAGTAACAGTGTATAAAGAGCAGCATGAGTTGTATTTTCCTTGAAAACAGAAAAAAGACATGGGACACTGTTGTTACAAAAACATTTTAGTACCTTTCTTCACGGGACTTTCAAAACCTAATGATTGAAATGAACACTTGAAAAAATACATTTTTATATATATCTAAAAATATATAAAAATTATGGTTCCTGGACAGCATGAAAAATATGGAGTACTGTTTGTTTCTTAGTGTTGACAGTTGACTCCAAAGTGAAATGGTTATTCTTAATTAGTTAGATGGAAACAAAGATGCACAAATTTGCATTCATCAATTGTTTTCAAGTGTTCTTTGGCATCATCAAAGCAAAACCTAAAAAGAAAGAAAAAGAGTCTGAGGCTGCCTGGTATTATATAGTTTTATATATATAGTCTTATATTCTGCCCCAGTCTATGATATTACTTGCATGTTAAAAGATAAAAATCTTTTTAAAACATACTCAAATCCACCTAACACGTTTTAATTGGTATACAGAAATTTTTCTGTTGATCTACTTTCAGCTTGCTTAACTAAATCATTTGTATGAAAACCTATGGTATTCTGATCTAACACCACCACACAGGGTAAAGCATATGTGACACCAGCCCTAAAGACTCCAGTGGCACTCCAGAATGACACCTTCAAAACCTACAACTGTAAAAGACAGTGAATTTTGCCTCCTTACTCCAAATTGAGTGATTTTTTTAAATCACTCAATGGGTAGAGATGGGTAGACAGGGTGCTCAGGGGCATGGTTTAGTGATGTCTTTGTCAGTGCCAGGTTGATGGTTGAACTTGATGATCTGAAAGGTCCCTTCCAACCTCGACAATTTTATGATCCTAGGATTCTATGATTAATGCTAAGCAGGTGTACACACCTGTTAATGATGAAATCTTTGTCCATACACTGCACAGGAAGAAACATACTGTGGCTTCAAATAATAGTTTCTATGAAATATGGAAGATTCATTAAGAAAAAGGAGATCTCTCAAGACAGAAAGAGGGATCTTTCTGTATGTTAAAGAAGACAAGGATAGGAAAAAAAACTACGTACAATAGAAACTGACAAAAAGGCAGTGACAACTAATTGGTGTTGTTTCAAACTGTGCATATTTGTCTTCTAATGGCCAATTAAAGCTTTCACAATGTCTTTAGCAGTTACTCACTCCCTGTGTTTGAATTGAGGAACAGAAAATCAAACCAATTTCAAAAGTTTAAGAAACAAAACAAAACGGAAAAGACACAACAGTGGATGCTGCAAAGGATTAGTCTTTTTTTGTCTGCACATGTTGAAAAATGTTCATTAAAACCAGAAAGAGATTTTTAATGAGTTTTTTTAAGTGATCTGTCCTTTTTTTTTCTCTTTTTTTTTTCTCCCCGTGGCGCTCCTGTGCTGTCTGGAGCTCTGAAGCTTTGCACAGAAACCACCTGTAGGCACCAGCTACCTCTGCCACCATTCACTATTCAAATTTCCTGTTATACATTATCTGTTGCTTTTCTCCTCTCCTATTCAGTCTTCCGTGCACATGCCCATCTCTCCCTTCTTTTATTTTTCTTTAAAAACCCAAGCCAATAAGCCAACCTCTTGTCCTTTTCAATTTCCTCCACTACCAAGAGCAAATCTACAGGATTACAGGGAAAACTTGAGAAGACAGTAGAGCAAACAAAACCATTGGGCCTATTTATAGAAAGGGAATAAGGAGAGGATGAATCATCCCATGACTACTCAGTTAGTCCCCCTTGCCTTTCCTCAGAAGACAGGTAGCATAATGATTCATGAGCTTTCGGCCTAAGGCAGTCAGAGCAAAGCTCAAATGCAGGCGCCACAGCCTGAGAAACCCACAGTTCTGTAAAATACTTGTGGGACATATTTTGATAAGAGAATGCTTAAAAGCCAGTGTAATTGCTTGGACTCCTTAAAGAGGAAATTGCCATCCTTTAAGAACAATCCTGAAAGGCTTAACTAGTTTTTTTCAAAACTACAATTCACATGTAAGCTCGACTTGTTGGTACCTGTTTTCCTTAATCAGTGTGTTCTGGACTTCTCATTTCAGATTTTAAGTTTGAAGGAAACTTCCTGTTATAAGTATTTATAACTTTTACTGACAGTACTAAATGTTTGCATACATCTAGGCAATTTATTTAATCTGTTGAAACTTCAATTTAAGAAATAAGCAATCTGTGATCTGTACATCATTGAAATATATTGCACATCAAGTTATCTGGTAAATTGAAACTAAACTAAATGAAAATACAGGCTCATACTAGAAAATCTAAATTAATTCCTTGGTGTACAGTAGCTTAGGAAGATTCCCAGCCTGGAATCATTCTCTGGAGGAGACTATCTAGAGGAACTGAAAAAGGAAGAATAGGGGACTGAAAGGTAATAAATATGATGTCAAGTTGTAAAGTAATGTTTAGGAAACAAGAAACCAATGAAATAAAACTTCCATATCAAGTAAGTTGGTTGAAATTTTAATAAAGAATACAATTAGTAGCTATAAAGATCATTATGATATGACAGGGGAGAAATAACTTAGATTCTGTAGTGGTAAGTGACTTCGTGCAGGTGCGTTAAAACAATGAGCAACAGTAACCTCTGATATTCCAGTTGAAAATGCAGTTAAATTTTCAAAAACGTTCTTTTATATCTTGAAAGATTAGTTTTGTTAAGAGTATTTTGGAAAATCAAATTGAATTAATTCCAGATCGAAGGGTAAAACAATAGGTAGGAATCAATGGCTGTTTTCTGTAATAGAGATTCTACTTAGGTCCCAGTGGCATCTATACCTGGATCTGTTTTTTATTATCTTGTACTAGAAAAGGAAAAAATTGTGATGTGACAGAGTTTGTTGATATATTAAACTATTCAGGATGATAAAACAAAGAATATGTGTGAAGATTCCAGAAAGTTCTCATGTTATTGAGTGACTGGGCAATAATTTGATAGCCAAGACTGGATGGTCATAAATGCAAAGTAACACATGAGGAATTGAGCAAGCTCTGGCATACATACAAAGTGTTGGGCTCTACACTTGCTATTCCCATTCAAGAATGAGATTATAATTATATTAAAAATAGTGTTATTAAATCATCAACTTAATATTCATTAGCAATTAAAAAATGAATATTAGGAATTATCAGAAAGCCAATAGAAAAGAAAGCAGAACACATCAGTATTAACACTGCTGAAATCTATGGCAGAACTACATCTTGCATATTATGTGCAATTTTTTAACTCTGTCTCACTAATAAGATACAGGAAAGACTGAAAAGGTACAGAAAAAGATCAAAATGGTTGTCAAAGCAAAGGGGAAAGCAAGGCCTGAAGCTAAGGTAAGCAGCAGTTTTACAGCGATTTACCTGGTAATGCCTCTAACTGAGAATTGTTTAGCCTGACATAAATGATGTCAGAATTATTGCATTCTATTTAAAACCATTGCATCAGTGTATGTAACTTCTCATTCCTCCTGCTCTGTGTTGTTCAGGAAGACTGTTTATAGCCAGGGTGGCTAAAATAAGGGCAAAATGAAAGTCCTGCATGTTGTTCCATTGAGACAAGAGATTTTCAAAGTACTTTAATGGAATAGATAAAGAGGCATATTTTGAGCATTCAGAACAAATCGTAAAGTTGAAGACTTAATTTGCAATTTCTGAATGTTATTAGAGATTTGATCCTGCTGCTACTACACTGAAGTTTGTCATGGAAAGTGAGAAATAAAGCAAGGGGAAAGTGATCTCCCTAAACAAGATCCTCAAATAGACTTATAATGGGAAGGCCTCCGTGAAAACAGATAGAAAGATCTCAAATGAAAGTTAGAGATTTTACATTTGAGACTGCAAATCAATACTGGATGGCTATGTGGGGTCTGGTTAGATCTTAATCTTGAACTCTTCAGATCTTTCTAACCTGAAAAAGAGCTCTATTAAACTGTAAAAGATCCCGCAAAAGGATGTGAGACTAAACTGAAGGAAGGACAACATGATTAAATCATTGATCAACCTGAATGACTGCAGGCCATTGAGAAGGAAACTAGTGCTGAATGAAAAGAAGCAAAACCCTTTAATTACTGATCAAAGATAGAAATGTCACATACTTGCAATTTTCAGCCATGTATCTGCATGGAGTCATGTCTTTCAATTCTTTAAGACTTCAGCTGGAAGGATGCCCCATAAATCTGTCTTCATAATTATATCCTTTACGATAAACTTTTCAGCTATGTTGTTATCCGCTGTGCCTATGGCTTTCAAAATCATCCAGGATTTTTAAGAGTCAAAAGTTTTAGAAATATCATGGTTGATCTGCTGGTATGTACACAGTTGTTTTAAAATATCTTATCCTCATAGACTGCACCACACTTCTAGTTTTCAGACACTACACCATTTTGTGTTATAAATCATTAATATCTGGATACTCTGTTCATTCATAAATTCCTAGCTGAATTAAGAAAAAAATAAAATTTCCTTTCTCTGACTCAATTTATGAACAGCTAAGAAGGAAGAAGAAAAAAAGAAAGAGTTAACAAGTAAAAAAATCTGGATTCAAATATTTTTTTTACTTTCAGAACAATGCAAAATACCTGTCAAGTGTACCTGGATATTTTACATATCAAAACCTCATGAATATTTAAACCTCATTATTTTAAAGAAAAGGACATTTGTACTGGGTGCAGGTGGGTCATATATCTTATATCCAGGACACTTGCACTTATATTTCCTAGGTAACTTCCCGAGTCACATGGGAAATATTTGAGTTTTAAAAATCCAAAGTATTTCAGACAGACTACAGCTCAGTTATTTAAATTTGTTGATTTTAAGTTATACTTCTTTTCCCTCTTTAGTAGGTGGAAAAGAAGTATAAAATAAAAAATCATAAAGACTGGAATAAAGTTGTAAAACATCCAATCAGGCATGAATGACAACCAGCACCCATACTCATTTAGATAAAAAATAATAATAATCTGGGATTAAAGTACTATACATGAAGTGAAAGCTTTTGATGTCATAAAGTGAGATGCTCCAATATTATAGTAGTGCTGCATTAACTTTGAAATCTTCAGGCTCTATGGCAGTTACTTTTCATGTAGCTGATAGTCATGCTCTGCAGTTGAATCCTTTGGGGAAGTACATATTAGAGTGGAAAATCATTCTGGAGCCTATTACAAGCCATTACATAGCACAAATATTATTAAAATTACATCAAACTTACGGCTGCAGTTGAGGGACCAAAATATAGAAGATGAAAGATCCCCTCTGGTGTAATTATGTTCATGTAGGGGGAATGTAAGAAAACTTGAGTGGAAGAAAAAATATTCCTTCCCAACTCAAAATATGTATGGTGAGAAGCACTTTTTGCCTCACATGGATGATAAAAGTTATATTTAAATTCATTGCAATCAGAACTCACACTTTCAGCCTAATTTCTTGTTTTAAAAAGATGTGATACTAACAGGATGAGAGGCTAACATAAATCTGCAAGCCAGACGCATTCCCACTTAATTACTAGTACTCTACTTACTAATATAACAGTCAGAAAAGCAATCCTACTGTTCATTGTTTTTAGACACAACCTTTTAGCCTTTATTTTTCAGCAAAAGTCTAGAAATGACAGGTTTAGTTACATCTTTGCTTTTACTTACCCTGAACTATACATACACACACACATATTTTGTCAATAAGCTCTGTTCATCTTCAGTTGATTGTTGAATGCAGTAACATGTTCAAACAAAATAAAAATATGAAAAAACACCACTTAAACCACTTTGTGCTGGTAAGGAAAGCAAACTGTGCAGGAAATATACATTTCCACATAAACTATGGCAAGAAATGGAATGGCTGATACTTTTCCTCCTGATTCAGTAGTGGGCCAGTGGCCCAGTGTACTCAGAGAATACACCTCTTTCTGCTGGCTGACACAGTGGCAGAACCCGTTCTCTCTTCCCAAGGCTAAATAGGACAAAACAGTCTCTGCTCAACTGCTAAACACTCCAGAATATCTAGTCTGATTTTTGGGAATGGTTCCTGCCCTATGGTAACTCTCAAATTTTGCAGAGAAATTTCTGGGGAGATTGCCTGTTGATTCAGGCCAAAAGCGTGCCAGCAGTCATTCCAGAAACTTTGTAGTACTGACAACAGTATCTGGAAATGCTTAATTTACTAATAGAGACATAAATTATTCTTCTATGGGGTTGTGTCTCATTGGATTCATACTGACTGCTTAAATACACTGATTGCTAAACGTAACCTGTACTTAGATTTAGCACTGGTAAGTAGACTGAAGATAACAGATATGGCCTGGGCATTTGCTACATGTGGGTCCTCACCTCCAGAGGTTCTCACAGACTTCACTTCTGCTGTGTGACAGGCTCTGTGATTGATGCCTGTCAAATGTTTGCTTCCTTGTCTGTGAGAAAACAGATTGCTGGAATGTTTTTGAGGATATTTTTTCTACATGCATGCATTTGCTGAAATGTATTCAAGACAGAATATGCACAAGAAGAAAGGTCAAATAACCGGGTCAGTATCAGCCATGCTGTGCCTTGCTCTTGGCTGGCATCAACCTTTGAGAAAGTATTGCTTTTCTCACAAGCAAGTTACTCTCTCACTTTTATGTTCCAGAACTGTATGTGGTGGTACCCAACAGCCACAGTTAACCACCCTGTAACTTCAGTTAGTCTTTTGGCATATGTGGGTCTGAGTAGAGGAACACATTGAATACAAGGACTAAGCAATTGATAACTGTGAATATCTGAAGCAGCCAGTGCTACTGAGAACAGAATTATGATTTTCTAGAGAGGCAGGAGCATTCCTGGTACTGAACAGTCTGTACCCAGCAATACTCCTTGGTGGGTACTGTCAGGAAATATAATACTAAACACTCACTTACAAGAATGGTACAGCCAAGAACAAGGGAAGATAACCTAGTCCTGCAGGACCTTGAAGTGACTAAAATACCATTGCTCTGCACAGTTTTGCCAGCTAAACTCTAGAAAGCTTTTTGCCTTAGATCCATTCTTCCAATCTTGTGCCATCCAGCATTTTACATCCTGGTATCCCATCTGTCCCTTGTACAAAGTACAGGAAAAAACCAAGTTATACAGAAATATAGTTGGCTGACTTTATACCACTTCTGGATATTTTCCCAACAAGGTGGAATCTTCTCTCATTCCTTGACAGTTCTTTTGAATACAGTTTTGACACCAGCCTTGGTTTGATTTTGAGAGCAAATTTAGAGACTTTGGAAAAATATTTTTGTTGTACATGAAAAATCTCTCTCTTTACACTCCAACCACATTCACACACCCGCTCCTCCCCAAACATCTACTCACCTTCATCTATTTGTTGACTAATTCCCACATCCTGTCTCTTTGTGAGCACAGTCAATATTCATACTATTTTTTTAGATTTTTACTCAAGTCATCAGTCCCTACAGATAATGAGTTTTCTAGCAATGACCCTTTGAACCTCAGGGGGGTTCTAGAATAAACTCTCTGCCTGGAAGGAATGCCTTTGAAGTTTTCAGCAGGGAGGTCTTGACACAAGTCTGCAATCTCAGCATTTACGTAAAAATGGAACAGCCCCCAGACCCCACAGTTAGAACTATTCTTCAATTTATTCAAATTACAGTTTGAATACAGCCCTAGATTTCAAAATATTTTCTATTTTTATACTTGCAAACCAAAATGAATAACTGAGCTAATTTCAGACATAATTTAATGACCCCAGAAGCAAAACAGAGTCTGAGAATCATCAGGGACTTTAGAGCAGCTTTCTGGCACTGTTGCAGTTCCTTCCCTTGCACATTAGGACTTGCAGAAAGCATCTCACAACAGTTGGTACAAAGAGGCAGGAAGTTTACTGCACATTTGCACATTCCGACTGTCCACTCCTGCAGAGTGAGGTCACTGAGTCCTGGAAAGACATCTGACAGAATTAAACTAATCTTGTAAAGTGACATCATCTGCAAGGAATTAGAGAAAGATGTACAGGAAAAGTAGAGTTATTAGTACTATAGAAAAGCCACATAACACAAATAAAAACAAGTATCTAAAAATGCCTGCAGGCAGCTCAAATGATAGGCTGAGTGCTATTTTATAATTATGTATAGGATGTTCTTTGTTTAATTATGACCTCATTTCATCAAGTTGAAGGTTAGCATCAGTATGAAAAGAAGTAGGAAGTCAGATTTAAACGTTCAGCAGGGGATGCTGAGAAATATTGTTAGAATCATCAGTTTAAGACTGACAAAGTAATGCAAACTGAAGGAATTCAAAATGGGTCATGCACTTCAGATGACCTCCACAGGACCCTGTATACTGTATCTACTATATGGCACAGGGCCAAATTGTGTTTTGTTTTGTTTTGTTTTGTTTTTCTTAAGCAGTAGACTGCATTTATGGCTTTAGAAAAGGAAGTTGCTGAGGGCAAATATATTTGCAAAATATCCATGTCATTGGGTTTACCATAAGAAAGGAAAGAAAACTTTAATCTCAAGTCTGAACAAAGCAGCCATGGTTTCATCTGTGACTTTGTAGCCTAATACAATTAAGATCACATTATATTGCAAATCCATTTCTTTTATATATAAAACAACTGCCTGGATTATCATTTATAAAGTAAAACTACAAGCAAAAAAAAATTATACTAGGATTGTGGCAGCGTTGAAAACAGAGAGAAGTATCTGCACAATATTTGGAACAAATTTCCACCTCTTCTGAAATTTGTATCTGAATTATGACATAGAGAGACATGGGAAACATCCTTCGTGTGTCTTTGTAACAGGAGACACAAACCGTAATATATTCCTGGATCAGTCGGAACTGATCCAGGTTGTTGCAATCAGGACTAAACTCAGACAAGCTGGACTGAACGGACTCAATGCAGTGATACTCATAATTGTCTTTAAAGCACCTGCTGAGATGATCCTTGAGAAGGATATTCTGTAAATGTGATACGTAAATATTACCAGAGCGATGTAAAGTATGCATTGGTTTTAAATATTTCACAGAGTCCAAAAGGTCTTATCTTTATCACTTTCCTTGTAAATTGCATCTTAATATCAGCAAGGTGATATCTAACACTTACGTAGAAAGCCCTGGCATGTTGAATCAGCTTGAGGTAGAAACCATAACCATTGACTCTTGAGATCTCTAAAACAAATTCATCATTCTTGAGTGCAGTGTGGTATCCATAACAACCAACAGGGAAGAGTGAAGCATCAAACAAGTAGGTGTCTGAAATCATAGACTGAGATTAGGCTTTCTCAAACAGCTATGACCAACAAGGTTGTGCTGTGCCAGTGGTCTGCGTGCTGCTGATAGGAGGATGAGACGTGATCTAAATTCTCCAATTTGTTCTCTCATGCTTTGAACTGGTGTTACAGAAAGCAATTGTGCTGGCTGTTGAACCGTTTCCCTGGTGAACTCCACAGTTTCAATGGAGGCCAGAGTATTACTCTGCTGACTTTTACTTTGAAGAAAAAAGAATGAATCTAATGGATTGTTAGTTAACAGCCATTCAGACAAGGATAAACCTGAACACTTATATGTGGCCATGTGAAGAATTTTGTAAACACTGAAAAGGTCAAAGTAAAGCTTCCCTCTTGGTAGTGCAACTTTACTATTGCAGCCTTGGGAAACTTTTTTATGAAACAGATAATTAACAAATAATTTTGAAGAGCACAGAAAACTCATCCATAGCATTCATAGCCTCCATACAAAACGCTATGGAAAGTGGAAGGAACATGAGAAGCCTGAAATAATGAACAAATAACTACATCAGAAAATCATGAATCAAAGCCTTTTTTCTTAGAACTGAAAAAAACAAAAAAAAAAAAAGAAAAAAAGAAAAGATAGAACTGTCACTTCATACACAGCAATTATTGTACATGCTCTTTGAAGGAAACATTTAAATAACAGCACATGAAATGATGGCCCAACCAAGAATAGCAAATCATATTTAAAATAAATAGCCTGATAATTAACCATTTCACTCTGAAGGTTTGTTTCACTTTGAAGGGATAGACAGTTTGGGCAAAAACATTCAGGTTTTTGGAATCTTTCTCACATTAGAGTCTTTACATTTCTTGTGCATCCCAATTTAATTTGTAAGCTATAAAAACACTGTAATTCCATATATTTCTTGGAACCAAATGAAGCTTTTTTAAAATATTATTAATATTAGACATTATTAGTTTTATTTACAAAGGAATACATATATATAGGTATATATAAATGAAAATACCTAATCATTAAGCCTGTTTCTTCCAAAGTGATTTCTAATCCAGGGTGACTTCAGTTCCCTTTCATCAATATTTAATATTCCATGAAAGAGAATAATTTCCCAATATTCCTGGAATGGGGACAGTTTCTTTCTTTCACAGGAGACACTAAAGAACGTATGGACCAATGTTAGCCAGACTTGCTTTCTGCGGGAAGGTCTTTGAAAGCCTCTTCCTCCCTTCTTGTTCCTTCTCTGGATTCTCTACTTCATTCCCTTTAAAGCAACTAGGCAGGAAGGTGAGGGTGAACTGGTAAGAGACCTAGTGATTTGCAGAAGAGGATGACAAAAAATATATGAGCTCCAACCTCCAGCTACTTATTCAAATGGCCCTTTCAAAGGCACCACTGTTGGCAGGATCAAGTGGAAGCAATGGTGCCTTGTGTCTCTGAAACATTTCACTTTGATTCTCGGAAGGTGTCTTGTGTTATTGATGGACACTTGTCTCAGAATATTACATATGAAGTCATCTGGGGTGGGATTTACTTCAGATTAAACACCTGTATTTCTTAGTGCAGATCTATTACAGACTAGAAAAGCTGTTCTACTCACTGTAAAATAGGTATCTCATGGCTGATCAGCTGCATAACTCTTTAGGATCTACAGACCATGCAACTAGTTCTTCAATAACTGCAGTCACAGCTTAAACATCTGGTGCATGTCACTAAATTTAAGAACCTGATTGTGAATCACAGCCCTGGGTCTGTAGTAGCCCCCAAACAATAGAGGTTATAGCTAGTTTTGTAGATAAAAGAGTCTAGTGTTTTGATGACTAGGTGACGCCATCTTTTATTTCCTTTCAGTTTTACCTTTTACTTCCTTTCAAGATTTTGAAATTGATCTGACCAGGTTTTGTAACTGGCAAAATGCTGAACTAACCCTTTTGTTCCCTTAAACTACTTCAGTAGAAAAATAGAAGGCGGAAGGCAATTATCTTCTACTGGAACGGTAATCTGCAATTTATTTATGCCAATTCTGTATGGACAGGATTTATGGAGAGCATATGTTTTATACAGTAGGACATATGGCCTCAGTTATCATGGATATTGAAAATAAAAACAAATTGTCTACTCTGTATTCATATTCAAGTAAATGACATAGATTTCCAGTTTAAGACAATAGGTTTGCAGTGGTTTTACTCCATTATAAGGTGGAAGAGAAAGGGGTTCCGTAACTTAATTCCTCTGTCTTCTATGCTGTCTTTACAGAATCACAATTTTGTTAATTTTAGCTGTATTACTTCTGGTTTGCATCTATGCAACTGAGTGGAGAAATTGATATGGAAACAGTTTTAAAAATTATATATAAAAAAGTACGGAGTGCAAAAAAATCACATTGAGTGTTCATTTGCAGTAATTGAGAGATGTTTTAGTAATCTATATATTAATTCAATTTGTCATTTCATACTAAAAAAATTCCAATGGTTATTGTTTAATAATTTGGAGGTTTGATAATTTGAGGTTCATTATACTGAA
>JAOXJM010000023.1:100805709-100820613 GCA_026413425.1 Tringa solitaria | reverse complement strand
GAACTAGATGATCTTTAAGATCCCTTCCAACTCTAACCATTCTATGATTCTATGAGTAACAGTTACTTGGGAAGACAAATGCTATGACACTGAATGTTCCCCCATCCTCCACCTCCCCCCAGCTATTATTTCTGAGCACAATGTCCTATGGTTTGGGATATCCCTATGGTCGGCTGGGGTCAGCTGTCCCAGCTTTGTCCCCTCCCAATCTCATGTGTACCCCCAGCCTACTTGGTGGTGGGGTGGTGTGAGAAACAGAAAAGACCTTGATGCCATGTAACGATGCCAGCAACTGCCAAAAATCCCTATGTTGTCAACACTGTTTTGATCACAAGTCCAAAACATAGAACCATATGAGTTTCTATGAAGAAAACTAATTCTACCCCAAACAAAACCAGTACAGTGCTTTACCTGACTCCTGTCTGTGTGTTTAAATCTTGGACCCAAGTAGTGATCAAGGACACCCATCACTGTTCAATAATCTGTGCTTCCTTTGTGCAAGTCCCTATACCGGTGTGTGAGATTGCTTCAGATGAAGAACTAGGGTATTAAGGTGTGGGCCCTAATAGAAAAGAAGAGCAATTTCAGTATTCTTGGCTGTAGAGCTCCACATAATCAACAAGCAAGGAGTAAAGACTGCAACACCATTCCAGGAACCCTATACTTACAGCAACTTGTCTGGCTGCAAGCTAGCTTTCTGCTTACCTGATATCCCCTTCCTTACTGCCATAGATGCAAAATGGCTTCTTTGCTAGAAATCATCATCAAAAACAAAAGAGGGTTTTTTATTGGTATCATCATTAGCAAGCTGAGTCCTGAATATTAGATTGATGCAAAGCGACCCAACAACCTGAGTGGAAGCCAAAGTTTTAAGCATAAACTCCAATGTCTTCTAAGCTTGCCTTTTTTGTGCCAGCTCCTTTGCAGCTGTGTTGTTGCAAATGAGGTTTCCAGTGCTTAGCAATGTTAGTCACTGATTAGACACAGATTCTGAGCAAGTGGAAGCTGAAACTAGATACAGCTCCTGCTGGGTTATTATTGCTACTGACCTTAAATGTTTACAAATAGTTTATATGTTTTGGTTTGGTTTTCTTTTTTTTCCTCTTTCTTTCTGTACTCATTTACTACCAATCAGGTTTTAATCTACTCAGAGCTTGCAAACTTCTTCTATTCTATAGGCTGAACTTCCCACTCTGATATTCCTTAGCATACCATAGCAAAACAGGAAATTTTTTAGAAAGGAGGCTTTCCAAACCTTCAGAACATTTCCTGAATTTGTGAATAGCTTCTTAAAAAGCAAGGTTATATTCCTATTAGAGAAATCTATTTTGAAATTTACTGAGGGTGAGACTGTAATTTTCAGCATGGCCCTGAGCAGAGAACCAAGCATTACTGCAGCACATGCCAGGGGAGAGGATTGGTTATTCCACATTAGCCCTTTACTCGTCAGGATCTTTGTGAAACAGGTTTTTAGTCATGGAATCAGAATGAAGGATTTCTGTTGCTAATTGACACCTAAATACTATCATGGCTTTTCTATTTCCCCTCCCCCTGATAATTAATAGCTGTCTGTCTGTAAAATCACTGATAGCTATAATATAATGACACAAAGAGCAAAACATATTATGGCTATTATTCATGTATGTACTTTTTCATGCTATATACTAAAATAAAAATAAAAAAACATTCTAAGACTGTAAAAAAGAAGTAAATGTATTTCAAGTACTGAAAGCATTGCAGTAGGCATGAAGAATACAATCACACTTGACACGTTTCTTCTGTGAACAATGAAGCATGCAGTCATAACCAAACTGCTATGTCTGCATCCTAGCAAATACATTGCCTTTTACTATGGACCAGATTGCATCTTTGCCACGTACCCTGTGTCAGAATGAGCAAGCTGAGAAGTGCTTTGATGGTTACATATGTTGTTATTGTGCAGCTCCAACTAACAGTAGTTTCACAAGAATGAACTCTTAGTCTATTTAAATACACGCACTGCAGTGCAACCTCCTTCGTGCTCAGCATATGTCTTATATTAGGCTTTATGTCTCACCACGATAGTTAAACCTTGTATTTTTCACTGCAGAGTTTCTGCTATGGAAGCAAATGTACCTATGAGACCTAGAGCTAGCACTACATCTAGAGGAAGCACAATTTTACTTTCAAGGCAGCATAAAACTTTAACTTCATTTCTTGGCTTGCTCCAGTCAACCATAGATTCAAACACAGTCTTTGTTCAGTGAGAAACCAGGAGCAGCAGCCAGAAGAGTAGATGTGGTTAACAGTTGACATCACTGTTTCTGATCCACGAGTCATTGAACACTCACCAACAGAACTGAGAAATAAGGCTGACAGTGCTCTCACATGGTGAACAATATTGAGAGTCATGCAGTGAAAGGCTAACAACAAGCTATTCTCAACTATTACTGTCTAAAATCCAAGGCACTGCAGGCCAGCTAGCTAATAATTGTTGAAAACAGGAGAAAACCAAACCAGAACAAAAATGAAGAAAGACTTCTCAATACTTTTATATATGCCATCTTGCAAAACAAGATCTGTTAATAAAAATTTGGGGGTATGATCCTTCCAAAATTCACAGGCAATAAAAAAGCAATGTTGAGTGAAGAATGTCTTCAGACATTATTCACAACATATCTGGTACTCAATTCTTTTTTAGAGAATATCCACAGGTAACTGTTTGAAAATATTCATCTGTATTGTTACTATATTTCTATGGATTCACCATACAGGGTTCTTTAAGGGTATTTGGTCAATATTTTTTAAGTTCAGTTTTTTGGTTTTTGTTTTTTAATTTGTTTTTGCAAAAAAGCCAGTTATTTACACAACACTGATGACATTGCATAAAAGTGTGCCACAGGCCTAGAACAGGCCTTGCCTGAAGTAACAAATTCCGGGAAGAGAGTTGAGGTTCATCATGTTCCTCAGATCTAATTCCACTTGTCTGTATCGATCTTAAAGGCAATTTGAATTAGCTGAACTCAGGTTACCTTCAAATCCCATTTGCTCCAGCAGTAGGCACATCCTCTTAGGAAGCATCTGAGCATTTGTTTTTGCTAGAAATCAGAAGTGTGGAAGAACCAGGGGGTATGTGTAAGACACAGAAAGGTGGGCTTGCAACAAGCATATGTAGTGAATCTTGGGAACAAGGCAAGGTTCTCTTTTTCCTTCTCTGAAACCAGTGCTGGTTTCAGGGCTAGTCATGGAGTCATAGCTCAAATATATCTGCAAGTTTTTTTCTCCATCGGAGAGTAGAAAGCCAATGTGTCTTAAGGGTGAATGTAGTATAAGAGCATGTCAAATTGTGCTATATGGTCATACTAAGCATGTATATATGGTAATCTGGGATTCTCTAAGATACGGTTTCAACAAATGTTTGTGTATGTGAATTTGAAATTTGCTTCTCTTAAGCATCCACACTAGTAAATCTCAGATCTCATAACACAGAGGCATCTTGGCTATATTTTTTCAGAACCTCAAACTAATCTCCAAAAAATGTTTTCTCCATCTGTTTATTATTAGTAAAGACTACTATTCCGTTGTGATTTTCTAGAAGAGAAATAACATCGCATTGGCTACTGGCGCTGTGGGGTTCAAGAATCTCAGTAACAGACTTTCAGTCTTTACACAAAAGCAGTATAATTCATAGTGTTTAAAAATATACTAGTTCAAATTTTATTTAAGAGGTATTATCTTCCTATTATTTAAAAGTCTAAGACACATCTCAGACCTGCACAAAATTTTGTCTAACTTTGCTTTTGTATCACATTCAGTAGTAACTAGAAACCTTTCCTCTCTTTTCCTCCTTTCTTGTATTTTGGTATTTCATCACATTAAATACTTATCACTGTCTTTTCTTTAATCTTGGTTACTGTTTTCCTTTTTCTAGTCACACATTATAAATTTTGCTTATTACTACTGTTTCACTTTTAATAAGAAAGTAAAGGACTGCCAATATTAATTTCCTATCTCAATAATTCTAATGCTTGGCTCATTCATATTATAATCATTTTCTGCAAGACTTATGAAGGCTGCTACTATTTTGAGCTAATAGTAAGTCACATTCTGCACGTTTTCAGTTAGAGAAGGCGTTGAGCATTACCAGCATCGCCCAAAGCCAGTCTCTCTTAGCAGAGTTGCAAATACAAACATGTAAAACCCAATGCTTGCAAAAAGGAAGATTCGGAAAAGCTGAGCAATCCTGCTAAGACAGTATCACAGCAAAACCTGAATTGAGGAATTGCCAGTTCCCAGCCCCATGCATAGTCTATTGAGGCATGTTGCCTACTGCAAATGAACATTGCTTCCCTACACTGACAAAGAAATCTGGGTAAGAACAGGCAAGCAGACCTTGAAGCTCCCCATGTTGTAAGGAAACCAAACTGAAATACTGAAGATTAATAAGTAGGTCAGACTTAATAAATGCATTTTTAAGTAATCCACACGTTAATTCCTGATGTGAAATGGATGAGATTTCTGCTCTGTTCCAGTAACCAGAGATTCACCCTAGTGCTTTTATTATGCTAAAATTCTTATGCACACAGAAATAGCTTATTCATATTTGCATCAAAAAAGGAAATGAAAGAAGCTGCAAAATTAAACTCCCAATTCTAAATAAGAAAACTGTGCAGCAAAGGTTGGAGCAGGGCCAGATGTAGTAAGAACAGCCACTTCTACCCAGCAGATATTATATGTAGAAAAATCATGACCTTGCCTAGGAACAGTGGAATTGTCCAACCTACTCCTTACTAGCCTTCCTTCCTCAACTGTAAATAAAAAAGGATTTCTTCTATTGCATGCAGAACAATATCTTTCATTCACTATTAACAGACTATTTTTATGGGTTGTATTTTATGACTAAAATATAATGTATAATCAGCTGCTCCACAGATCTTGCCTTGTGCTGGAAAGGACTATAAATTGTAGCAGTTCTCAGTGCTGAATCTGGGTGTTGACACTGGAGCTGCTCCACCTTTCCTTCTTAAGCCAGATATGATGCCAAAACATCCTGCTGTTAATGCCAGATATAAAAGAAACAGAAGCAGTAGAAGGATGGCAGCACGCTCTTACTTGGAAAAGCAAAAGCTTTGAAACATAATTGTACTCCACACTGCAAAACCATGATCTGATGAGTCTCTGCTCCTCTTTTGCCTGCCCACATTTACAAACGACGCCAGTGCTCGAGTTGTTTTTTTATACTTAAACACAAGTCCTCAGCTCTCTCAATTGACCTCCCAGGTAGTTCATGTGGGTGTTCTACATAATACTTTAGCCCTTGCTTTTATAACTGAACAGAAACTGCTTCTAAAGATGCCTAAAACTACTAAAAACCAGTGATGTCAGTAGGCATATTCATAGATACAGCAGCCAGAGGAAAAAAATGGTCTAGTTGTCTGCCTGTTATTGACAGCACATCAGAAACTTGGGTTGCTTCCCCGGGCACTGGAGAGCTGATACTCCCTGACAAATAGGAGAGATCCCTCAGACATCATATTCAGCTAAGACATCCACTGTGTCCTTACCTTGACTGAGGTCCTTTCTTATTTTCCTTATTGCTTTCACCTTTAAATAGATACACATCTCTATACATATGTATATATACACATACACACACACACATACATAAGCAAATTCCATAGTACCAAGATCCAGAAGAGCACTGGAATTCAATCTTCTGCACACCTAAATTGTTAGACTGGCACCTCACAGTTTTTTGGACTATTTACGCCCTCTCAGGCAGTTCCTTGGCACATATGGTGAGTTAAGCATGGCCCAAGGATGATTCTTAGCAGATATGCAGATGACTCATACTGTGTAAGGTAAAATAGGGTGGATTATGGTAGTAAAGAAAATATTATGGGGGGGCAGAGAATTAGTCCAAGGACCATTTGGATTACTAGTGTACAAGTCACATATATCCCTCAAAGGGAGACCATCCAATGCAAACTTCAGGGAGAAGACACTTACACAAATGTTTTTCACTTTTCCACATACTGTAAGGATGAACCTTTTCCTATCTCATCTTTCCTGTGTTGGAGCTCCACTCAAGTCTCTACTCTTGTCACCAGATTTCTCAACACTTTTAAAAATGTTCAGACAGACACCTAGCCCCCATAGCAATGGATATATAGTATGCAGTTCTAGATACTGTGTTTTTTCATATTTAGAGTATTATTCCACTGAAATTAATGGGGTTGGCATGACACAGGACGGGATGGGTCCAGATAGAACAGGTCATTAGAGATATATATAAAGTCAATCCAAACATCATTAACAACAGATACATTTCCATTGACTATAAGGGTATTGCAGCAGCCCTCCAGTAAGACTCAGTCCCTTGAGGGACAGCTATGCACAATTCTTCATAATCTCCACATGAGTTTAGATTTCCCAAATCCGGATAAGATGATGCCCAGGTTTTCTCAACAGGGAAATGAGCAATCAGATGCTTAGGGTTTCCAAAATCTTCCCTGCCTATTCTAAAACTTCCCATAAGTTTTAGAATTATTAGAATAATATTCTTTTACATATAGACTACTGAACAGGCCTCAGACTAAACTGCTACCATAGAGGGAAGATCTTTAAATAAATCAGACATTATAGCAGCTATACACAAGGGTCAGTGGGTAAAGTATTTCCCATACTAACAAAGCCTGAAGTGGATCCTTAACAATTTGCAATATTTGGTCAGTGTTAAGCCTTCATTGTTCCATCACGACTACGTTGACTAAAATCTTTGATAGAACTTCAGATCATCAATTGTGGAAAACATTTGTGAGGGAAGTATGTCACGGTTATCATTTTTACAAAGAGGCCAGTGCTGAGGCGAGGATTTTTTCATTTGCTCCTTTTTGTGCAGTGTGAAATGGTGGAGGCATTTGGAGGGGACCAAATGACCCACCATGGCTATTATACCACGGCAACACGCACAGAAAACATACCATTCTCTGAGTGCGGTCTTGAGCAGACCATTCCTTTTGTTGCCATTCTCCTGACGTGGTGGAGTGTCCTTGCTGCAGAAAGCCCAGCAGGGGCCAAGGACAGAGGCAGCTCTGGCACCACAGGTCGCTGCAGGGCGAAGTGTCATGCCGAGCTCAGAGACCACAGCTGTCACTCAGGGAATCATTAGCAATGAAAGAGAGGCGGTGAAGCTTGTTGTGTTGTCATCACCCTGTAAGAAGGTTGGCTGCAGCCCAAATTAGCTTGCTTAGGGAGTGTGAATCAAAATGACATGTAATCTGAATGTTAATGAAAATTTTCTCTTGCTTTAGACTTCAGATTCCATCCAGAAAGCTGTCATCTGGAAGACATTATCTCTCTCCCTTCCTCTTCTTCTCTTCTTAGATATGTATTTGCAAATATATATTAAAACTGTAACTATTTATTTCTCTTAAAACCTGCGCTGCTTATATGCCAGTTTCCAGAGCACTGTATTGTTTTCAGGAAGGGCCCTGTATTATCAGGTATTTTCAAACCTACGCTGTAGCAAAACAAAAGAGGAAAGTAGTACAGAAAATGCCCTGCTTTTCAAGCAAGATAATTGCATGGGTTTCATAGGCAAATAAATGTCATAGCTCTAAGCACTGCTGTATAGTGGTGCAGCTGCACTGTCACAGGGAAGGTTCCCATTTACAGTACCAGAGGACTGGACTCTTTAGATGTTATTTGTGATATTCATTCACTTTAGACTGCATCAGTGAAAATCACATGTTATTCCACGCAAGACAATAAGTGAAACCAGCCTACAGTGATGGAAATTAAAGGGAAGCCTTTAATATATACAGTCATCCATTTCCTGACTAACGTGCAGTCATATGCCTCACCACTTGGCAAGGAGCATAGTTAATTTTAATTTGTATGATTTTTTTCTAACAGTTATTAGAGACCTCTGGGTCTGCTGAATTCAGGCATCCTCTTCTCTCCCTCATGCACTTAAAAAGCAACTAGAAAATTGGATCTCCTGTCACATGGTGCCCACTAAATACTTCTATTCTTCACACTACATTTCAAGAAAGTTGCTATACGTGTTACAAAGCAAGTAACAAGTAATCAATAAGTATAAAAAACTCTTTCTTATCAGAGTCAAAAGAAAAGAAATTACTAGCTTGAGAGACCTGAGATCATAAAATGGTGAGGACTACTGGTCTAAATAATTGAGTCAGTAAACTGCCTAGATGCCCTTTTCAAATCAACAGTTGGACTGGTTCTGGCTTAAAAGAGGATAAGAATGCCTGAACCTAACAAAAGTAGTCTTAGCAAATTCAGACAGATGTTTCAACACAGAAATGCGAACACAGTGCTATCACTGAGAGACAATTCAACGTTCATAAAAGAATTAGGACAATTTGTGTTTTATAAACATACTATTAGTTAAAAAGAATCTAAATTTTAATGAATATTAATACTTAAAGAAGTCCAAGTGAACTTTGAAGATTCTGTATTTGGGCTTTTTTTCAAGTTACATATTTACCCTTTCAACAAAGTTGGTTGTAGAAATATTTTTTTTTGCATTTGAGACAGTAGCATACTCAAGAGGTGAATGTAAAAGAGACTGAAGTCAATCAGGACTATTCCAGTCTGGAAAGGATGTCTGTATCTGCTTAAAGTTGAGTTTCTGATTCAGTGTTATGCTTAGTCAGTGTGTACACTGTTGTATTTTCAAATATTGAACCAAGAACTTGGACTGAGATATAAAAAGAAGACTTAGGTAACTAAATAAAATTTCAAGCGTGTTAGGTCAAAAATATAAGACCATAAAGTTTTAAATCATCCTGAGAGACACCCGCATTTTTTACAGGCAAGTAAGGTTCCCTGGGCTGCCAGACATGCACAGCTGCCCATCTTCTTCATTAGATGTTCACTGAGCAAACCCAACCCTACAGAAACAAGAACTGAATAAAGAGAAGGAGGCACCACATGGACATAGCCTAATGAACTGAGTTTGCAACGCTTGGAGCACATAGTACAGTTTCTGAGAATAAAATGTCATCGCTCCATATTCGTTTTTTTAACTACAATAAAACTACTTTCCTCATCCGTTGTGACATCTGCTCATCCTGGTGCAATCATTTGTAGGAATATAATATAAACCAAAAGAATGAAATGACCCAAATAAAACATGAACACTTTGGGGAGATCTTTTTTAGTCCACATCATTCACTGGGGCTGTCTCCAGGACTAGGTGCCAACAGCCAACAGCATAGCAAAAGTCAGCAGTAAACTTCATTACAACTGTGCAGAAAATATCAGATATACATTTGTGGGACAATTAGTTTATAAAAAGTCTTTAAATATGCTCTGGATGCTACCTGAGCAAGAGAGAGCAATGTTAAGTGAAGCAGACTTTCATAAAAATGTTCTTTCTACTGAGCACAAACTCATATTAATTCAACTGTGACCTCCTCTCCTTCCTTTGAGATATATTATTAGGAGGAAAACACCTTTAGTGTCCATGCTGACAATGTATTTCTTAATAAGTTAGCATTTATTTGCTTCTGGTCTCTTAAATCAGCAGTTTTGCAAAAACTGATCAGTGACACCAACTGGAAATGCAGAACACTTGGCATTCTTTTTTAGGACAAACTGCCTTCCTGTGGCTTCATACCTGATAATTTATTCCTTTTTACTGTTAAAATATGATCACTAAGGGTTATTTGGACTCCATTACCGAGACCACATCACTAGCTAATCTGTGAAAACATTTCTGTCCTCTGGTACCTCCTGTGTGAGGGAAGAAGGGGAGTTGTTTCTCTTTTGCTAAGGGTAAACACTGTTGAAGGCCCTGTGCAGAGTTCATTCTTTTTTTGTAGGTCTTGTGTAACCTTGAGTTGTAATGGTATGAAGCTTAGATGTGATGATCAGATAAATTTGAAAGTGAGCAAAATGAAGAAGTGATCTATAAGGAACTGTAAACTCAGGCTTGCTTTCACTCAGGTCTAATTATAGCCACTTCACTGATGTGAAAGGTAGTCTCATTATAATTTAAGTGCTTAGAAGCCAGAAGAAGGTGTAACATAAAAGAGATTGGTTACTTAATTTCCATCTTCCTATAGCTCTGTGACTGAATCTTAAATAAATGAAGAAAATCTAATTTATAACACATTAAAACCCATTTTTTAAAGCAGGACCACTGTACACAAAATTTGTGATGAATGCTGGCAACTTGAATAATTTCTAAGTTAAGGAATGCCAGGGTTGTTTTTCAACTATATGCTTTCTTGTACAGCTATACTGAGCAGAAAAGAGAGAGATCCTGTGGAAAAGATGGTGTATGACCACATAGAGATATTTAATTTATCCAAGTAAGTGAAGACTTAAAACTGCACAAAAGCTAGAAACTTATCCTAGCCTTCATAGGCTTGACTATGGAATGCAAAGAAACAGTGCTTTTTTGTGATTATATATGAATTTCCCTTTTTTTAGTGCTAAGATGAAACCCTGACTATGGGAAACCTCAGCCCATCCCTGTCATACATTGTTAATATTCTTCTGTCCTGAACTTTCAGCACTGCAAGACAGCTGTGACAAAAGTCTTATGATAGGGCACTGCCACCCAAAGAAGATTGCGATTTAAGTGAGAGCCCAGCATGCCCAGCTCTGTCCTAGGCTTCTCCTCTTGCTCTGGACAGTCATGGATATTTCCATCCCTGCACAGAGCTGAAGAATCATTACGCAGGCTGGAGATGGCCGTGGATCTCTGAAGCAGGAGGTAAAATAAAGAATAAAGTTAGCTGTTACTTCTCCTTCCATGTCCTCACCTTTGGAAGAGCTTCAGCCCCTTATGTTGCCTTTACCAGAAAAAGGGAATGAGCCTTTGTGGCAGAGTTTAATGGAGAGAAGTCATTTGCAGTGCCTAGAATGGTCCTAAACAATACCTGTACCATTTGGTATCTTCAGAGGCTGAATCCGTACCAGAAACAAAATGTGTCACAACTTATTCTAATGCCCTGTCACAGCACAGCATAGCCCTGTCATTGCATCTCCTCAGCTAAGCTATCTTCTCCCCAGAAAGAGGCGGCACCCTTTACTCTGTCAGTTAAGAAGAAATCTTGGTGTGTACTGTCCTCAAAAAACATGTCTAAGCTTGGTCTGGGGCGATCATTGTCATAAGGCAAAACCGCGTGTGGTGGCATCTCTGTTAAAAGCAGAGAACCACAAGGCAAGGGTCAATCTTACTGCTCAATGGCTCTTTTTTTGCTATCACTTAGGACAAATTAAGTCCAAATGTGACCAGAGAAGGAAGAAGAGGTGCCTGGCCTTTTCCCTTCTGTAGTCTCTCAGCAAATCCTGGGAACTTTAAATAGTTCCTAGTGCTCCTAGCGCTGCTGTGGCAGTAAAATGACCCTAGCCTTTGAACGCCACTATATTTAACCATTATTCTGAAATGTTGCCAAAGCACGTCGAGGAGTGCAAACTAAAGCAATGCTGATATAAAAAGCAGCAGCAGCTCACTAGAGATTCATGGCATTGAAAAAAACACCCCCTTACTTCTTCCTTCCTACTTCCTTAGGCCTAAGGGGATTTCTTTTGGCGGCAAAGCAACGCGCCTGTAAGACCTTCCATGAAAAAGTAGCGAAAATCATTTATGAAGGAGAACAGTAGGCAACTTAAAAAACAGCTTCTACTTGTATAATCTACACCCACATTTGCCAGGTAATACACAGATCCTTGACCTGTGACAGCTGTAAAAGCATCTTAAAATTGCAGAGCAATGCGGGAGAACCATGAATCAATACCAACGCATTAGCCAGCACCGTGCTGCTGTAGGAGTCATCCCTCAGGAAAGGTATATAATATGGGCATCTGGTCAAATGTTTTGCTTTTGGTTTTCTCCTTGAGCAAATCAGTAGGCAGAAGTATAAAGATTTGACTACCCAGGACTATTGGAGGTTATTTTAGCTTATGTACATTTTTTCCAAGTTCACCACACCTTCTGGAAATCGTGTACTGCTGCTACCTCAAACCCACACTCGTGGGTCATAATCATTAGAAACATGCCTATTCATCCTTGTTTCATAGAGTACGTGGAGATAACGTGGAAGGGAATGGGGGTCACATACCATCTGGTATGACTTCATGCCATGACACTTCAGGTTTCAGGGGACAAACTGGGAGCTCATGGCCAGTTTACATTGGAAGGATATGATTCAGTTGCCCATAATTACCAGTTTTTATGTCATTGCTGAGACTGTCTTATTTGAAGAAACTGCTGATGCAGATTAATACAACACAGGCAAATATTACTTTTGCGGAAAAACTCCCAGGGTGGAGTCTTTTAGGGCCTCTGATCTGTCTGCTGTTTCTGCATGCACAGTTACCAGTGATAACACTTGGAGCTGAGCAGGCGTATTCAGGAACAAGATGGGGTCCAAAACATATGATTTGTGTAAAAACAGTTATACAAAATTTCTTGGAAGTTAACTTTCTTAAAAACCTACAGAGACAGCCTGGTAGTTTTAGATCTGCTTTTCGCAAAGAATTAAACAAGTACTATGGATTCATTGGAAAAAGTTGAATATCAAAAGCACGTGCACATGGTGTCTTAACTGCTTCATTTTGAAAACAAACAGTATCTCTGAGGCACTTGTGTCAATAATATTTCCAATCTCACTTGAAAGAAACACCTTTTAGTTATGAAATAGACCTACTCGAGTATTCTGAAATTAGTCAGATTTGCTATCAATCCACTTAAATCAACCTTTGATTTTTAACATTTATCCATTATCTTTTTTTCCAGTTTTCTTTTTAACATTCTAAGGAATTTGACTAAATATGACCTGTTATTTGTGCTCAGATCCAGAATAAACCTCTCCTGTATCTGAAAAGTAAAGGGTTGGGTCTAGCCTCCTCAAAGGATATATCCAATTAAATCTGAAGTGTGCAGCTCAGAAATGGTGGAAGATAGCTTCCACTCAAATCTACAAAATGGCATAGTTCATGGTATGCAGTTTCTCTCTGGTGCTGGTTTTCTTGATGAACATAATTTCTCCAACTCAAATTCCATTCTCTTACTCAGTATGAATAGCTCCTCCTTTTCACAAAATATTGACAATAAATACGTAAAAATGCCTCAGTTTTTATTCCCCAAAATTCATTTGGAGCAGCAGAATTTTACTAATTATATGAGACAATGCAAGAACCAACTATTACTTTGATATTTAGGATAATAAAAAATCACAGCTGAATGGTTTGGGGATCAAAATACACACAAACACACCTGCCAATTTATTACCATTGTGTCTCTGTGTGACAGGCAAAAACATAGACAAGATAACCTGCAACTTTTTAAACTTCTGACTTCATGTATTGTTAGAGATTGCTTTCTTCCTCCTTTACTTACTACCAAACATGCTTCTGGCATCGATGCTCATTTACTAGGTTAGCATATGCAGCTTCATCTGATGTCTTCAAATCTTTCTGCTCTGGATATTTAAAAGAAGAGTTCTTCTGAATGCCAGAGTGAAAAAGGTGTTTGGAGACAGTCAGAAGTGGGAGCCATTCAATATATTATTAATTATTTGGGTGCTTTAAAAGAAAGATTTAAGGTTGCTGAGTATAATTCCAAAAGCCCATTGGTCATTAACGTTGGGTTAGGCTACATTCTACTTAAAATGCTGGGAATGAGGGATAAAGGTCAATGAGTATTTAAATCTTCCCAGAGTGATGGAAACTCTGGTGAGGCAAGGGCCACCACACCAAGAAGCACTCGGAGTTCTGCAGGGCAGCACAGGGGTAAATGGCCAACAGGCAGGATGAGTTTGGGAGAAGGAAGTCTTACAAGGGTTGAACAGAGGGAAAAGAAAATCTCACAAGAACCAAATTATCTTCCATACTTATATTCATTTTCATCACTAGGCATAGGTTGCACACACGTCTTTTTCTTAGTTCAACAGTTAAGTATACCTACATAGCCAAATATTTGCAGTGTTTGATAAATGTGTTGAGTTACTGTGTTCCTCTCCTGTACTCTTATTAGGCAACCTTTATCCTTAGTAGAGAAAGTCAAGGCATGTTTTTGCTGATTTTGCAAATTTTCAAGACAAATATAGCAAAAAAGAACTTTCAAGTTTTGTTTTGTTTTGTTTTATTTTATTTTCTGATGTTTCCAAAAGCCAAGAGGAAGTATCACTGATAGCTATGGTTGTTTGTTTATTTGTTTGTTTTTTAAATCTTGAAGTTTCTATTGGAAATTTCCATTACTTAAATCTAGCATATATGTCTGTCCAAATGCAAATTTAACTCACTCTCTCTCGAAACAAAACCAAACAAGCAAACAATAAAAAATGATCATGTCTTGTAAAACAGAGTCATAAAGCATAATAACTAGAAATGTTAACAGAGGAGAAATGGAGAGAACCATTCTAAAAATCTATTCACCTTGACAAGTGGTATTTATTTAAACAGTCTTCTTGCTTCAGTCTCCTTATTATTACACAAATATTTTATGCTCTGGTCGTTTTACAAGTGCATTACCTCTTAGGAGAAGTGTAGTACTTTTATTAGTGCTCTATGAGACTGTTATAAAAAAACCCACCTGGGACGTTTAAATTTTATATCTTCAACTCTACTAATTATTCTCTAAGGGATTAATTAGGGTAACTTTTTTAGCTTTACAACAAGTTTATACTCACATTTATACTGAGTTAAGAAACAGCTTGCACTGTGATCACAGAAAAATTCTGTTTGTTTCTTTAATATATAAACCTGCTGATAAGGGCTCACAGTACTTACGGTTAACATAAATCTACATGTCAACATAACAATTTTAAAAGGACACATTCATATTTCCACTTGTTTTTGTCCTCTGAATTCTCTGGGCAAGGATAATTATTTATAAATAATATAAGGAAGAAGCTGAACGCACTTAGAAGCCATCCATGTTTG
>JAOXJM010000023.1:100784914-100802337 GCA_026413425.1 Tringa solitaria | reverse complement strand
TTGTACTGAATTTCCTACTTTCTCTCACTGGCTGTTTATAACAGTATTCACTTTGATTTTATTTGATTTGATTTTTTAAGGACAAATAATATGTTTAATAAAATTAGCATAAAGACAAATGTTTTCTCACCTTGTACTGAACTTTAAATAAATAAAAAAAAGTATTCTTCATTGAAAAAACAAGGTCTATTCTCTTGTCCTCCTATTCTAAGATACAGGGTAGTGGTTTAATTGGATCTGTCAAGTCCTGCACTTTGCATTTACCTGAAGGATCCATTCACATGACACTTCCCAGAAGATGGCACACTCCTAATGCAATATCTGTGGCTGTACTTCAGCTGCTTCTGGATGTCTCACAAGGGTTTCCCAGCATCAGTGTGTCCAGTGAACGGCTTCCCTAAGAAGGAAACACCATGGTACCAATCAAACACCTGGGAGGTCACATACCTTCTAAGAGGGCCCTGAGGCCAGCGTAGACCTAGGCTAAAGCTGGTTTGTCCCACAACTTCATGTGATGCAGCAGAGCAGGTAAAAGGTGTCTTTTCACAGCACCCAACCTATTATTCAACAGTCCAAACTGAGGCCATGTTCCTGCCCTGCCTCTCTCAAGAGGACAAAGTGTTACACTCACCCTTCAAAGACTGTCTCCTGTCAGAATCCAAGTGCTACCAAACTGGTAGAAGACTGGCAGATGAATATCTCTCTCCAGAGAGAAATTTTGTTCAAAAAGCAGATCCTCAGGATATGCTGTTCCACAAATACTGGGAATTCTATGGATACCAAGGGAAATAGCTCAAGATGTGACACGACATTTTATAAAGTGGGAAGATGACATTTCCCCTTGTATTACAGACTTGCATATTTTCCTTAAAGGAAGGGTATGCCCTACATTGTTCAATTGCAGTGAAGGTTTTGGTTTTCAGAGCAAAAATAAGCTTCAGCACAGAAATGACATTCTAGTAAACCAAATGAGCCAAGCTACCATTGGCCAGAGGGGAAAGCCCTGCCATTAGGACACTCTACAGCACGTTTTTCATTACTTTTCTGAAAGAGTAATTTCAAATTATCCTCCTTTAGTTTAGAATTTTGTCTGGAAAGTAATGTTTCAAAGAACGTTTTGCAGTGATACAACCCTCAAGAAGACAAAAGAAACTTCTGCAGTATCAGCCTCTACAGTGGTGCATGAGAGACATTAACGTAAACCAAGCTAGCTTTCTTCTCTCATAACTCAAAATAATCGATACTGATTGCCATAAATTTATATACTGAAAGACACTGTATATGCATGCTTATTCTAACTACTAAATGGAATGACTGGGCAGAAAAAAAAAGCAGGCTTAAGAGCTGTCCAAGAGAAAGGGACACTACCTTTTTTGTATCACTTAAAAACTATGAGGTGTAAGAAAGAACAAAAGGACCAATGCCCATTCTTTACTCCGTAGACTTCATCCAACATAGGATTAGGGAGGCACAGACATAGGTCCAGCAGACAGGGTAGGCCAAGAGAACCATAGACAGATGCTTGGAGGAAGAGATATCAACAAGCACTTCAAGAAACTGTTTATCTATGGTCTTACATATACTGGCTTTGTATATGACAGTTCACATTCATTAGTAACTGGGTTAAGGGATAAAAATATCTGTTATGACCCTTTGACAGCCATGGTTTAAATTAGTAATATACTTTTTATTAATTAGCCCTTAATTACAGACATGATTTTATCATCCCAGTCTTCAAATTTAATATTTTATGAATCCTCCAAAATAAATTGTTTGGTCAGTGAGCAGAAACACATACGATTAGAACCAGTAAGTATGCAAGGTTTTGTGAAAACATGTTGTAAATACTGAGATGCACTGGAAGACTCTTTAATTTGACACATCTTTTTTTACTGCTGGGAAGCAATAAAATTGTTGCATACTTTCTGGTATCTCATATCTTAATCAATAAGAATTCCCAGTAACAAGCAATGAATTCCAACCTAATTGAAACAATTAGCCTAACACTGTTGTCAAGAAAATACACTATTATAAATCATGACATATTAAGTATTAATTTCTTAATCTAATTTGAAGTATGACTGCACACAGCCTCTCCATGATATTCACTGTTGATAATACAAATGTTGGCTGTAAGCCCGCAAAGCGATCAGTGTGAGTTTATATTGGCACATAGGGTCTGTACATTTATATTACATTGCAGAATCTAGTGTACATGGAAAATGGAAGTGAAGAAACACTGCAGAACTTCTTTATGGTTGACTCTCCCAATCTTGAAATCTTTTCTGCGGAACTCAAGATCACGTATGTAAAGTTTGGGAAACAAAGCTCAGATGCATGCAGAAATAACCTTGGAATGACCCATTACTATACAACAATAATTCTTCTTAATTTAGTAATTTAGTTGTATTCTTCATAATAATTCTTAATAATTTTATTCACTGAATTTCACTGAATTTCTGAAGCCAGAGTTCTTAAACTGGAAGACTCCAGTAGTTTATTGCACTCATTCTTACTTGAATTGTGTTTTTACATCAAATTATTCCTATTAGGTGAATGATATATACATCATGAAAGACAAAAAGACAGCTCCCTCTGAAAAACACATCGTGTCTAAAAAGCTAACATAAAATAATAAAGACAATAAAAAGGGAAGATGTTATCAATACTATTTTAGAGATAGGAGAATGGGCGAATCAATTTCAGCAAGATGTCTGTCATTCAGACATATGCATATAACTTTCACAGCAAAAGGAAAGATCTAGATACTTACCTCATATGTACGGTTCATCTCACCCTGAGGTAAACCAAAAGCAACTCATTAAAGTTGTGCTATAAAAATGACAATTAAGGGAAATCTAGTATCATTAGCTCACATCTAGCTCTCCGGTGTCCATGACTAAAGCTATATCAATGAAGCAAACTGCAGGTAGGCTTGCTTTCATCTAATTTTTGCCATCCAAAAAACAGATCTCTAGTCTTAGCTAATTTTCTTTGTTCTTTCTACAGTTAATAGAGGAAGACAAGCACATACAGAAGGTAATCTCTTTGTATCCATCTTTGAATGGAATTACTTTCTGGAGTTTGAACAATGCATTTATATGTCTTAAGTTTAGAGTAGAGAACCTCACAATCTGGCTTACTTGAGCCTGTGCAGAAAAAATACAGTAAATTAGAAAATCAAGCAAAGTGTCAAATCCTAGATGACTATTTCAGCCAAAGCAACATTTTTTTTTCTGAGATGTCTCCTTTGATTTGTTGCCTGATAAAACAGCAGTGAAGTGCATATAAGGGATCTACTTTGTATTAGGAAGAGCTTAAAGAAACCTCAATACGTAAAGACCTATGTGTCTTGGTGTGTAGCAAGATCACACCCGGAACACATAAAATATAGCCTGCTCTAGAATGATATTTTATATCATATAATAATGAACAGAAATTTAGTGTAGAAAACAGCAAATATCATTCCCCCAGAACCTTTTCATAAGCTGGCATATGAAAGAAAAAAGAAATCTCAAAAGAAATTGTGTCAAGACCTATATCCTGTCCCTTCTATGACCACCCAGTTTACATTTTGTTTTATTTAACATTCTCATTGGTTATTTTAGGAATGACTTATCTAGAGAAGCAGCAGTAGAAGAGACATTTTTGAAGAAAATGTAGAATAGAATAGAATAGAATAGAATAGAATAGAATAGAATAGAATAGAATAGAATAATTTCCTTTTGAAGGGACCTACAATGATCCTTTAGTCCAACTGCCTGACCAGTTCAGGACTGACTAAAAGTTAATGCGTGTTACTAAGCAAGTTGTCCAAATGCCTCGTAAACACTGACAGGCTTGGGGCACCGATCACCTATCTAGGAAGCCTCTTCCAGCACTTAATCACCTTCTTGGTAAAGAAATACTTCATAATGTCCAATCTAAATCTGCCCTGATGCAACCTTGAGCCATTCCCATGTGTTCTGTCCCTGGATACCAGGGATAAGAGATCAGCACCTTCCTTGCCACTTCCTCTCCTCAGGAAACTGTAGAGAGCAATTAGAAGAGTTATCGCCTTATACAAAACAGAAAAGTCAGTCCCACATGACACGACACATCATATGTCACCGAAATATATTTCTGGACCACAGTTTCATAATCACTGCATAAACAATTACCAGAAAAAAAGATATAACAATATATAGAATAGATAATTCAAAGCAGAGTGTTTCTTTGGTTTCAAGGCACTTTCTAAATTTCTACAAATGGATTCTTGTGTTATATCACTCAAAAGATCCTTGATCCTTGATCTAATTATACCTAACATCATTAGATGAATGCTGACTTCGTCAATGATTCTATATTACTACTATTACAATCAGATTCTTTTGCCACTGAATCAATAGCAGCCTAATGTGCCTCTAAAGATCACAGCATTTGCAAGAATTTACTTTTGTTCACGGATCATTTCAGATCTATGTAGAGCTTTCATGTCAGTAATGGTGAGGTTTGGGACATAAAAAAACAGCCACTCATGTAATTTTATGATGGAGTAGTCCCACAAATTAACAGCTTCAAATACAAAGCAGAGAATGCAGGAACAAAAAAAAAGACTTGGCAAAAGTTTTAAATTGCAGAGTCCTAAATGCATAATTTGGAAACTAAGCAAAAAAAGACAACTGTCGGTGTTGATCTAACATACCAATGGAAGCAATTTTCAAAGTATATCTAGGACCTGAAGCATAATACTGCAATGGGAACTGTGACCCTAAGCCATGTAACCATGATAAAAATTGTAGACTGTGCATCACAGAATCACAGAATGCTTGAGGTTGGAAGGGACTTTTGGAAGTCATTTGGTCCAAACCCCCAGCCTTAGCAGAACCACCAAAAGCTAGCTGCCTAGGACTGTTTATTTAATATCTCTAAGGATTGAGACTCCACAACCTCCCTGGGCATCCTGTTCCTAGTGCTCCATCACCCTCACCGTAAAAAATTGTTTCCTGATGTTCAGAAGGCACCTCTTGTGTTTCAGTTTGTACCCATTGTTTCTGGTCTGTCACTGGGCACCACTGAAAAGAGTCTGGCTCCATCCTCTTTGTATCCTCCCTACAGGTATTTATACAGGTTAATGAGTTCTCCTCTGAGCCTTTTCTTCTCTAGGCTGAAGATTCCCTGCTCCCTCGGCCTTCCCTCACATGTGAGGTACTCCAGTCCCTGAATCATCCTTGTGTCCCTTCCTTGAACTCTCTCCAGTATGCCAGTATGTTCTTGTTTCTTGTACTGAGGAACCCAGAACTGGACACACTACTGGTGTGGTCTCACCAGCGCTGAATAAAGGGGAAGGATCACCTCCCTTGACCTGCTGGCAATACTTTGTCTAATGCAGCCCAGGAATCCATTTGCCTTCTTTGCAGCAAGGACATATCCCTGCCTCATGTTCAACATGGTGTCCATCAGGACCCCCAGCTCCCTTTCTTCCATGCTGCTGTCCAGCTCAGTGGCCTCCAGCATATATCGGTGTATGGGATTGTTCCTCCCCTAGGATAGGACTTTGCACTCCTTGTTGAACTTCATGGAGTTCCTGGCAGCTCATTTCTCCAGCAAATTTCATTAAAAGGAATTTACTACTGAGATAACCATTTTGCATGTTGTAACTGAAATTGAACTCCTGTGTTTCTGGATCTTTTTTCTGAAAGAAGACACAAATGTGTGGTTTCTGCTTTTCATGGGCAAGCATATTTTCATTTCAATAACTTCCAGTGAGAAATAATTCAAACTGTGTGAGGTGAATACACTCTTGCCTTTGCAACTTTCATTCTGAAACAAAGCCTTTTCAGTTTTCAGGAGACAGCAGGCAGGAGCTGTCCCCACACACTCCAAGAAAATGATGGAAAGGACAATTATATTTTTTAACAAACAAATGTTAAGACATAAGGTAAAATTATGCCTGAGTGCATGGAATTTATTTTTTCCAATAAAGATCTAGTAATAAAAAAGATGAAAGACTTATTAGTCGTTCTCAGTGGGAAAGTGATTTGTATTTTTTTATTATACGGTACAGATTGCTCTTCAGCAACATGTAGAGCAAAGTACTTGAACAGAACATAAGTGTCACGTGAATCAAAATCTAAATAGCCTGTTGGGGGTGTATATAATAATTTTCTAGTTGTTTTTTTTTTTTTTTTTTTTTATAGAGCAAATATCCAAATCAAAATAAGGCTACATCAATTTGATTCACATGAACTGGACTGGGGCTTCAAGAGGGAGCCAAGGGAGAAGAATAAGCTATTGAAGCAGTTCAAGTCAACAAGCATATCTCTAGATAGTTGAGGTTTTAAATTGCTTTTTTCATCCGCACTTCATTGGTGCTTATGCTATTGAGAGAAATGGCTTCAACATGTACTCTGGTCTGATTAATTTCCATGGTACTTATAAATTTGATTCCATTATAAATTGCATTGCAAAAGTACTGTCTTCAGTTAAGACGAATATCTGTGCATAAGCATGCATAAATTCACCAGCATTGACTAGCCCTGAAATCTTTTATTAAAATATGTAGTATTAATCTGCGGGGTCCTGAAGTTGCATAAAAATGGTTTGGATACTAGTAGATAAGAACAGTTAAAGTCTGCTACAGTAATACATTTTTTCTTTTGTTCCAGCCAAGACACAGTGATGTGAAAAGATACTAATGGTCTGATCCTTGCATTTCAGTGTAGGAAATTAGTGAATTCAAAGTAGTGGCTTATCAGCTTCCCTACCTCCAGTGTTGTTCTAAGCATTCTGAATTCAACTCAACTAATTTAAGTATCAGTGCTAAAGTATCAGTGCTAAATTAGCTTGATGGAATGAGATTCCTCTAAATATGAGAGGATTAAACTCTATTAAAGAGCAAACAATCTTTTAGACATCACTTTCACTTCTTTCTCAAATATAAGAAAAAAGCTTAATGTAAACTACTGAATCATAAAAAGGCTTATCTCAAATCAGATGCAAGTCACGCCAGGAAGAATTTATCCCAAAACACTTCAAAATGTAGTTAATAAATTTTTAAATACAAATCAATGTGAGACCAGTGGAAATAATGTCATGATACTTTTCAGGAGTAAGGAACCCCCTATCATTTCTCTTCTCTGAAACATACATCATTCTTTTATTTGTTTAATTTACCCCCAGCTGGCAAAACTAAGGCGATCTTTGATTTATTGGAATAAATTTAAATTGCATATTTAGAAAAATCTTATATTCTCTGTTGCCAATGGACTGCTGTCTTTATTTCACAACGGGAGAACTACTCTGGATTTCTAGTATATCTCTGAAGTTTGAAATGCTGGAAAAATGCTAAGTGTCTAAATATTAGACCGCATTATTAAAAAATTATTTGTAATTAAAAAAAATTATTTGGGGATGAAAATAAGGGGTCTGGATCCAAATGGTGCATTTTGGGGAGCTATTGTTGAGAGGATTATCTCAAGATTCTAGACTGAGACTGGTAGATGACTATGTCTCCTAATGATCTAAAGGAACCTTGAAATATAAAATAAAAAAAAGGATGTCAGGTTGTATTTTAATGAATAATCTGAATAGATTTGGAGCTGGAGGTGGAATGTAGATTGAGTTGCTTCTATTTTTAAATCTTTATAACTATCAATATATAATACCAAAATTAGTTACACTTAAAACATGCTACTCAGCCTGTTCCAAGAATAAGAAAAAGCATCTCTAAGTGTTACAAGAGCCATCATTTGTATTTTAAGTCTATTAGCAAGCAACAGGATGCTTGAAGCATACTCAAGACTGGATAAAAGCTAGAAAGCAGTACCCCCGAATTTTATGTATGTGCATGCTCAGTTAGGGGAAAATACAATTTCTAATTCAGCCAACCAATGTTTGTTGCATTCATTTTCCCAAAGAAGAACTCTCAAGATTTAGAAAAGATTTAGAAAAGATAACCCTAGAAATAAGAGGAAAGGGTTGGTGTATGTTCCTGGTCATATTAACTCCATTTAACTGAGCCATAAGTTAATTATATCAAGTGAGGAAGTGTCTCAAGCCAGCAAATAAATCACATCCAGTTGGCCTGTTACACTAGATGCACCTGAAATCAAACAAAACTTTCTGTTTTAGAGCGTAATCTCTCATATAATGGCATAATTCAGAAATTACCATGTGAATTGTATTTTAACAAGCAAGAAGGTGACTATAATTTTAAAGCTGCTGACATTATATTTAAAGCTTTTGATTCCAGCAATATTTTCAAAGATGTCAGATATAATACAGGAATTCATGTTCTCTCATCTAATTGATCTCAATATTCATGCTATTTTCATCCTCATAAGATTAATAGCTACAACAAGACACACTCATGAAATATTCTTCATGCTTCTGTATCTTGGCCTATTTTATAAGGTAGTGTGATGCATGACTGCTTTACACCTTAAAGTATAAGAATACAGAGACTACTGGAAGCTGCACAAAAGTGAAACTTCATAGGCTACAGCATAACACTTTTTCCAGGTAAAATAATTAACAAATTAAAGTTAAGAGAAGGACCTTCAATACTCTTTTAAATGTTGAACTTAAATTTTCATGAGGACTGAAAATTTTCTGGTTAGTTAGACCTTGACTACCTGTTACCGCACAGACAATGGTTTCTCTAGCAAAATCTGTGTGAGATCCAGTACTTCCTTGAGCAGCCATATGAGGAAAGAGAAAAAACAAACTTGAAAACCTGGTACTATCCAGAACATGTTGTAGCCTCACATTAAGTTAATTAATTAAAAGAGTAACTTAATTTATCTTCAAAAGATTCAACACTAAGCTAATTCTGTCTATTGAATGTGTAATTGCCTCTGGTCCTTTTGTTGCTCTTGTAAAATCTAAATTTAAAATTACTTTCCCCTCATCTCCAAATAAAGTTACATGTTTTCCTAATGTAATTGAGATTTTTCAGTTTGCTGCTGCTTAAGTTCTTGCAAAGTCAATGTGAACCTGATTTCCAACATAGTAATTGACAAGCTAACATGATATGGACTTATCTGCCAAACCAGTCCATTTGCATGATGAATCTTTTGACCTCCATTAAGACCTCTGCCATCATCTTTCTGATTTTTAAAATCTTAATCTATGGGAGGGAATTCTTACAGCATTGATTTAAACTGTAAGAAAAACAGAATTTTTCAATTAAAAAATTAGTTTCAGAAAGCCTTAAAAAGACATGAGTATCTTTTCCTTCATTAAATAAGAAATATTGTTGTCAAACAGCCAAACTGGAGGAAAAAAAAAGAGGTATTTGTTAGAACTATTTGACCTGTGATTTGTTTTTCTTCAGATCTAACACACATCTAAATAATTTTGGCTTGCTTCCAAGGAAAAGCATTTTGCCCACTGTGAAGTTTAATTAGTTATGGTTTGCATAGCATTTTGAAGATGTGAAGTATTCTGTCCAACTAAGTCACCTCAATTCTCTCTCATTTATTTCCTGGCTAAACTAAAATAACTAAAATATTATGCAATTTCTTTATTTTTCTTTGGTTTGGGTTTGTGTTTTTTTTTTAAGCACTGTTCCACAGATACACATCTGACATACAAGGCAAAATAGTCTTCTGTTTTTGCATGGTGGAAAAGTATTATTTCACAGGTGTATGTTCCTTTACTTACCTTTCTCAGTCATCAGCAGCAGAAACACCAGGCTTTTCACTAAGTACCAATAAAGCCAATATGACACGATTTATTCTTACTGGTAATACTGAAGCCAACTTAAATCACAGGCCTGTACTAGATACTGCATATACACAATTGGTCCCAATCTGAAAAGCTTGCAATCTAAATGGACACAATAATCTCAGAGATGTAGGAGAGGAACTGAGGCAGAAAGGTCAGTCAAACAAGAACACTTGTCCAGTTCAGACAACAAGATTTGTACTAGAACTGAAATTCAACCTGGATTTCTCAAGGTTCAGATAATTTTAACAGCAATACCTTATGCTGGTACATATCAATTGGTTGAGAAAAGAACCTGAAGGTTTGTTGTGAATGAACAACTGAATACCTCAAACAACAAACAAGTAAGGATATGCTGAATACAGCAAACCTAACCCTGGGATGCATCAGTAAGAATATGAATGTGCAAACCCCAGAAATTTATCAGCTCTGGGTAGAGCTCAGTTGGAGTCAAAAGCCATGCTAAGATACTTCAGAAAACATGTTAATCAGTTAGTGTGGAATAAGGGAAGAGGAAAAGATCAGAAAACACTGAAAACATAACCCGCTACAAAATAAAGATAGATGTAGGCTTATTTAACCTAGGAAAAGAAGAAAATAAGAAGAAAGGGGAAGGGAAGAAAATAAAGTGAAAAAGTTTTTGTGTCAAGAGAAGAACAGGGAAATAACTTCCCAATTACCATCAAGGAAAGGAAAAAACACACTTGACTTGGGGAAGATTAATTTAATTTATTGCCAATTAAAAATAAAGCAGGATAGTGATAAACCAATCAAAACAAACTACACCCTCCATGACTCCCACTTTACCTTCTTCCCAGGCCCAGCTTCACTCCTTCACTCTTGTCTCCTCTATCTCCTCCCTTCCCGGAGCAGTGCAGGGGGCATGAGGAATGGGTGTTGCAGTCAATTCATAACACATTGTCTCTGCAACTCCTTTCTCACACTTTTTCTCTGCTCCAGAGTGGGGTTGCTCCAATGTGGACTCTTTTCACAGGCTCCAGTTCTTCAGGGCGTAACCACCTGCTAAGGTGTGGGGTCCTCCACAAGCTGCAGAGAAGGAATCTGTTCTGACATAGTTCTCCATGAGCTGTCATGGAACAACCTGATCTTCTTTGTGGGCTGTGGAGAATCTCTGCTCCTGTGCCTAGAGCACCTCTTCCTCCTCCTTCACTGACCTTGATGCCCACAGGGCTGTTTCACTCACACTTTTCTCACGTCTCTATCTCACAAATGCTACGCAGCAGTTTTTACCCTTTCTTAAATGTTCTATATTAATAACTATATATGTTATTTATATACTTTATACTAATAACAGAGGCACCACCAGCGTTACTGATGGGCTCAGCTTTGGGCAGCAGTGGGTCTGCTTGGAGGCAGCTGGAACTGGCTCTGTCTAACATGGGGGCAGCTCCTGATTTCTTCTCACAGAAGCCACCGTAAAGTCCCCTTGCTACCCAAACTTTACTGCTTAAACCCAACACAGAGGTTAAAACTGTTAATTCTCCAACTTTATTAAAATCCATGTAATGGAAGTTGCTAAAAAGATAAAGGACACCAAGCTTAGGAAATCTCCTCAGCTGAAAATGCGTGGAGGCTATGAAATCACTAGGGATGAATTATGGATGCTTGCTCCATTCTCGTTCTCCCACATCCCATACCTGCCACTCTCTTATTGAAGGATATACATGCTATTTAAGACAGATGCTGTCTAAAAGGTCTGCTCTGAAACAGAGAATCTCTTTCTATATCCCTTTATTCAGAATTTTATAAAAGCAAAATGACATTTTATTACTTTTCTCCTAAATGTCATAAATAGAATTCAGCAAGGTACTCTCGCTACGCAATTAATATCTGGGAATTTGAAGACAGTCTTCTGTATCTAACTGAAGAATTTTCAAAGTACAAAAATGGTTGTAAAAGGCAGTGCTATTTTCTTAGATAATGCCCATTAAAGTAGTGGCATTTCAAGATAAATGCACTAACCTAAGGAATTTTTTATGTTCAGGGACAAATGAAAGCCTTCCTTGTTTCAGAAATTTCATCCTTACCAAAACTGGTCAAATCTTGCTGACATGCCCTGAAAGTTTATACCGGTCAGAAATATCACCATTGTTCCAGTACATGCCCTTACACTTCTCCAAGCTGAAATTTTTAAGGAATAGAGCATTTCAAATCTCAGTGGAAAAAAAATAAGAAGATAATGAAAATGTTTTGGATTGAGGAGGACATCTGGGCCGCTTTTATTCGCATTCTTAAAATGAAACACATGCTTAAAATGTTCCTGAAGTGTGTCCAATGTAAATAGTGGCTAAAACTTCAACCACTTCCTTGGGTAAGACAAGCCATTGTAATGAACAATCTAAGAACAGAGATAACTGAACAGAAGACATGCTTGTACTATGATTATGTACATTGTGCCACAGGCTAAACACCGAAATTTAACTTAAGCTGAAGCTTTACCGAAACCAATAGGGACACATAAGAAAATAAAAAATAAAATTCTAAGTGGTTCAACAGTCAGGTTTCCCACGCATTTCATAAAGGGATTTTTCTGAAAGGTATCTCCTGGATAGGAAGGTAAAACAGCTTTCCTTCCTACCTTTCCCAAGTAACAGAGTTATCAAAGAAGAGCAGGTCCAGCCTCTTTTACTGCACTATTTAATAATAAAAGGGACTGGTATCCAACCTTTTAGTGCTACTTACCATTTGGTTATCACTTCTATAAAGTAACTGGTAACTGGTCCATGAATTTCTGTTCAGAGATATGCAGGGGTTGTGCGCGCAGGCAGAGCAAGCTATCCAGAATGTGCAATTGGCATCATATGAACACAAAAAGATTTAGAAAATGTGGTTGGTGCTTGGTTGGTTTACTGCAAAAGTAGCATAAATAAGACAAATATTTATCAGCAAAACCCAGGATGATTATTTATTGATTATTTAATGGTCATTAAAGAGGTAAACTCAACCTCACAGCAACACACTTTCAAAGATCCTCCTTCCCTCTCTCTTAGTATGTTCTTTCAAAGTGGCACACAGGCATCAAATGCCAAACACCAGAGCCTTAAATTCAGTCAAATTTGAGTTTTACTTTTACATTCCACACTCCCACAAAAATATTGGAATCTGAGATACACCGCTATACCACTCTCACAACTTCAAGCTTTACTTATCATGCTTCCAGGAACACTGCTGGAAGTCTTAAATCATGTTAAAGTTGGTCTCTAAATAGGATTTTCAAACTTCAGAAGAAATGCATAAGCAGTGTAATGCTCTTTCTTCTTATCTTGCATCACCAGTGCTTACACTAATTTCAACAAAATAATCTCTAAAAGGCACAGATTTCATAAATTAGCAACACAGTACCCGTTGGAATCCATCCTTCAGATCATCTATAGGCTTTGCATTAAGAAGAGGGAAAAAAGGAGTATAAAGCAACAACGTAAAGTTAAATCTCTGCCTGAAGCACACAGGGTGATATGAATACTGATACCAGATCCTGTTTTTAATGGAAAGCAATTTAAGTAAGTTCTTTATAGAGTGGATCAGCCAGGCTGCAAGCCAATAACGTAATGGACTTTTACTGCACTGTTTGTTCCTTTTGCGATACTCTTGACTGGTGTTTCTGTGGATTTATAGGACTTTCTTGGGGGTCTTTTTCTTCAGAGTTCTGGATTTGGGGGTTTCTTTCCTTTTCTGCCTACTCCCTTGTAAATTACTGTTGTCATGTCATGGGACCACAATTGTTTACTGTGAAAAGTCACTAATGAACAAATGACCCTGCCACCTGGAGCACTTACAGCCTCTTGTTAAACTCCAGCTATATATAAAAAAAATCTTCCCAGGCTATTGACTCACTGGCAGCGTTTGATTGTACCCTGGAGGCAGTTGACAGCTAGGCAACTGGGTTCTTACTGTTTTACACTCCCTATTACACAACCCAAATAAATCTTCTCCAAATTAATCCACTTTTTTTCTCACCTCTCTACTATGTGACAGTTCAGTATTGAACAATCTGTGAGTTGTCTCCTTCTGGGATATTGAAACAAAAAGTTTCATAATCTGCATAACAACAAATTTCTAGAAGCCTCGATTTAGCTTTAAAACAGTGGCAGCTTTCATTGTACTCTACAGATTTTTGCAGCTGTCATGTCCAAAGCATGACTTCTTTAATACTTATCACAGTCTTCTTGTGTTCCCCTGATTATCTCATTTTGAAAAACATTTCCACTAACTAGAAATATTGGCAACAACTACAATATCAGCTCTCTTATACATTGACCATAAATGTAGCAAGCTGGCCTCAGGGGGAATGAAATGAGATTTTAGGGATCAAGCTGGTCTAGAATATGAATGTCTTGAAGAAAAGCTCCCAAGACTTCTTCATAAATGTCTTTACATCTTGACTGAAATTACATTAACCAGCCAACTGCATCATGATGAAAAATAACCCCAGACACATACCTAATAACCACAGCAGGGAGAAAAGCAAAGGATTCCGGAGTCTGACTGGGTTCGTGTACTGAGGGGTGCTAACACAGGACATGAGATTTTGCTCTTTTAATTTGAAAATCTCATTCAATTTAGAGTGCACAGTGTCCTTTACTCCCTAATATATACCATAAAGTAAATCACTATGGTCTTAAGAGCACAGTCATCGTAAGAAAAAAGCTGCAGCAACGAATCAGCAGTGACCCCAAAGGACAGAAGTAGCCACAAGAGAGGTCAAATCAGGAACATTTTGACATTCAAGACACATTGTCTTGAAAGACTTATCTTCTGATTGTCTGCGGGTGGGGGCTGACCTGTCACAGACTATTCCAAAACAAGGTGCCACCAAAAGAAACCTCTAAAAGCAAGACTGATCAAAAGGCAGAACTCCTTCCTACAGCTGGCAGTAGATATGGAGAACCCTAACAAGCATACTGTGGAGGGAAAAATGCGTACAGTATCTTTTCTGTTCATAGTCACCACTGGAGACAAAACATGGACCTGGTCACAGGCAAAACTAACCTTAAGGTTAGTAATCGCTCTAGCAGTGCAATAATCTCTTCTTAAATCATCCTCAAAAACCCAATCCCAGCTATAGGAAATTCCCAAGAACGGCATTTTGGGAACAAACTCCATCTCTCCTAAAGAAAAAACATTTTTTACACGAAAGAATGCTACACACTTTTCAAAACTTCCCCCTCTGCAGGACTGGTACCATTAGGTACGGTGGTAACATCTTTTACAGATTGTGTAGATAATGCTAACCACAATGGGACCATTCTCAGAGACTAGCAACATAAGAACTTCCCATTAATAATCCTGCTATGTTCCACTGCTCACAACACAAATGAAAATCAACTACTAAAATAGAAATAAAAACAAAAATACAGATAAAAAAAAATTAAAAGATCCACTGGTATTTAATTTTCCATCAAAAAACATTTGGTTGGAAAATGTTAGGCAGTCGTACTCAGTGGACTATAGTTAAGTAAATTAATTAGGCAACCAAAAGATATTAAGTTGTGACAATAAAATATTCCTTCATTGTGTCTTTTCCAATTACTTCCATGCTGAAGTTCTTTTTCTATATTACTCTCACAGTTGGAGTATTAGAAGTTGTCACCACATTTGAATTTGAGGTTATTTGGAATGATTAGGACATTTAGTATATAATAGACAATTTATGACCTTCTGTCATCAGTCCTGTCTTAATATTATGTATATATTTTAATTCAGCTCTTTGAAGTTTCATTATTTAAAAAGATAATAGAAGTGTTTATAATTTCCCCTTTTTTATGCACATCTGCCTTTCAATTATGCTACAGTATCATAGCAGTTCTCATTTAATATAAAGTGATTTAAACTTGCAAAAGGAAAATATGCAGCTAGCAGGATATTTTGCTACTAGAAACAGACAGGTTTAAATGTTTTTTCCCCTTACAGTTTGAAGAGGTATCTGTCACAGGAAGCTGTGGCAAGTCTGAGATTATGGTAACCAAAGAATAGGGAGGATTTCAGTTCCAGGTGCTCCATTTTCCATCTGTGACTATTCATCATATCTGCCAAAGATACACAGTTAGAAGTAGTAAAAAAAATGAGAAAATCCTGACTGGACCCTGAGTGCACTTACTTCTAAATAACAAATACTACCAAAATCCTAATTCTGTTTCAGTAATTTATAATTTTGAAATTAGACTCAGTCCTAACTTTAGTTTATACACAGTTTCTGCCGTCATTTATAATATAAAGGAGGCTAACATAAACTTCCCGATGAATTGGTACCAAGGTTTCCAGCACTGAAGTGGAAATCCACTGGCTCAGTTACCATAGCAAGAAACACTTGTATGTTCAAATGAAATGAAGACTTAGAAAGTCTACTGGAGCCTTTGAAACAACTCAAAAGCCTATGACTTTCCCTGAAGAGGAGGGAAGTAAAAGTTCTGAAATGAGGACATCCTGTGAAGGGAAGAAAGCATAATATGTGATTATCTAAGGAAAGACTATGCACGCATTGAAGTGTCAAAGAGGTAGAATTAATGTTGCTGAGGCCACTTTACTCCCAATATTCTCTTATTTCTGATCATCAGAAAGAAATCCCAATACAATACAGAAAGATTCGTAGCTATCTATGTTTACTATGATACACACATATTTGTGCATGTACTCAGAAGCATGTATTTATGTTTATACAAAACCCCAATGGATGTAACTACTAGTGGCAGACTGAAAACCTCACTCTCCCTCCTCAAGGAAGTAAGTTGTGTAGGCATTTAAAAGCAGTTAGCTCCGCTAACTAAACATCTGCAGTCACTTCTCATTACCCTTCCCTGAGGAACATAATTGCTCACAGTTATAAATCATCTTAATTCATTTGCAATATTTTTTTTTATTCTGTGTTTCCAAGTCATTTTTTTAATTAAGGATTTAAAACATAAAGACTTATGCTTTCCTCTTTTCACCCTTCTAATCTCTTTTTGACCCTTCCTGTGACCCTTGGGTGTTGCAGTCCCCGAGGGTAAGAAAGCTGCCTTGCATCAACAGAAGCCACTCCACAAGGAGCAATGGCTGCAGAAGCTTCCTTCACTGTGCAGGAGCTCAAGCTTAAGCTACTTCATTCAAGCTTAAGAACATTTGCAAATGCTTACCACATAACTTTATAAATCTCAGTGCATTACACCTTTCCCATTTGTAAATTGACAGATTACAGAGGAGACCTAAACTTCTCAAACCTGAAAGCAGCAAATCCGTTAGCCCGAAGAAAGGGTGTCTAATGGCCTTAGTAAATAACCTAAGCTAATAGGTGTTCTGCAGGCTCCAAGAAAAGGTAGCGCACTACAATAGACTGGTGGTGTAGCAATACAATTAATATTATTCGACATAATAGGCTTTATAGTTCAGATATATAGACAACAGTACAACTGATAGACAAACATTATAGAGGACGCATTGCATAACTATATGGCATACTAAAATTTCTTTCTTGGAAGCAATTTAAACTCTTCTCATGTTAAGCTTAAAACCACTGAAATGTGAAATGGCTGGTGTAATATACACCCCCTATAGAGGGTGGAAGCAGGGAAAGGTAGACTGGGAAGAATACAGAGAAACTGTCTGAGTCATCAGAAACCAGATCAGGCAAGCAAAAGCCCAGGCAGAACTAACTCTAGCCAGCGATGTGAAAGATAATAAGAAGAACTTCTATAGATATATCAGGGATAAAAATAAGA
>JAOXJM010000023.1:100762262-100776394 GCA_026413425.1 Tringa solitaria | reverse complement strand
ATCTCAGAGGTCCCTTCCAACCACCACAATTCTGTGATTCTGTGATTCTGTGACACAATTTTGAGTTTTTCAATAATGGGATGGCCTACACTGAACCAGGCTTGATGGAGTGGCTACACAACACCAGTCTGAGTGGTGCAGCTGACACACCTGAGGGACAGAATGCCATCCAGATGGACCTGGACAAGCTTGAGAAGTGAGCCTGTGTGAAACTCATGAGGTTCAACAAGGCAAAGTGCAGGGTCCTGCACCTGGATTGGGGCAACCCCCAACACCTGTACAGGCTGGGCAATGAAGGGATTGAGAGCAGCCCTGCTGAGAAGGACTTCAGGGAGGCAAATGAAAAGCTGTACGTGAGCTGACGATGTGCACTTGCAGCACAGAAGGCCAAGTGTATCCATGGTTGCATCAAAAGACCCAAACTATTCTACAATTTTATGAAATTCTGGGGGTTTTTTTGAAGGCACTGTTTTCAACACCAGAGATTTAAGCAATAGTTTTCATTTATTTTAATAAAAATTCTTCCTGAACCAGTAAGTTAACAGAAGCCTGTGAAAGTGTGCAATTGTGTGTGTGCAAGTATGCAACACTAATTAATATAGTGTCTATCTGCAGAGCATGCTTTTGTTACAATATCCTACAGTAAAGTGCAGCAAAATCACCATAATCCACTGCCCTCCACCACTGGGAGAAACTCTTGAAACTAAGGAAGAGACATGCATTAAAAAAGGCATTCACCATGCATTCATAAGAATAAGAGTGATATATATATACACCAAGGTTTACTAATGACTGTGGCTTTTATGAAGAGGTTGGTATCAGCTAGATAAATCATCTGCATTCCATTTTATCAGGCTTTCAAATGTAATTGATATCATCCATCTAGACCACACAGGTCTATACTCCAGGTAAAAATCAAAACAAAGCTGTATGGTCTAGTTTGTTAGCACTGTAAAGACAACTTATTGTTAACCTTAAGATAAGCCACTGCATTTAAGTCTATTTATAGCCACCTTCTGTAAGTATGCCTGGATTCTTTTCTACTTTCCAGGTCAAAGTCACAAAGGCTGTCACAAGAAGGTGTAAATTACACTTCTTTGCATCAGCAAATTCCTTTGCATAAGGGATGGAGTACATTTCAACTGAAAACAGTGAGCTATCTCACTGCTACCTTCTCTCAGAATTTCCACTACAGAATAGAGGAGTGGGCAATTTAATTTTGATAAAGCTGTCAGTGGAAGTCATTGAAGAATCACAGACCTTGACCAATCCACTTTTATGCCAGAATTGCCTACTTTTAAAAGCTTGTACTAGCCCTTCATGCTAGGTAACAAAGAGAACTATAAAAGGAGATTGCGGCTAGTTTGTGATCTCATTCCCTCTAAGAAAGTCAATTAAAATAGCTTCCATTCTCTTCCCATGGTAGGGAATCAGTAAAGGGAGAAGAGAACTAAATGAATCCACTATTTAACTGCTCTCATGAAACCAAACCCACCAGCTTGCAAGTATAGAAATAATAATAATAATAATAATTTTAAAAATCTATCTCTGAAGTCCTATCTAGGTTTAATTCTCCTGGCATCCCCAACAATGTAAAATTATTCTCTCCCCTGCCACCTAAATTCTTGGCATACTATTCCCTACCCCCACACTCTCACTGTCTGTGGAGCTATGCCCAATATAGCCAATGTAACAATAGAGAGAATTAGGCTTCCTAATGCTTCAGAAAGTCAAAGTAGTTTAAATTTGATCTATCTTGTTACAACAGAAAGAGCGTCCTCAAACCACCCAGGGGTACTCAATACATCTAAAATGATTGCTTGGTAAGGGAGAAGAAGGGACTCGGGTCTAGATCCACCCTGCAGAGCCTCCCAATAAAACAGGGTGTCCCCAGCTGTATTTCCACGTGCACACTGGTGTGTTTCGGAAAGCCTGGACAGAGGCCTAAACACAGTTTACAATCCTTCCTTCACAATTACAGCTGGTCAAGGAGGTTGACTTATGTCTGCTATTTATACCTTATGCCCCATGGCATCTTGTTAAAGAGAGGGCTGTGCAGCAAACCTGGTGATTGATAGAGAGTTAATGGTTCCATTGTCTGCAGTAATGCAGAAAGTACAATTCTCATGCATCAAATTGAACAGGAGCTTTATCACCAAGGCTCTGTGCTTTTAAGTGGTGCTGTCACTAATACTCCTGAAAGGAACAGTGAGCAGAACTGGAGGTGCTAGGATGAGTCTTTTGATAATCATGTTATTAATACTTCTGTTCACTCCCCAGGGTACAAAAGTTATAGGAAGAGGGCTCATTAGAGCTGTTATGATGAACACATTAGGATAGAAAGGCAATTTTTCACATTGCCTACAGTAGTGTCTTGGGTTTCTTTGCTCACCACTGCAATTAAGTGCTTACAATCAGTTACTCAAAATAGTTATTACAACTGCTTTAACTACTTTTATTAACCGCAAGCATTGCCTTTTTTCCCCTGCTTTACCAGGCCTACAACACTAGACTTCCTCCATGATACTCCCCCTTACTGAAGTGACTGGCAGTGTGCACACCAGTGAGAGTGGCTTAAAGTTCAGTCATGTCTACTGAAGAGAAGAAGCACCCATCACTCTTAGTATCATAGAATCATAGAATTGTCTAGGTTGGAAGGGACCTTTAAGATCATTTAGTCCAACCATCAACCTAACTCTGATAAAAAACATCACCTACCCATGTCTCTAAGCACTATGTCTACTTGCCTTTAAAAACCTCCAGGGATGGTGCCTCAACCACTTCCCTCGGCAGCCCATTCCAATGCTTAATAACCTTTTCAGAGTAAAATTTTTTTGTAATATCCTGGATCAGTTTCAATTCTACAATGTGTGTTAGATGCAAATGAGGAGCTGGAAACTTGTTGTTGCATTGGCTTTTACCCGCCTGCAGAGATTTCTTCACAGAATGTGGCACTACTGTTGGAACAATATTACAGCCACTCATATAGGGCCCAATGTGATGTCTGGAAATGTCACTAGCTGTAACCTCAGAGGTGTAGAACTACCCATCTGTCCTACCAATGGTGCAGTTTGGTGAAAATGGCAAAAGAACCTCAGTACCCTACATTTTATTGCTCTGCACTGTGACCTGGGATTCACAGAATTTTCCTTATGACCTTAGAAAATGCATAGATTTATGTATGTATATGGCTCATACCTGTATTTTTTGAATATTTATCTCAGGGAATAAGATGCAAAACTTACTACAGCCCTATATATGGGTAGGATTTAAGTTCCAGTGCTAGTTTCATTTCTTTGACCAAAATAAAGTCAGTAAACTACTGAAAATTACAGTCTTGCTCAAAATGATCTTCAGTGCTATTACCTTCTCCCTCAGGCTTCTTCTATACAAGACTGTAAGGGCTTTGAAGACCAAATCCCAGAGAAGTAACTCACTGGCCAAACTGAAAAAAAAAATCCGCAAAAAAAAAAAAAAGTCCACTGAGCTACTGTTGAGGACTACTACAGGAGGACATAGCACTTCCAGTTCAGAATCTTCACTGGGAAATGTAACAGCAGAAAACTCCTAGGACAGATACAGCAAATATATAGGATTTGGATGATGAAGTAATGTTGCCCTACTTCTGCTGAGAAGTCCTGGAAATATTCCACCCAGGACTTTTTGCATATTAATATATGGTCCAGTGCTGTGTAGTGTTGGATTTGCACACAAAATGTGAGCTCAGGCACAGCAGAGGTGTTAGATCCAGCTTGCCTTTCCCACAGAAATATCCAACATTTTCAACTTCTGCCCAGAAACTAATTTCAGACAGGCAAAGAGGACATGTTCAGGTAAACCTACATGGATCATATTCCTAAGAAATATCAGTATCACAGTTAGTATTTCACCTTTATTTTCCCATCAGAATTTTACATACAATTTAATCTTTCACTGTGAAGAAAGGCACTCCTGAAATAATTTATAGACAACATAATGTGCAATTGTGTGGGGCACAATAAAAGCTGATCCAAAGCCCCCAGTGTGAGCATTACCGGCACAGCCACATAACAGAAAATAGAACTTTTTGGAGCTAACACTAAAATTTTCATACAAAGCTGGATAGAAGTTATGTCTGAATAAAAATCACAGGATGAGATCCTTTGTATGTAAATCTTAATGTGTTCAGGTTGCTAATCTTCTTAAAACCATACACTTCTGGAGAAGATGCTGACACAGATTCCCTCAAACTGTATTTCACATAATAATTTGCAACAGAGCAAAGTACATGGTAAATGCTAATTAAACATAATGATACTGATTTTGCTTTTTGAAAAGGTGTAAATTGCCGCACATCATACAGGAAGAAAAAAACAAACTGTCCCAGTTACAATTTTTCAGTCATCTCCAGTGGAAGAAAATCAAGCCCTTATTATATATCCTTGTTTAGCTAATTATTACCACTGTTTGTCATGGCATAGAAAGGAAACCTCAACTTCCTGCCAGAGGGAGTTAGTGCGTATATCAGTCAAAAGAAGAACTTTCAAGGGACTAAAATAGATGAGAAGGTAGTAAAATAAACACTGCTAATTATTTGTTTTACGAAATTCCTAACTCCTCCCTAAGTATCATTCATCTTTCTAGCTTTACCTGTCATGTATGAAATGTTGTCTATATTTTCCTGCTTTCTAAAGATTCTTACATTAAATCATATGTTCACTTTACAGAAGAAGTATATCTGGAACCAGTCTGAGATTTACTCGAACTATGTATAATTCTACAGGAGTTAAAAATCTGGAAGAGTTTCTTGAAATAAATACTGATTTTCTAGGTGAACTTCTATCTTTTATAAGGTTTTGATTAATAACTCATGCAGACAGAAGCAAGACTGTAAGAAAAATTACAAAAGGTCTCTTTTCAGAACAGTTTATCCTGATAAAAAAGTTAATTAAGAATTTTCTTTAACCATGGTCCACTATTAAAATGCTGGTTGGGAACTTAAGAATGCAGAAGCTTTTAGTTCATGTTCAGTGATAACATTAATAATGTTAAAGTCCCAGAGCAACAGTATTTCCTTTTACTCATTTGATCATCTGCTGCTTCTTTAGAATAATATGCAGATGTATGCATACTGAGTTCCCATTTTGCTCCACCGTCCATTTAACAAGAACTGTAAAGAAGGCAAGACAACATTAGTTTTGTTCTAGAGTTTCTGTAGCTCCCAAATAAAGGAAATAAAACAGTGGAAGAATTTCTATCCCTTCACAGTAGCTTGCTTTTAAAAGTTAGAATAGAAACTTGCCTCCTGGCAGTGCTAGAAATGTTAGGACATCACCTTAGCATAACAACTTTAATTGTACAACTATAACCCTTCACCCCAATTATGTTCAGTCTTGGTTTATTTATTACTGATGCCTGGTGCACTTTCGGTAATGGGCTTTCTACTTTTTGCCTTGCATTTTTTCTAACAAAGTATTTTATACTCCACATATATTATCATTAAAGGTCCCTCGAATAAGGTTCTTTCTCTTTGACAAGTCTAACTGCAATTAAAGTGCAAGAAAGTCCTGAGAGAGCTATTTCTTATTTCACTTTTATTTGTCCATGATGGTTTTTCCTTCTCCCCTGGCTTTACAGTGCCACTTCCCATCTGTGAGGAAAAGCAGCCTAAAATGATCCTATGAAGACCTACAACTTGCTGCATAAAGTCATTTAATGTGGTATAAAATGACAAACAACCCAAGACAGAATAAGTTGAATGCATTTTGTGACCTAAACTAGCGCACATTAATTACAGATTTTAAACAAAATAAAACAAAACACCTTTTCTCAAAACACTTGGTATCTTAATCTATTTATTAAACCAAAACTTGATTTCCTCATCTCCAGTATTACACTAACTTACTGCACTGACTTTAATTATGATGAGCTCAGTATAATTGCTGACTGTATTTATTCCTGAGTTATGGGAAGGCGATGCATGAGCTCAGAACTAGGGAACATTTAGTTACTCCTTACCCTTCTTTCAAGGATGTTTTTGCTATAACATTTCTAATCTTGTTTGGAGACCTCATTCAATCTCATAATACGAGGGAGAGAGAACATACCTACCTTCCCATACTACAGGCACAATACATAAGATCAATGATGGTTTAATGGGGCCCTGTTCCTCTCCTCCTACAATGTGCAGGTAAAAGATGCAGCTACATGGAGTTTTGATTTACCTCAAAGGCTTCTGCACATGCACAGGAATCCACCACTGAGCTGTAAGTAAGGATATTCAATCCCTAGATTGCAGACAATCTAATGTCTGTGCCTATACACATCAGACCAAAGTCACAGACAATCCAACATCTGTAACCAGTGACAGAGAGATGTGTTACTGCATCGTCTAAGGCGACTATTTTGTGCAAACATCACTGGTTTCAAAGGCAGAAAAAGAATACTGCCCTGAAGTTATGAAATTGCAGACGTAGTTAACATAATTTTTTTGGCACCAAGTTTAATTCAAAAGGATTAAATAAGTGTATTCATAGATTTTTAAACCAATCAACTCTAGAAGCCATTTCCTGCATTAATTTTCCAGCTAACTTAATTATACAGCCCCAGGCTCTGGCTCGTGATCAATTAACAGAGCTGTAAAAATCTGGAGCCCAAGTCTACCACATATTAATCTCCACATCTGATGTAAGGAAAACAGCCTTTATTGTGGTTTCTGGATTTGAAATCAAACCAGTAACCACAGCTGATGTAGCTGTACTCCACTTAAAAAAAATAAAGTTTTTTTTTCTTAATTAGTATTTCTCATGACTTAGTAATGTGTGGGAATAATAGATTGTCGTATGCGAAAAAGGTCTGAGGATTATTTAAAGCAGAATAATGTGCTTACTGTAAACTCCTCAGAAAAACTATGCATATCTGCATATCTAGAGGAAAAGAGTTCAATAGTGCTGCCCACCACATAGTATTTTCTATGTGATACTGCAACTGCTTAAATTATTTTCCTCTTCACGATGCAGAAACTATCTAGTTCATGCTTTCCCAGCAAATTAATCAAAACTGCATGATGGGCAACTTAGCCACGGCTAACCAATTTGAACACGCATTCCCTTTCTGCCCCACACACTTCTCGAGTTCAACAGTGGTTTGCTAGGACAGTGGGGCATGCAATACTCATTCAGGTTTTATCTGTCTTAGCAAGAGAAGCAGCATACCAATATCAAACCAGAGTCTGTGATGAATCACTCAACAGCTGAGACAATCCTCTAAATTCAGTGTAAATTCAGGTGGATTAAGGCTTGTTCAGAAGGAAGATGCTAACACGAAGGTACAAATGGCTTCTTCCATAAATAGGCAATGAGTATAAATACCTTCAGTAATATTTAGGGGAAAAAAACCCTAACCTTTGTGCTGGCAGAACTTTCCTGTGATCAACCTGATGCATACTGTGAATATGCAAAGTGAATAACCAAAGAAAATCCACAGAAATGAGAGGAAATTAAATAGCTCCAAACAAAGGTTCCAATTATACTGAAGATTATTGAAGTTTCCTTCAGAAGACTATTTTCAAAGTGGTATCTTCAAGGTTTCATTGACAAAACAGCAGTGCCTGCTAGACCGCCATGATCCAAAAGTCCTTTGGAAAGGCTTCCAGAGATACCTCTGAACAGTGGATCAGGATCATCATTTGCATACATTTAAATGCCATATTGAACTGGTGCCACAGACACCCTGTAGAGACCTAAGGTCAACCATTATATTAGAATACACTGTTATGTACAGTTTTTCCTGATTCACTTTGTTAAGATTGCTTTGAAATGTCTTGTGCCCTTCTGGAAGGTGAAGCAGAGTTAAGCCTATATCTGAGGGCCAGGAAACAAATTATTAAACTACACACTAACTCAATTTTTATTCTAATCTCTCTGGCATTAACCATACATGTTATGTATCATTCAGGTAACAGCATTTGTGCCAATTATAGCACAATCAATACCTTTTTTTTCAACAAAGCTGAGTCATGTTTACATTTCAAGGTCTAATAGCAGTTTCCTACCTATGCTCTACTCTCAAAGATCAAGTCTGTTAAACCAGGTGCAAAGACACCTATGCCAGGTATTAGAATCCCTTCTCCTATTTTTACAAACAAATCACTATTATTATGCTGTCCTTTCTATTAATCCACCCCCTGCATTAAAACCCATATCCTGCTCTCACATCCCATCTCAATTATGGTGACTTCCTGGATAGACATATACCAGGAAAGACCTTAAGACTTTAGTTTGAAAATAGGGACTACAGACCCTCTTAAGCTCCTCAGAGCTAGATGCCTTTATATTTAACTTTCCTTACTCTTTCTTCAGAATGGGTGAAAAAAGAAGCTAAATCCTATATGTTAAGCAACTACAATACATTAGGGGAATAAGTGGAGCCATGGCCTGAAGACAAAAATCTTAAAAATTCCCCATGGTTTAGTTGTTTTCTAAATGACTGGTATGATGTGTGAACTCCATAAGTTCCTGGGAAGGCTGGAGGTTTATATCTGAGAGACCCCTTGCTCAGTTAATCCTACAATTGCATAGATAATGTATCTTATTATGCTCCAGTAGGGCACGGAGGATTTTAAGAAAATCTCAGTGAACATGTATGTTTTAGAGCAGTCCTATGTTTAAATAGGGATGATTGCTTAAGAATAACAGTGCTAGTTTTCAGATGCTGTATGACATTTGAAAGCAATGTCTTTCTGATAAATAAAGACCTCAAGCTCATCAACTCAAATAGTTTGGCTTTTTTGGAGAGGAACTAACATGCTATGGATTTCAGATGACTCTGAGAATTTTGACAGTGACCTTTTCACCTGAAGGAGATATTAAAGGAGCTTTAAAGCAAAAGCATTTTGACAAAACTCACTTGAACCTGTCTAGAAAATCTTAGACATATATGGATAATTCAAAATGATGAGAAGGGACATAATAAAAGAGTCCCAAAACACTATTTCGAGTGCTCAGGAACATGACCTAACCATCAGACTTGAAACAATTAGATATGAGGACATGCTCCACCATTTCTACTGAAGCTAGATATCACACAAAAAACCCAGAAAACTTACAGGATTTTTGCCCAATTCATACACAAAGCATGCTTTTAGGAGCCCGCAGAATAGACATGGGATCTAGGAGTCATAGATTCTGGGCTTTGGCCCAAGGACTCCTACAAGTCTTGCTTCTGCCTCATAGCTAGGGCATTTTTCTTGGAAGTGAGGGTTTGATCTCCCTCTGGAAGATACATTTGACAGGCGAGTATTCAAACCACAAGACTATGATAAAGTGGTAAGTTCACAAGGACCACTACCACTACCATTATATTTTAGAGTGTATTAGTTACCCAACAGGATGAATCAGCACCTTAAATTATATTAAGGTTTGGGGCTGTGAATTTCAGCCTCACAGGCACAGTGAAGAGCAAAAAATCTCAGGAGAAAAGGGGATTGCAGGTTGGCTGGCTTAGATGTTCAATCCCATCCAATGCTGGCTACTGTGGCTGTGGCTACTGCTACTCCTTGGCACCTTATTATCCTATGCATTGCTCTGGGACTATAAACACCTACCTGGGATTATGAATTCAACTCCACAAGGCACACATGCCAAAATTCAGCTGAATTCTGTAGGCAAGGATAGTTTCTGGTGGATGTTTTCTTCATTCCCGTTTACAGCTCCTCACTTAGAAGGGTAGTTTTAGTAGATTTCTCAGAAGGCAACATCAAAGTTGGCCTGAAATCAGGGATCTTTCTGCTGTTTCAGCTTCAGAAATGTCTCTGCCATTTCAGTTTTAACATGTAATAGAGCAAGTAAAGTAGAAGAACACCTTGTTCACTTGCATTTTGGCATGTAAGAGGAAAAAGATTTGGTAAGGATAAGCATTCTGACTTTATTATACCACAAATCCAGGTATTCAGCCCATTCTCATACTTAATTTCTCCCCGCATGACCCCTTCTCCATTACTGCATTTTTCTACCTATTTTTCATATCAACCTTCTCCATGCTGTCTTTTCTCCATAGTATAGTTAAAAACAGAACTTGATTTTCCCATCTGCATCTCTGTGCCCAAACTACTAAACCCTCCTCATCTAACACATGTAATTCATTTCTTTTCTAAACAATCCAAGCAATTTCTGAATTATCTTCTTTACTCAGATTATAACCCTCCCCAATCTAATCCTGTGTTCAGCCTTCAGCAGAAGGAAATTTTAAATGCATGCCTAAAGAAAACTGAGGTTTCTCCCAAAGAAGACTTTCAACCTAAATTGCTTGGGTGGCATAAATGGCCATTGGCCACAGCAGATCCTCGCAGAGCCCCCTCGCTTCCCCTCCCTTCAGTTGTGCTAATGCTAGATGTCAAGACAATCTATTGGCTGGTGCATGCAAATGAGCATCACAGGCCATCTCATGTGTGAGTGTTTGGCTTCACCCAGTCCAGGGACCACACTGTTTTTTGGTGTTTCTTTCAAGCTGTATCTTTCCTGTATGTTTGCTGGAGTTATGCACTAGATCAGATAAAGCATAAATGTTTAAAACCATAAGGGAGGCTGTGACCTGGGTCACCATGTCTGTGCAAAACATCAAAAATTAGATTAATCATTGACTTCAAAACATACCAGGAGGCTATGCCTCAAGATTCCTTGGTTTAAAGAAGCCCCAAGGTAAACCATGAAGGCAGATGAGGAAAATACATGGATTTTACAACATGTAGAAAAATGCATCTTTAAAAAGGAAAAAGTGAATTCAACTTTAACTATGAAAGAACCTGTGATCTTCTGTTATGCATAACACACTAAAAATATATGGACAAAGCTCTTTCTCATTTTATGAGCACTAAAATTGTTTACAAGAATTTTTTGAGGATAATGCTATTTGGTAATATACCACACTCACTAAGCAAAAAAACTCCAACATCTCCGCTACATATTTTCTTTCTTAATTATTCAGATGTGGGTGGCACCATCCCTGTGTTAGTGTCAGTATGGAACACAGGAGAAAGGCTCTGCAAATACCATTTCACTGTTAAATCCTACCAGTGCTGCTGCTAGTGCAGGCCAATTCTTTTCATTCAAGTCATTCAAGGCTAAGAATGTTGCCATCATGTCAATATAGCAGCAACAATACCACCAATGCTACTGACTTTGTCCTGTGGACATCCAGGAGCTTCCAAAACTGTTGAGTGAGCATCCATAACATGAAAAAATATTTTTCTCTCACAGTGTGTTCCCAAAGGGGTAGAAATTTGAATGGTTTGTGTGGCCATGAATCTGTCATCTCTTAAATTTCAAGCATCTGACTTGCTGACCCTAGTAATATTCTTTTAATCTAGTTGATTATATAACACATGTGAATTTCATATACCTTAAATGTATCTTAATTTCTTCTCCTGTTATCTTTCCTATGTTGCTTTTCATCTGAGATCAAAAAGTTGCAAGTGAGACCTTAGCAGTTGCCTGGTGATGATAATGAAGAATGAAGGGCAAAAAAATCATTTTGAGTGTATGAAAACTGAAATAGAAGAACTATTCAAAATGTGTTGAAAACCTAATGCACTTTGGTTTGGTTTGGTTTTATTTTTAAAGAAAACTGGCATGAGTTGCATTCCATCACCAGGCTTCAATTCATTGCCCTCAATAGGCAAGACAATATGATCTCAGGTCTAAATGCTGCAAAATGAATTTGTCTGGCCTAAATGCATGCTTTGAGATCAAGTAGAATTAATATGAGTTCACAGTGTATATGTCTGTTTTCAAAATCTATTAAGCCCTTTTTAAAAAAAAGAAAAAAGAAACAAGAAAATGACCAGAGCAACAGGCCTAGGACAGGACTTCAAACGAAAAGGTAGTGAGCAATCTCACAAATCAATCCAGGCAGCTGTTCTTCCATTCTTTGAAAGCATAGATCAGCTTATTAATATAAAAGAATGATATTTCTAGAGGTTTCATGCTGGTAAAGTTAGGTTGTTTTGTTTTGTTTTCTCTTCAACAGTACCTACGCACAGTGGAATTGACTGGCAGAGAGCACAACACTGCAAGCTGCACCAAATGCTCCGAACACTGAAAAGTAAAACGGTATTAATAGTACAGTAAACCTGAATAATTTTTGCACAAAGGTACTATTTTTAAAAAATAGGTTAAAATTAGCATCATTCTACCAGTAATATATTTTTTTCACATGAATTATATTTCCTTGTACATTTTCTACTTCACAACAACATACAAAAAGCTTTAGTTCAGCATGAAGGAAAAGGACTTTCCTTTGAGCTCAGCAGGAATAGCTTTCTGTAAAGGACCATTTGAAGGATTTTTAAACAAGGAGTTATTTTTATTTTTTCTTCAAAGGTTTTCTTTGCTTTTATTATATATATGTATGTACATATTTATATACTAATGTAAATTCTACAGATTGTCACTGAAGATTTCAACATGAAACAAACTGCTTATAGTTTGTTTAGAACAAACTGACTGTCGCATTGTTAGCCACAGCTATAAATAAAAAAAAAAAAGTGTGAAACAAATGAGAGAGTCTGAATGACCAACTAGTCAAACTGCAATACATCACAAGGAAACCTGACTTAAGATCTGTAAAATTTTTTTTTTCACTTTAAAAGTTATTAAAATCCTTTTAGGTTTAAGAGAATAGTTCTCCTCCAAACTTCTTTTTTTTGCATTTCTGAATAGTAGCTTGGGCTTTGTTTTGCCTTTTGTATTTACAGCCTTAAACCTGACAGAACATACTGTTCATGGTAATAATGTTTTACATTTCTCTCAAGGGAATGAAAGACATCTTTAAGGGGTCTCCAAGATCCTGCAAGTGGATCAAAGGAAATCCAAGCAATTGAAACAGTCATTCTTGAGCACTCTGCTGCTTGTTCCTGCTGAAAAGGCTATATATTTTTTCTATAGAAAACCCTTTACATTCTGTCTATCACTCTGCAGGTTATTGTGTTAACAAATAATGTAGTGTGCTTTTGGTGGTGCTCTGACACTATATCACCACGCCACATGAAAAGAACTTTGTAGTAGTGCAGCTGTGCCATATTTCCCCCCAAATTCACCTTTTCAAAATGGAGTGCCTTTAACTACAAAGAATTCAGCTGCTGGAGGTGGATGTCTAAGGCATCCACAAGTCCACAACTGTTTGTGCCATCGCAGTTACCAGGCTGCTGGATGGTACCTTGCTCAGCCCCACAGTTAAAGAAAGGCAATGAAGAATCATGCCGGTGGCAAAAGGAGGCTGGACGGCCATTGGAGCAGGAGGGGAGGGGAGACAGCAAAGTAAAGTAGAAGAAAATTTGTGTCCATCAGAAGCAGAGAATTTGCACAATGCTGGTGCCTAGGAGTGAAGTTAGGGCCAGCGGACATCAGAAATGAGAGAAATGAGACAGCAGTGAAAATTCCTACTCCAAGAATGGAGAACAGAACCTGATGAAAAATTGAGCATCTGTTGAGGTGTCCAGTACAGCTCTTACAGCACAACAATGAAGTTTTACCCGTTTCCTCCGCGACAGGACAACATGGCACTTAAAAGTCTCTCAGCATAGCTTGGGACTCTCCACTGACCTCTTTTTGGCCATGTCCAAAGCATCGTAGGGAAGAGATCTGACACCATCATTATCTTCTAATTCAGGAAATGGGAAGGAGTTTGGATTGCTTATTTTGTAAATCATGCAACAATCTTTGGAAGATGCATCTTGAGGAACAGCTTCAGTCTTCTGCTGTTACCTAAAGAAATATGTCAGAATACACATCCTGTCTCCAATGACAGACACTCCGCTGTTAACATTTTCAACACCCGAGGTTTACTATTTCAAGGATGAATTTGGCTTACTGGTTTTAGAATACAAAAGTTTCCCATGCAAACACTTGTATGGACATTAGACCATCATCAAACTTTCTTGCAGAAATAACTGTTTTAGTTCATGATGTAATCTTTGCTACTTTTGCTAGTCTTTGCCTCTATGAAAGAGACAGTGAAACAGATCGCAGAAATCAGCCAGCTTAGTTTTGCTGGTCCTCACTGGATTTGCGACAGCAAGTTGGAAAAAGCTTTGTATGATCTATTCCAACTACCACAATCTCATGAAAAGAAACAAAAATTAACAACTTACTGAAAGC
>JAOXJM010000023.1:100742263-100757107 GCA_026413425.1 Tringa solitaria | reverse complement strand
AAATAGGAAAAGTATATGGGAGCAAATAAAGAAAATATAACATGGAAAACGTATTAAAATTATTAAAGCCATGGAAAAACTTCTATAAAAACATTAGAAAGAAGAGAAAAATAGAAGCAAGTATAATGAGAAAACCAAGCGATTAATGGACAGTTGAAGGAAACATGAAATGTTTAAAGCTTTCTCTGGTTCAGTCTTCACAAAAAGGCTACCTGTGACCAGATCTTAACTTAATTATTAATTAGGAAATAGCAACACCAGCCTGAGAATGGACCAATCAATTAAATAAGTTGAATATATTCAAGTCATTAGGACTTGACAAGCACAACCCCAAAGTACTTACAAAGTTAGTCAAAGACATTTGAGACCTTTCATTAGGGGTGCAGGAGAAATGAGGGAGTTCTGTGGAAGGTGAATAAGTTCTAGAAAGTCATAGAACAAGGCTGGGAGGATAAAAGGGACACAGGGAACTACGGAGGAGCCAGCTTTTCTTGGACAGAAAGATAACCGAAGCTAATTATTAAACAATCAATTTGTATTCACCTAAAGACAAAACACAACCAACACGAATTTGTCAAGAATAACTCATGTCAATGTAATTCAATTTCTTTGACAGGATAACAAGATCTGGGAAAGTAATAGCTGTCAGATTCACATGACACTCATAAACCAACTGGAAAAATATGGTCTGAGTAAAGCTGCTGTAAAATCTTGCCCAGAAAACTTGCTAATAGCTTGTTGTAAATGGATAGGATATATTACATAATGCCCTTCACAAGGCTGACCTGGTACTATTCAATATTTTAACCAAAAATTTTGGTGTACTTAGAAAGTTAGTTAATGACAACAACTTGTGAGGGATTTCATTCTGAAAGGCAGGATTGGAATTCCAGGAGATCTTGCGAAAATGGAGAAGCCACAAAGACAGATCTGTATACAGAAATACATACAAGACTAAACATGGGAAGGACAAATCAAATGCACAAGGAAAGGATGGAAAATAGTGTTTTGGGCAGAGGTATTTCAGAAAGATGAGATGATTTGTCAAAAAGGGGGAGATATTACTTCCATGAACACTAATGATACATATAGCCTCATAAGTCTCATAAGAATTTAGAGTTAATTATGTCATGTATTCTGTTATAGAACACTGAAATGGAGTCCACAGCTAGTGTGGTGCACCCAGTATAAGATGGATTCAACACACTGAGATGTAGAAGAGAACTCTAGACATAGACAGAGAAAGTTCAAAAATATTCCAAGATTTATGAAGAATGATTGAAGGAAAGGGGTCCATAAAAGAGGGAACTGAGAGTGGCATTATAGTATTAAAGAGGCAAGTAATCGGTCTTGCTCACATACACTGAATCTGGGACAAGAAAGAATTACTTTCCTTTCAAGCAAGGAAGATCTAAACTTCAGATATAAAAAAATCTGGAATAACAGTTATGCAATGGGACAAGTTACACGGGAATGTGTTGAAACCATCACAGGAAGATTTTGAAATACACGTGTATTCAAGCACAACAAAAATAATTGTTGATTCCCATGCACTGAGAGAGAATGACTCCTAGATGTCACTTCACCTCCTGATTTCTTGCATTTCTTTAACTATATCAGATGCTGCCCAGAGTCTAGGTTTCTTACCTTTTCAGTACTTGTGATTTTATTTTCAGACAAGCAATGTAGCCAATTAGTCAACTAGCTGCTAGTGCAACCGGAGGTTACTAATAACAATCCAGAAAACCTTGCCTTCTTTTCAGACAATAGACTGTTAACATATACGGCGAAGAAATGCTTACCTACAGGCTAGGTAATGCTGTGTTTTAAAATTTATGAAGTGCCATAGATGTAGAAGTGACATATAAATTGCATTCCTGAAGAGACTGCAATTTAACAGCTCCATTGTACAGACAACAAACAGATTCTGAAGCCTGATTGAACTGTATTCTTTGTCTTGAGCTCATCAAGAATTTCCAATTATATGCATGCAACAGGCCTCTAGTTCACTTATAACTGCACAAATTTTTAGGTAATAATAAAAACCTTAAATTTAGCAAAATAAAACAAAAATCTTAGCATATGACAATAAAAAAGGAAATTAAACTGTCAAAACCTATAAAAAAAATTGCAAGCCAAAGCCAGTATATATAAGTTAACGTTGAAACACCTTCCAATGGAGTAACGCCTAATAATATTTTTAAAACATTTGTGTGTGGTTTAATATATTTCACATTTTTGTTAAATTTATGTGGCCTAAAATGCCTCAGTTCAGGGTGGTCTGTAGATTTCAAGGAAATCAGTGTAGGAATAAGCACTACTCTCCTTATAATTCTCCAAATCTGGATTGAGCTGATGTTGCCCTAAATGCCACTGGTCACTAGGCAGGGAACGGAAAACATCTCAAAAAGGTGAATGTAATCTCTCAGAAATTTTTTGTCCTAGACCAATATCAACTCCATGAGTCACATCTGTCATGCCTGTAGTTCAACTTTACACAAAGTCAATCACAGATTAAGTCAGATAGAAACTCTCCAAGTCGGGATTTTGTGGGACTTCGCTCTAAAGGCTCTGGGATGCACTTCTAAAGAAAATAGATGGATTTAACTTGGAATTCTGCATGAACAGATGACTTTCACCTGAAACCCTATGAAATGCACAACTTATCTACAAATACTCCTTTTTCTTCTGCTTACCAGGCTGCAGGCTGTGCCCTCACAATAGTGTGCAGAGGCACCATAAAATGATTATGCTCTGATGCCATCCACAGCGCACTCCAGGCTTCTTGGAAACATGAAGTACTTCTGACTGGTAAGGAGCTATTTATGCAAGTGTAGATGACATTTGCATTTTCACCGTTTGTGTGAGGTTGCAAGGAATGCTGCAGGGAATAGTGAGTCAAATCCTACTTCTGTAACAGGCAGAATCTATTTATTTCACCAGTCTTCACAGGCAAGACTTCACTCTACAAATTAGTGACTTCAGTGACCTGTATAAATTTAAGAGTGCCTTCAGGTCAGTAACCCTGAGAGTAGGAGACATATGTGAAGCACTGTTCATTCATGCCTAAAACTTGCAGTCTAAACCCGGATCCAATTAGTAATAGCTAAAAGGATTTACTTCTCCAGCTTGTAAAGAAACCGGAACTGAATTAAAAAAATTAAGAGTAACAAGAGTAGTAAAAACAGGAAATAAAACCCTCGGTTAATACTGTTCTTCAGGGTGCAAATCAAATAGGCAAAAAAATCAGGAAATTAGAAACATTTGGTGCAAATTCAGTTTAGCCTCCATTTACATAAATCATGAATTATATTCTGAGAGATTACTTTACTTAAAGGATCGCTGCCTCAAACAGGAGACTGGACTATGGATTCTCACTTAACAAGCACACATTTGATATTTTGTTCTACTCCAATTCTGACTTATGGCCTATGATCGTCTTCCTGTGTCCTATCCTGAATGTAAAAGTATTCAAGTATTTGTCTTATATTTCTTTCCCAGTATAGCTCATCTATGTAGTAGCAGAAATAGAAAGCAGGAGTAGAGTGTATTCCCTTTTACAACTATATACATAAAGTACCGAGATAATCAGAAAGTCTGGCATGCAGCACCTTGCTTACACTCAGGGTGACCATCAAGAGGTTTGAAATCTGGCAGTCTACAGCAGCAGATTTCTGAAACTTAAATTAACTGTTAACCGGAATATACCAGGAAAATCAGCATGAAAGGTCACTCATACTTTGTCTGTTGGTGTAATGTGCATTTGGTGGCCACAGAGAAGGCAGCTTAGGAATTTCAGATCCTTTTCCAAATTTCTCAAGATCTTGACCTCCAGGTTTCTACAAAGGAACACTAAAGATCCAGTCCCTTTGCTCTAGGGAAATTGTTGTAAACAAAATGGACCAGACTTCACTCCATAGGAAGCTGCCCAACTCTTTTATCTGAATTTGTTGCTAGTGCTAATAATAATGAGGAAGATTAGCCTGAGGCAGACACCTGGTGTGGAAAATTCAAGTCTACTTTCCAGTTTGAACAAAAAATTATAAGCCATGAAAAAACAGGATTTTATTGTAGGAAGAATCATAGACTCTTAATAATTCTACCTTTTAAATGCAGCTAATGGAAAATAAAGTATTCAGGCTCCAGTTATTAGCTAATAAAATTTGGACAAGTTAGAAAAAATATCCCAGCTGAGCTTTCCTGTTGTTCTACACTAAGGGTTTTTAAACCAAGAAGAGTAGATTCTATTTTAAATGTGAATGGTGGAAGCAGTTAGGTAAATATCTTTAAACCAAGGGATCACAAGCTGATTCAGTTTAAACTGAAGGATAAATACAACTAGTTATACAAGAAGCTTCACAATGTGAAGGGGAAAACTCCAACAGGACATCGCTAAGGAACAGTTTTGTTAGTAGAGTCAGCTAAAGATCTTGGGAGGAGACATTGTTATCTTTCAAAACCCAGGGTGCAAATGATCCCCAAATAATGTTTTTTATACTGATTAAAATTTTGCTGAAGCGTTCCAGGCCTACATGGACTAAATTTTAAGCCCAGCATATTTTTGGAATTGGGGGAAACTGCAGGACAAAGGGTAAAAAAGGGTTAACCAGCAATGAAAGCTACATCTTGGGAGGCCAGAAAGCGAAGGAATAAAGTGAGAATTTCCAAAAGTCAAGCTGAGTTAGACCTTGCAAAGGAAATGAAAACAAGCAGTAAAAGGTTATTTAGCAATATAAATAAAACAAAAGACGTTGAGCTAGTAAGCAGTGCAAATTCATTTGAGATTTAAGATTTAATAGGTACAGACCAGAAGCTAAATGAATATTTGACTTCAGGTTTCAGGAGGGCAACTATTACAAAAACAACATGGGTAATAGGTAGGAGATTTGGAAAAAGAAATTAACACGATGAACTTTGCAACAAAAATCAAATCAGAATATCTGATTGCTTCTGTCAGTACATATTGAATACTGAAATCCCAAATCTGAAAATTCAAGTATGATACCGAAAGTACTGTCTTCAGTGGAAACAGAAATTTTACCCTGTCCTGTAGGAACTAAATTGAGGCATCAGTTTTCAACTTATTTAGTTCATATCTTCAAATAGCTGTTAAATCACAAGACTTTTTCTTTTAACAAAACCCAAATAACTCAGTGTGATGGAATGATATACTACAAATGTAGATTACAAATTCTTCATCTTTTTGCTCTTTACTGGACTGTATTACTCTTGAAATACAGGTTTAAAATATGTTGGATTGAAATGAAATCAGATTTTTGTCTTGTTTCTTATTCATGGGAATTCTATTTTAATGCCTGTCACTACAAGTACTTGAAAAGAATTATAACAAGGAATTGTAGCTGTCTAATATCAGTGTCAAGTGTTTTATGTTTTGAAATGAGTTGCATTTTCAGCAGATATGAATTTGCCAAAGTACTTGTAACACTACCAGTCATAATGTTTTGCTGGTGACCTTGGTAACCATAGGGACATTAATTAACTTAAGAAATTTGGAGAAAGGGACAGCTAATGATTACTAATTGGTTTCATATTTGGAAGTGCGGAAAAGAATTGCAATATTTCAATTCCTGTTGGTGTTGACAATGAATCTTGCTGGTGAAAATGAAACGGCAGCAAAATGAATTTTCCACTGGAACACAACAAAGATGGGGCAGACTGAGAAGTGAGGTATATTTCATGGAAAAGTAGCTGAACATCAGTACAGTGAACCCAAACCCAGAACTCCTTACAGCACAGATCTACAAACAAGCAAACATTGAATGATGCTACTAGAGTATTTTGTTTGAAAAATTTTCTCAGTTCTCCTTTCTCAAATATCTTTTCTGCAATCCTTCTTCTACAGAAAAAAACAACCAAATAAACAAAAAACAAACAAAACCCACCAAAAAAAACCCCCAAAACAGAAGTAAATTTTATAGCAACACAAAACAACAAAAAAAGAACCCCCAGAAACCACTCTACTGAAGTCTAAGTAGAAAAACCAAAAGTAACCTATAAAATTGCAGCTACAGGGAATTGTCTTGCTGTACAAAGGGATGTATTTAAAAGATAGTGAAAAGCAAGTTAAGCACACGTTGGTAGATAAACTAGTAATGTAACACTGCTTCCAGATGGAGACTTAATTGCATGAAAAGTACAGTTAATTCACTGAATTCCAACATCACACATGATAAATGCTCCCTGCTTAGGAATATGTACACTTTCTCAGAAAAAAATACAATTAAAGTCTTCTGGGAAGAGGGAGGAGTAATTACCACAGTTTTCATTGATGAAATATCTCAAGTTCTTACACTGAGCTGTAAGAAAGATAACGTAACACATTTCTGTTTATACTGGTATAAATAGAATGAAGTTTCACTAGGCTAGAGTTGAATAAGATTAATCTATCCAGGAGTATATCTCAGCCTTACTCCAGCCAACCACTTCACAAAATCAAAAAACATGTTTACAACATAAAAGTAAATAAAAGTGTTTGATAAAAGAGTTGAAACCTCTATACTGTTCTGGAAGATACCTGAATCTTTTTCAGGATCCAGTTGGAATCTCTTTATTTTTATCTCAAATGAATCAGATATGACGATGCAAAATGGAGCACTGAATCTGGTGCAAATTCATATAAGAAAGATGCAGACGTGAATTCTGGAGGCAAACTGTTGTTGATTTCAGACTGCCCCAGCTCCTAGAAACGAGATGCATAAATGTTCATAGGATGAGTGCCTCAGATAATGAGGTGAGAGGTGTGCAATCAAGTCATTTGCAAATGTTACAGTAAACATGAAGCCAGAGATAACCGAGCTCATATGCTCCTCCATCAAACAGTACACACTGGCTGCTGAGAAGTCATTTCTTTCAGAAATTAGGATCTAAACCCAGTAAAACTGGTTTATTGTTGTTGTTGTTAAATACAGCCCTTTTAAACAGTACATCTAATACAGAAGTAGTAACTCAGAAGCTAAGTGTCTTTCTGTTACTAAGGGAGTAGTAAATACACCCAGATTGGCATAACTCTGTTGCCAGTCAAGGTTGTGTTTATTGCTGTGCCCAGAGTGAAAGAGCATCTACAGCCCTGTATTTTGGCTTTCTTAAGACTTATCAGTAAGGTGTGAGTTCCAGAGAGAAAGAGAGAGACAGTCTTGTGAAGCCTCCCCAGAGAGGACAAGTTTTCAAAGTAAAATCCTAAGGCAAAACTTTTAGGGTAATGCTATGTAAAGAAGCAATAAGACTGGCTAAGGTTTCAGCTGTATCACTCTGTGATTTCACTTTGAAAGTTTTTGCTTTTTGGAGTTTACTGTAACCTCATTATGTTTTGCTGGCGCTTTCTCTAGGAGAAGCAACAGCTGCATCACACTGATAAACCTTAGGAAGGCCGAAATGCATGACTGTGGTTGCTGCTCCAGTCTAAGTCGACCATATGTGTAAAAGCTCTTACCTGGCACCGTTTGCTGTGGTTAAATCTCAAATTCCATCTTGCAATGTAAAATGTAGCTAAATAAGAATCACCCATAACAGTGAATTCTCTAAATAAAAAAAAATAAATAATTCAGTGTAATATTCTTCAATTTGTCATACAACTATTATTAGCATATACCTCTATCAATATTGACTGAATGTGAAATCAGTGGAAGTTGACAATCAAGTTCAGAAACACCTTTATGCATTAATTATTATTTTTAGTAGCCACAGAAATGTACAGATGATGCTTCTAAAACTCCCTTGGATATGGAGCAATATAAAAAAAATAAATTGTGAAATGAAATATTTAATCATTTATTAAATCATTGATGATCTTGATAATATTCAATATTCAAACATACTATGCTTTTGCCAAATAAATCATTCAACCCCACAATAGTGTTCTCTTACCCGAACAACTTAAATACAAAATATTTTTTTCTTTCTTGCTGATTCTGCAGATTATAAAAATCCTCTTTTCCAAGTGTTTTATCTTCCTACATTTCTATGAAAGAAAATAAGGAAGTCAAAAAGTCCAGTCATGCACTAGGGTTGTCCTATTAAAAATGCTTGGGCTGGTCCAGAACTTCTCCCAGTCTCAAGACAGAAGGAAAAAAAAAAAAGAATGTGGAAAAAAGTATAAAATTGAGAGACACAAAGTGATAAAATAAAAAGCAAAGCTTTCTCCATATATGATTCATCTGTGGGAGTATTGGACTGTGCAACTCATTGGTTCTAAGAATTTTAAATATGTGAAAGAAGAATTTTTCACATTTAATGATCATTCAGAACTACGACTAAAGAAAATAAATATATAGGAAGGGACATGAGCCCCCGTGTGTCCAAATAGAAACCAATTTCTAATTGAAAAACTATGTAGTTCTGTAGTTACAGTCCTGTCTGTATTTGTGATCCTGCACCCACGATGAGAAGTATCCTTGTGAATAATTTCAATAAGAGCAGGTGATTTTCAGAGGTCCTCTTTACCTTTGAATAGAATACACAGTAGTTGGGAACTTCGGACCTTTGCAAATCAGATCCCAACTCTACAAAATGTTTGTACAGAAAAACTGGTGCCCATGCTATTTTATGTCAGCAAGAAAGCCAGTTCTCAGACAGGACTGCTAAAGCTTTGTATTTGGATTATAAGAAGATATCCATAAAGATTTATATTTACAAATCACGGATCTAGTTATGATTCTTAAAGAACTTCTTATAAAAACCACAAAAATTGGTAAAAGGCGCAACAGGAACTGCAAAACCGTAATGAAGGCAGAAGGCAGAGCTTGAAGGTAACCTTAACCCAAGTAAATTTGAGTTAGAAAAGGTATTTGCCCCATTGTGAAAAAACCTTTCTTTAATTTGAGTCGAACTCAATAGGTCTTGTCTTTAAGTTAATTTCTTTGCAGGGTTGCTTTCAAGTATCTCAAGTTTAGTAAATGCCTAACCTAAACTCTGAACTAAAATTCCCAAGTCATTAAGGTTTCCCCCTGTAGCAGACAGGTGTGATACACAATTCCTTCCATACTCTGATCTCTTTGCCAGCTGTGTGAATCTTTTTTACTTTGTGTTTATGGCAAGACTGGGGAAGAACAGTCACACAGGGCAGCATCCTGACTCCAGTAATCAATTCCAGATGCTCCATAGTTGGGAGATGCAGGAAGGCTCCCAAATGATGTGTTTTCAATTTCTTAGACATCAATCTAGAGCATAAAACCCCCCAAATTTAACAAGTCTTACAAAATGTTGATCAGTCCCATGGCCAGTCTGGGTAGTTCTGAAATCCATACAAAGGTTCTTACTAAGTTTTTGGCCTAGCTAATAAACTTTCCAGAGCAGGGAATTCACCACTTAACTACATGTTTTATATGAAAAAAACACTTTCTCTATCAGCCTCGAATTTCTTACTTCTTTAGCTTCAGTAAATGTCCCATTGATTTTAGTTTTCAGAATATAATTTGCTATGCTTTACTGTATTTTTTATCCCATCAGTGATTGAATATCTTTCTAAAGTGTACAATTCCAACCTTTTTGTTTTCTTCCTTCTGTGAAACCTGCTTATACAGCATACACACTTTTTAGGACAGCTGTGTCTCCAGTCTTTCGTTCAGTCTTAGAGAGCCAATGCAGTACACGTTAGCAACAGTAGTCTTTTCATAGAAAATATATATGTGCTCCAATTCTGATAAAAGAATAAACTTAAGATATGAATTATTGTCATCCATGGGAACAAAATTTCTTAAAAAATAAGGAGGTAGATGCTGGAGATTCTAAATCTCACTTCCCTCCAAGGAAACAGACATGTCCCACAGACATATGTCTCTCCCCCAATGTCCTTTGCTAGTCACAAAACTGGCCTCCTGCATACTTCTGTCGCTTTTGAGACAGTGAGGTCAGATATATTACAGACTTTAAATATTTAATGGTGCTAAAGTTTTTTCAATATATAATTGTTTTATGAATTGCTAACTTTGAACTTGAAAGGGACTTGTCCTAACCACGATGCTCAATGACTGCACGATGAGATATCTACATACACAATGATCTTCAAAGGATAAAAACCCATCTCAAGAAAAATCTGATTGAGAAAGGGTTTTGGGGTGAATAAAGTACATGAGGTTAATAAAATATGCAGCCTCTGAAGTGGATTTGATTCAACAGAAAGCTTTTTCAGTGTTACTAGCATTTTTGGATATAAATCTCCATAAAAAGAATGCAACTTGGAAGAGAGACAAAGGTCATGTTTGCTAGATTTTTGACTGTAGTTGTTGAGATATTTTTCTAGAGAACTGCACTCATACTGAGTCTGTGGGTGTTTACATGCATAATGTAGCATTGTGCAGGTACCAGTGCTGGCTGTAGGTCTGTGGCCCATGGAACTGGAAGGAGCCTCCTGTGTCCTGGCTAGTTTTTAGATATCTCTATATAGGACTGCATTATGTAGTACAGACACAGCTAAGAATACAAATAATGACCTTTTTTCCTATCTTTTTCTAGCTTACATTTGAAGATCAAGATGAGCCCAAGAAGAGGTGATTTAGGGGACTCTTTGATATTTCTGGTCTAGTTTTAAATAACAAGTTCCAAAGTGTGTTGAAACTGAAATGCAGTTCTAGATAAGACTAAAGTCTGCCTGACACCTGTTATTAAAGGAATGAGCTAACCAGAAAATCAGGGTCTTGATGTATCTACTAGCTTTAACCCGATTTCCATCCACTTTCTTACAGATGGTATAAGGCATAGTTAGTTGTTTTGTTTAGTAGCAAAGAGGATAAGAAACATGGGAAATGACAGAGGAGAAACACACAGAGAAGAAAGAACCTATTCTTAATGTACTAGGCAAAAAAGGTGTAAGCATGGAAAGACAATGTGATGGTTCTGTTATGTTTTACAATCAGATGCACGTCAACATATTTTTGAGGGAAAAAAAAGGTAAACACAGAAGAAATTAGAACAGGATCTCCATCTTTTCAGAGGTGGAGAGGCTGTAAAAAACAAGAAAGCACATGTGTTCTTCATTATGCCTTTAAAGCAAAGATTTTACTTTTCAGACTTGCAAAAGAGATTAACATTATCCTCGTGTTTAAGCCACATCAATTTAATATGATCCACCCAAGACAGACAATCATAAACTAAACCACAAGCCATATTAATCCGTTGGTGTTCCTTTGGCACTGAGCTCAGTAAGGGCAGGATTCCGTCCTTGGTTTCTGAGATCCAATTGTAGATACACTGGTTATTAGCTTTAATCTCAGAGTGCTGCTTCCTAGATTCATTACAGTTAAAGTAATATCACCCAAAGAAATTTTTCAGGAACAAAAGCTATTGTGATATTTTTATCATGGAATTCTCAACAAAATAAGTTGCAGTAAAAATATAAATTATTCAGAAACAAATTATTTACATAAATTGTCCTGGGAAAAAGTAGGATAATTTGTCTACTACCATTATTTGTTCAAATGATATTGTGTGGTCTTACTCCTTTACAGCATAAAAACCAACTTCTTTTATCAAGTTCTAACAAGACATATGTTACTATTATTTCCTGATACATTTAAACATCATGTGAATACAATAATCAATTGCCTAACAAGAGTTGAAAAGACAAGAACCAGGGAAATGAGAATATAATTTTATCATTGCAGGTTGAGAAAGCTCTAGGTCTCTCTTTCACTTACATCATAACTGTTGGATTATAATTACAATGATGCATTCAACAAAATAACTCCTTTCTATGAAAGATTTTAAAGTAACACAATAAATTCTCACCTGGATAGCAACATTTAGGGGTTTTAACAGAAAAGAACCAATGAGAGAGAAAAAAATCACCCATATCTAAACACAGTTTAGCTAGATAGATATGAATGTTCTCTCACAGTTGTCTGACAATAGCTGTTACCTCCTCGAGTTCAAGGACAAAAACATTAGCCACAGACATTTTCTTCATTTTGAAAAGACCAGCAAGTACTTCTAAGTGCAATTTTTCATTGTAGCAAGATAGACACACAGCTGTAAACTAAGGGTAAAAGGAGCAATGAGTGAAGAAAAAAGCTTTTCTTTTTCATCAGGGATTTTCAGTTAATTAGAAATTGGATAAACTTAGTAAATCTGTGAACAGGGAGAGCAAAATTGTTTCAAGCAAATCTAGCCTACACATGATGGACTGCCTAAACAATGTATCTCAAATAATCACTGTCATTTCCTGGCAAGTGATTTATATGGGAGGTGAGAGGCAGACAAAAAGGAGGCAAGATTAGTTATGTCATTTATTTAAAATGTTAAGACTGCAATTTAACATGCAAACTTCTCCTACAATTTGGAAGATACATGAAAATCTATGTTTTTTCACTTCTGAAACACATCACAGCGGCACAAAGTCAAGTTGAAGGCCAGTCAGTAGTGGTGTACCCTGGGGGCTGATACTGGGGCCAGTCCTGTTCAACATCTTCATTAACAATCTGGACGATGGCAGAGAGTACATCATGAGCACATTCACAGATGATACAGGAATGGGTAAAGCGGCTGATATACCAAGTGGTTGTGCCACCATTCGAAGAGACCTTGACAGGCTGGAGAATTGGGCCAAGATAAATCTCACGCAGTTTAAAAAGGGGAAATGCAAAGTCTCGCACCTGGGGAGTAATAATCCCAGGCACCGGCACATGCCAGCAGCATTGCATAGAAGAACCTTAGGATCCTGGTGGACCAAAACGGTGACCAAGACCCAGCAAAGTGTTCTTGTAGCAAAGAAGTCCAACAGTATCCTGGGCTGTATTAGGAAAATTGTTGCCAGTAGGTCAAAGAAGGTGATCTCATCTACTCACTGATGGGACATATCTGGAGTACTGTGTCCAGCTCTGGGCTTCTAAGACCAAGAAAGATATGGACATCCTGAAACAAGTCCAGGGCAGGTCCACAAAGGAATAAATGACTAGAGCACCTTATTAGAAGAGCTAGAGCTCTTCAGTCTGGAGAAGATAATGCTCAGGGGGAATCTTCCTAATGTATATCAGTGTCTGATGGGAGGGAATGAGGAAGAGTGAGTCAGACTCAGAGTCTCAGAGGTGCCCAATGACAGGACACGACAGGACAGGCAACGGGCAAAAATTTAGAACTAGGAAATTCACAAGAAACACAAGAAAACACTTGGGCTACATGGTCCCCACAGGGCCCTTCCAACTAATTTATTCAACTCTACAGTGCTGCGGAGTGCAGTAGTACAGACCATGACAAGAGGATGAGACACACCTGTGAGCTTGTGCATTGGCGTCCTTTTGGTAACTGGAAATGCCACCACACCTAGCACCAAGTACAGTCAGATTTGTTTGGTGTGGCCCCGTAGAAATCATAATTTGACCTCATGGTAAAATGACTGCCAGGAGCAAGATTAAATTACAAGATCTCTTAAAGTTCTTTCACAGTTTTGCTATGATTGCAGGTGGTCTTAAGAGAATTCAAATGGAAGTGGCCTCAGCTACACAGAGCCGCAGCTACCTTCTCTCTCTCAAGCATTCTCTGTATCCAAGCTAACAGCACATTAAGTAATTTTGAGGCCAGTTTATTTAAACCAGTGCAATGAAAACAGCCTAAGCTAAATCAACATACGCCCCTTCTTCAACTGCTTTAAGAATGTCTACACAAAAGATTAGAATGTCTACACAAAAGATTACTTATGTGCCTGAGATAAGTCCACTTTTTACAACTGTATCAGCTAGCCTAATAAGAGACTTTATTTCTCCCTAAAAACCTTGCAGGTTACTTAGCAGCAGCTTATATTTAAGTTGCTCTGTGACCAATGTAATTAATGAAGTATGTGTTCAATACAGTTTGGCTTTCAGAGTGATCTAATATGTGAATTCTCTGATATCTAATAAAGGCTGAATTGAAGTTCTGTTTCTTGTACCCAGCAGCCCACCTTTCTCAGCACTGCTGGAATTTAGCACAATTAAGATCTCTACCCCTTTCTCTAAATTTAGCTACAATCTACAACCAAGCACAAAAGCTGCTGGCATATACACACAGATATGTGTGACAAAAATGCAACTGAAATGATATATGTATGGAAAGTGTCTGGTTTTAATCTGAGGGCTTTTGCAAGACAAACAGAATATGACTACCACCAACACGCTTTTGGTCATTTTAGTCAGTGCTTTCTCTGTGTATATTTCCCAAAGAGGGAGAATCTTTTTGAGTTCATGAGCAAGAATAACTGAAAATAAAAGAAAATGCAGAAAAAGAACCAAGGATGGAATTATCTGGGATGGGAAGGTTTTATTCATGCTGGCATCCTCCAGCACGTTTGGTGCTGTGGTTTAACCCCAGCCTGCAACTAAGCACCACGCAACTGCTCGCTCACTCCGCCACAGCAGGGCGGGAGGAGAGAATCAGAAGGGGTAAAAGTGAGAAAACTCATGGATTGAGATAAAACATTTTAATAACTGAATAATAATAAATAATAATAATGATGTAATGAAAATGAAAGTAACAGAGAGAGAAACAAAACCTTAGAAAGACAAGTGATGCAATTGCTCACCACGAACTGACCAATGCCCAGCCAGTCCTCAAGCACTACCACCCCCCCAACCTTCCCCCTAAGTTATTGCTGAGCACCCCATCCTATGGTATGGCATATCCCTTTGGTCAGTGGGGGTCAGCTGCCCCAAATGGACACTTGCTGACCCTAAAAGTTGGTAATTTGATTCTGTAAAGTTAGTGCAGCACTTTTACATCCCAACGCACTCAAGTAATTGAATTTCTGATACATTAGTACATTTAGATCTTTAATTTAACTGCCATGACTATTTTTTGGTATTTCATGTTTCAAAGAATCTCCTTTCCAGTAAACATACACATTAAAGCACTTTGTAAATT
>JAOXJM010000023.1:100725565-100742163 GCA_026413425.1 Tringa solitaria | reverse complement strand
AAAGCACTTTGTAAATTCCAAAAGGGCTCTGATAAAAGAAGCATTCAATTAAAAGTTCAGATATTTTAAAGCAAGTTTTGTACCCCTTTATCGTATGTTTTAGGAGCAGACAGGCAATGAACTACCCGTGCAGCCACATTACGGGCCATATAAAATTTTGACAGAAAGATGAAATGGGGACAAAGAATGATGGTCACAGTTACTGCAGGGAGAGGTGAAAGAAGTGGTGGTGAAGACCAAGGAACAATTAACAGATTCCCAGCAGAGATGTACAAGCAACAAACAAGAGATTACAGCTATTGATCACTCACGCCAATGTAATCCAGACAAGCTTCCTTCTTATGGCTAAAAATTTCAAAATTGTTCTTTGAAAGTATCTTTGACCCTTAATTCTGTTTCCTCAGTTGTTTTCATACTTGAGCATATGAGGTGTGGGTAAACTACTTGGGTAGTCTGAGTTAAACCTGATGGAGCAGACCCCACATTCTTAAAAGGGCAAAAAAGCCTCTGGGAGACGGAGACTGAAGGTTTGAGTAGCTTGAAAGTGCCTACATAAGTCAAAATCTCAATCAGCCAGCACAAACAACAGAATCAATCACTAGATGGCCTCAAGAAATAAAACTGTATAGACAAGGAAAACAAGTCTCACAATGTATTTCAGATACACTCCAGAGCGTAGTATGATAGTGTCATGATGGACTGCAGACCTTGTTATTGCAGACATCGCATCTGCCACAATTACTTCATGGTTATTTGTAGGTTTTAATCCTTTAGTCCATCTTTTATTCATAAGAGAATAAACTGCAACAGAATTAGTCAATCTATCTTGACACTTATCTGGCAGAATTAGTCAATTTCAGGATTCTTTATTAGAATAATTTCTCACAAGTCCCAATAACAACTGCGTAAGTATTCAACTGCAGTTGTCCAGCAGTGAAGATTTTAAGGTGGCTTTTTAAAATTACTTATTTTTCCCCAATCAGTTCTGTTAAAAACTTCACAAACAAAATGTATGTTTGTGAATGTCCTGAAAATATGCCAAGCGGACATCAGTTCTCCTGCAAGATACATATCAACAGTGATGCACTGAAACAACCAACAGGTGCTTTCCCCCACATCTGTCTCCAAGGAGAGAAGGGAAAGAGACTTATGTGTTTAGATGAAACTAAATTACTGTAATGAAATATTAATAAAATAATAAAAAGAAAATAATTATATATATACAATATCTACGAAACAATATCAAGCTCTCAGGATGTCCATCACATCAGCAGCAGGCACTGGCGAAGTCCCACACTGGACTTAGTGATGGACAGGAACTGGATCTGGATCTGGATGCAGGGATGCACAGACTGGGATCCAAGACAGATGAGTAGAGTCCTCCTCAGACACCGGCCATTGAAGAAAGAGAGCTGACCCTTTGATCCCTCAGCTTCTATACTGAGCATGATGCAGATGGGATGGAATACCCTGTTGGTTAGCTTTGGGTCACCTGTCCTGTCCCGCTCCTCCCCACAGGTAGGACCCCTCTATGCTCTTCCTCTTCTGACCCTCCAATGGCGCAAACAACGAAAATTGGCTGACCTTGGTTATTATAGCAGTAAGTACACACAAGAGCCCCTCTGCATACTATTCCCTGGCATAAATTATAAGTAATCAGGTCTTAGCACTCTGTGAGTGCACAGTGTCTGAACACTGCTTAGCTGCAAAGTAAAATTACTGAACAGAAGATTGGTTGCGTTTTACCTCAGACCAGGACAAAGACAAAAAGAGTTCTTTGCATCTGTACCCTCCATTGAGAAAAAGATTCAGGAGGTATTTGCTATGGATCTGTGCTGCTATCAAACACACAAAAGGTGCTCAGCAAGTTGCAGCAACCCCACTGCCCGCTGAATAAACTCTGCTCCTTCCTATACCAAAGTTGTGCCAAATTTACTAATGAAAGATAACAGCAGAGAGGGTGACTTCTCTCCATTGTAAATCTCTCTACAACCTTTTTTCCCAGGTTCACGGATGTTACAATGGCATGTGCTGTAAGTCTGACAAGGAAGCCAACTGGTTTTAGACCTAAGAATCTCACTGAGGTCTTTTTTTAAGGTTGTTGAAGTCTTCAAGGAAGTCACTTAAGTATTCCTGAGGACATTTAAACCTGAATGAACCAGATTTGAAGTCTCAATTTTTGTTGTTAGGTAGTACCTATGTACATCCATCCATCCATCCATCCACCCATCCATAAGGATATATATCTATGTACAAAATATCCATACATATGCATATGTGTACATTTGAGTGTGTACACATATATGATTTGAAATGGAAATAACTTAAGAGTATCAAAAATTAGGAAAATAAAAAATCAGTATAATAGTAACTCATAGACAGTGTTCTCAGAAACTGTTAGGCAGCAGGCCACAATGCATTAATTAATATTCCTGATGGACATTAAAAATGCTCCAGGATGAGTGAAAGTTTTCAGTGATAAGATCAGTGAACCATTTATCAGACATCTTTGAAACAACAGGGAATTATGAGTTTCATGCTAAAATAAAATGGAGTGAAACACTGAAATAGAAAGAGGATAAGCAGACAGACCAATTACAGCTAAAAAAAAAATATCAAGATGACTGTACACTGTGCATGTAGCTTCTGGAAAATCCTATTTTCTATGTCCAAAAGTACCATTAAATGCCAATGTAATTAGGTAGACATTATAAATTCAGTAAAAGGAAATTTTGCTTTTTTTCAGGCTAAGGCATATACCCAGAAAGCTTCTTCAAAAATCACAATGAGAACAGCCCCAAACACACTTTGTGTGTGTGACAGCCACATGATGAGGACTGTGGCTCAGAAATACAATTTATTTAGCATTTAGCATTTCAGTTAAAACTTTGCATGGAACTAGCTAGAATATTTTTTTTAAAATAATTAAATTTTGTAGTATCATCAGAAATGTAAATTGTAGTTACTCTAACAAAAAAAAGTTGTAAGAATCAGAAATACTGTATCATATATAACACCAACTTATTTCACTAGAAACATAGTACTTCAAATATTTGGTGTAAATATGCAAAGACCAGGAAAAATGAGCCTGTGTTTTCCAGTGCTGATTTAGTGGAGGAATCTCTGGCAGTTTTGTACTTCACCAGAATAGGACAACTTCAGCACTATTTACTAACCTGGACCTGGATAATAATTAGTGAGCTTTTATTGTGTGTATTGTACTATTACTTCAGAATCTCTTTCACTGATCACTGCCCCATTAAGCAAATTGCTACTACTGAGTACAACAGCAAAATTAAATAGGTTACCTGTCAAAAGTCATTTATCTGTCACGCATGCTTCATAACTGGTTTTGCAATTGCTACAGACATGAAGTCAAGGTTTCTTTTTCAATCTGGTATGTACCCTCGATGCTGCTGTAATTACAGTATTGATTTTACACCATTGAGGAATGTACCATGGTTCTTATTGATTTCAACAAGTAAATCAAAAAGACATTTCCTGTTGTAGTAGGTCTCTGAAATGACTAAAAATACAGCAAAATTTTTGCTATAAAAACCATGTGGCAGTTATAAAGAGCTATAAAATCAGTCAAACATATTAACTATTAATTTAAAGAGGCTGAAGGATTAGCAGGAATTATTTTTTCTCCTTCCCTTTTCCTTTCCTCTAAAGACAAGTTTCTTATTTTAAATACAGACAAGCACACATAGAAAAAGCGTAATCTAAAGAAAAAACATTAGACCAAAAAGCCCCTTACTTTCTCTTTTTTATAATTCACATTAAAAAAAAAAAAGTGCATTACCCTGGTAGAGGAGCAAACAGACATTAGCACTGAAAAGGGAGAGCAATAAAGGCCTCTGAAATTCAGTTATCCCCTCACAAAGCCCACAAAATAAACACAGGTCTTTGAGTCAGTGCAGGAGCTCAAACTTCTTCCTCTGTAAGAAGTCACACTGGCTTTTGATGGAAATAAGGATCTACAGACCTCTGGACCTGAACCAGAAAGAAAGTATAATAAAACTTAATCAAGACTAAATAGCAGACTTTGTGAAAGGACTCTCAGGTAGTCAAAACCAGGTTAAACCAAATTCTAACTACGAAATATAAGGCAAAAGCTGCTCCTTGGAGCATGTCCTATTGAAGGGCCTTTCTTGAATCTTTTTCTGGAATATAGGTTCCATCTGGTATAATAATTTCTGTAAAAAATACCTCAGCATTTGGTTTTAAAATATATTTCAACATGATTGAGTTGAAGACACATCCAAGCTGAACTTCTTCATGTGTAACAGTTGGTACTAGTAGTTCAGAACAAAAATTGTGTGCTTTAATGGTTGTACAGGTACCGCCACCATTATAATTCCTTTTTTCTTCCCTTTGTAAGGAATCTCATCATATTATTCAAGGTACTACTAATACTTTCCAGCAGTGAATGCTGGAGAGAAACTTCTTCACTCATGAAACAAGCCTAGGACCAGACACTTCACAAACAGGCATTCTATGCTCAGGAGCCCTAATGAATTCAGGAGTCCTAATAAAATCAGGAGTTATTCTGTACTCAGGAGTCCTGTTCAGGAACCCTAATGAAATAAATGAAGCTCTGTGTGTCTGTGTGCAGGAGCAGAGGGAGCTGCTTATGTGGACATGTTTTGTTCTTTCATCCATGCCAGCTGTGTACACACCAAACAACTTCAAATTCATTTATGTTATTTCCTTTAATAGTCCTAGGAATATTCCAGATAAAATTGATTTCATAGTCAGTTCTTCACTAAAGTGGGCCGTCTGTTCCTCGTAAATAAACTTCAGAAGAATAAATTTCATCCAAATTTACGCCTTCCAAAATGTCAGCATCTTCTAGTTCTGGGAATGAATATAACACGGTCTCTTTAGGAAGAAAACTATTGTAGAGTCTTTACTTGCTTATGGTAAAGAATTCAAGAACAAATACTGCTACCGAAGGCAGTAACATGAGTTCTTATAAGAATAAAAAACAATTTGGGGGTTGAATTCACTAATAACATGTAAGTTCCTCCCCGAAAACATGCAAAAGTGGTGCTACAGGATCTCTAGTGGATGCTGTGGCATCCTGCACCAACTTCAGTTTCAGAATGCCTTGATGGTAGGGCTGAATGAAAAGCACACCACAGCAGACATACAAGCACACACATAAGCATATACATGCACATACACATAAACATATAAATATACATATGACTGAGTTCTGAGGTCAGAACTTGCCTTGCCTTTGAACCCTGTTTGAAGAGTATTTAACCCTTGAATGTATCAGGTATCACTGATAAATGAAACATTTCAAAACTGTCTCACGCAGCTTTTGCTATTACTTTTATGTTTCAGAAATACTGGACTATATTCCTCCTCTCTCTCTGTCTCCCAGCTCTTCTCAGTACTCTACCTTCTTGATATATTAGGAGTAAACAATCCTTTATTTTTTGCTATGCAATCTGGTTGTGAGTGTGATGACTGACAGATTGCCTAAGCAAACTAGGAGACTTTTCTGGGTTTCTGTCTCAAAGAATGAATCTCAATCTTTCTCTTCATTTTTTTTTTTCATTTCTCATTATACATTACTGCACTCATGTTAGTATTAAGAGGTTTATATCTTATGTAAATGGAGTAGAAATAAAAAAGCTTGTGATTTCCTGCCTCCAGAACAACTTGATATAATTATAGCCTTATAATTCGTGGTTACTGATATATTATCTTTCCATTTTCATATTGTCTTCATGCATGCAGATTTGTATTTGGGAGACATATAGTCACATTTTCAATAGCCATGGGGAGTTTTTGAAGCAGAAGGTGAATATCAGTTTTTATATAATTATTCCTCATATTATGTACTGAAACAAATTTCCAGCTGTTGGCATTATGTGAGTTCTTGGACTCTCTCATGCAATTATATCATGTTGAATTTCTTTTTGAAAGTATTTCTAGTTTAGGCTCTTCTTGGTGTACAAAAGACTAAGAAATAATGCTAACAGAAATTTTGCTGTAGTGAAATATTTCACCAAGTTGCAGGTAAAGAATATAATGTAATTTGTAATGATAACCACAGTAATGAATTGCATATAGTAGTCAGCTATTACCAGCAGTAATTGGTGCACCTTTCATCTCCTGTCAAGCAGAGTGGTGCGGATTAGGACCAAAAGGCAGCTATCGGCTCTCTCATTTCCGGACTCAAACAAAAGGAAAAGAGGTGCCTGTCTGAGCTGATGGCTTTTGGCCCTTTGATCAGGCCCTATCAGGAGTCATCCAGACGTAGTAACCTGATTTCTCATCAATGGGCTACCGTCTTTGATGTAGGTAAAGTCCTACTGCAAATCACATTTACGAAGGGAAAACACCAGGACACAATCAAGAAGGAATATAGTTACCAATTTGGCATTCTAGTTTCTTTGAGGGAGGTAGTAAATAAGTTCTACTAAGATTATTGGAAAGATATTTCTATAAACAACCTACAACATAGTCTTTTGGAAGGTTGTGTTTGCACTCCCCAGTGTAACTGGTACTTAGGCATGGTTCAGTGTTAATGAAAGGTCCAAGCAAAATAGCAGAAAATCAAATTTACTGTTGAAGGAGTGGGAAAAATTCCCTGCCTGGAAAGAAAGTGTATTTGGAAAATTTTACTTCTAAGTAGTTAGGTAAACGAAGTATATTTCAGATCAAGACTTTTACATTCTTCAACCATAAATCAAGGATATCAAATACAAACATTTAAAATTTATATCAATCATTTCTCCTTTTATCAAAAGTTTTGCCAGGAATTATCCTTCAATGGTGATATTACTGTTACGGTGGGCTACAGAAATGACTCTGTCACAAATTCAGGAAGACGCTAAACAACATTTTAGATGATGTAAATAATAGTTGAAGTAAGTATAATGAACACACGCATGTACCACTATTATAAGGAGACTTTTGATATAGACCTTGAAAAGTCTTCCTCTCAATTTCACAGGCACACACTCCAAATTTAGTATAATAGCCAATATTGTCCTCATGACAAACAGATACCCTGTATTTTCTTAAAAACAATCCTGTTTCAGAGTGGAAGAGTACTGCACTGTATTTCGTTCTGTGCCCAGTGCTTTTTTCTAATCCAACCTCAAAAGACCTTGGTCTGTGACATCATAAATAAAAACCTTTTTGAAGTGTCTAAATACTTACAGAGGTAAATAATATCCAGCTCAGTCTAAACTGTTGAATAAAACTTCTATTACAGATGAGGAAATGTGATAAAGGTACTTTTGTAGTCTAGCTTACTAAATTTAATTATTAGTTCTTCATTTTCACAGTTATATTACAGTATGATGTATGGCAAATTGTATCGAGCAGAACAACCTTTGTAGCATTAAGAAAACATTTCTCTGCTAGGGAAAAAGTTAGCCTGCACAAAATTCCTAAATTTTAAATAATTATATAGCTATTTAAATACAAACAACCTGAAGTAAAAGAGCAGAACTCCAACTCTGTCAAAGGAGAATGGAATTTTGAATTAATTTTGAAAAGGCTAAGATTTCAGTCATGCTCGGAAAAGTGAAATTTACTTTTGGATTATTGTTAAGATGTATTAGAAGTTAATCTAAATTAATGCATTGAAATCTTCATGAGTTCACTGAATATTCATGAATTGTTCAATTTTCCCACTTCAGATACTCATATGATAAAGATAGAAGATAAAAAATCAAGTGGTTTCTTTTTTGTTTTGGGTTTTGTTTTTTTTTTGCATTACAGGCTTCTTAATACTCACCATTTTTTTTCAAATCAGTGAAAATGGCAAGAAATTTACATTTGGGTTATTCTGTTGAAGGGAGCTGATCATCTATTTGAATATGGCCCTAATCTGTTTGAAGAATTGGAAAGAGTTCACCACTAAACATCATGTGTGTCTGTTTTTGAGGCTCCTGCTCCTTGTGGTACCCTCATGGTGTTGGGTGGGAGATAGTATCTGAGAGAGGGGAGGAACAGAGTTTCTACAAATGATCACCTACACAGGGGAGACATAGGCACGGGACTCATACAGTGAGCTTGGCGTTTGGTACAGAAGGCTCTTGGCCCCTGTGAGCCATATAACTGCTCAAAACCACCTTGTTGCATGTGCTGTTTCAGCTTACACAGAGCTGAATACTGCCCTGAGGGATTTTCTTTAATTTGTTCTCACTAAAGAAAAAAGGAAGTGATGTGAATATAAATAATAGATGCTGAGGATCCAACTAACGGTGGAAAACATTTAAGGTTAAGTGCAGGATAATTTTAACAGTGTTTGAAATTGCTTTTGAAGGTGTTCATGTATGTATCTAGGTATTTTTAAAGGTAAAGTCATCCAAGGCTAGCAGATCTGCATCCTCTTCTTCCAAAACTGTATTCTCTGAATACAAGGCAAATACTTAAATCAAATCTGTAAGACATTTCTTTTCTAAAAGACAATAATATTCTACCCATTGAGCTCAGTGGACAAAATTATACTGACTTCAAGGTCTTCTATAGCTTAACTCATTTGCAATACTATAGCTGAGACCTAGTCAGGTTTGTCTCCTTCTGTATGTAGCTCTCTAATAGTGTCTCAGTAGTCTTTGCACTGATTAACACACAGACATGTAATTCATACCTTTGTTTCATACTATAAAAGCACATGCTCCACAAATTCATCTTCATGTTATTGGAGATGCACTAAACTGAAAAATACTGCAGAAAGTCATATTTTTATCAAGGGGCCAAAAGGGTGCAACATGGAGCCCGGTAGGAACTTACAGCCAGGTGTTTTGCTAAGCTGTGTCTGCTTTAGGACAGGCTTTCCCTTAGCAGTGTGAACAGGAGCAGGTTGATGAATATTAATTGTGTTGCAAGTGGTGTTCCTTTCATCTACAGGAATTTCTGGATCACAGGACACCCAAGACATATAGCATTTGAATTTTTAAAAGATGCAGTCACATTCTTTTCCAGTAATGAGGACATTAACATGGTGATGGTTATGATTTTGGGAGAACCTGTGTATTATTTACTATCACATTTCAAGAAGCTGTATGAAAACAACATAATGACAGGGACAATTTAGTTACACTTTTGGAAGATCCCAAACCACCTACATCCCCATTATAAAAAGTGACACATAGAATATTTTGTCATATGGTGTACAGAATTCATTACTTCAGTACGAGTAAACAGCTAGCATAATTTTAGGACCCTGAGACTGACAAATTAAGGACTAACTAAAGAGAAAAAAAAACCAAACACAAAAAAAACCCCCACCAAATAAAGAGTTATAACTACTGTCAGATAAGAAAATGGTTGAGAGATAACGGGTTAGCATACTGAAAAAATGCCAGTGCAGAAGTCTGGCTTTCTATAACACGTACTAGCACACAAAATGTAAACAGACTATATAAAGAAGCAGACACTAACAGAGATAGGTACAGACCTTATGCATGGACTTTGTAGTCCCCCTGGGAAACAGTGTTGAGGCTTTCAAGAATAGGACATTAGCCAGAATGTAGTCTCCTTGGAGTGTATCTATCAACTTCAGTGAGTCAAGGCATTTCTCAGCATGTATAAGCAAGGTAATTCTGCGGTAAAGCCCCTTGTTTAAATTCTGGACAACAAAGGAACCATCTATATTGCAGATCTCATCAATTTCCTTGGAAACTAGTGCCAGTCTTTTTATTGTTTTCTACCAGGGCTTGATGACTGCGTCATCCCAAACTCCTCTATTTTTTCTCATCTAAAATCAGGTTGTCAGTAGAACACAAGCAATTCGAAGCCGAGGCTTTAAAACCACAAAAAAACATAGTAGGGATATGACCTATCCCAAATTACCCTACCAACATTTTTTTTTCCTAGTAAGACCTGTTTTAAAGACACTTATTTTCCCAGTTACCAAGAGACGTGAAGAGTAAGAAGAGGAGTAGTGACTATACTGTTAAATACTTAAAACTGATTCTAGCTAGAGTATTCAAAGACTCTCAAAGTGAACGGAGAAAGTTGTTTTTTTCAAAAGTAATTTAAAATTACCTTCTCTTAGTAATAGCAAACTTTGGTAGTGCTTGTAACCACAGCAGATTTCAAAAATGTTCTGCCAGATGTGATTTTGATAGGATGACACTTAGCTCTAACAGAACCCTCATGGCTTTAACCCTAAATTTGTATGTTAAAGGTGTAATGAGTCTGTGAAAGGCCAGAGGAAGTTAAGAGCCTGTTTCTGATCTCACTTAACACCACTTGTATCCTGTATAACTGTTGACTTTACTGGAATTGTTCCCAACTTGCAATTGTGTAAACAGCAGTACAATCAGACTCTTAATAGCTGGGCTTTGCAGAAGCATATAAGGTATATTTTATCTCTCCTCTATTATACCTCCTGTGCTAGCTAAGTAACACATTCCCAGGGCCATGCCAGTCTCACTGATGATACTGATGTGTAAACAAAGTAGATGTTTTGGCAGAAAACCTTAAAATCTGGAAAAAGAAAGTTTTGAGTCTTATCCAGCTAAAAACATCCGTGGTCTCCAAGGTTATGCAAGGCCCTGAAGACTACAGATGCTGGCTGTTCAACAGGCCAAAATATTCAGAGACAGGTTGGCCTCCAGTATAAGGTCAAATAAAAGTGTCTCTGTGTGTGGTGGATAAAGTTTAATAAATGTGATGGAAAGAAATCTCAGAAAACTCCTATTTGTTGGCTGGTGACCTAGCTGAAATTAGAGACTCTTTGTGCTGGTCACTGTAAGACAGAGTATCACCATATCTTGGGTCATTATACAGTTAAGATACACAGTAACATAGACAAGAACTTCAAAACTTTAAAAACTATTTCTTCTCACAGCATCTCCACCAGGCACAGAAACCCAAATGAAGGTTCCAAAGCCCAAATTCATCACACCTACCTTGAGACATTTGTCTGGGGTGATGAAGACAGGCACCTTAACAGCCAGTAAATAGTCCCAGGTTCAGCCCACCTAAATTTCACTGGCCCTGTGGAGATGTTTTCTTCTCTATTGGTAATCTAATTTTCCTTTAGGAAGATCTTCCTTTAGGAAAACAGTGTTTCTTTAGGAAAATTACACTAAGCTTTTAAATTCAGGCTCAGAATTTATTTGAAGCATTTGTGTTCTTTTCTGTCATGTTTTATTTGTGCAACCTACCATGATGTGATGATACAGGGACTTTTACATCAACTTTCATCACTGCACAACATGTTAACAAACCAGTTATCTAACCAGAAATCTAACCAGTTCTAATTATTGAACAGGATCTTTTGATTTGGTTGAAACTTCTGCTGGGATTTGCACTCTGCCATTTGGATTAGATGTAAAAATCAGAACTATCATTAACTTTATGGTACTTTTTGAATTGCCACAGTATGATCCTTCACTGTGCTGGATATAATGCATTTCACTATATTTCCCCTCCTACATCTCTCCTCAGCTTCAGACTTCATGAAAGAATTTGTGGGAAAGCTTCCATGAGGTACAGAAGACAGGCTAGAAAAGGTCACAATGGTGAGCACTCATTATAAAGTCTGTAAACTATTCTTCAAATCTTGCTTTCAACAGGTTTTTATGTCTCTGAAATTTCAGCAGGCAATTCACTCATTATACAAAAGCTGACCAGTTTTTGGAGAAATTTATCTGTTTAGACTCATATTGGCACAAATAGTATGGAATTTTCAGGACGTCATGATAGAGACTTTGTATTGGGATATGAAATGAAAGGGCAGCCGAGTACTGGAGAATATTAGAGAATTGGAAAATCACACTGGGAAGGACTTCAGGCTGTATGTGTCTCTCTGCTGAGTCCAAGGTTAGCCACGGGAAGCCACTATCCAAGGTTAAAATAAGCTTTGTGTATACTGTCCATGGTGTAATACCCACTGTATGGGTTGCTGTGCTTGCATTAGCTGGAGCTTTTTATGTGGGTGGCTTCATTCTTAGGTACGAGCTCCCATAGTTGAGTCTTTAAGTAATGAATCTGTGGGGTCAAAGTGGCTAAGTCTATACATCTTAGGATGAGTAACAGTATTCTATCCAGGAGAAACCTTAAAAGCATCTTTTCATTACTTGCTATTGGGCTTTATTCAGATAATTTGTGTTTAGAACGTAGCTTATTTCTCTGTCTAAAAACAGGCAACCAGTTCTGGTCATTCAGCCTGAGTTAGGTGATCAGTCTTTATGGTCAATGGAGCCCCATAGAAAAAAAGCAAGTGCCTCTGAACTTAGAGGGCCCAGATCAAATGAGGGCTTCCTTAGTGTTATGTATCTTTTGCAGAACTCCTGGGGAGCAAACAGCCAAAACGCAGCTAGTCAAAACGGTCAGAATGGAGATGTAATAAATATCTGTTTATTTGTAACCTATTCATTTTATCAGAAATCACAAAAGAGATAATGCAAATATAAAACGTTAGAACAATGCTTGGGAATGAGAAAATCTGGGTTTTATTCTTTCCTCAATTTTTTCCCCTAGAGTGGTTTGAGTATGATGTCCAGTCTTCCAAAAACTTTCTCTAAACAAAAGCTTAAAGCAGGCTCTGTGATGGTTCCATCATTCTTACCGAATCTGGGCCATTATACAAAAGAAATTATAAAATTCAAGTGACATTCCTCCCACACCCGAGTTTAAACCTCTGTCTGTACTGAAGTGATGGAGGAATTCTAGCCTCTATCACACTTCCCAAAGCTGTTTATGTGCCTTACCAGTGGCTGTTAAACATAAATGTTTAAGGAGTTTCCAAGAGAAGAGACAGATTCTCTCTCCACTTTGGCAAAAGAACAATTTCCTTCAATGACCTTCAAAGTTGTGTTTTAGCAGAAGATTTGAGAGACTTTTTTTTTTTTTTGAGTATCATCATACACTTTCATACCTTCTCTGTGGTACAGCTACCATTTCAGTAAAAACATTACAGGAACCATTGACTTCAAAAAGAATCATACAATAGTCTCCTTTACATTAATAATCATGATGTTAATAAATATGTTAAAATTTATGTTAATTTAGAAGTCTCACCTTCCATTCCAAAAAAGCAGTTTGACTTGCTTTGTTGCATAAGAAGTAAACTACAGAACTTGATTCCCTTTCAGAAACTCTGCATTATAATCTGCATTATAACATTGCTTCAAGAGAATGCTAGGGCTCTTTAAGGCCCTTGTAGATCCTTAAACCACTTTTTTTCTGAGTTTTGGCATGAAATTCCTATACTTTAGGCAGAGGTCGGATTTCTAAAGAAGTGAGTTCCCATCCCATAACTCAACGGTTCAGCGTCTCTGTATTTCTACAGCTAAATAATAAACTAAGAACTCTAGTGTTTTGATGGTATGGCTGAATATAAGTTAACAGTCTGCCATAAATGAAGAGTACTAGGTAGGATGTTTCAAGTTTTCTGATTCAAGATACTGTGTTTGAAATTGATTATAGTAATATTTAAAATACAGTGACCCTTTTTAGTAGAAGATAAATTGCTATCAAACATAACTACATTTCTAACATTTCTAGCTGTAGCAAACATAGCTTTAAAGAAAGAGACTTGCTCGAAAAAATCACTGATCTCTGACTGACAATAAGATGTTTTAAGATAGCTAAGAAATTTGTCCTGACTGATCAGAACTATAATATCAAATGAACAGGTAGACATGAAACTAGTTTAAAATATTATGAGGATAAACAGTGTCAGCAGAAATAGAGAAATAAGTCTTTGAAGGTTTTTGTAAATTACTACAGCCACACAAACAATGAAACTTTATTTCCCTGATCAAATCTGTACTATTCAAATTCCCAGTAGTTTTTCTGGGCTGCAGTAATCCTATAAATATGTTAATTAGAAAACTATTGACTGCTCTTACACTTTTCAGTTCTCAGCTGATCCAGAATCTGCTTTTAGGGCAAACAAATCTTCAGTTGTGCTGTGTGTCTTACATAACATGCAGTTGACCAGCAATATTTGCCTTCCAAGGAAATGTGCGTATTAGAAATGCATTAGAAGTCAACACAAACCTTCATTTTGTTCCTGTCAGTGGACAAGAATCTGGTGAAAAGATTGGATCCTTCCTTTACTTTCTGACTCCTCCATCTTGGGTTGTGAGATTCAGTGTGCTAATTAAATTTTTCCAAGGAAAAAGGTCTCGGTACATTTGAAATATCAAAATACCTGATGTATCTGACAGCATACACTGATCAGTCTGTGTTGCTTTTTTTTCTGTCCAGTTCTGTTCAGCTGGACACTTGAGACAATCTGTAAGTCCTCAGCAGGTACAGATGAGGTGGCTCAACTAGTCAATTCTCCAAATAACAGTGATCTGTGGTGCTCTGCTTATGTTTCCATATGTCTCCTCTGTTCTGTACAGTTGCCTGAGATCCAGATTCTGTTGTACTGAGGTATATTGCACTCTATCCTGGGACTCCCTATATAGACCTAAAAAGATACAGACATTTGCAGACAACATCCCAACACAGATCTAAAGACAAGGCAATGATGCCTCACCACCTACAAATGTCCATTCCTAGTTGGTGAGTACAGCATGTAGAGTGACTAATTTACACTTAATGAGCTGAATTTTAGAAGCCTAAATTAGATGAGATAAATAGCATTTATCTGGAAAAATATAAGGAAGTCATGTAAGCTATCTTTACAACTGATAGACAGCTTATAGCAGCCTGGAATAAAAGAACAAATTCTCCCTTTGCAAATTCTGCTCTGCTATAACAAGGTGGCTACCAGCAATCCAGCACGGGAATTGGCAGCACAGAGAGTCAATGTTGACACCAAACTCTTTTCTATGCTTCTTACACATAAAATGGATTTATTTGCTATCCATGGCACTTAAGCTCTTTATTAAACATACAGAATCACAGAATCACACGGGATTGGAAGACCCCTCTGGAGATCATCTAGTCCACCCCTCTTGCCAAAGAAGGTCCAGCCTAGAGCAGGTTGCACAGGAACATGTCCAGGCAGGTTTGGAATGTCTCCAGAGAAGACTGCACCACCTCCCTAGGCAGCCTATTCCAATGCTCTGCCACCCTCAAAGTAAAGAAGTTTCTCCACATGTTTAGGTGGAACTTCTTATATTCAAGTTCGTACCCATTTCCTCTTGTCCTAATCCCATGAATTAACTGGAGTACAGAATTACAGAGAAAGGATGAAGCAGGTGATGCAATATATATGGTGTATATATATATATTTCTGGCTTCCCTCTGCCCATCTTATTTGTGGTGGATACGGCCTTGAGCCTCGTACAAAGTTTAAGCCTAATTCCCTGGGCAGTCCCATTACCGTGTGCCTCAAAATGGTTGGAGCATTGGTTCTCAGAAAGCCTTTCAAGGCTCTGTAGGATACTCACCCTGCCAGATCCCAAGTTACCCATCTTAGGGGACCCACTGATGTCCCTAAATAATCGTTGGGTACCTAGAGGGGATGGTTCACTTATGTGGGAAAAGACGATGCCTACGCTTCCCCTCTGCCGAGCCGCGTTTACCCTTGGGGAGGATCCAGAAGCAGGAATGGGGGGATGGGAGCCTCTGTCTCCTTGTCCCACATCATCCCCACCGAGCCCCCTGATTTCCCAGGCTGATTTTAGAAATCTCCATTCTGCTCTGCGAGGGCAGCGAAGTAACGGCTGCGAAGCATTATCCTCCCCTGCATTATTAATAAATGCAGCTAAAGCACGAGCCAGCCTCCGCGCGAAAAGTGTGCGCCCTACTTTCAGGAAAATAAAAAAAGGCATGCTTTAATGAAGGAACTTAAAAACAAAACAACCAGCTCAGGAAGACAGAATGCCTGGGAGGGAACAGGCATCAAGCTTAATGAAGACATACTTTTTTTTTTTAATTTTTTTTTTTAAATTGTCTCTGCAGCAGAGTGATTTTTAAACACTTGAAAGGAATATATATTTTTTTTAAATGACACTGTCCTAAATAACCAAGGCTTATTGGAAGCCTCAGAGTTTGCAATGCCAGTGTTTTGCAGTGATCTTGTGTCCCTCTTACAGATATGGAAAAAGGCAGCAGGAAAATCACGCTGGTGGTGTTTCCATGAATTGGGATGGGAAGAAATTAATTCCCTTGCTTGACACAGGGCTCCTTTGGTTGAGCTTTGCGAGCGACGCAGCGGCTGGCTGTTATCTACAGGGAAGGGTTGGTTTCAAATAAACTGGCGAAGAATTTATCAAACTCTAGCAAAGATTCACCAGATACCTGACACTCAGAAAGGGAGGAATCAAGACTGGTTCCAGCTACCATGTTCCTTTCCTCGCTGCTGCTGGACCTGCACGGACCAAGGGGACTCTAGACTCCTCCAAGCTCCTCTCTACATCTCCTTACGCTTCTCTCATTGAGGCAATTACAGAGTGTGGGGCACTAAATCATTTAATTTTCCATGTGAATCCCAGGGACCTTGTGGTCAGCAGAAGAGCATGAGCATCACTGGCTCCAGGACAAGAGGTAATGGGCACAAACTTGAATATAAGAAGTTCCATCTCAACACGAGGAGGAACTTCTTCACTTTGAGCGTGGCAGAGCCCTAGAAATGGCTGCCCAGCCATTTGGTGGTGGAGTCTCCTTCTCTGGAGACATTCAAACCCCACCTGGACACGTTCCTG
>JAOXJM010000023.1:100690595-100711053 GCA_026413425.1 Tringa solitaria | reverse complement strand
CACAAACTTGCAGGAAAAAAAAAAAAAGATATTCTGAAAAGATTATTCACTGGTTTTAATCAACTGTTACATGGGAATGAGGTTCTTCAGATTTTAAAAGCTGAATCTCCTATATCACAAACATTTTTTAAACTTGTATCCAACCTGTTCAGAAGTACATTTCTTATCAACTGAACACATGCACTAACAGCACAGGATTTTATATTGTATTTTGCATACACATACTTCACCAATATGCTGAAATCAAATGTCCAAGATTGTTTTGCACCTGAACCAGTATGCTCCAGAGTTTATATACATTCATGTCCATTTTTTTTGAGCACCCACATATATAAATATAACTGTATTTTTTATACATATTCAGATACACAACAAGGAATTTCTTCTTGTATGAATTAAAAAAAAACAACTCTCAGAAGAATGCACTATGGTATTTAAATATATATTTGCAAATTAAAAGGAATACTAGATTGTACTATGGTGCACTGTAAAAAGAGCATGTGAAAGTGATAAGGTTCATATTTTCCATAAGCTTTTACACAAAAAGGCTGCAGCTGACCTGCTTATCAGAAACTAGCTCTGCTCTGCTCTTGCTGGTTAAAACCCAAATACACTTCAGCCTCTTTGTGGTGTTTTTTAGTTAGGTATTATCTGGTGGGATATTTCCATTCCTTGTGAAAAAGGACAAACACCTTGCACAAGTTTAGTAAGTACAAACTTTGCAGCTGTGGGGTTTCTGCTGGGCACCATCCCCTGCCTTTGGGCAAGGGCACCGTCTCCAGCCACCGATCCCTCCACATTGCAAATCAAAGGAGTGTGTTGTTCACAGCTGGGGAAACAATCTGCAGGCCATGAAGAAAATTTTCAGTTATTTTTGAAGACATTAAGTGTCACTCTAGTGGACTATAGTTTACAAGCTGAGGAGTCAGTCAAATTACATCAAATACCTAGAGACATAAGAGGTGGCTGTGGGTAAGTAGTAGAAGTAATAAAATAGAAGAGGACGGGAAGGGGAAGGGGAAGGGGAAGTGAGATGCATTTTTGCTCTGCAACTGGCCCTAATGAAAATAAGGTACCTAAAATTGCTTTGCTCAGGGAAATGGTGGCCCAGGAAATGAAAACAATTTTAATCTAAATCAGAGCCCACTGCAGTCAAAATGTATTTATCTCTCAGCAGAAGCCACCAGAACTTTGGAGGGTGTCAGTAGCCTCAGGAAAAGTAGGATACCCAGAATCCTGAAGACCTTGGATTTATAGAAATACTTTGCAGTAGATAGTGAAACTTATATTAACCAGGAAAAGAAAATAATCTTATTCTGTGCTGAAATATGTCTCTGTCTTATTACAATCTTTATCTCCCCAAATAAAGTTCTCCAGTAGGCACAATTCTAGTTTCTAATCTGACTGAGTCAATGGCTCAGTCTGTGACCTTGGGCTAATCACTTGACCTTCCTCTGAATCAGTCAAGCCAGCTGGAAAATTGGGTGAAAACATCACGTTGCTGAAAATCAGATTCTGTACCTAAAATTAGTTTTTCTTTAGAAAAAAATGAACTGCGGAGAAAAAAATAAATTATTATTTATCCTGAACTCTGGGTTAGAAGGCCAAACTAATAATTTCCAGTGTTCAGCCTGTAATGACACGATGCTTCCCCATAAATACCATGACACCGTGTAAGACTATTCATATAAACAGACTGCAGTTGCTTTGTAAGTGAAATTTATTCATATACATGCAAGTTTTTTAAAGAGTTATGTAAGTTCAACCTTTCAGCATTTAAAAAGTTAGTGTTCTTAATGTCTGAAACAACCTTGCAGAAGGAAGGAGAAAAGTTGAAGCCTATTAAAATTTATGTAATTCACAGCAAGGTTCCAAAAAAATGCCTGTTTCAAACCAGTGATGTTCGAATGATAATAACCAGGTTTTCAAGATTCACTGAAACAAACAAACAAAAAAAAAATAAACTAAAAAAAAAATTCTAATGTGATTATTAAAGGCGTGGAAAATAGTATGTAATGTATGCAAGATTTTCTACCCTTCAAGTTGTCATCAATTATTTAATTTTCTGGTTGAAAAAAACCAACAGATTTCAACATATTCTGTTCCAAATATGCCCTAAAAGTTGTCTATTTTAATTTGTGAATGGAGAATCTAATGTAACCTGATTTTGTCATGCGTATGTTGTCTGAAACAGCAATAATTAAGTAGGGGGGTATAATAATGGTCACAGAAAGCAAAAAATATTTCAGATACCCATAGCAGACTGAAAAATGGCCAGTTCTAGACAGCAATAGCTCTTGAACTTTTATTTTGCTTCCTTCATCAGTCCCATTATTTTCTTCCATTTTGCAGCAATAAAAAGTGGAAATGTTGAAATTTTCAGCAAATAAACAAAACAGTACTGTTTTGAAAATTCAAATATGAAATGTGTAATATCCCCAAAACAAGAAGACTTATTTTTATATTGTGAACCTGAAATAAAACACTTCAGTTTTTGACAGTATGGCAGTTAAATGCATTTCCAGTTCCTATATTATAGTATGGGTGCAGACACTTGTCTAGATTATATTTCTTTTGAACAAGTGCAGTTAAGTCACTAAGATCTAAAATAGAAATATAAGAGTTTTGTCCCCGGGGGGGGAAAAAAAGGAAAAAAAAAATTGCTGCTGAAGAAATGGTCCACATTTTTAATTTGCCTTGGATACCCAGAACAGTCGAAAGCAAAACACGTCAAACTTTTAGGAGACAAACCACTTGAGAGAAGTGAGAAACACTTGAGAGTTCAACTTATACCACAGACAGGAATTGGAACTCAGAAGCCATAGGTAGGTGGTCTAAATTCTACCTAAGTCAATCTAAGTTGAAATGTTGATAACATCTCTGGCTAAAATATCTGAAAATTTGTGTGGAATTGTTGAAAGACAGTAAAGGAACTCAGGTGTAGTTTAAGATGATCTCAGATGTGATGTAAGTATGGCCATTCATGCACCAAATTAATTCCGTGTTAGAGAAGAGAAATGGTTTAGCAAAGCTTTTCAAACAGACGTCCTCATACTCCCGGCTAACTGATACTGGAGTTCTTTCTCACAAGTTCACTTGTGCTCTTGTTCAAGAGTAAGATACTACTTTCCCTGAAGTTAATGCATTCAATCACTATGATATGAGAAGAACCATATCCACAGGAAAAAAAGAAAAAAGAAGATGCTCAGGATCTCCTCACATGAGGTTCATAGGCCAGGATGAGAAGAGTGAACATTCAACAGTCTCTCAAATAGTTGGGTTTACAGTTTCAATATTAATCTTATTCCAGAAGTAGTTTGTTGAACTAATGTATAATTTGAAGTATTGGCCACTCTTACCGAGATTTATTGACCGTAACAGTCTGATATTTGGAAAGGCTTTGCTTCTCTCGATAGTAATCTCTTACTTTCAGCAATAAATCTCTATATTGGTGTCCTAATAAGTCAATATCTAGTTATTAAACACAGATAAAGTAGTTTGAATTATATGCATTTCTGCTACCTTCATTTGCCAACTAAGCAGATGATTCTGCCCTGATTATATAATTGGAAAAACTGTGTTATTTTAAAAAAAATTGTAAAGACTTTGGAAAAATATTCCAACTAGTTTTATTTACCTTTGTATTGAAAGAAACATAATTTAATTTCTACTGTACTTTAAATAACATGCCTCATTAAATGGGAGAGGTTATTTTAATATTTTAAAGAGATGACTTTCATTACAAAGTAGAAATTATTTACAACTTTTCTTGCCCTCCATGCAATATAAAATGGAACTGTATAATACAGAGGAACAAAATTTCTTTAATGTGCTCACAGTGCTTTAGCCACTGAACACTGAGTCTTATCAGAAAAGTTGATTTTTATATGTAGAACCACTGAATATTATTTCCTTGTTACTTATATTAAAAACAGTGATTACATCTTGATTAACCTTTCTATAATTTTATTCCATCTCTCAGATATATTTGCAGGAGCCTAACAAATAGAAAAATTTAAGTCTGACCCCAAATGACCAAAACCAATTTCAATCATTCTGATGTCTCAGGGTAGCTAAAAGATGTCATATGTGAACTTTAAGAATTGCTCTGCTCTGTGGGGTTTCTTACCAGTGGTAACATGAACCAGCCTAACATGAACATACTTCTGCATGTCTGTATGTGCTGAAGAGTTATATATCCATGTAGTCCGTGCTCTCCGTTGTGATACTGGGGGAAAAGAGTGAAAAGGATAATTTAGGTTTATCTGCACAAAAGAGAAATCTAGGAAATGTCTCCTTCAAATCACTGCTGTGGGGGGAGTAGTACCTCTGGTGTCATTGCTGAGAACTTCGCTGTCCTAGCTTGTATTTTCTTGTCCTCCCTCTATTCACTTCAGCTCAGGATTTGTTCCCTTCTGGCCTCGACGGGAACTTAGGAAACATGATTTGCCATTATCTCAGTTTCTTGTACTTTTGCGCATATGTAAGATTGCTATTCATTGGCTAGGCTGGACCCCGAGGCACCAGTATCACTAGAAGATCCATTGTTATTTCATTCCTGACCCTTTCTTCCAGGTGCTATTTGTAGAAAGAGAAGTAGCCCTTAGTCCCTGTGCTATTTAGAGTCCATGACTCATGTGGCTTGATATACCATACAAATAGATAAGGTTTGATTTAAGAAAAGAAAAAAAAAAGAGATTAATATATTCACAACTAATTATGAAAATGGACAGATTAAACCTTTCATGCTCAGGGAATATGAGAGCAATCATGATTACAGATAATATATAATTTGATATAATTATTTTGGGGAATACCTTAACTCTGTAGATCAGCCCCTAAGTTCTCCACGAGTGTTTGATATTCCATATCAATAGTTTGTACTTGCAAGCCATGTTTCATTTTGTGTTTCAGTAAGATGTTTAAGCTGGTACATATCTTCAGGTAGGTAAGCTATTTCATTAAATTTAAATGAGAGTTTGCATGTGTTTAAATTCACTTTACAGAATCAGACAACTGTTTAAATATGGCTCTTCAGATATTCATGTATTTGAGGAACTTTTGATAAAAACAAACTGAAATGAAAGAGTGAAATCAATATAGTTAATCCAGCTGAATAGAGCAGAAAGAATAATTTATTCTCCAAGTAACAGAAGAACGGGTCTGTAGATTCTCAGTGTTGTCGTATCTACCGTTCTGCCATAAAACAGTGAACATCAGACAGTTTTTCCTTGTTCAAAACTTAGGTCATGGGGCAGCTTCTATTGATGTTACCCTTGTTTATTATTGTAACTTTCACCACAGAAGGCTGCTGCTATCAGAAAATCAGTCGGAGGGGATCATCTGACTGAGGATACAAACTGAAGATGAACGAAAACAAGGCTTGAATTATGCTGAAGACAAAATAGTTTGAGAGTCAGAAGTCATGGCTTATCATCATTTGCATCGGGAAGTATACATCTTCAAGTTGTCAGGTCAGTTTATGCACCTCAATTGTTCCTCATTTTCTCATTGATGGTAAAGTCTAGGGCACTATCCCTGAGAAATTTTTTCAACACTTCCATGTCCTGTTGTTTCCGCCAGGAAGCAGTGATGTAGTGTTCATCACTTTGCTGTTACCATTGTTCAGCTGAATTAGAGTAAAGCTGCCCACTCAGGCTTGTGGTCTTTGGCACACACCAGAGGCCAGCGGATGCCAAATTGGCAGCATGTGTCTGCAGTGACCATGGCCCTGTCAACAGCTCCTGACCCAGTGCACCTGAAAAAAAAAGTTCCAAAAGTACCATAATCCTTATCTTCAGGATCCCCATATTTAGGGGGCCAAAACTCTGATTTAAGTACAGTGAGAAAGACAACACAAAATCACTTTGTTCCTTTGACACTAAAAAAATTTTCTGTATTAAAAATTTATTGGTGCAAACTTCTGTGAGCTTGGTCTAATGTTGCAGAATGGTCTCCCAGGGAAATTAAGGACCATTAGATACCTTGCTGCCATCCCCTCAAGATACACGTTGTGCTCTGCTTTCTCAGCTGTGCTAGCCCAATCTATCGCTTCTCTGGATATCTTCCAAACTAAAACACACCACTCCGCTCATTTTCCCCCAAGGAGAAGAACAAGAGGGCAAACACCAGACAGATGTTAGCCCTTCTGTTTAATTCAGTACATAAATGCCTTAAGAGTGTAGTATAAGAACCTACACAAGCATTACAGACAACACAGTTACTAATGGGTCTAATTTTACAGTACTTTAAAAACACCGGTTTAAGAAGTGCTCCACAGAACAATAGCATACCTCTTATCTACACCTTTCAATCGACGACTCAAAAAGTCCAGGAAATAAAGTAAATGGAAGTGAGGTAACAGAATTTTCATGCTCTCTGTACCAATTTAAAAGCTATTGAGAAGTTCATGCATTTTCAGATTATGTCAGGGTGTCATTTGTCTTTGTTTGGCACCAGTGCTCCAGTAAGCTTGTCTTTTCACCATATAAATGGATCTGATGCTGTATTAGCACAGGGGACTAAACCGAAGCAACTGTATGGTACTATCCATGCATTTAAAAGCACAGCCTATTTCAGCTGATGTCAAAGGAACTTTCCCACTATCAAAACAGAAACAGGATCTGACCGTAACAGATAGCTATATTCCACTTGTAGTCAGTAGAAATAAATCTACAGCAATGCCATTATCAATACATTTCGCCCTGAATTTACACTGTTGACTGTGAAAGCAGAGTTTTGTTCTGCTTATCCTCTGTTTTACTTTATTTGCAGTAGTGAAAAGCATGGTTAAAAGAATTTTGTATAGTTAGGACACCACTCGAAGGAAGGTACATTTCAAACATTTAAATGCTTTCATGTATAGGTTTTCTTTCTCAATTTATTGTAGTAGGATTTGTTTCCTGAAGTGGAAGATGCAGCTAACAATTAAACAATTAACAATTAACCAATTGACAATTAAATCACTTGCAGATGATGTTGTAGAAATTTAATAATTTTTTTCTTTCTTTGTTTCTTTTTGAGGGGATCTTTTTTTGCTAGTCACAGTGAAAGGAAAAGGAAGTACACATTAGACCTTTCAAATATGAACGTTGAATCCACTTTTTGATTTTCAGGCCTATTCTCATTTAGTGCAAATATGAAAATTCTAGTAACACACACCTCAGTTCTGCACCTGTCTGGACAGCAGGGTAGGCTTTTTTTCATTACTTAGTATATGTAAGGACAGTTATAAAAAGCTAGAAACTTCATTCAAAGAAATCTAACATTAAAAGGACAAAATCATAATTTTTGTTCTGCAGTTTTCATCAATAAATTTTATGTTTGAACTTACTGAAAAGCTTCTTCCCTTCAGCCAACCAGTGTCAGCATTATTAACAGTAATGTTTATATGGGCCAGACTTACTGCAGTGACAAATTATCTCATTTATGGTAGTGTCCAGAAGTTCCCTTGTTATAAAAGATACAAATTATGCCAATTATTCATCACTTGCTTATAATACCTTCCTGACACACAATATAAATTTGTTCATAAAAAATATGATTCCGTTCTCTACCCCACCCCTCCACATTTCATTGAGAAGCTGTCATGACTGGTGGGTAATGTTTATGGGTCCTAGGTTTCTGCATCTTTAAAGTGTTCATACTGTAAGTAAAGCAAGGAATTAAATCTGTGTCTGGCCAACCTATAAAATCTGCATATTAATATTTCAGCACTGTATAATGCCATTCTGAGAAATACAGATTTTTCCAGAGGGGCCTGGACCCTGAAACTCCCTCTCCCAACAGTTTTGCACTTGGAAAATGAATGTATATCGCTAACAAGCATACATATTTCTCATTCCCTGAAACAGTGCAGTGGTCTAGCTGAACCTCGTATGTATCCCACAAAATTACATGACTCAAACAGTTGCTGTGGGTTGAGCAGAATTTGGGGAGTTTCCAGGGGGCTGAGCTTGTGAGCAGATGTTTCCCATGTTTTCTGCACCTGTGTCTTCTGTAAGGGTAGAAGGAAGAGGCAAGGACTAGTAGCTGTCCTAATTTTGGGGCATACGTGTTGCAAATTAGTAAGGCAGCATCAAAAGCCAAAGAACCATAATGATTCTGCTCTTTTAACAGCAATGGCATTTTCACTGAAACCCAGAGGAGGAACTATGGAACAATATACAAGAAGAATAAGGTGGCCACCCATCCCTACAATGCACACAACCAGACTTTTGCCTCATTATCTAAGTGATTCAGATAACTTCTGAGACAAACACATAATGCTTATGCACCATACAGAAAAATAGCAGTTTTCCAGTAATAAAGTGGAATAATGGGACCATATATGGAATAGTATTTTTTACTTATTTTACAAGTAGAATAAGTAATGTGATGTTTGTAATCATCACAGTAGAATAAGTAAATTGATGGCTGGCTTTGCTGCTACAACCAGAGGTCGTATTTCCAGTCTTCCAAAAATTCCGCATAGCTGTAATATAGATGCCTTGCAGGCAACTGTGGTTTACAGATTTTGAAGACAATCCATGGAAATAGCTCTCAATATTTACTTACAAAGATTTTAATTCCAAGGTCCAAGGGTGCTGTGCTGTCTCCAAAGGTAAGATCTTTGAGATTTTAATGGTATGCACGTTCGATGGATAAGTTGTCAAAATACAAAGAACGTAACATAAATACGAAAGCACAAAGCAGTATGTATTTCTGAAATAATACTAAAGGTGAAGAGGTAGGGCCTGAAACACTGTGCAGTACTAATAAGTGTCTGAACAGCCCCATGGCATGACAACTTACTGAAAGGTCTCAAAATAATACCCCTTCAGTAAAAATCGGACTATATTTCTGTGAGGTATGACTCCAAGATACCAGTTTTGCACATGGTTAAATGGAAGCATGACATGAATGAGCTACCTGTCTAGGACATCCAGTAGCAAAAGAATGAATAAAACTGTTGTCCTGAGCCAGAATCATCTGATTTCAATATATGACAATGTTCCTTTGTCACTTCTTTACAGAAGATGTGAGTTGTGTCTAATAATGTAGCGTATGCAAATGTAATGATGCAGGAAAAAACATAAAGTAAAACCTGGAAAGGCAAAACCAATAGGTTTAAAAGTTGTGCCAAACTTTGGAATTTATTTTTATTTTTTATTTCACATTTACTGTTTTATTTAATTTTACATTTACTTTTACTTGGTTACAATGAATTATCGAAACAAACTTGGCACAAGTGCATTTATTCAGAAGGTGTTTTGAGAAGAAGGGTTGGTATATTATGGTTTGATCCAATGACACTGAGGACACTGGCAAATTGTCCTTTCATTTCAGGGATACAGGATCAGACCTCTGGTGAGTAAAAGAAAAAAACCCTATCTATTAAAGATGATATACTGCACAGTAATTATGTGTTCCTGTAAATGATCCAATAATTATACCAAGAAACTCCAAAAATAGTTGCAGTTTCAGATCCCATGATAAAACGCTTCTTCAAAAGTGAAAAGTAATCAAGAATATATCCCGTACTTTCATAATACTAATTGCATTGTCCTTAAACTTGCAATATATGTCACCATAACTGAGCAGGTGCTAAAAGATAATTTCCAGGAATATTCCTTTGCAATTTATTAAAATATATTCTACCACATTTATGTCCCTTTCTGTGTTGTTTCTTATATATTTGTCTTCCTAAGTACCAATCATAATACAAGTAGAACTTTAATAACTAGCTGTTGCCACAGCTTCTTGCATTTTTAAATGAATATGCTCCATTGTAATAACTGATACATGTTCTATAAGTGGATTTGGTTGATGAATTCTGAGGAAAAAAGAAATTTAAATAAAAATACTATTTCAAAATGTTAATATAGAAAATAGAATTAGACCATTTAATTACTGAAACAGTTGAGACAATTTTGAAAATTAGTTGGTTTATGAGTTTACAAGGGACACGCAGGTTAACCTCTACTACTAAACTTTATCTTAGCCTCCAACACAGGATGACCACATCCAAACTACTTTTGGAAAGAGTCTCCAGACTGAGTTAATTCCAAAACTGTGCTTGGGATGCATCTGAAGAGGGCTAGCTGACTCATGCCAAAACCCTTTAAATAATTTAACCATTTAATGGTTGAACCATTTGAATAATTTAACAATTTAAATTAGCAAGTTCCAGTAGCTGGAGGCATGCCCTGATGGTGTTTAATTTGCCAGAACAGACAGAGACTTAAGGTTCACAAACCTGCCCTCACAGATGATGACAAAAGAGCACTATTGTGTGTTACCAAAGCCTCCTTGAGAAGTGTCAAAAGCATTTTAAAATAGATAGAAGTGCAGAATGGATGTGCACTTCAAAAGCTAAAAAAAAAAAAAATATTAAAAGGAAGATACAGAAGATCTCCTACTAAATATTCACATATGTTGGCCACTCTACACATGGAAGAAAGGATAATCTCCTAAGAGATATGAATTACAGATGATCTAAACATTGCTTTATTTGGCTGCATAGAAGTTACCATGGATTTAGAACCTGATACTAGACTGTGGCTCCCCAAATTATATTAGAAGAGAAGGAAACCAGAGGGAAGTTGCGCTTCGTCCCGTCAAACATCTATCAGTCTCTCCCATCCTTTATGGAATGGGATTCATCCTTGAATGGAAACACATAGAAAGCAGATTGTTTTAATTACCAGAACAGAAGCTGCCACATGCTTTCATTCCAGCATGAGAAAAGTATCGAAATGAAGAGGTAAGGTTTGGATCTTTGTGGATGTATCAAGAACAATGACAATGTCTGCAGCAAGTGAAATGCACGTGTCTGCACTGAACATCCCATCTGAGGGATGCTGGTGATTACTGCTGATCACCGTATCCAGCAGCTTGTGTACCTTGACCTACTTACTGATATACTGCTGTGCTATACACATGTTAAAAGATAAATCCTTGTCACCACCTGTGTTTCTGTATATTTCAGAGGACAACTGCTCAGGGCTACAGCACACATATGCCTTATTAATCACTAAAAAAACCTATGAGAGAACTCTTGAAGAAAGGAAAGCAAAAAGCCCATGAAATGTCACGACTGATAACTTGTAGGCTGTATAGCCCCTCAGAAATCAATCAATGTTAGACTGTTTCTAGATGGCCTACAATGAACTAAAAGTCTTGTGCACACACCCAGAATAAATTCTTGACAGGAACACCAATACATTACCAGGGGGACAACAATGTGAAAATCCACATCAGTATAGGCAAGAAGCTAAATACTTTGGTTGGTGAGCAGTGGTGACAAAATAGCATGAAAAACTTATTCTTACCAGAGAATTTTATTTGTTCTACGTGGCAAGTAATGGAAGGCAGGCAGTGCCTGAATTATTATTTATTTTTGTTTTCTGAGCAGTATCTAGTTTCTACTTCTGATTTCTTAAAGCAGCAGTTTGAAACTCGATTAGAGATACAGATAGAATAAACTCTTTTCCCAGAGAGATATTAGATCCTTAGATCTTCCTCGTACTCATTTACCACGTTTGTAAACACAAATAGCAAGAAGTTTGAGGTCCATTATTGCCATAATCCCTTTTTCTCCAGTTCCCTCATTTATTGCTCCTGGACCTACTTCCCAAATCTACAGGAAAAGAGATCAATATAAATTTTGTCAAAGGGAGGACACTTATAATAAGAGTTTTAGAGACATGTTTCTCTGTAATCTATACTGTATTTCTATGACTGTGTTATTGAATGCTACACACAAGACTTTATCTGAAACTTTTTGATATATCAGAGTAACAGAAGCAAGATTAAGTACCACAGACCTGCAACACAGACATCAGATTTGCTCTTGGTTAATTGTAATCTTCAAAATGGATTCAAATCCTTGAAGACTTGGCAATATGACTAAATAAAGAAGACAGACATGGACTTTAAGAAAAGCACTGATGTGTTATCAGTGAAAAAAACAGTGTATGAGATTGAAGCAATGAAACAGTGATTTTAAAACATTGTTTGATCTAAGGCAAACTTGAAAAAAGTGAGAATAACAGCTTCAGGATGAACTGACAGATTTTGTAGGTAGGATTAGTCTCATTTACTTCAGGCGTTTATATCTTAGCTGTTTATTTGATGGAGATAAATACTTTTATCACCTGACACATCTTAGGCATTTACTTTAGGATACATAAATACATACCCAAATGTGATCCTTCCTCTCCACCTCTGATAAAGACAGTCTAAGTTATCTAAGTATCTAACACTGACATCATTTGATTAAATGTAGGTAGTTAAAAGGAGTCAGAAAGATCCTACCTTACATATCTGTGGAAAAAAGCTACTCCATGAGATTATAAAACACCCAACATTTAAAACATTTCTAGCAATTCCTTTAGTGATTTCAGCATTTTAGTGCATTTTGCATAAAGGCTTTTATAGTCTCAGCTCAGAGATCTGTATAAAGAGGTGGATCCTGACTTCCCTTTTTTTCAGCGGAAAGAAGACTTTTTCAACTGAGAAACTGTACATTCAGTATTTGTTTTCTTTGTCTCCCAAAGAACTGCAACATTCCTGGCTGATTAATCATTCACTGTTGAAGAATATGTAATTTATCAACCTGTAAGAGATCATTATACCAGCAAATAATCAGAAAAAAAAAAATAATAGGAAGGTGGAATTAACTGAAAAAGCTCACCAGTTTTGGTATAGACATTTTTGTTTTGTTTTGTTTTCCAAAACTCATTAATATTCTCATGAGATACATGTATTCTAATACGGTTGGCTGTGGTTCCACCTCAAAACAATGTTTTACATTAATGGCAATGTACCCTGAAATGGTGGCAATACAAGAGTTGATATTATTTTTATAATGCATTCATTAGGTTACCTTATGCATTGACATCAGTATGGAAATCAAAAGCAGCAAAATAATGTTGATTGGCTGCTTTATATGAATGTCATGCTGCACTTACACAGAGGAACATTAATGTCAATGCCAAAGCCACATTGCATATAATATCAATATTGATGTTCTTGTGAGCCTTGTTTCTTATTCATGTTGCAAATGGCATGTTCAGAAAAAATAAAATACTATTTACAGTGCAGCCATAATGACTAAAGAGAAAATAATAATGATGTGAGGATAAGTAACACAGCTGTAACCATGGTAACATTGCAGAGTGAATAATTCACAGCAAATAACATACTTGATGCAGTTAGCCTCCTTTTGCTGCAGTGGAATGACTGCTAGCAGATTGCAATTTTCTCTTCAAATGTACTTTTAACTCAGAAGTACCTGGCATATACATGAATATTTTCTATGTGATCCTCAATATCTTAAAATTAAGTTGCTTTGGCAGCTGTGGCTGGAGACCAAACACTTTTTATGCTGCCTGATCAGATGAGCATCTATTCCCAGAAATTTAATCCAAGTTCCATTAAATTTAGCAGAAAGGTACCTGTTATGTTTAGTTGGAACTGCATCAATAAGGAGGAGAGTTTGAATATATCTGTTCATGATGAATGAGTTTTGCTTACAGAATTGAATAACCAGCCATAGAAGTGAGGGCTCTCTCTTAAGAACATACCTTTATTTTTGTCTGTACATAGACAAGAAAGGTATGTTCTGATTCTTTGACATGGCTAGGAAATACCTTTTCAACACACCTCTGGATTAAGTTAAGTTAAATGTGAAGGGGATTGGGAATGGTGTGGTCAAAAATCCACTGGCTAGTGTTGGCCTAGCACTTACAATTAAGATGCATAAACTTCAGTAGTCAACAGCACACCCGGAACAGCTGAGTTAGCATTGCATTCAGCTGTCTTTAAGTCCCTGGCCCAGGCAGGCATCATTTAAAGCTGGACCAGCTCAGGTAGCAGCATTCACAGCACTAGCTCACTGCAAAGTCCTCATTCCCTTCTGTGGCTCTTAGCCAGGAGGCTCAAACACTCTGCTATCATGCTGTCCCTCCCTTCTTTAATCTGTCTTTCTGACAGCCCCCATGGCCTTACATGCAACCTTAAACTAAGCAGCACTAAGGCCAACTCAGAGGGGCAAACTACTGCCCAATAAAGGACAGATGAAGTTTTCCCCTGTTTTTGCCGTCTATGTCTTTTTGTCCTTCCTTCCTTTCTCCTTCCTCACCCTCCCACACCTCCACTTTCTCTATCTTATCCTCTGCTGGAAACTGGAGAAGGGATTTGTCTTCACTGGATATTGGTTGGAGAATCTCACTGAGCATTTGTTCCAGCGCATGCCAGAGACATTAAAGATACAATGTGACCTAAATAAAAATTAATTTGTCATGTGATAAGATTTTGTACGATTCCTTTTGCAATCACAGATCAACTATTTTCCATTACAGCATAAAGACATCCTCAGAAGTCTCTAGGTTTTATTTTACTATTAATGAACAAAGTTCGCCTGTTACAAGCCTAAAATACTGGCAAATATTTTCCAATACACGATTTCAAAACTCAGGCTACTGATTTGCTGAAATCACATCTTGCTTAGGTGACAATCTTGATTCAGAGACACATTAATAGAAATAAAAGATTTGTAGTTTGGATGCATGTAAATTTCAACAAGTATATTGGGTTTGGGGGTTTTTGAGTTTCTTGTTTGCTTGCTTGTTTTTAACTTTCATGAACAGATTTTTTTCCCTAAAAACAATTCTAAATTTTCTTTGAAGACAATTTTCAGTTGGCCATTGAATAATCAGTCATTTAAATTCAGAAGCCAACTTATGTCCTATAGTCTTCTGAATCATTCTGCATGCTTATTTTAAAATATAACGTGATTTTAATGAGTCTTATTCTGCACTAAAGTAGGATCTGAAATGCAACTACATATGAACAGATTCTTTTTGAAGGCAGAAAAAAATTACTGTTGTATATGTCCCCTAAAGATTCTGGGCAACCACAAATCTAGCCCTGGTTACAATCAATCTTTTGTATTCTTTATGGAGCTTTTTCAAAACTACCAAAGATACCTACAAGCAAAATCCAAATATCTTCTGCAGTTTACAGCCAGAAAAATTATTTTGGTCATACTTCATTTTAAATACTGCAATGGTAACTTGAGTCACAAAGACAATGAATCTATGAATAAGAAGATAGAGATATACTCATTTTAGTGGTGTTCAGTGACAGGACAAGAGACAATGTGCACAATCTGAAAGACATAAGATTCCATCTGAAGAAAATAAAACCTTTTTTACTGTAAAAGTGGTTGAACACTGGGACAGGTTGCCCCAAAAGTTTTTAGAATCTACATCCTTGAAGATGTTCAAAACCCATATGGACAAATTTCAGAGCAATCTGCCCTAGGTGACCCTGCTTTGACAAGGAGGATTGGACTAGATGATCTCCAAATCCCTTCCAAGCTCAAGCGTTCTTTGCTTTTGCGATTCTGTGGCTGAAAAGATGTTTGTTGATGCATAGCCAGCATTGCTTGCTCTTTTAGTTTATTCAAGCAATTTGGCAGTTCTTAGTATTACTACATAGCTTACTTTTCTCTTACTTCTTTTGTAGGATTAACAGCACTGGAAGAAATACAGCATGCAAGAAGTCTTTTTCAATACTCACTGTACAAGCAAATGCTTCCCAATTATAGAAGAATTGGCTGGATCTCTCAGAAGAGTTTGTATAATGCAAGAGTTAGAGTTAATGAACCTATACAAATTCCAGACACAAGTGCATCTTCATTAAACTAGATAAATGAAAAAACTTTCAAAAATTCAAATCCTGAAGGAAGTATTTGCAATTTGTCCCAAGGACTCCTAACTTAGACCATGGTGCATCCAGCAACAACAACAACAAAGGTGTTTTCTTTGCCCTGCATCAATAATATCATCATCCCTAAAAACTTCAGCTGACTTAGCCTGAATTTTGTTGTAGGTTTGCACCAGCTATCCCATCACGTTGCACATGGCATGGAGCGTGCCAAGGAGCATAGTAATACGGCTTAACCTGTGGAAGCAAATGGCCTTGGGAAGGGGTTCAGCTACCACAATGCTCTTTTAACCTCCTTTGAGAGAACTGGCTCTGTGAGGACTATAAGAAAAACCAATACCTTCACAACTAGAACTAGGCTAAACTGTTGTGGAGTTTAAAGGACTTTTATGCCTATTCCACCTTTTATAAGGATAATACATCTGACCTCTCAAGTTTGCAGCTGTTCTGATCAGTAAATCTCCTGCATATACATGGAGGCCAAAGAAAGCTCTGATACATGGGGGACACCAGCTGGGCTAAATAAATCATAGAATTGCAGTCTGAGGTAGAGGCAGAAGCAATGTTTCTAGCTATTTTTGGCTCTGCTTTTAATTAATCTACCATTTTACCTCATAAAGCACTTTGTAAAATTTTGTACTGATCACTGAATATCAACAGATAGATTTAATTTAACCAACATTTGAGATTTTCAATTTATTTTAATAAAGAGATAGTCTGTTTACCGGTTTAATTAGTGACTAAGCTCTTGGCTAGCTTAAGAAAAGACTGTAAAAAATTGATTAACCTAAATTTCTTGCAAGATAGAGTTCTTTCCTTTTTCTATGTGCACAAGGCATCAGAGAATTTTTCATTTGGCAGATTGAATAGTAGTTTATAATTAAATTAAATTTTCTGCAAATACATTATGCTTTCTGTTGCTGCACCATGTAAAATGACTGAATATCAACCACTGTGAGAGAGTCTTCTTTTCTCAAGATAGATTGGATTTCTGATAAAAAGACAGCTATTTTTTTAGAGGTGGATACCTGGGTTAAAGAAAAGCTTACCAGAGTATTCCTTTGTGTTTTCAAAGTGCTATGCAAAAGTTCATTCATTTCATTTGCACTTGGGAATGGTATTAACTAGATTTCATAGTATGCAACTCCAGTTCTCAGGTGTCATTAGTAGCAGTGCTACTGCTTCATTTTTATCTTCTTTTACAATAATGATAATAATGCTGAAGCTTACAAATGTGGATTTACATTAGACATCAAATGAAAGCCTCCAGTGAATGGATTAACATATCAGGACAGTTGGCTGATGCATTTCAAGCAGCCTCTGAATTATATATGGCCCCCAGTGCCCTTATCATTAGGCAAAAACGTACTTACAGTTCATTGAATGGGACAGGATAAGTGAAATAGGACGGCTTCGCTGGGTGATTGGTAGAAGGGTGTTATGCAGCTAGATGAAATGGATTGTTGATGACATTCTGTTTTAAAGTTCGATAAATTCATCCCCAGAGCATAGGCTGGTGTTACAAAATAATGGATTACTCAGTTGGTGGACTGTCATGGTTGTATTTAATATGGTAGAAGCCTTTATGAGATGGTCAATAGTCATAGATTTATACAGAAAGGGAAAATAACCTTTCACTTAACGGGAAATACTTTGTCTATGCAGTAGTTTAAAACAATCACAAACTTTCCTAGCCTGAATAGATTGGTGGTTGCTGAAGATGCAGTTTACTGGTCCTTTTACAAAAGCAATGGAAATGTAGATCAATTAAAGCAAAACATTAGACAGATAGTTAAAAAAAATGGGTAAGAAATTTAAAATTCAATATATGACTGTTTGAGGTCTGCTCATGCTTCCTTAGGTAAGTTGAATTTTCTTTTTTATTAAATCAGGGATTCAATCTGTTTGTTTTCTATAACAATTATAGACAAACTTGTCTTTCAGTCTCAACATTCAATCTGTGGCATTTGGTCTTCTCATATGGAATGAGTTCCCTGAGAACTAACAAGATAAACTTTTCTAAAGTCATTTCCTTCAGTTTATTAGCAGAATTGCATGATGGCTTTCTCTCTGGTGTTCTGGTTCAGTCATTTTATGGTGGGTTTTGTTTCGTTTTGGTTTTTTTTATATTTAGAAGGACATATCTAAACAAGTGGAATTAAAATAATGACACGTATTCCCAGCTTTAAGAGTAAAATCCCAATACTGTTGTAATTGTCATGAAACCAAGCATTTTAAATCCAGGAAATTCCATATAGTTGCATGCAAAAGACAGCCAAACATTTTTCAGTAAGAAACACAGACTTAAGGTATTCTAGCCATTTTAACATTGTCTTACGGGACAGGAAGTTAAATAAAGAAGAAAGAAAGGAAGATAAAAATCAAAAAATCATCTAAGAAGCAATTTTACAATGAGGGTGGTGTGACACTGGAACAGGTTTCCCAGGGACATGGTAGATGCCCCAGCCCTGGAAACATTCCAGGTCAGGTTGGGCAAGGCACTGAGCAACCTGATGTAGATGAAGATGTCCCTGCTCATTGCAGGGGATTGGACTTGATGACCTCTAAAGATCCCTTCCAACCTGAACTATTTGTGATTCTGTGATTTATGATGTGGCTACAGAGAAAAAATTCTGTGAATATCTGTATATATGAATGTTTTTGCTTTTTATATGAATGTACTAGATTTTGTCATGTCAAGTTTGTGGATAAGTGCCACATCCTTTTAAGATTCCTAGCGCAACTACTGACTTACATTTCTGTAGAAGTAAAGTCCGTAAGGAGAGAGAATATATTTTGTTAAGCAAACCAATACACCTATAAAAATGAATAAGCACATACAAATCTAGATAGACTTTTAGTAACACCAGTTTGTCAGCAAGACTTTTGTGTCCAAAAACCTGTTTTCCCCAGTAAAATTACTTAGCCTGTTAGAAACTGTTAATGCTTAATAAAACTTATCTTCCTATACTCCTAAACAAAAATTACCTTAGTAATATTATTACTATATATTACTTATTTCTGTCTTGAAAGAAAAGAATTGCATTTATGACAATCGTTGAACTTCAAAGAGAGTCACATTCAGCAAACCTAAAATTCATCAAACATAAAATACTGAGTATTTTGTTAACATAGCAAAATCTTGGTTTCTGCTCATGAAACTGGGGTAACAAAAGATGCAGTAAGTAGTGATGTCACTGCTGATAATCAAAGTACCTGAATTTTACATCCTCACAAAAGATGTACAGCACTGACTGGAACTCCATCTCCAGCTGCATGTTCTGCTGTATTTTCAAAATTGTCATATGAAAAATATTATCAAAATTCATATGAACACAAACAACAGATTTTGAGTCTATTTTTTCCATATTTGACCCCAGAGGGAAAATTAATGTTTATTTTGCGTTATTGTTTTTCTTCACTGTTTTTCTTCCTCCTGTTTTCCCTTTAACAGAATGAAGAGAAAATTAAGTACTGGCCAAGATCTTGTCAGCCACTAAGTAGACTGATGAGCAGGAAGAAGGAAAGGCAGTGCTATTGTCACTGGTTTTATCTAACAGTTCAAGAAGTGTTTCAATGTACTACTTGTGGTATTGCTTGTTGCAATTCTAAATCAAATCTAAATCAAACTTAGCTTTCTGAGAAACATTGTATCAATTATTTATGACTAAAATACAGATACTGATCTCATTTATTCATTCAAATGTTGTAATTTTCCTGTCATTATTATTTATCAGTAACTGGTGAATGTCACCAAGATAAAATACTTCCAGTAATACTTTTTTCCTTCCAGATCATTCATATTGTTAAGAACTAAATACCCACTTAAGCCGTGTTTCATTTCAAGCAATTAGCTCAGAGGGATATTTTAGTTTAGTTCAGTTTGCTTTACAGAATTTCAACAATATTATGCCCAATATGCTGAAAGATACCCGTTTTGTAATACAATTAGGCAATGATCACATTACATGAGAGATTATCCTTCCCTATTTACAGCAAATAGCTACAAGTTACAAGAAAATAGAAGCTCTATTCATGAATGATTTACATGCTGCTGCTTCTCAAGGTTTTGTTTTATTCAAGTTGAAATTTGTGCTCAGAATATTAAAGACGTATTCTAATTTGCTGAACGTAACCAAAGCTGACTGCATGCAGTAGTTTCTTTTGAATCAGTCTTACCAGGGCTATAAATTCCACCCCCTCTCTTACTTTGAGGGCCAGATAGAGTAAATCAATAGCATTCCAAGATGCATGGTATCTAAGGTACAATAAGGTGAACGTTATTTTTAGTAGACATGAACATACAAAAATGTGCATGTTCCCATGTGACAAACAGTTTATTTGGTATCTAGGAATGATTTAATTTCCCTATCATTACAGGAGCAAATAGCTGTGATTGTTGTCCTGTTATTACTTCCTACCTGAGGACAAGCTAACTTTTAGAATGTGCTTAATAAAAATTAAAAAAAATGTTTTTCTACATTTAAAACAGTCTGCTTTATTGAGGAGATCACACAAGGAATTCATGAAAACCACAGTTCAGGAAAAAATAAAAGATTTTGAAAGACACTTTGCCAACTGTGTAAGAACAATGGATAATGCAGTCTTTTTTCCAAGGACTTGGAAACAGAATCAGAGTACTCATGTTTGATACCTTGGCTGTCCCACTAACTCTGTAATCCAGTAGTCTGTCCGTAAATGACATAACTGTTTATCATATTAGCAAGCATTATGTCATTTGTTT
>JAOXJM010000023.1:100663774-100678439 GCA_026413425.1 Tringa solitaria | reverse complement strand
GTACTTACAGTACTCTTTATAAATATCCATATGTAACTGTATGCAAGAAACCACAGATGAGAGAAAATGGTTGGCAATTGTGTGAAAAAGTGCCAGTTATAGAACTATAAAAGATGGCCCAAAAACCCCAAAGACCTAGACACTGGTAGTGGACAAAAAACCTGCTATTAAAATTAGAGCAAACAGAGCAAAAGAATCCTTGAAACTGAGAAAAGATAGAGACAAGCAGAAACAGAGAAGACTGCAGATTAAGAAGTTTGCTCTCAACCTACTCTAAGTCAAGAAAGAGGCATAACTCTCAGAGTACACAAGAAAATGAAATTCAAACCAAGGAAACCTATGATACACTTCCAGTTTTTCAAAGTGTAAACTTTGACAAAAAAAGGTAATATGCTTCAATAAAGCATATATATTTACTCCAGTCAAGTCTTAAGTATTTTCATCTATTTATAGAGAAAAATTGTATGTGTCTTCCTACACATATGCAAAATCCGTAGAAGCCTGAAAACGTCTCCAGGACATCCCCAAAATCTGATTTTTTCCCAGCTGTAGATAACATTCCATTTGGATGACACGAAATCAATTGCTAGCAACGGACCAACTGTGAGAGCTGCCTTATTCAAAGTGTTACTTTATAAAAATACTCAAATGTCACCTGGTTCAAATATTTGGCTTATCAAACACTGAATACCAGGCTTATTTGCTAACAAGATAGTGACCTGGTGTTAATGTGCAATGAGAAGCCTTTATGTGAAAGTCGGGGTAACTCGTGGACACTCGGCTGCCTATCAGCTTCCCAGAATGTGACAGCGCCTGCCAGAAAGTAGTGTGTTGGCCCCCTCCAGTGTCACAGCAAACTGTGTCAGCTGTAGTATGTCACATCAACATGCCTGCTAGTGACTCACCATTTTACATTACTCTGATCTTATGGTTCCACCACAGCAGATAAAAATATTCTTCTGCAACAGCTAGACTTAAAGAAATAAAAAATCTGTGTTAAAAGTAGGAGACCATATTCACGAGTTGATCTGCTCTTAAGAAACATAACAAATAATGATTCCCCAGAGAACAGGTGTAAACGAGAAGCTGGTAAATGACATGCAAGATCTGGCCAACGTTTGAGTAATTCTTTCTTTCTCTCCTCTTGCCCTTCTTCCTAGTTTCTATTTTACAGTGAAGCATTTTCTTCTACATCTGAAAAGGTTTTTAGGACATATTTTGTTAAACTTAATAGAATCCATTCATTTCAGCTTTCTACCTACATAAACTGTTCTACGTACTTCTACTGCCATTTTCTCCTGTACAATGAACAAAGTACTAAATTATGAAGAAAGCAGTGTAAATCTTCATGAAGACAGAAGAGCAACACATTACCAAAATGCTTCCCTCTTAATCTCAGTCCCAATAAAATCATTTCACAGAGTGAAAAAGCAGTGGAGGTTCCTTTAGAATATCATGCTACTTGGACCTTACTGAGAAGGGTATCATTGCAAACTTCAGGCAACTGAACCTGCCTCACTAAGCTGAAATTGTCTCCCTGAGTTTAGTGCACCAAGGCTTTGAGAAGAGCTCCTCAGAAAAAGGTAAATATACATCCTTTCTCACTCATTTTTCTCTGAAATTCTTCCTACAGACTCAGAACCAATGCTTAAGGGAGGCTGAAAACCCTACCCTAAATAAAATACATGCCTCTTACTCAAGGCTGGGAAAAGTGGAGGGCTCTCTCACTGCTCCTGAAAAGGTTGGCAGATTTGTGCTGAACACCTTTTTACGATATCATTCTCTAGACCTGTCATTGCCGACTCTAGCTACCACTGGATGGGATTTCCATCTCTGGCAGTCAAGGATCATCCAAATTTAACTGATTGTTCATCACAGTTTGAAAAATGTCCTAGGACCATCTCTATCAGTCTGTACAACCTGCATTTCTCAGCACCGAGAAAACCTGGCCAGCATATGCAAAGCAGCAACTGCAGAAAAGAAGATATGGCTTTCTAAAGTCCTTCTAGCACAGCTGCAGGCTGACAATAGATTTTGGGGGGAGCATTTTCTTTAAAAAGCTCAAACATCTGGTCAAAGATTGGAAAAGATTATTTTCAAGGCATAACACACTGGCGCAGCTTCAGTAATAAGTCACCCAGCAAACTTTTTCCAGAATAAAGACTGTGTAAAGTTTCAAAGGATTTTCACTTAAGTTTACACTCAAGTGTCTTGCCGTGCAATAGGCCATGAAGTCCAGCTGTCAGCCTCATTCCAGAGTGAAGAACAAGACAGAGAGTTTTTCACAAAAAAGCCCACTCACGCTTACTGTAATTACATTAATGTAGGAACCTAAGCCACCAACAAGACCCTTGATCCCTGTTCACTTCCTCTGACATGTTATAATCATGACTTTTGGCTTTTCAGTTGCAGATTTAGTACAGGTGTCAGGATGACTTTTGTGACTATTGCTGCATTGTAATGGTATGTGAAATAGGGGCACTATGGCTCCATCTAAGCTAAATGCCTATTACATGGATACCCGTTATTCCTTCTAGTCCTGTGGTCCTAAATACCAAACAGGTTTTTGTCAGTAAGTAATGTGTGAAGTGGGGATATCTTTAGGGTGTTCTGTACTGTTTCCAGCTGCAGCATTAACCTGCACCTCTTGCAGCTCCGCAGGCTGCCTACCAAAGGAGCTGCTGCCAGACCGGGTAGGGAGCACCAAATGAGGTTTCCTAAAGTGTACAACTGTTCTGTTGGTTTGCTTAGCTGGTTCACTACATAGTTTTTAATTTAATAGCAGTGTGAGAATAAAGGTTGGTAAGCAAATTAGCAAAACTGAAGCCAAGGCCAAACTTCAAAAGCATCAGGTATCTCTGGTGACTCAACTTTTTGGTGGATATCTGAAAGATTATATGCAATTGATAAAGATTCAGTCCCTCTTCCAAAGTTATCCTGGGTTTTGGCAAAGGACTTCCCAGTAGGCTGATATTTCCTCTAGCTCTGAATGGATCTTTCCCGAAATTTTGCAGAAAGCCTTAAGGTGTAGAGCACACAAAGCATTTGTCTGATACAGAGTTTCCCATCAAAAGATTTTGAATGAAGAGGATGTCTAAAAGATCCTACAAACAGTCTGTAGGAAACAGGGATTATACCTAACTAAAGAAGCTGGCAGGCTTTCATTGACTGAATGATAGACTAGCTCTGCAGTGCCCTTTGACTACTGCAGCCATATGGATACCAGCACTACAGGCAAAAAGCCACTAGGTTCTGAGAAATACTCATAATTGGCTGACATCTGCTGGCTGCAACTGTGTATTGGCATTTCAATCCCACCACAAACTCCGTCATGTTCAGAAAATATACAGCAGACATTGATGGTATATTTATGTTTATGTATAAGACAGTTATGTAAGGTACAGAGTTCTTTAGGGAAAGGTGAAATGCTATTACTTTTCTAAACAAGTGTTTTAAATTTATTTTAAAAACCCTCCCAAACCAATTCTAGCTTTATAAAAATCATATAATTGGCTTTATATTTTCTCATTATCCAGTAACTAGTGATTTTTTTAAAAGACACTAACAATTTAAGGGAACTATAAAGCACAGACTGAGTATAGAAATGGGTATCTTGGCAGAAATATGCAACTTCTCTAGCACTTGAACTGATTAATTGGCAATAAACTATCTAATAAAAACATGGTATGTCCAATAATATAAAAGTGTTCTTCACAGAAATGTAAAAAGTAGGGAAAAACTGAAAGAGTCATACCTGAAGGGAAGCAAATATACATTTTAAGAGAAGGGGGGTTTTTAACAGTCTGCTTTATTATTATGCTCAAATACTTCAATATTATCTAAATTCCTGTGGTAAGTAAGAATGTGCAGTATGTTACATAACTGAATAAAGCCATTAAAACATTATGGAATAGTACTATTTTAGTATATTAATTTCAATAGGTTAGTTGCCCTAATAGTGCTTTGACTTTGATTTTTTTTGCCAACGTCTCCCCGACGACCCATTCACAAAATGCATTGAGCCATCATCCTAATGAAAAATCCTGCAAACAATAGGAACACATATCTGATTTAACTCATTAATATTGCAGCTATTGCAAAAGATAAAATGAAGACTTTACCTCATGCCTTTAGAATACTTTTACTATATTTATTACTGCTATTACTCACTGATGGGTTACTATTATTCAGTGATAGTTAACGTGATTTAAGATAACTTCCATTCTTAACAGCATTTCCTAAAAGAACCATTATTACTATTAATGTCTTAAATAATACTTAGCCAATGCAGTTGTGTTAAGTGAAGAGCTAAAGTAAGTTGGTAAAGGAGAGCTTTGAATGTTTTACAGTTTAAAACAATCTGTATGGTAGACATATTGATACTTAACGTAAAAACACCTTTTAAGAAGCAGCAAAACTGACAAAATCATTTGTGAAAATGTCAAAAAATCTTTTGAAATGCATAATCTTTTTGTGATTATGCAATACGTGCATAATTAAGCATACAGTTAACCTTGGCACTTTATAATATGAGTAATTTAATTTTGTCTGCCTGAATTTTGTCTGTAGTTTCGTAGCCTGAAGTACTTTAATGATACTATGCTTTAGGCTACTTTCCATCAGTGGGTGACTTACAGGACATAAGAAACATAGGGGTGATGATAGCATCTGTCCCCAAGCAGCAGGAATGTTCATTCTCAAAGTCCGTTTTACAGCACTGAGGCCTTAGTCAATAAAACACACTGGAACCTTTCAACAGGAAATATGCACTGCAAGTGTAGAAATGTGCAGTATAATACCAGGATTAACTTCACCTTCTTAATACCTTTATTTAATATCAATGGAGGAGAATTATAATAGATATCCAGTGTGATTTGTTATGGTTTATGGTCATGGACAGACATCAACATCAGGATTCAGCCGCTGCCCTTTTGCATTTAGTCCCATACAAGATGAAGGGAAAAAAAAATGCTACTTTTGCTGTATACAAAGATCTGCCAAAGTCTCACATATGCAATAAGATGCTCTTTCTGTCAGCCTGCTCTTTTCACATCCCTCATATATGCCTCCTGCACGGGTTGTATGGCACCATGCCTCCCTCCTGCTCCATTATCCCTTGCACCAGAGGCAGCTGACTGGAGATTCCCCAGCTGGTGGCATCTAACGCACAAAGTTAAGGAGGGGTAAGTAAGGCAGTGAGGGTGTCCTACACCTCAGGAACCACACACGCTCCTCTGCAGTGGAGCTGGACCATGGATCCCCCAGTGTGGACGTCCCTCCTGTCACACAGCTGGGCACTGTTGGCTTAGCCTCAGCCACTGGGAAGCTGCTAGCTTACAGCCCTGCAAAAAACACCGTGCTGTTGCAGATATTGATGATTTTGCAGATTTTTGTCCTTCATTGTACATTCCAAATCTGTATATTTTGATGACACACAGTGACCACAGAAGCCAAGGCACAGAATTATTATTGCCCTTAGGCAGGCAGCCAATGAAAGCTCTAAGTCTCAAAGACCAGGACTACAGGAACGAAGGAGACTGAACCCGTCTGTCCTCCTCAGGCTTGACAGGCAGGTCAGCACGGCCCTGGCCACTGCCAGTGACCACCCTCTCAGGCTGCCTGGCCTGGCAACATGCCAAGAACCATTCCCAAAGGATATTTGGCCACAGCCACCCTGACAAAGACTTCAACTGTGTGGACATAAGTTGTGCTGTGCCTCTTTGCTCCAGGACCAGAGTCTGGTCCCCAACCTGTTTCATTTACTAGTAGCCAGCAGGAGGTGTGTCCTCTTTTTTAACCACAAACTCACTCTTCTGCCAGGTGGAATATGACTAAAGGCTAGCAATCACTATTAAAACATTTACCCTGCTGTAAAAATTCAAGCTGCTTTCTCTTTCTGCTGCTCTTTTTGAAGGCAGATCTCCACATAAGGAGTTGTGTGCTGCTGCCTTTCCCCAGGAGAACCATGTCAATGATGCTTGATGTCTGAGGCAGCAACCTGTCTGTCGTGTGCCCTTCAGTGCTGCTCTCCACAGGTATAGGGAAGCAAAGTCATCTCCCTCCTTCTGTCCCTGCTTTTGTGATAGTTTGATTTTTACTAGCAACACATGGGAGAATTGAAAAGAAATTGTACTGGTAAACAGCAGGAACAGGAAATATCCTTCTTAATACTCCCTGGCACACCCAGAGAACAACTGCTCGCATGCCAGGTTTTTACCAAAAAATCCAAGTTTGGTATAGTTTGTCCTTACTTGAAATTAAATGGACACATTTACTGTTCCAAATTTTCCAGGTGAATCTGGATATATGTAAACAATTGAAACAGCAGCAAATGTTGACGAACATGAAGCTCTCAGGCCTGAGGTGTGCTGCAGAGGAATATTGCTATTGAAGGACATTGAATATCTGTCCTTTGGCTAATCGTAGACAGCAGACAAAGCCAATGCCAGTGATGTTTGACACTGGGACAGAAAGAGAGAAGAGAAGAAAGGCACGAAATCTCACTCAGCCTGGTACTTGCCAAGAGCCACATGGGACAGCTTTGGTTCCAGAGCTGAAATCAAGGACCAGCACCAAGAACCAAGGTGAAGGTAGCTCAGGAACTGACCCTGTTAAGCAGACATTCAACTACTTGCAGAAAGGAATTGGATGAATTAGGGGAAGTGGCCTAAGACTTGCTAGAACAGGGTGGAAAACAGGCATAGTGTGTCATCAGTGAGAATATATCTTTTTACATACAGTCATTAATGCAAACAGGTTTTATGACAGATGTAAAGACAGAAAAATCCACAATCATCTGAGGCAATAAACTATGTGTGTTCAGGTGCAGTCACTTCCATGACATTTTGAATGCATGAATCTCAAGGGTAAGTAGAATTTTATATTTTGGTACTTCAAATGATATTTCAAGGCATCTCTGTGTATCAGCTTTTAGAAGATAGCAGGTCAAATAATGCTCATTACAACTCATTTTGCTTTCTCTTTTTTGTTTGTTTTCTCATGTCATGAAGTCAATATTCATCACTGATGTGTAATAGGAGTTAAGCTTTTCACTGCTCCCTCTTTCCAGTACTAACTTGCCTCAAATACAAATTAAGTGCTATTGAGTTAAATTGTCCTTTCAAATTTGCTATAAGGCAATTGGCCATTCTCCCAAATCCAGAACAAAAATAGAAAAAAGGTTTGTCTTTCTTGCAAATAGACTTTAAAAAGTCTATTCCAGGCAGAGGCATGTGCTGAGAGTTTCTGTGTTTTATAGCAGCTCTTGCCAAATTTCGGAAACAATCTTCCCACTCTTCCTTAGCAGGATGTATTTCCCATTAATGTAGAATAATCTGTATGAGAGCTGCAACACTGCCAAGATAAAATAGTCAAGACTGACACAGTGGGGCAAATATATTATACTTTCATATTAATATATACTTGTTCACTTGTTTTCTTTGCACGTGACCTGGTTACAGATAAACACAACAAGAACAACTCATAATGAACTGATAGAGTCCTCTCCTAATCATAAAAAATTGAAAACTTTGATCATTTTCCCTTCATTATGAAAATTAGATTTAACTTGTAAAGCCCGGATAAAATTACTTTCCAGTTAAAGCTCATACTAGGAGTCCAGCAGAAATCCTTTCCTTTTAAATTTACTTAAAATTTTCACACTTATCAGACTAGATGAAATGTTTGACAATTTTTAGTAAGAAAATATTTGAAATTCTAAATGTAACCTTACTTTTCTGAAATACTGAAATTTAGAAGTTGGGGGTTTTTCTTGCATAAAGTTTTCATTTGTTAGCTAGGACGATCAAATTTAGGAATGCAGTACATGTTCAGATAAATAAATAACATTTACTAGCAATGTATACAATAAAAATAATGGAAGAAATTAAACTTGAAAATCATTTGCCCAAACATATTTATTCATGAAATGTGAAAAATAAATTTTCCTATTTGTAATAACCCTCCAAGTACTCTAAACATACTCCTGGGTAGATTTATTAGAAAATCATCTATAAGTAAGCAGTTCCAGTATTTGGAAAGCAAGAGTGTCATTGCTTTCTTCCTAAACTGTTGGTGATTGACTTAAGAACTGAGGTCACTATCTTGCCATCAACTCATGTCTTCTAGACAGATGGCAACTACAGATATTCTTGGGATGAAACAAGGCACTGATTTAAGGCATAATGAATATGTGACAAGCATGATACTAGGTGCCAAGGAAATTCACAAGATATCATTCTAGAACTGTTTCTCTAGGGAAAATAAATTGTCTAAGCAGTTTGAGAGGAGACTTTGCTGTAAATCCCATTAAAATCCCAGATGGAGCGGCCAAAAAGATTTTGTGCTTCATTTTAGCTCATGGGGAAGTTTTCTGCTCAGGCTGCTTCTGAAACCAGGACAAGCTGTGGATATAACAGATGAAACCACAGTACAATAACATATTCCTGTTCAAAGGCAAAGCCCTCTCATGTTATAATTCACTGGCTTTAGGGGCTGCTTCACTTGCAGTGAACTGTTGGGCTGGGGCCAGGGGCTGGGAATACATGAATTTGAGGGCTGCAATTCAACAGAATGGCTTTGCTTTACTTAGCCATAAACATATATTGGTAAGCTTTTCTTTCTAACCTGTCTCAGTCTTACTTAGTCTATATGTGTGTTGAGGAGTAGCTGCAGTGCTATAAACACATTTTATCACTCTTATCCCCTGGAGCTTCCCTTAGACTCCTTTATATAAAATCACTATCACTGTTGTAAACCAGGATGAAGTCTAGCATGCCCAACTTCAAAGCAACCAGAGAGATGAGCTTTAGGCCTGAAAAAATTAAACACTTAAAATAAAGGTTAATTTAGTGACAGAAAAAACTAATTCTGACTAATTTATTTTAGTTCAATGCATGCCTGGAGGCTAAGCCCAGAGCTAAGTGTGGCACAACATCTGAGGCTCACCCATTCCTTGCTTTTGTCTCGCTCCAGGGAGTCAGTAAGTTACTACTTGCACTTCAAAAAGTGACTTGCTGAAAGTCACCCTACTCCTTAGGTCAGGAAACGGGGGGACTGTGGATTGAAGCAAGGCTTACCCCATTCTTCTTTGCTTCTTCATAGCCAGCTTGACCCTAGTAAAAAAAGTTGAGAGTGTCAAGATCCAAGAAAAGGTACAATCCAAATCACCATCAGTGGCAAAGAGGTCCTGAGGCTATTTCACATTTTCTGACTTTACTTCCAGCACAGCAATAGAATACCAGCATGCGCTAGCATATGCTGAGTGGCCAGCACATGCTGAGTGGCCAGCACACACTTAGTGGCAACCTAACACAAACAGCATGATTGGAAAATTAAAGAATTTGTGGTTCAGCATATTTGAAGCATTTTCTTTGTTCACCAACAATAAAAGAATAGATTGCCATGATGAAATTTTAAGTAATTCCATTTGCCCAGATGAGTTTGAAGACTGATTTGAGATCTTAACCAACGTATGTTTGTATTTTCAATTATTTAACTTTATTTTAGAATATTTAGAATTTTAGAACCTTCACAGAATTTTTAGGAAATGGAAGGTAAAGGACATAGTGATACTGAGACTGTATCTTCATCTAATAAATTTCTGTCCTTGCTTTGATTGCTTCTGTTGACCTTCAAACATCTTTTATCACATTATATCCATAAGTTTGTTTTATTATCTTCACTTGGTCTAATTACCTGGATCATTCTATACTGTTCCCTACAGGGAAATATACTGCTGAAGTTTGGATTTTTAAATACTAATTAAAAAATTCATTAGTGTGTGAATTAATTTCCACTCTTTGTATTTTCCTCTCCCTCTTGATAGCCATCAGAATCTGATAGCAATGTAGTTGTTGCCATATTTTAATTATACTGCTAGGATTCCTTTATCCACCTGTGGTACAGAGAAATAAACTTTGTTACACCCAGCAAAGCCATCTAAACTGTAGATCTAATAGGTTGAAATATAAATATAATTTATTTGTGTCTTAGAAATAGTTCAGCTGTGTTCTTAGCATTTCATTATGTATTTAGTATGTGGAACAGTATTTTAAAACATCCTTCTTTAAAATGTTCTTGAGCAATATATTGAAGGCTGGGTTCATAAATCTTATTCGTTGTGATAAGTTATACAAATGCACTGCAAACAAGTGTCAAACCACTTCCAGTTTCTTACTTGAGGCTGGTGTTCATTCAAGTTTTACATGTCTTGTACACACACAGTTTCATGAAAGTGACTTTAAGATTGTGGGTACGTTAGTGGCAGCCTTTTGTTCCTATAACTGACATGTGCAAGCTAGTGTTCAGTGACTGAACTAATTGGACAGGTTTTAATGACATAGGATTCAGATTTTTTGTGGAAAAATTCAGGTACAGCATGGTTGCTGCAAAACCAAGATCCAGAGAGAAGCTATGTTGCAAAATCACAGAAAAATCCTGTAGCAATACAGTGGGAACATCCATCCCTGGTGAGCCTCAGAAACACCAATATGTCCTGTTAGTTACCAAGGAACACCTGTTCATGATATTATTTAAAATGCTGTTAACTACAAAAACAAACATCTAATCAGTTATGCATTCATCTTCCACTCTGTAACTCAACTAGCCATCCACTGCTTCATTTAGTTTTGTCTCTTGTTTTTCCTTTTACAAAGTTGAATGAAAAAACCATCAAAAAGTTCCTTTGTGCTGTAATTCATTAAAATCTTGTCCAGTTGACCTCTATCAGTCTGTATTAAATGTAATAGAAAAAAATATGTCTTTCTAGATTAGGTCCTCGTTTATAATGGAAAAGATAGAAACAGCTGTTGTAATTCTTGTTCCACTAAGGCTAAAGTAATTTTAAATTACAGACTTATACGTTACAGAATAGAAAAGTTCTGTGAAACTCACCTAGGATGATAGGTCATATTGGTGCAACACAGTCTCGCAGTAGCAACTCAGGTCATTATGAACACTGAGATGGTATTGCTTCTGAGTTTGATGAGATAAAAGTGTGGAATTGCTACTGCTATTGCTTTTTCTTACTCTGACTTCTGTTTCTTGAATTGCTTTATGCACATTTACAGAACTTTAGGAGGAGAGGTTGAAGCTGCAGATCCATTGTCCCAAGAAGTACAAAGTAATGATATGTATCTCTGACTTTTACATTCCAGATCACAACTGCATTTGTCAGGATGTTATAGGCACATAATTACAGGAGGGATTTCCAGCCTTCAAATCTCAGAGCAAATCTCAAAGGAGAAAGTTTCCAGTCACATCTCTTTTTCTCCTGGTAGTTCCTGTGGGCACTTCAGGCATATCTTTGCCACGGCCACCTTTTTCAAGTACAGGCTGAATTCCCCTTGGACATCCCTAGTTGCTTTATGAGACATATTAATAAAGCGGAGAAATATTTTGCATTTTAGGTTCAGAGCAACCTAGATGAGGAGCTATCCAGACGTTTTTGACTGTTATGTATGGCAATACTAATGTCAACACTCTCAAGTTCCTTTGTATAACTGAGCCTGTATTCTTTTATAGTTGGGCCTCCCCCAAACAGGCTATAGTTTTCAAAATTAAGTTGGTCTGAAGTGTCTCTGTTTTTTTCAGAACATGTACTAACACTTTCTGAAAACTGGCTGGATAATTTCTATTATTTGACCACAAATTCAGAAATGTCAAGATCACCGGTCAATTCTCAAAATCCACAGACATATGCATATATATACACGCATACTTCTGTACACAAATATCCCCAGATACACATGAATGTAACATCACATGCTTAACTCACTCTAGCAAATAAAACATTCAGTGATTTTTAATGCCAATTCATATAATTCAGAAGCTCATGAGGAAACAAAGTGAAGGATCAACAATCTGATCCTTCACACTCTTATTAGCAAATTACAAAATTAAGATTTCAAAGGAGCAGACTGTCAATGATATTCCTTCTTCTGTTGTCTCTAAAGTACAGAAAAAAATTAACTGTAAGAGCACATTTGCATTCCTTCATATCAAGTAGCATTCCCACTATCGCATACAGATATACAATCTCCTCTTATGCTGAACAGAAACTGGTATGGTTCAGTAATGAATGTATGCAAGCCTAAAGAGATGATTTCAGCTGGTTGTTATCTAGCTGGGTCAGAGTTTAGATAGGAAGGCACAAAAGTCAAAAGAGACAAGCAGCATAGGTGGCCTGTGGATAAAGACGTTCTTCTGTGCAATCAATCACCCTCAGGGGCAAAGAGTTTGCTCCATGAGCAGAGAAAACAAATACATATATGACCGAGAGGGTGAACCAGCTTTGAAGAGACATGATTACATTTGACTGAGTAGTGGCACACTGGTTTTGTCTTAAACATCCAGTTTAAATTATACCACATAAATACACACTCAAGGACCAAATATGTGTTAATTTCCCTTAACTGGCGCTTTTCCATTTTCAGTAAAAAAAGCTATTTACAACTAATTAATATTCAGGCCAAAAATTCCTATTCTCATAACAGGAAATTAATTGATCAAAAGTTATAAGTGAAATAGAAAATACCCATTACATTGTTCTATTTGCAGAGAATATTGACTGAAAGAAATATAAGTTAAGTCAAGTCGATTAACTAATGGCCACATTTTTACTGATGTTTGGGCACAGCATTCCACTTGAACTTCCTGAGAATAAAGCATTAAACCAGATGTAAAAACCTGGCCCTAATAATAACATTTTCAAATCTGATTATTTAAAGGTTGAACTTGTACTATGTCCTAAGTTTGCACTGACAAATGTGTGAACAAGCAAGTCCCTCTATTTTCTGTAAGATTAGGGTCAGAAACATCTATTTCAGAATCACAGCATGGCTGAGGTTGGAAGGGACATCAGGAGGTCATCTGGTCCAACCCCTGCCTGCTCAAGTAGGGCCACCCAGTTGCCCAGGACCTTACTTTTTAATCAGTAAACAAAATCTCAATCCATCATTCTGAAAAAAGGAATCAATCCTGAGCCCAAAGAACTGAGAAGAAGGAAACGAAAATTATTTTAGTTGCTCTTTATGTATGATTTCCACTGTTGTTAAACATCTGCAGCTCCAGTTAAACAATTGGCCAAGAGTTTAAAATGCAGTATTGTATGACATGCTCCATAGCTGAGGTTGCCACCATTTTGTTCTGTTGCAAGTCTGGAACCCCTAAACGAAATAAATAAGTAAAACACAGACAATATAATTTTTTAACTTCAGAAACTGATTACCATACTGTACTGTTTATCAGAAAACTGGTGATCTGATTAAAGAAAAAAAAAAAGGAAAATGGAGCATGTGTTTTTGTTGTTGTGTTCACTGCGTTCTGCCTGCAAAGATGCACAAAAGGTCACATATATCTTTGAACAGAAAATGATTGCTCTTGACATATAAGTCAATACAGCTTGTAAAGCGTAAGGAAGTATAACGTGACACAAAGCTCACCCTGCAAGTCTCTCCCTCAGTTCCTCTCTAATAATGTGAGATAAATAAAATTTCCTTCTCTTACCTTATATCTTTTTGATATCTATTTGAATGTTATATCTATTATATCTATTTGAATGTTAGGATCTATTAATTCATTTGCCTACCAATGCAAACTATCTTATTTGTATCTCTGGAGTTTAAAACAAAACAGTAGTCAACAGTGGTTCTGAAGTGACAGCCTTCATCATATTTTTGCTTCTTAGAATATGAGTAGTTGAACTTCATAGTCTATCTAGGATATTTTGGCTATTTGTGTAAATATATTTCTAGACTTAAGACTTATAACGGGAAAATGAGAGGCTGAAATGCCTCTCATGTTTATACCAGTGGCAATGTGGATCTTTCCTAGAGGCAAGTCTTAACTGTATAAAGTCATCTTTTTTATTAAAACTCGAAAGAAGAATGAGAGTATTTCTAATCTAAAAGGAAAGTGGCAGAAAAGTTTCTGTAGATGTCTAGAGTTCAAAACTTGAACAAAGGGCTAACTTAATAATCCCAAGATCTTCCTCAGTTATTAATATGAAGACACTTGGAAATGAAATTTTTACCAACTTCAATTTTAAATAACCAAACAAAAAATGCAATCAAAAATAGAATACTATGTTAAATGAAGTACAAAACTTACTGGCATCAAGTACAGTCCAAATAAAATCTTGGCAACTTGAATGGACAATTTGATAATTGAGTCAGTGCTTTCCAGACTAGGATCCGATTTCAGACTGACTTAGAGTGTTTGCCAGTTGTACAACGCACATCATCTCCTGAAAGCCAAAAGGGTGCATTTTATGGTAGCCAAGTTACAAATAAACCACAGCACTCTCCTGGCCTACCAGGGGCAGAAAAAAGTTTTTTTATTATTTCTGCAAGACCATGTTAAAACATGTGACACTACAAAATTAGCTAGAAATAATTGCTTGTGCTTGTATATTGCATGGAAACACACTAATAAAAGCATGCCCAGACGTAATCCTTAGCAGATTTCCCAGTATTAATATATTTCCATCTATGCTTGGTTCTCCTTTGTGATCTAGTCCAATTGCACATGGCTACAGCATTCATAGCAGTGCTAGGACTGAGCAGAAGGGAAATATAAAGGCAAATATTAGCCATACACCAAACCCAACACCTTAATAAATAAATATTTGAAGAAAAGTTGATGCATAAAATTGGTAAAGGTACCC
>JAOXJM010000023.1:100639462-100655543 GCA_026413425.1 Tringa solitaria | reverse complement strand
TGGCATGGAGGGTTGGAACTAGATAATCTTTAAGGTCCCTTCCTACCCAAACCATTCTATGATTTTATGACTATCATCCACTTGAGAATCTTTCCACAGTCAAGCTTCATCTGGAATACTTCATCTGATTTACTCAATGCTCTTTAAGAAAGATGTGAAGATGATGGAGACACTGCAGAAGAGAGCAATGAGAACAATCAGACCTTCAGAAAATATGGCCTATGAGGAGATGCTAAACAAACTGAGGTCATTTGAGTCAGAAAAAAGTGAACTAAAGGTAAAAATGACAACAGTTCTCAAACATGTAAGAAGTATCAAAAGTAAATTATTCTTCTTGGTTACTTTGGGTAGAATGTAGTGAAGGGATATGAATCAGCTTCAGCTTCACACGCTTACATTTAAGTGATGCAAACACAGGCATCCACATGAAAGCTAGGTATCTAAGTTATCATCATATTCAGTGGAGCTAGAGAGCTGTTCGTCTTAGCCAAAACTTGACAGTTAATCCTTGGTCAGATGAACAGATCCCTGGACTCCACTGACTCTATTAACTAGATTTTCATTGAGTATAACAGCAGCTCAGCTCCCATGTAGATATCATCTTTGTATGTACCTAAATTTACATCTATACCTCAAGATGAAGCTGCTGTAAGAACAATTTTGTAAGTGAGGACGGTGAAGTTCTGGAGTAGATTGCCTGTGTGTGTTGTCTCAACCAGTAACAGCAGAGAGTGGTTTATGCACAGTTGATCTTTCCTTGGAGCAAAGGCAAAGCTGCTCTGTAAAGCGGAATAGCCTAGTTCAATAAAACTTGAAATTACAGCTTCTGCACTGCTGTTAAATACTGCCTACAGCAAGCTCTGCTCACTGTTTCTTCTCGAGGGAGCCACACAGCATGTGGCAGAAATCAGAATTTTCTCCCTGTGCGTGGCCAAGCAGGCATAAATGCAGATGACACTACATATCCCATTCCTGGGACTGATTGTATTAACTAGGCAGCAACTCTCTGAGCAAAGAAAGAATTAGATGAGGTTCCTTTCCACACTTGTCTCTGAAGGGCAGCAATGGCATCATGTGCAATACTATTTGAACAGAATACAGTTCCCAAATCAGGAAACCCTGAAATTAACCTCTTGTAGATATAGGCAGCAGAAAGACAAAGTTGTGGATCTTGGTAGGGTTTAGGCACATACTAATTAAAAACCTCCTCAATAGTGTTAAGATTTTTTGGTTAATTTTTAATTAATTCATTCTCTGCAGTTATGTATGTTTTGCAATTCCACACATCCTCATATTATTAATTTTAAATTGCCCTTATGCAACGTGCTGTCTGTACTATGTGACAAACCCATTTCCGTACTCAAACACAAACTATATAAATCTCATTTTCATTTTGTTAAGCCTAAAATAATTTATAGAATCATAGAATAGTTTGGGTTGGAAGATACCTTTAAAGGACATCTAGTTTAGCCCCTCTGCAATGAGCAAGGACATCTTCAACTTGATCAGGTTGCTCAGAGCCCTGTCCAACCTGATCTTGAGTGTTTCTAGGGATGGGACATTTGCCACCTCTCCAGGCATCCTGTCCCAGAGATTCAACACCCTCACTGCAAAAATTTATTCCTTATATCTAGTCTAAATCTCCTCTCTTCTAGTTTAAAGCCATTAACACTTGCCTTATCAGCACAGGCCCTGCTAAAAAGTTTATCCCCATCTTTCCTTTAGGTCCCCTTTAAGTACTGAAAGGCTGCTATAAGGTGTCCCTGGAGCCTTTTCTTCTCCAGGCTGAACAGTCCTAAGTCTCTCAGCCTGTCCTTATAGGAGAGGTGTTCCATCCCTCTAATCAGTTTTGTGAAATGGCAGACACCACCTTGAAATGTAAATTTCACCTCATTTGAGGAAATTAGACTAAGAAATCCATTTGGCTTTACCTATCATCAGTCAAGACAAAGAGGTCTCTTCAGCACCCATACTGAATGTCTAAAATCAGTAGGATAAATGTTACCAGCACTGTTCTCCACCAGTGCAACAGGTGACTTGGTAAATGTTAGGAGAGAATTTTTCACTTTGACTGTTCAAGTGCATACATCAAATGCACAATAACAAATTAAAAAATTGCCAATGCCTTTGGGGAAAACATCCTTTGATACATTAACTATTTTCTGCTAGACAGAAGAGTTTATCTATTTTTGCTTCAACAATGAATGCCAAGCTCTGGTAAAATGATTGATGACCATGGATGGAATTATAGACACACAGATCTGTGTAGTATCTTGTCTTGCTTATGTTTGTGAATTCAGTGTTTTCATATGATTATCATATTATGGACTGCATGCCAAACACAGTGGTGTAACCTCCTAGTATTAATAGGTGTTGAGTCAGAAAAGTGTCTGTACAAACAGTGACATTAATACTGGTTTCTGTTCTGTAGTGATACACTGTACCACACGATTCAGACAAAAGGAAAACTGTAATGTTATTTTTCTGTGCTAAATTCCTTTTCAACAGACTGAATGGGTTTTAATTAATCTTTCTAAAAATTTCTGGGCTAAAGAAAATATCTTTTCCTTGGTTAACTTTTAAAATATACTTATCAGTTACATATGGAAACACAAACCAAATCTGAGTTCATTAACTGATTCTGTGCAGAATATCTGCAGTTCTGCAAACTATATACTGTTGTTGTTACTTCTAAGCTGCTTTTTTAAAGCTGTAGATAAATAGATTAAAATAACATGATAAATATTGTAGTTTTATTGTATATAAATAGTAACTTAAACAGTCATCAAAGCACATTTTTGAAAAAAGTACTTTAGAATTAAAAATGTTAGGGTGTATTTTGCTTCTATTCTCTTGATTTGAACAGTCAGAATACCTCTATTAAAATTTTCCTTTTTTTTTTCTTTCTTTATCCTGAAAAGTTAATAAATATAATGAATGAAGAAACAAGGCATACAGAAACAGCTGAATTTTCACAGTAAAATATTCTGTTGGTAAATACATGTATATTGCTCAAAATGTGTTGTTTTGACAGCATTAAAGAAATTTGGAGTTAAATACCCTTCAAAAAAAGGAAAAAAGCCCTCACCATATATTTAATTGCTGATGCAGTGGGCCCTGAGTCACCAATTAGCACTGGGGTTTTTTCTTGCCTTATTTTTTTTTGTTAATTATCATAGGCTTAGTCTATCAACTGGACGGTAAACAAGACTCCGCCATCTCTGTCTACTGTCCAATCTAGTTAAATCATTTTCTAGAAACAACCTGGCCTGAAGGTCAGGAAGGACACTCATTCCAAGACTCTAAGTGGGCTAATTGAAGCTAACTCCAAAGAAGAAAGATCCTCTGTTAATTTGGTGTGTATGGGTGAGTGCACATCAATACCACAAAGGGCTCCATTATTGCTGTATCAAAGTAAATAGCTGAAAAAAAGTGAGTCAGGGAGATGAATGATGAGTTAAGTGTTAAGCAGACACTGAGTGCAAACAGTAAGTAGCACACAGTTGCTCTCAGAAGAAATGTGGCATCTGTTAACTCCTTAATTTCCTCTGCATTATATCGGGTTTTCTGCAGGTCTTTTTATCCTGCAGGTCCTTTATTACTCAATTCAACGAGATTTTGCAAAACCCAATAATGGATTAATTTAGCTTGTGGGGTCTGGAAAAAGCTTTCCACAAAAGCTTAAATGGTATTTTTGCATTTGAGAAGTTATATTCATTGCCAGAAGATGATGTATGTTTGACCAAAATCAGTCAAGGTTCTGAATCCTATTTACTGGCCAGCATAGGGCTGAAAAGAATTGTGTGAACGTTTTGGGTCCCAGTAAAAAGGAATACCTCACAATTTCCACTGCACTACTTTCCTGCCTATCATCTTTATGACTAGGTGAAAAATGGAAGAGAACAGGAATTACAATTGTTCCTGACTTTGCATTGCTTTTTTACTTTACTTCAATATGCTGAGCAATGAAGGGCCAAGAACAATCTATCCCTTTTGACTTTTCCACATCAGAAAATTAAGCTAAGAAAAACTGAAGCTAGTACTTGCTAACTCACATTTTCGAAGTATTAACTACAGCCAAAGTAAATCAGATGTTAACCTGGTCAGGACAAAAACCTATAGAACCCATTGAAAATTTTTACATGTCCAGTGTTAGTGCATGCACCATGCTTAAACACTGCCTAGTTCAGTTACTATAGCTAGATATTCTATAATCAATACGTGAAGGTAATAAACATTAATAATTCTAAAAGAGCTGACTTTCAAAAAAACAGCAAAATAATAAATTATCTCTTGAGCAGATGTATACCTTTCTTTGAGAACATAATTGATCTTTAAATGACAAAAAAAGTAGATCTCACCTGTTTGGGTTTTCATAAAACACATAGTATGGGATCTGAAAATCCTTAGTTAAATATAAAGAATGCAAGAAATACAAATTGAATGAAGAGTAGGATAAAGGGCCTTTTGTAAAAGAAATGTAAAGTGAGTGAATGGTAGAGTACAGGGACACTATAGAGGGAACTGAGATAGAACAGTTAAGACTGAAAGCATTAAAGAACTATATTTTGGAGTTAGCATACTTAATTTTATCAGTATTTATCTTTGCAGAAAAAGGGAAATGTACTTATGAAATACATTGATAGCCTTCAATGTAATTAGATAAGACAGTTAAGTAGCATCCAGAGAGAAACCTGATATTGAGAACTAAAGTAACAAATAAGTGAGAAATGCACTGGTGTGCACTAGGGACTAGAGATCCAAAATCTGTGTTAAGTAAGGAATTCAGTCAGGTGCAAAGGCAGAAAGAAAAGCAGACCTGAGTGCATAAATTAATCGCTGAAAGCACCCATGAAAAAAGGCAATTTTTGTTATGATTCATCAGATGAGGTATTTCTAACCATACTAATAAAGCAGTAGTACCATTTCACAAGGAATGGATAAAAAATAATCTAGCAAGTGTTGTTGTACACTTTTGATCACAAATATTGAAGAAACACTCATACAAATAGATAAAGAAAAAGGCTACTGAGATAAAATACAGAATGGAATGCCTGTCATACAAGAAGGACTGAAAGAGTTTGACTTCTTGAGTCTAGCCAGATAAACAGTCTGTGACTATCTTCTTTAAGCAGTCAGGATGTGCAATGCAGGCTAACACAGGAAAAGAGTGGGAGAGAATATTACATGAGAAAGTAAGTTTAAAGAAATAAGCAACACAAGCTTATACCAGCAATACAAGAGAATTATTATATACTTTTAAAGCTTTAACTTACATAATAATTAATAAATATTTGACATTTCTTAGAAAACACAAAAACCATCCACAAAAACCTCCTATCTGATCCTTTTCAAATAATCCAAAATTATGCTGTACACATGTGTGATTGCTATGTTTAGATCTTGTACTTCAGATAAAGTAAAGAGTTATCAAAAGTGTCTGTTAATAGAAAAAGTGGTCTCAGAGGTACAGTATCCCTTAGGGGACAGAGGCTGAAAGTGAAGACAGACAGATTGCAACGAGTAATACCTTACATACCTGAAGCAGTCATCTACAAATTAGAGCTGGATGCACTGATATACAGCGTTAATGTTTCCAGACAGCTTACAGGTTCATCAGAGCTCTGTTTGCACAGTTTTTAGTAAGTTTTTTCAAGTTCCTTTCAATACTGTGCTTCAATATCAGAAAGTGAATCTACGACAGTTGCTTCATATTAGAATAATCACTGAATCGAAGAATAATTCCCTTTGGAGGGGATGTAAGAAGGTCTCTAGTTAGTCCAGCCTCATGCTCAAAGCAAGGTTAGCTCTGTGATCAGACTTGGTTGCTCAGAGCTTTTTCAACTTTTCCAAGTTTGTCTTGGAAAATCTCCAAGGATGCAAACTGCACAATCTCTTTGGGCAACCTGCCCCACTACTTGGCTGTTCTCATGGTGAAAAAGTTTCTCTTTATCTCCAGCCTGAACCTCTCCTGTTTCGACTTACACCTGCTGCCTCTTGTTTCCTGCTGTGTGAGCAACCTGCCCTCATCTGCTCAGTCACCTCCCCGTAGGCTGTAGGGTTGCTGTTAGGCTCCCCCAAAGCCACCTTTGCTCTAGGCTGTGTAAACCCAGCTCCCTCATCTCCTTCTCACAGGGCAAGTTCTCAACCCCCCCGACCATCTTGGTGGACCTTGACTGAATTCACTCCAGTTTATCAATTACTTTATTGAATCAAGAGCACAAAATTGGATGTAGATTTCCAGATACGGTTTAACAAGGACTGAGCAGAGGGAGATAATCACTTGCTTCTGATCTACTTGCTGTGCTCCTGCTAACACAGTCTAGGACAGTTTTGACCTCTCTTCTGCCAGGTTTCACTGCTGGATCAGCCTCAGTTCACTGTCTACTGTGATCCTCAGGGCTTTAGCAGAGCTGCTCTATGGGCAGGCTCCTACCTGTGTCATTGCCAGGGACTCTTCCTTCCAAAGTGCACAAATTGCCTTTTGTCCTTATTGAATTTTGTGAGGTTCCTGTCAGCCCATTCCTCCAGCCTCTCTACATCCCTCTGAATGGCAGCTTTGCCCTTCAGTGCATCAGCTGTCCCCCTGCTATTTGATGTCATCTTCAGACTTGAGGAGCAAGCACTCCATCAGCTCCTCCAAGTCATGGATAAAGATGTAAAATAAGAAAAGTCCCAGCACACACCAATGTGGACTCCACATTTTACCAGTCTCTTGAGAGAGTACAATACTAGACTTTACTGAAAATTTTTTTTTGAAATTTTTTCATTTAAGTTTTGGGAACAAAATCTATTTCTGAAGGCAAATACAAGTAATTTACTAAAAAACTGAAAACTCCCAAATGAGGAAGAATTGCATCATGGGTCTAATTTTCTGATCTGCCACTAAACGAGAGATTTCAGAAGTATGGACTAGGTGATTTCAAAGTTCCCTTCCAACCTGAACAATTCTAATTCTATACTTGCCCCTGAAAAAAAGTACTGGCAGTGAAGAGCTTTCAATCTAAAAGTCCAAAATTTTAGTCTATTTCTAATAAAAGTTGAATTTGCAATAATGCTAGACTATTGCCACAGAAGTAAGCTGTTTATAAAATGTGGGTCTGACTTGTGCACTGAAGCACAAACATAACAATGAAGGATAAGAAAGAAGGCGTTGGATCTTTTTGTTTAGATTTAAAAGAAGCGTGAGAGAAGGGGAAAAATATAGGAACTACCTAGTCTTCATTATGCAAAAAGATAGTAACATCTGAACAAGGTGACATCTGGATAAGGTTGTCTATGCCATATTCAGCAGATGTTAAATTAAAAAGTATTCTGAGAGAAAAGGGCAGGTTGGAGACCTGCTCATAAAGGTCAAGCTGGTGTAATCACTGACAATTTGATCTATTGCTCAGTATAACTGTGAAAGCTGGATCCTCAAGGCAGCAAATGTGAAGTCATCAGAGTCCTTTGAGATTCTGTGTGGCTGATATACATTGAAGACATCAGGGTAGGAAAGAAGACAAATGAGCGTATATTGCAGCAGTGCAGAAAGAACCATTTACTGCTCCCAGAACATCAAGGAGAGCAAGCTGAAATATTTCAGGGACAGACCAAGGAGAGATGGAGATCGATCAGCAAAAACAATAGTGCAAGGCAGAACTGCCAGCAAAAATGGAAGCATGGACTGGGTCAGCAACATAACAGAAGGGAAATTTCCGCAAGCAATGAGGGGACGTCAGGTCTTGTGAATCATGATGCAAAGGGCCACTGACCTCCAAATTTAAGGCAGAGCTCGATAATGACAGATATAGGTAATTTATCAAACAATAATGTCAGCTGGTAAGCAGCCTAGTTAAAAGACATATGAAATGTAGCCTTATGTTTCTGACCCCTCAAGCACCATACAAATAAGATGATGCTTTTTTCTAATAGAAGCTGTAGATCTCATATATCAAAATTCTACTTCAAATGAATTCATAAAATATATCTAGACACTCCTTATATATAAACAGCCATCATAACCATTCTTATACTATGACAAATACAAAATTGTATTAACTGGCTAGAATTTTTTTTATAAATTCAGTCTAAATATTGTACTAATGAATAATTCTTTTGGCATTTAATGTTGCACCATTATTGCACTAAACACATTTAGCATGGCAAACTATCAGTAGTTGTTCTACAAGGTTTTCCTTGGGATTAATAAACTATGCCATTATTTGTGAAATCCTCATGTGCTTTTCAAAAGAGATTTTTGAAGAACTTCTTCTTTTTTTTTATTTCAGGAGCATAGTAATGCTGAGACATGCTGCAAGAATTCCTTTTGAAGAAAATTCTAGTGATGAAAAAAAGGGAAGAAAAGAATGAAATTTTACACATGTGTACACATGGATTTTGCTACAGATCTATGTGTTCCTAAATCAGGAGTATAAACATATAATATACCTGGAACAAAATCCATTATTGCCAACACTTTGCAAATCACAGTTATCCTCAAGGTAAAGGAGACTGTGAGAAGTACTCGATGAAGTGTTTTCTGATGAAAAATACCAGTGCTAGAACACAAGCCTGTTTAACTGAAATGGACACCCTTTGACTGAGAACCTGAATCCTGTAAATGCAGGATAAATACCTGAATTAAACAGAATAGATACCACATACTGCTTTTAAAAATCTCAAAGGAAAAAGAAAAGAAAAGAAAAGAAAAAAAAAGGGGGGAAAAAAAGAGTCAAAATTATAAAAAGCATTCATGAACGCTAATTTATCAATAAAATGAGGTTTGGTTAATGAAAGATTGGAGGAAAGAAAAATGACAAATGTTTTTGTGTACATTGCAACTTCTAGTAGTCTAGAGCCTTTTCAAGGTTTCTGTATAGATATTTTTACTTCACTCTGCCTATTACTACATTTAAAAACATCTATTACTTTACCCTAAACTATTCCAGTATCTCTGGATCACATTCATTCCCTTTGCACCATGGTACCTCTGAACTCAATGTTTTCCTACATGAGCAAAAAAGGGCATCCTCACACCATCACAAATAGCTTAATAGCTTTAAATAAAATGTAATCCACTAAAAAACCTCATTATGTAAACTTTAGCTAACACCAAACGTCTTTCTACACCACGTTACTATTTATTTTTTCTGCACCACAGACAATCAACAGGGCATATTCTTGTTCTGTATCTGTGGAATATATCTTCTTTGCCTAGAATAATGATGGTTCCACCATATTTATGCTTATTCTCTTCTGCAGCCTTCTGAACCATTATCACACCCAACATGAAAGAAGATCTAAAAAAGTAAATTGGGTTATATATGCACAATTTCCACACTGAACTAATCTTCTCCTACAATCAGATTTGTTACAGAAAGGTTATGCAGAACAAAACATAATGAATTGCATTAGGAAAAAAATGGAATTAATTACTTACAGAAAATAAAAATCAGGCTTAATAAAATATGAAAAAGGTTTTTATGTGTGTCTAGTATTTCTTCACCCACAGTCTGGCATTACAGCTCTAGAAAGTAGGATCAGGTTCATGAAGAACACTTTTTTCATGTGATGTGCCTACCACAGTCTCTTAAACAGGAAAATCTTCTGGGGATGTGCTAGTTCCTCTCTTCACCTAAAGGTGACAAATTACAGATTCAAAAATTGCTGATGCTCCCAAATTTTTTAAATCTGCAGCTATGAGTTACTGCTGTATATGCCCTTGGCTAAAAGCAGCCTGAATGGGAGAGGATAACATTCAGTTCAGTGCATTAGTTGCATCAAGCTAATTTCTCTATGTACATTGCACTTGATAAATTACAGCTTCTAAATCTGAATGAACCGCTTAAGCTACCTCTGTCTACATGTCATGACTGCTTGAAAAGCAAGATATATTACTTCAAAGATTTTTGTGTGGTTATAGATCAAAAATAAATAACACTATCTCATTTAGTAAAATAAAGTGAGTATCTATATAAATCAAGAGTCCTCTCATGCTTTCAAGAGACAAGCTGGCAAGGATTATATAGTCCTTTATAATCAGAGTTCGTAAGTTCATATACTTAAAACAAGCGTGTCTTGGGAAAGATCAAACTACTATGTATTCTGCTTGGAAAATATTTGATATCACAAATACTTTATATCACAGAACTTTGTCAATAAGCAGCAAATCAAGTTTGTGAACAGGTGAAACAATGTGTTTAGGCCATGTTCAATGCTGATTGCAACAAGACAATAATTTTCTACACTCAGTGCTAGCCAGCGAGATCTAACACTTCCAGCTTTCAGTACATAAGACAGATTTAGCCTTGCGAGCACTTCTAGCACATTCATTCCCAACAGCATATTTTTAAATCACATTGCAAAACAAACTGTAAGTGGTTTTGGTTTTCTTTAAGTTACAGAGAATTCTTGGGAGACATGTGGCTATATTGCCTCACCTTGCATCACTTCCCTGTCAGCATCTTTGGACAGGTAAACAATAAAAGTAGTCCTAGGTACTGTAACAGTTGGAATGCAGAACAAAGACATGGATAAGGTGGAACTATGTTAGATTATATAACTGAATGGCTTCCAATGACCTTTGACATGCATTTCCATATTTTTCATTTCCATATCTCTAATTTCTTTTTTTCTGTGCATAGAGTGACATTGTTTTTACTGCAGTTTTAACTCGTAATTGACTATGAAGATACATAATTACTGTTGGCTTAATCACATAATTAGAGCACATATATTTACACAATTGCAATACTTTATTAGAAATCATAGTCACAGTGTTAATGGAATTATGCTTAATGTCACCCTAAACGTCCCCATGAAACTCTGTGGGAAAAAGACATATAAACGCCCACTATAAACAGTGGGTAAAGTTTTCTACATTAGCTCTCCCTCTCTCTGTTATATCACCAAGTACACATTAATTTCAGTATTATAAATAGACATGGGCCAAGATTTACACCATTTTAGAAGTCCAGGTCTGAACTGTGGAAGTTTGAGATAAAAGTAGCTTAATACCATCTACTTATTTTACTAGAGATTACTCTTTGAGGTGGAAGAAAAACAGTAATCACTCGTTATATATAGCTCTACAAGATTCTGCCCTTAGTATCTCAACACAAACCAATAAGACAAATTGAACTCTGCAAAGACTTCCTAAGCAGAAGAATCTAATAAACTGAGGACTGCTTTGATGGATTATATTGATTGTATTTTATTTGAAAGAGGAACCTAAAATCCTATTGGAAGCCCTGTAATCAGCTCAATCTTTCCTGCAGTGTTAATAAATATTTGACTTCTCAACTCTGGATACATTTATACTAGTTTCATTCCTCCATTGACTTTAAAGGCAAATAAAACAACCTTTGACTTTTGCCATTGATTGCTCAAACAGTTATTGGACAGAGTCACACTAAAGCTGTCTTTCTGTCTCCTCCCTCTATATTTTTCTGGAAAACACAATTGTATGAAATGTGCAACTGTTCTTATTTTTAAAGAATACACTTGGAAAGAAGATGCCCTAAGATTAAAAATATTGTGTGTTTGAGTGGGTTTTTTTGTGGAAACTTGGTACTAGTGATTTAAATTTAAGCATAGCAAGGCATATGACAATTATATTTTTTTCTTATTCAAGTGTACAGGTACAAACATTAATTATATTCAAGCAGAATTTTGTGGATTATCCCTAAATTTAAAACATTAATTTAAAAGTGGTATGCTTGTACTAAGTATTTAGATGCAGTCAAAATGCTCTTAGAAGAGCGAGTTGGGGTGAATGCACATGAAATATTTTCCCATATGACACTACTATCTAAGTTTACATGCCTGTTACAAATATACTAAAAATTACAAAATTGCAGTGTGACTCCAGTGACCTGTTCACTGAAGTGGCTATCTGTGCATATCCAAGAACAGCTCATAATGATGGGCTTTGTCTTCAAGAAACCCTGTAATTTGGCCACTTCTTATCTGAAGGATTCTCATCTTGCCCTGTAATGAGAAAAATGATCCGTTACAGCCATCGTTACTTTCTTACGCAAGGGATGGGAGTGCCCGAGCCATGTTTCAGAGCTGGAGCAGATAAAACGCCTCCTTAGGCATTTCCTGAGAATACCATCCTACTTTGCAAGGAGAGAGAGCTGATTTTTTGAGTTAGCAGAGATGCAGATCTACAGCCTTATATTCCCTGAGAGACATAAAAAGAGGACAGAGTAAAAGTTAGAGGAGGTTATACTGCAGTATATGTACACACTCTAAATGGATGCTGAAATGGCAAGTGTATAAGCAGTAGGAGGCTGGCAAATGTACATATATGAGATCAGTGTTTGAATCAATTTTTTTTAGGTCATGCAGAGCATGGGACAGGACACATATCAATGCAAATATTTATTTAGCAGATGGAATGATAAGATTCAGGCTTAGGCAATATTACTTTTTTTGACTACTTATGCACACTTGCACACAAATCACCCAAGCTGTGATTTGAACTGTGCCTCTGGCAGGACACAGTGTCACACTTGTAGCACAAAAAATGGGATGGTCTGAAGAGTGCCAATGATTCCAGCAACTACTTTGCAAGTGGTGACACCGGTGAGAATACGACTAGAGTTTTCCTTCTTCAAATTTGGTACCACACATTTTAAAGCCTGCAACATTGACCAGAAAAACAGATAGGGTCTATCTGATCTTTACACCAGATGAAGTCTCTTCTGACTGTTTCTGCATGTATAAATGGATTAGCTCTGAAGGAAAAAAATATCCTCTCAGTCGGGGATCAGCATAGTGGGGCTGCTCCGGAGGAAGAAAGGGGCAGGAGCAGAGGGTGACTGTAGAACACACCATGAAATGCTCTCCCTGAACAGGGCACAGTCCTGCAGGACATCAGCAGATGGGTGGCAGATCCCATCGACAATATCAGACAAAGAGAGATGGTAAGGCAGGTCAAGGGACCAATTTTGGGAACCCAGTCAGGAGCAGTCAGGTGGCAGGCAGGAGATAGGACTGGAGGAAAGGCTGCCCATAACACCAGTCCATCCAGGAGACAGGGCCAGAGATAAGCCTGGAGACGAGACAAGCCTGGAGACAAGGTTACCTCCAGCATTGACCTGCAGACCCTTTAGGGAGGACAGTCAGGATGTCAGGGACAGAGCTGAGTGCAGGCCTGCCCACAGCAGTGCTCAGGCCATGGCTGAACTGGAGATGTCGGGCTCATAGGAAGGGCATTTGTGGAGGGGTCCCAGATATAGCTCATGGGGGAAATTCAGCCTCTTGGTACACTCTAGGGCTTGACTATCTTTTTTTAAAATCAATGGCATAAATCAAATTTAAACATATTTTTACCATAGTTTTTACATTATAATTACTTCCCTTTTTCTTAGTCTACTTAGCATATTGTGCAATCCATGACCTAAATGACAAACTAAATTTGCTGTAACCAATTAACATTATTTCATTGTTTAAGACTACTATTTGAGCAGCATTTTTTTTAAATTTAAATGACTGCACTTGAAGCAGTTACCTGTTAAGTACTTGAAGCACAAGTGTGCTGAGATGATAATTCAGCTGAAAGCAGCAGCAGCCTCTCCTGCCAGGCAGAGGGAACACCTTTTCCACATACCCTGCAGCTACTCCTGCAGCACTCCTGGCCTACTTCCATGAGATTCCACCATCTCACTGAAGAATGTTGGCCAAAAAATTCTTTAATTTGGCCTCAAAAAGCAGTTATGGGCAAGATACTATGCCTCTGGTACCCTGAGGGCTCCTCAAATGCTCTCTATCTTGGCATATAATTGCAACTCCGGGGAAATGTTCCTTGCACCATGCCTGACAGCATTTTTTGGCTGGTTTAGAAGCAGCATACAGCCTGCTGTCATCAGATGATAAACATGGCAGGATTAGGAAAGTGGAGGATATTCATAGATTCCAGTGGTCACTGGTTAAACTGAGATCCTAATCACTGGGTATAGTCCAGTTGATGAAGTTAAACTGGAAACTTTGGATCCCATTTCCTTGAACTAATGTGACATAGCATGAAGAGCCAGAAAAGTGCTAGATTTCAGAAGTAGATCTGGACAATAAGGACCGTCCAGCTTTAGGATATACATCTGTGTATTCACCACAGCTGTAGCGTTATCATTATGCAGTCAGTCAGACAACAAAATACCAATATCTTATTCACCCAGAACCATTTAAGAAATAAATATACCTCTTTGATTATATTGTTTGCTCCAATACCTCACCTTGCTTAATTGCTTAGCTCCATGTCAAAAATAAACTTGTATCTCAAAAGTGTCAATATCTAAATTTTTATACACATATTAAAAATTACTCACCATTATTTTGCTGTTTATTGGTCATAGTCAGTGCTGCAAATTCAAAATCATGTTATTGTTTGATTGTATCAGATTTTACACTAATATATTGTATACCATTCAAGGAGTCGATGGAGCAGAAGCCATTTACATAATGTTTGCATTATTACACTGACTTTTTGTGCCATAAGAAAGAATCTTGAACTTAATTATTTACATTACAAGTAGAATATGAAAATTTCTGAAAAAAAAAATGTTCTAATTCACTCACCATACATGTGTTGGAGAGGGCCTGCTCACCTAGGAGAAGTAACACCATGATGTCTTGTTAGAATATTAAGCACAAAAGAGTATCTTATGGCATGATTTCAAGTGATCACAAATTTTTTCTAGACACAGGCAAAATGTAGACTCACAGTAACAGGATTAAGAATGTTTCCCTTTTAATGTTCTCTAATGCTGGAGGTAATTGGTACCTCCACTTTGAATCAAAAGTCTCTCTATTTGGCCACACTTGCACAGAAATACTAGACTGAGTACCTAGCCTATGCTTAAGCTTTGCGGCCATTCAGAATGGGAAAGCCTCTTGAACATCAACTCCAAACCACATGTAATGCAGATATCTGACAAAGCACAAAGCTGCATAACCGTGTAGCGAGCACTAAGTCTCCTTGTTTCAGGAACGTTGCTCTAGTATAGTGTGAGAACCTTTCTCATAACAGCCTAGGGCCTAGAACAGCATTTGAAGAAGTGGGGAACACAGCTTGCAGGTCTCTTCAATCTAAGGGATACATCTCTTCATGCACTAAAACAAAAATTATGTGAACAGATAGGTGTAAGGGAAGCATTTAGCCACATTTTAACTATTGCATTTAAGATGGGCATTGCGAAAAGGAAAGCCTGACTGTAATTTTGTGAGAAGGGAAAATCAACCTTACTGGGCAAAGTGAAAAACTGCAAGTCACAGAAAGGCACTAAAGTCCCTTATTCCAATAACATGTAGCATTTCACAAGCTAACTAGTCATCAGAAATTACCAGTCAAACACTAGTGTCAATGATGTGGCTTTTCTAATCTTCCAATTTCTATCTGTCTTCACAAGGCAATTCTTCTATCTTCTTATAGCTAAGGATGTAAAAAATTTTCCAAATTACCGCACTGACTAACTCAGGAAGAGATATGCAAAGCAGCACCAGCCAGTCAGCATAACATTCCAACCAAAATAAACTGGGTCATTGGGTCAGCAGTAGCTGAGAAGTCAAAAATGCAATTTTAGCTTCTAATGGCTTTTTTCTACATGTGCTCCCTGGCTTGTCAATGCTTATTTTGTCTTTTGCCAGTGTCCTCGTACAAATACTCTGGGAGACATATAAGGCGTAAACTTTTACCACCAGTTGTAGCATATATTTGTCATATCATACATTATATATTTTACATATATCTATTTTCTTCTAAGAGTAAATTTACTCTTTATTGGCTCCTAACAGAGCACAGTGCAGTATAACTGTACAATGCAAGTTGTAGTTGCTATTTGCAATCTGCCTTTGTAAGATCAATGTGGCATTTCAACTTCTAGATATCTGATCTGCTCGCTGAGGAATGAGTCTGGTGCCTTGGTAACAGAAGATGCTGGGAAGGCTGAGTTACTGAATGCCTTCTTTGCCTCAGTCTTTACTGCTCTGGCCAACCTCCAGGAGTCATGGACTTTGGACAAATCAGAGAAAGTTTGGACTAATGAAGATCTTCCCTTGGTGGAGGAGGACCAAGTTAGAGACCAGTTAAGAATGCTGG
>JAOXJM010000023.1:100584160-100627811 GCA_026413425.1 Tringa solitaria | reverse complement strand
AAAGCTGCACTGTAGTAGTGGCAATATCTTAATTCTTTTCCAATTGTTGTTTATTCAGTCATTTACCACAGTTTTTTTTAACATACAAAGGTTTTCCAATGGTGGAGTTTATTGTTTGGGATGGAGAAGGCAACACACAGTTTCTAAGACTCTACTTGGAAGTGATAAAACCCCGTTTGATCACATAGCCAGTAGAACACAGCAATCTCCTGATTTTATTTTTTTTTACCCCTGCAAACTACATTTACCATCTGTAGTTCTGCCAGGCCTGAAAAGAGAAAGATGGTTTGTTCAAAGATGAAGTCATGCTTGTGATCAAAACTACCCATGAAGCAAGAGAACCTTTTCTGCATAAGATCGCATTTTCAATCAGGACCTCCTGAATTATTTTTAACTCCTTGTTTTTGATGGTTGCCAATAAATCTCCATTGTTTTTTTCCTCAAAAATGGATGCATCCTGAGGCAGACAGAGGGCACTGCAGGAGAATAGGGAGACCCTCAACTACCCCAAACATGTCACTGTGCAGAAGGTGGAGAAAGAATTAGAACGTCTTAATGAAGGATGTGCTCCTCAGAGTTGTGTCCGTGCTCAACACAGACCCAGCTCTGAGTAAGCAGCAACTTGAGGAAGCTTTCTGTAGTATATCATTCTGCAGACATTTTAGGTTTATGTTCTTGAATGCTCTCATCATACTGCTGAGAAATATTGAATGTAAAAAATATTACTTCTTAAAGACATTACAATTAGAAATATGGCATACATAGTGAATAGCCATTATAAGGACTCACCATGAATAATTATTTGAGTAAGAGATGCAACAAGCTTGATGAGATTTATGGTCTACATGATGGATTAATATTATTTTAATTCCTGTTTATCTTGGTTCCTAGTCACACACCAGAAGTCATTTACACTAGACACTATCAAAACACAGAACAAAATGCTGTTCCAAGACACTTGCAATTTAAACACAGAGAGACTAGTAGTGGCAGGGATTCAGAAGAAAGGTCAAAAACCCCCACAGATGGTAGATCAGAAGTCATTTGGTCCCAATACAATATCCACACAATCCTTGCTCTGTTCACTGCAGAAACTGAAACTTATCATCAATATTTACCTGGGTGCTATTTTGAGCCTCAGTTATAATGTTGAATTTTTTGTTCAATCTCTGTTTATAGTATCTGATATTCCATAGTGTAGGATGCTTCAAAATCAAAACTCTTTTCCTTCAAAAGTGTTGTTTCAAGAGATTCCATATTTGGACCATGAGCTTGTTCTGAAAAAGGTAGTGTAATCAAGAGGACCTTAACCTTTTCCTTCTGGAACCGAGATATGTAGAAAAGTTTAAACAAAATCACTTGCAGACAGTGCTGCCAAAAATTGTCTATCAAATAAGACTGGGAAAGGGAGAAGCAGTCAGAAATTAACTTGATGAGACTTAAGCTCTGACTGGGAGTGATTCCTGGGAGATAGCTGATACTTTCGTAATATATATATATTTGTAACATCAGAAAGCACTGTAGCTGTCATTATTATTATATTATTATTTTAATAAAACAGTTTTATTATATAAATATAACATATTGACATACTCTTTGCATTATTTCACTACTCTGTTATGAGATGAAATGTATCTCCAGTATCATCTTGATCTAGACTATTTACAGCCGTTTGTCTGCAACTTTTCTTCAAGACCATGAGACAATAAACAGATGTCTTTAGATAGATAGCTTTTCCTTATTTGTTATGTGCGTGCCCTTGAAAGTATGTTGACAGAAACAGCCAACTTAAATTACAGTTTTTGAAAGTATCACATAAGAATTCAAGCTACAAGTTAATTAAATGAATAAGAGAAACTGGATCTTTTCTGACCCCTTGAAGCAGTCTGCACTAAATAAAATGGACCAGAGCCCATTTCCTGGCCCTTAGACAAAGGGCACAGCATGGCTCGATTCTCCTTTCTCTCCTCACCGGAAGAGAGGGTGGCCCATCCTGCACCAGAACTATGTCAACAGCACACTAATAGGTAAACCATATCATCAATCATGTGTCAGTTCTCAAATTTGAGCCCTGGCCTTGTTTACTTCTCTAGTCCAGATGACAGTCATATAAAAGTACTACCTTTTTCAACAGGGGAAAAAAAAAAAAAAGGCAGATTACAAAGTTTTTTGACTTTGAGGCAATTCTTTAACCAAATGAATAGCTAGTCTTCCTACAGCCTTATGTTTACCTCCACCAGTACAATCTAGACTTTTAAAAACCAAATAATACATTAAAGGTCTGTCTCCAGAATACCTTGTTTTGAATAGTATCTTTCCAGCTTGACATTTCACTAGATCTCACACTTAAAACAAGTACATACCAGCAGAGAGAGAAAAATGAACAAACTACAGAGCTATGAAGAGATAATAAAAGCATTACAGCTAGTTCCTGATATGATTGTGTCTCTTCAGCATCACGGTCAATCGATATTTTGCCAGACCTCCACTTTGAATTTGATAGCTGCCACTGGAAGCTTCCAGGTTGGCAAAATATTACATCGTCTCCCAGTTGTGTCTCCACATCACCTAGGACTGGGATTCAATCCACTATCCCTTTATGTTTTGCAGATTTAAATTAAAAAAAAAAAAAAAAAGGAAAAGATTGCAATTGCTTCCATGTCTTCATCATATTCTTGCTATTTTCTTGTATAACTTGAATGTTAAAACTTCTTAACTCAGATAGAATCCAGGCATGGATTGCTATCGGATTGCTATCAATTTGCTACCCATGGGGCCATCAGATATGTTAGCTCACATGAAAAGGCAAACAGCATGTGGCCAACTTAGGAGTGGAGCTTCATACACTGACTGTACATGTGTAATGTCACTGCTGATTCACTTATATGTGCTGTCAGCCTATACTGGCAACATATGAGAAGTAGGAAAACTTTTGGAGGCAGATAAGTTAGCAAGTTTGGTGGTACTCCATTTACTTAGACACAAATAAACAGTAATAGATTAAACATGTGCGTATTTCCCGTGCTGATGAGCTTCAATTTTAAGTCAAGTTAGTGGGAATCCTTCCACTTTCTTCAGTGGCAGTTGGCCCACGTCCTCAATAAAACGCATACTGCACTGAGCAGCAGTGATTCTCCATATGAAAATATTTAAAGGATTAGAGTCTACAAGGAAAACATGGGCATAAAATGTCCTGCAAGCATGCTGACAAGATAATCACAGCAAGAAATGAGCCATTTGATAAACTGCAAGCCACATTTGGTAATTTGGAGACATGGGGATTCAAATTAACAAAATAAAACACATTACTTATTGCATTGAAAAATTAGTTAATCTGTTGGCAAATTTAATCCTTCAGGTTAGATGAAACTTGCCTGTTCCAGTTTAATTGTATTTTCACCTTATTTATCAGGTAATTTCAGTGGGATGTTTATTCACGAAGAGGTTTTAATAGTGAAGTTGAGCTTGTCAAACTAGAGGGGGGTGGAGGTGCACTTTGGATTGAGCTAAATTGAAACAGTAGGGGCTTTTCATCACTGAAACAATGAACAGTAAAAACAATTGTGGCTGGAAGTGGAAGATTGATTTTCATGTGCCTTTAGTTCCCAAATGTTACTTTGACAAGAAATAATTGGTGCTCAGAAAAATGCTGACAAAACCTCTTTTTATTTATATTTTTGGTCAATATAATTCACAATATCACAACCGTTTGTTTTCCAGCAAATTAATTCTCTAGAAAATCATCCATCTCTAGCCACAACAGATTAATCACTAATATTTGTTCACTTGCACCATCTTAATATTGAAAGAAAAAACCTCCCATCTACACCAATAAATGACTACCACAGAAGACAATCAAAACGATGATGCAGTGTAGTTCTATGGTATACTGAAGACTAGTTTAGAAGAGTTATGTACCCAAACATAACAAGGAGCAAAATGCAGGTCACCAGGTAATATCCTAGGTCTGAAGTCTATGTATACCTTACTACTCTATGTATTATGGTATAGAACAACAGCAGAAAGGCCATCTAGTGTCATGCGCGTGAAATGCAAGTTATTTAATTGCATTAAAAGCATGCACCTGTTCTCTCAAAGAACTACAAAATTCACAAGTATTGACTTTCATTTCAAAATAAACTGATCATCACTACCTCCAGAACATCACTGACATTTTGTAAGGAAATTGTATTCAATTTAGCTGTCACAAATATATATGACTTTGTATCAGAAAATGATGGAAGACAATACTACTAAAAGGAAAATACACACAGAAAGCAAAACAAGTGAAATTGCTGTCATTGACTCTGGCAACTAACATTAAAATGTCAACATGTAATGAAATATAGCTTTGCATAATAGGAAATCAGGAAGATGGTGTGATACCAAATCTGAGTGAGGAAAGACCAATCATCCAGTCACAGTGTAGCAAAATAGCAATGGAAATGTGTTAACTGTAAATGTGTTCTAAGCCTGAAAGAATATTCATTTTATAGCTATTACAAATGTGAGTGAATGAAGAAGTAAATAAATAGTTTCTATTATATCCATCTTAATTTCTTTCCACTAAACTCGCATGCACAAATACCCTTACTCACTTTAAGGCCGGAAGGAACAGCTCTGATCACCTGCTTTTACTTTATAGAATAATACAGGCTGCAGAACCTCAGTGTCATCATACATATGGCATGTATAAGAAAATAAAGATTTTCATGCCCATCTTTATCTTTGTTTTATCTGCACATGAAAAGAGTTTCATACATGTGATAACTTAAATTTTTGTTTTTCAGATAAACCGTTTTATCCTAGGAAGAAAATTAACGGAAAGAATCATTGCAAAGCAGTAATAACTGTTTTTCTTTTACAGCATACTGCTCACTTTTGTTGTAATAATATACACTCTACTTTAGAAATGCTAAGAGGCAAACAAATTACCTTAGAATTTATCTGAGATTATACACCAGTCTAATGGCTACAGCAGCCTTATATTTAAATTAAGGATTTAAAGTTTACAGCTCCAGGCCTATGATGGTATATAAAAATTCCTATTAAAAAATACAACTGCTTTCTGATTTGACTAATGAACCCACAGTGGGATTTACAGTGTTTGTAAAACTTCTTTTTTCTTGCACATTTTATCAAAAGTTATAGCAAGAAAAAAACCCAAATACAGCTTCATTAGTCAGTGCCACAATTTACTGTGGTGTCACTCCATTTAACTTTTTCTGTTAAAAATTAACACATTCACATTGCTTTATCAGCAGCATTGCTCAAGTATGACAAAATTTGAAGATGGGAAGAGTTCTGTGATACTGATGGCGTGGTAAGGAGGTTTTTCCATTAGACTCTAACTGCAGAGATATTTTCCAGCCTTACTTTTGGTACAGGACAGACAGAGGTCAAAACAACAAACCTGTATCTGAAACTATGTAATTTGCTTATCAGATTCAAAACTAATTAAGTCATTGTTTTCTAGTTCCAGTCTGACAAGATGAAAATGACATCATAAGAACTTTACCATTAAACTACCAAAAATCTTATAAGAGCGGCTAATAAGTTTTGTACCAAATCTGAATTTTAGGCCTGATTTCACCTTGAATTCAAACCCCCATTTCATATTTAGATCCACATACTACTGCACTCCTAGAACATTTGTGTTGGTTTTGATGGAACTACATCCAAAGCAACAAAAAGGCCAGGGGTTTTCCTTCTGAAGCAACCATGGTAATAACATAAGGTCCTGTTCGCTGCACGTTCACACCATCACACCACAGAGGAATCCCTAGCTTGACTCTTCCTTTGGAAGACCCAGGCTTGCATTGACAAGTGCAGTGATGGACTACCATACTTGTGCAATAACCACCCTGACCAACTGTCAACAGATACAGCATCCACCTCCCACCCACCCTTTGTCTTAGAGGGACAGCTTGTACTCCCAGAAGGGGTCCCCACTGCCATCAGTGGCAGTAAGCCAAAAACAAGGTGTAACAATCAATTCTGCATATCATGTGTAAGCCCAGAGCAATACCAACCGATTACATTGGTACTCTGCCTAGTGACACATGCCTACATGTCCATCACCTTGGCTGTGACCTGCTTCCAGACACCAGTGTGTTCTCTGCCTGCTCAGCCCTCTTTGCTCTGTCCCAACAGCTGTAAAGATCAGATCCATCAGTGTCACAACTCTGTTCTCTGTTATGCATGAAAGTAGTCACCTACTTTTAGAACAGAGACTGAACACCAACAGGAGTGGTTCTAAAGTAGAAACTGTTAACTCCCCATCCATTTTCTCCCCTCTCTTTGTCCCCACTTTTATCTTTGTAATTCTCAGCACTTTTCTTCATGCTCATCAGGTGCCTCTCACCTTGGAGGGCTTTGGCTGTTTGCCACAATCAATATAAAGTCCATTTCCGATGAACAATGAGGCAGGGAGATAAAAAATTTGATATGTAAGAGTGACCTCAGGGGGTCAGGACAGAAGAGTCTGTAGGGGACTTTGCCAAAGCAGCTAGGAAACAGTCTAGTCTTAGGACTGGTCTGTGATGAGGACATCTGCCGCTATGCTATATAGCCAATGCTACATGCCAGGTGTACACCACAGTGCCATTTTCAGTAGCTTCTTTAGTACTTCTAAGCAGCAGGGTCCCGCTGGAAGAGAGCTTCGGCCCTCCCTGGATGTCAGCTTAGCAAACACAGCATTTATAAGACTAGCCCAACCATGCCAGGGAGGGACACAATTCTCTGGCAGCCACCATACCGTGTCAAATCCTGAGAGAACAGGAACTTCTCAGAGGTCAACTTCTCTTCCCAGAATATGACTGTGATTACTAGGCTTATTTTTAGCTAGGTCGAGTCTCAGATGAGGGAACCTGTGAATTACTAGGCCTTGGACTGCCTCTTCAGGAGACAAGGATTATTGTCACAGAAACAGGGGTTCATGAACCATTTGTCTCCTTCATTTAAGGTTTCCTAGTCCTGCCTTTTCTTCACTTGCATCGTACACACCAGCCTTTCCCTCTTCCTCTGCTCACAGAGGCAGCCACACTGTCTCTGCGGCTAATGTTCCTGATTTTAATTCCAGTATCCCTTATCCTCTGTCCTTGCAACATAGCAATGTTTGTCCAACCAAACTATAGAAAGTTCTGCTGTTCCAAGCTTATTTCAAGCCCAGTGATCCTAACATACTATGCTCAGTAAAGGCTGGAGATGGTGCTTTATCTGGCAGAAAAATACAGGAGATATAACCTTCTACTCCCGAGACACTGGAGTTTAAAAATCCTAGCAGTGATTGACATGTCTCTGTCTTGTTTCAAGCATAGTCAGCTTCACTTTGGCTTTTTTCCAATTCCAGTTCAAAAAAAGGATCAGGCCACAGAGATAATCTAAGTAGCAGAAATGCCTGCTGTGGAAAGGAGTAAGCAGGGATGCAAGGAGCAGGACCAGTGATTCTGAGGTAGTGTTTTGGATATGAACTTTATAGGCTGCTTTCTACAGAGCAAAAGAAGGTGATACAGGCAAATAAGTGCTGGTTAATCAGCAAATCTGAGCTATCCTGAAGGATAGAACAGGTAACATCCTCTGTGGGGTTCTTTCTTGTTCTGAGTCAAAAGTATGTCTTCAAAAACACACTTAAAATCTGGCCCTGTTTTACAACCTACTGACAGACCAATATCAAAAGAATCCTGTCTTTCTCCAAAATGCTTGGCTTTGGACTAACCACGCTGGGCCATGTTCTACAATGACTGACTATTTTCAAAGTATTTAAAGTTTTCATCATAAACAGAAGCGTCTTGAGGTTTTTACACATCATATTGGGAAAATGAAGATGAGCAGTAATTTCTTGCCCAACCTCTTTGTTTCAGAAGAGCACAAAAGATTTCTCATATATTTTAGCATACCTAGCATGAATATTGTTTCTTGACTCTGACATGCATCTCATTATCGTCTGTTGAAGAAAGCCCTTGTCTCCAGAATTTCTAGTTGGTGTCATGTCTGGGCTATGAGCTGAGCACGGAATATGTGTTTTCGCTTACAGGCAAACAAACAATCAGGCAACTTTTGAGGATCACACAAGGATGTATTATATAAGTGATCTTTGGAGATAGGTAAGATCTCCAAAGGCAGATCTCTAAAGATGTTCTTGGCAAATCATGGATATGAATGTGGTACTCTATAGGTTCAAAAGCGTCTATGCGGACAGCAGTAGCAAGATTGGGACAACTTTTACCATTACCTTAGTGTTTCACTGTTAATACACTATCTCATTGCCCAGTAGGATTTTAAGGTAAAACCAGGAACCAAACCACCCACTATGTTCGATGCAACACATACAGATCCAAGCTTTGTACTTCTCAAAATTCATAGTGCAAAGTGTATCATTATATGCAATAAAAGCAAATTAATATATAGTTAGTTTACCAATATATGTAATATAAACATACTCCATAACTATAGCCTATATAACTTTCAAAGTTGCACTGGTATTTTATTTCTAACAATAACTAATAAGCAGAGGTTTACAGGTCTGCACCTTGGTCTCTTCCACCACCATAAAACATTGTTTAATTCAGAAGAAAAGCGAATGCATTGTTCAGGTGACAGATATGCTCTACAGTAATTTAAAAATGATTTTGGACATTTTTGTACTACTAGCAGCAACCCAAGCAGTAGCTGCCCATGCAAATGAGCAGACATTTCAGTCTCTGATACCCACCCAGGCAAGACAGGCTTGTGGCAACACCTAGGAAGTCTTTTAACAACCCAAGTGCCAGTCCAAGGCTGCAAACAACCACATCACGGTGCCTCCCATGACACAGGGGGCAGCAGTGATCCCAACTAATTCTTTCTCTAGCACCAGACTTCTTTGAAGCAAGAACATAAGTGAGTCCAATGGCTGGCACAACTTTCTGAAGTTGTGCTATCACTTTCTCTGAGCTATTTATATATCACAACATTCTTGAGTACTAATGCCTTGGTGTTCTGCGCTTCCCTTGATCATGTTATAATGAAGTAGTTCCTGGTTTGACATAACTACTTTATCATTGCATCGTCAGAGACTGTGGAAAAAGCAAAAGTTCCAAAGCTTTTACTAGTCAGGCATATCTCAATGTGCATATATACACAAGAGAGAGATTAAATCAAAAGTTAGGTTTGCATTATTTACAAAAGTGTAAGGTCTTTTTAGGAATTATCACATTGAAACTGCTTTCATTTCATCCTTCATTTTGAAGAACATCTTAGAAATAAAAGCTGATTTTAAATATATATATATACTCCTAGTCCTTTCAGCATAACAATTCCGGCTTGTGCTCTTTCTGCAGTTTGTCCTACTGGCTCGTTTCATGGTATGGCAGAAGAGATTTATGCATAAGTATTTTCAGAATCAAGCCTTTGTTCACTTTACCAATGTAGCAGGATTCTAAGATGATTCATACTGATACAGAAATTTTTGAAATAGGAAGTTAAATTATTTAGATACTGAAAATGAATCACTGTTGCCTTTTTCAAATTTGCGTTACAGCATATCACTGTATCACTCAAACTGCTCACCCCTGCTAAATGTCATCTACACCAGACTTCCCAAATACCAGCATCTTTCCCCACACTCACCTTCCTTAAACTTTATTCTGTTCTTGGACCAGAGCACAAAGCAATGGTACAGGGCAACAACAGACCATGAGCCATCCCTCTCCTGAACCCAGCTCAACAGACAAGCACCAGTGAGCTTGCCATTTGGAAATATTTGTTCAAAGCAGTTGTTAGTAAGTGCACAGCTTGCTGCAGCTCTAGGAATTACCTCCAGGACATCTGGCTCATTGCCCAACCTCTCCATGTGAACTTCCCTGAAAATAAAACACCAGAAAGTATAAAAATGTATTGACTTGTCTGCAGAAAAGATTTGCAGGCTGTTTGCTTTCTTGTAAAGTAAAAAATAACAAGGTTGATGTGAGCAAACAGAGAGACATAAAGAAGCTAAGACCTGTCAATAAAAAGACAAAACATTATTCAGCTGAAAGTCATTCCATTGGGTATTATTTCTAAAAGCAAGCTTTGTTTTTTACTTCATGTTTTAAAAAGTTGCTTGAAGTTTTCTTAAAAAAAAAGTGATTATTTACAAGACTTCATGAAATAAAAGATCAGAGAGCATCTCACAGCAATTATGATTTCATTATTTGAAAAATCATCCAGTAGCTGTGCATGTGTGAAGAACAAGACTTCATGCCTGTGATGCTTACACCACTGGGGAGCTCAGACTTGAATTGCCCAAGTAACTACTAACTCTTATTTTCTTATAGTTCCAAGTTTACCCTTGCAAAGAGAGCCAAACAGTGTTTCTGCATTGGGGTCATTCTGCTCTGTTTTCAGTGCTCCCTCTGCCAAAGATTTTAATCGTAAACAATAGGTCATATTGCATAAAAGTAAGACGGTGAATGAAAGTCAGTGCAGCTACACTTCATGCATTGCCTTTGATTAAATTGGGTTCCCCTATGTTAAGAACAACTTGAAGCAGACAAGGCCATAGCTCTAATTATGTATAATAAAATCCTTTTAGGGGTGATTCATATTTCATATGGCAGCCATCTTGCTTTGCCTTATGGAAGCAGAAATATCAAAATTATTTAAGTATCTGAATTTTAAAAAACTCAAAAAATACTTTATACTTTATACTTGCCAACATGGATTTGAGTACATATATATAACTGAAAAGATAACACTGGATTTCAGGAGTTAAAAGGACAGTACAGATTTGATAAAATATCTAACCTACTCTGTACTAATCAGCAACCAAAACCTGTAGCATCCAAACCAAAAATCTGAATGATGGAGTTTTAGTTCTCAGAATTTCCAAACAATAATTAAAAAAAAAAAAAAATCCTTTGCCTTAGGATTTCTGGACCACTGTAAAGGTGCTGAGGTTACTTACCATAAGGATGTGGTTCTTTGAAAAGACTGCTGGGAATTTTTTCTTTCTAACCAAAGGTCCAAGTTGTTAGCTTAGTTATTCTTTCCAAAATGTGGCAAAAGACAACAGTGCAGTGGGGAATCTTCCAGGAGGTTCCTTATGTCATCCATAGTTGTATCTGCCCCTTGGCAGGTATTATCTGCAACATCTGGACAGCATTCAGCATCCTACGAAAGAGAAAAACTAAAGCTAGGAACAGCTGTAGAACTAGCAGATGCCAAGGCACTGGTACTTTTCTAGAAGTGCGAGTTCTCTGGTGTTAGCTTTCAATTTTTAGTTTTCTGGTTTGGCCTTTATCAAAACCATAAATACAAAGAAACTGTAGAATATTTGATAGTAAATGTCTTTAAAACACACAATAGCCATTATTCCATAATAATTAAAAGGATTTCTGTCTTCAAATACTATAAATAAAGTATCTGCTGTTACAATTATTGAACCAAGTAGATTATGATTCTACAAAGAATTCGGTCATTATAGCAGATTGTTCTATTAAGGTCAACTGACTTATAAGTGAGATGAAGCATACATATAACAGCATAGTCAGTAAATGTATGTTATAGTTTGTTATCAATACATGTAGAAAATATATTAATTAATTGTCTGTTGGAATAGATTATTTTGCATGTTATTAAAAAATTAATTAACAGTAATCTGTGATTGGGTGTAATTAGTATTATCAAGAAACTATTAACATCATTAAGAATGCTATTGTTCTACTATAAAGTCAAGATTTCTATTCTTTTCAAAGTAGAAAGCCTAGAAGACATGATATTTTATTCAAAATAATTACATGTATATTAGAGCATATCTTCTCATTGTAAGGACAATTTAAATCTAAGAGACCCCAAATTCAAATTAAGTGAAGAATATATTGCTACTTTCAGGCAATTTATAGCCATTCTGCATTGCCCAGAAAGTATTAGCTGGGTGAGATCCTAAAATTACACATAACTTTTCAGGAAAACTGTTCCTCCTTTTGCACTCCAGGATGCTACACCCTTGTTTCCTTAACGAATAATTTAATGCCCAGCAGAAGCTGGCTACTATTGATGTCTTGAGTTAATCTGTGCCCGTTGTTATTATGACCACAGTCAATGTTTAATTTATAGTCTAATAATACTTAAAGGGTACAAACAGATGGGAGCCCATTGTACTCTGATGCATATACTCATAGACAGACAGTCCCTCCACTTAAGGTCATACAAAAATGAGCTCCTTATTCATGAGGAGATTAGAAAGAAAGCTTCAGTGTTTCATAAGGCATCATTAAAGCCAGTGAAGGTCTATCTGCATACAGCCCACCATGGCTGTTTGACAGTAGAAGAAGAAAAATGGGGTGAAAGCAACCATATATATCTTTACTGTGACAAGTAACAGAGTCTATTGTCAAGGTTACACTCTTCAGCGTAAAACATTTATTTCTGTTTATGCATAATTTTACCACATTTTAATACTACTTTCCATCTCACATTGAAATCATGGGAAAAAAATCAGTTTAAACAGATTCATTCAACTGAAGACAAAGAAAAGGGAATCTAAGCTGCTGTTTATTCCCAAATCTTTCTTTCAAGAGATGTGTCCACCCTACAACTTGAGGCAGGAATTCATATTTCAGTAGGGTTGGATTTTGAATCTGGTGAATATCTAACTATCTCTGCAAAAATACCAGTAAAAAATACCAATACTAAAATGACAAATAGACAATAGGTAATTAAACCTATATTCCTGCAAATAGTAGGACCCCTTCCAGAGACTTCAACATAAGAGTGAGCAACACCTTTTCTGGCTGAAAATACAGGAAGGAAACCAGTCAGCCATAAAGATGTGTGGAGAGCATTAGAAAAAGATGACTGAGAGAGGAAGACAGAGACTGGAAACCAGAGGGGCAAAAGGAAAGTGACAGTGATATAGTCTGGGGGACTTAACTGGTATTGGGGACAGGGGAAGAAAGCAGGGAAAGTGGATGCGGCTCGTGAGGGATCCAAGGAAAAATGAGGAATAACTATGACAGTGCAAACAAAGAAGACACTCAATATAGAGGCTTCCAAACAAAGATCCTGGAAAGAACTGAGCAGGCAGGCTGGGAGCAGGACCGTTCTGGGACTTAGGATCAGGACGAGGGAGAAGCTGGGAAAGAAACGGCAGAAGAGGTTTGTGAGAGTAGGAGGTGCAGGATGTTTAGAACTCTTTCTAGGACAAGGGGGAGAGAGACACAGGTGACAAGTTCCTCCTGCAGCTCTGTGAAAAAACAGTGGTTTCTACAGGGAACCAGAAACACTTGTCCCCTGAGGCTGGGTACTTAAAAGATATTGATCTTCATACCACATCATCTCTGAAATCCCAACAGTAGCTGTTACCAGGAATCCCATTGTGTATTTGCAGGGAAAATGTTAGGTTTCAAAACTTTCTCGGTCAAACTGCATGCAACATCCTTTCTGGAAGTGGGAGGGAGGAGGTAGGAACATGTATTTCTGGAGCCACAGCCCCTTAAGAGTCTAAGGCAAGCCTGTGTGACCTGCTTACAACAGCAGCTTTCTCTCCCAGGAATGAACCACTTTCATTTTTAAAGTAGTAGTTGTCCATAGGCCAAAAATTAAATATGCTTTTTTTCATGACTTCAGAGCTTTGGTTCTGTCTACCTAAAACACCTGTTCTAAAAAAAAAAAAAGTCCAAAAAGCTGGAAAAAGTCTGGTAACCTCAGCTTCTTCTTTCTGCCCCTCATTACAGCCTTAGAAAGATGCAGGATCCGTATGGAGGTGCTAAAAAAACTCAGGTTTGCCAGGTTTCCCATGAGGGTATGATAAGACATCAGGTAATTCAGACATGCATGCAGATTGTTGTTTTACAAATCTCTTTTCTTTAAGAGCTTTAGTTTCAGTCTTAAAAAAAAAAATGGAATGAGTTTATAACGCTCCTTAATCATTGTACACTGCTTCTTAGTCTCCTAGAAATAGGAACTACAAGTGTTAGTGTTCAAATCCAAGAAAAAATTAGATCTAATATTTGTGATTTGTAAAACCTCACAGGGCCATGAAGTCTTGAGATTCCCTAATTCCAAGCCTTTCCAAAGCAAATCAATCATATTTAAACGGTCATTAAATAAAATCGCAAGCAAAAGCTCTACAATCCAGAGAGATTTGTTATCAGGATGTTGGTCTGTTTCTACAAATAAATGAAGAACTCTATAGCAGGAAAGTTCACTTAAGTCTGTTTACATGCATTATTAAAAATTAATCCTTTGATACTCGTTGTTGATAGCACCAAAGAAATTAAGAGAAGCTGATGGGGTTTTGTTCTGCATAGCAGTCAATCACCGAAAACAAACTCTAAGACAGATTTAAACTCATAATATGCCTTAAGGTATTTGTCAAAGTAAATAGCAGAGACTGACATATTTGGCTAATTCCTGATTAGAAAATAATAGCTTTAAGAGAAAGTGGTAAGGAGTAAGTGATGAAAACAGTCAGATTTTTGCAGCAGGTTGTTTCATAAAGATTGCCTGTTTGAAACGTTGGGAAGTAATCCTGAAAGTAAAATTTTTATACTTTTATTACTTTTTCCTAGGCACTGGATTTGGGAAGGAAAGATGCTATATGACTGGCTCTGTTTCAATAATTCATTTTGTGATAGTAATTGTCTATGTGTAATGGCTAAGGTAGCACAGAGAGTCTACATTTTATCCAAGCCACTGCATTGCGGTATATAAATAAGCTCTAAAAGGAATTTCATATTCAGATAATCCAGTGAAGCTAACCAAGGCACAAAGCCATCTTGTGCTTACCACAGTGTACCAGCTGAGAAACCTCTTACAACCAGGACCCATGGCTCTTTACAGAGACAGCTCAGGTCCTGAAAGCGATTCCTCAGGTGAGCTCAGCTGTTTACACGACACTGGACCTGAGCTTAAACGTTGCCAAACCACCGCGGCAGTGTACTGATAGAGGCTGCGGTGTTTCTGCAGCCAGGGCACAACTCCTCTGAAGCCCAGATGTGTTGCTTGCAGATAATTCAGCTGCCTGCTATGTGTGAAGTGCAAGAGTGTAAAACTTTACTGTTCCTTGACCAGTTTATTTCTCAAATGTGTCCTCTTCCTTCCTACTGTGTAACTTCCTCTCCCAAGTTTTTGATGTCAAAACATAGAATAGAGCTTCCCAGTTCTTACAAAATGTTATTACATTCCCTTCCATTTTCCTTTTCCTCATCCCTTTACTTCCCCTTCTTTTGTTTACTGCTGTCTGCTTGCTCTCTTCTCTGCTTTTCCTCCCCTGCTTCCCCCTTAGAGAGATACTACTACTTACAAATGTTTGTATGAGTGCATATTATCACCCTGCCTACAGGAACATATATCAGAATAAAATCCATTTTATCAGCATGTTTCTCATCTGTACTGAGTAAAACTGTTGGCCAAACAATACTCTTCTCCCTCTCCCTTGATTCTCTTCCCTTTCCTTGCTTTTAAAGTCCTCCCTGTCTCTCTCCTTTCCAATACCAATCAAAATACCTGGAAAAGTCTGTGCGTGGCAGTTTTGTTCTGCATAACGGCGGTCAGATTAAATTGCTTATTCAGTGTAGAAACCTCATGTTGCCCATCATTAGTCCAGGATGAAAGAGAGGGCAGGACCTTTCCAACAGACCTTTATGAAGGGAACAGACTTGTATGCCAATTATGACCTGTTTTATTCCCATTCTTATTCTCTTTCTCAACTTGCACGGATCATATTAACTCTGGCTGATCTTACACATTTTTTCTAGGTTTAATTTCCTCTGGAAATTTGCAAGACTAGTCAATTGTTGCATCCAGATGAAAGACTGACGAAAGTAACACTGTGGCTATAAGGAGGATTTGGAAACAACAGGTTTTAAGTAAAATCCCAACCAGAAGTGAAGCTCAGAAAAAAATATGTGTCAAATTTATGTTTCATTAGTCTCATAATTTTTAATACTAAAGCAACATGGGTGTATATTTTAAACAGTCTTACCATGCCCCAAACCTTTATTTGGACCAAGACAGTAATTGCATCCAATAAAAACAAGGATTTATGTATTAATTGCACCAAAGTATGTGAATTAAAAAAACTTTGTCAAGGTTACAGGGTGAGGTACTCCCAAAGATACTAGAAGTGAGGACTGGGGTTAAGTAGCAGCCTTAGTTTTACTTTCTTGAGGCTTTATAACAGAGCTTTCATTCACTTGACCACTTGCTCTGTTTTCCCCAGGATCCACTGCAGGGTACAACTATGCATGAAACAAAATTCTACACAACTAACTTTATTCACTGAACAAGAGCCTGAGCATGACCCTAGAGGTTGGAGGTTAAGGGCAATCAAAAGAGAAATTTAGAATTTGGTTCTTAATCCTAGTATTATTTCAAGTTCTCTGTAGAAATTGGAAGAGCTTCAACAGGACAGACTGAAATACTCTAAGATTTAAATACACTCTCATCTCTTAGGGATGGAAAAGCTGTTTCAGAAGGATTTCAATCCAAATTCTAGCCATTTGAACTAAGTATTCTACCCATTGGGATTGGGGGAGGGGGTGAGGGGGAGTTGGAACATGGGAGGATTATCTCCTTCACATTCTAAAAAAACATCAGCTTTTTCTCATGCATCTTTCCAAAATATGTGGAGATATATACATATGTTTCATATCAGGAGGACTAAACATACTGTATACTAAAATTAACCTGAAATTACAGTTTCAATCAATCTCAACCTGAATTTTTCACAAATAAATAGCTTGCTGAAAAGTATTTTCCCAGTCCTGCAAGTATAGGTTTAAAATCTATAACAGTTAATCAAGGAAGGTAATCTCTGTTTTAGTTGACAGTATCTGGTAAAAAGCTGTAGAATTTTGCTATCATATAATTTTAATCTGGATACCTTAATCCGGATTTTATAGAATAGTATGCCCCAGACTTCATGCCACCATTTTAATCCATAGAAAAAAAAATTTAAAAAAGAATTATCATATTTACTTCTCAGAATGGGTAGTCCTGTAGGTGTTCTCTAACAATTTCTTTCACCTAATGTCTGTCCTGCCCATTGGTAAATCCTACTGTCCACTCTGTGCTTGTGCAGACTAATACAGGAGGGTCCCGACTTCAGGAATTTCTAGTCACTACCTTAATTAACAAAATTAACTGTAATAATTCCATGAAACCCAGAAGAATTAGTTTCTCACTCTGAAAATTTGTGTTTTTTCTCATCTCACTGTAATGAGATAATCATTACAAAGAAAGTAATAATCTTACTTTCATTTTTAGGCTCAAGCTATGAAGTTTTACTCATTAAGGTTTTAAAGTATAAAGAAATATTAAGGTACACAAAAAACAGGGTGTTCCTGGCTTCTGGTCCTCTAAGAATTGCCTGCCTCTGAAAAAGAATATTACCAATCGGAGAAGATCCCTTCACCCTTCCTTCCATTTCCTTAATATATAGAAATTTTAATTGATTTGCACCATACTGGAGTAATTCAAGAGACTAAGGAACTGAGCATGTAGCTGATTTAATTAAGGCACACAAATTACCCAGTATTGCAATCAAATGAATACAAAGTGTGCTATATAATTTGCAAGTTACACATATGTGTATGTCAAACCAAATAAACCTCAGTGGGAAAACAAAAAAATCATATCACATTGTGGACATTTTCCCATTCAAATGTCATCTTATGGCCATCAGCTATTTTAGCATTAAAGTTACTAAAATATACAATTTTGGCAAAAAAATATCCACTCATTAAAAATGTTTTCATAATATTTCTTAAAGTCTGCAAAGGAAACAATTCCCTCCTTCCCCCCTCCTTTGGTTTCATCTAGAAAGATAAAACCAAACAGAAAATCTAAACTGAAAGTTTAAAACCACAAGGATCTAAAATAAGGGGACCTTCCTGCAGCCCAGTAAGACTTAAGTACAAGAATCAGAAGTACACTCCATTTCTATGCAGAAAACATTCAATAATGTCACCTACAGTTGTTATCACAGTTCTGATTTGCTTTTTTCTTAATGACAGAAAAATAAACCAAAGGTGGCCAGGAAATCAGACCAAAAAAAAATAGGGGAGTGTTGTTGGCTTTTTGGTTTGGTTTGGGGATTTTTTGTTTTTCTTTTTTTTTAATTAAGAAATATTATTTCTCTTCATTTAACTAATTTCTATATATTAAAGAAAGGTCAGATTGTCCTCTGTTTAGTTTTTGGTATGGAGTACATGATAACTTGCCTCTTCCATCAGAGTTGTCAGCCTACATGAAAACATGAGGGTAAGGAAGCTTTTGTGGTGGGGTGCCTCACCAAATCCCCTTTTTTGCAAGCAGGTGTAAGTGATACTATGCAGCTGCTTCAAGCTTAAAACAGATCCCTTCATTCTGCATGGAATTTCCCAGCAGCTTCCACGTCCTTATCAGTACTCACCCTTGGAGTCAAGCCCTTCAGCCAGGGGATGACAGATTCTAAAAACAAAGAGATGATATTGTCATACCAGTAATGACCCTGTGAAAAAAGTACGAAATGGCCTGGGATGCATTTTGAAACCTGGGTGGGAACCGATCAGTGCAATTTGCTTCTGGTTTCTTGGAGGGGGGAGGTGTGGGATTGGGGTTGGTTTTTTTTGCCTCCTCTGTTCTTTTTCTTAGCCTAGCCATCATGTGGCAAGAACATGTGCTCTGCACTAGCACTGCACAGAGCTGCCCTTACTGGTGCCCAGCATTACTGTGTTCTGTGGGCAGTCCATGTCTAACTATTCTAATAGCCAACACATAATCACCAGGTAAGGTGCTATTCAATACGAACGCTAGTGGTAGATTTTTACCAAGCAGAGGGAGAATAGGATGGAGAAAAGCAGCAGATGTGGAACAAGAATTGTAATGATAGGAACACCCTAGCTGTAAGTCCTTCTGAAAAAATGAGGACCAATATTTGATATATTGGTTTGAAGAAAGTCTCACTATACAGTTTTTTAAAATGTGATGTTACAGTTAGATTGTCAACTCATCATGGCCTTTAAGAATTTAAATGGAAACAGAATGCTATCACTATATAACTAGACAATGACATTACATATCTTGCCCCTTCTTAATACTTATCTGATTCTATCAAATGCTCATAACCACACAGAGAATTTACCAGATTTTTTTTTAAATTGCTCATATGACAGAATTGCTTCTGCAAAATCATGTCTTATTTATTGTACATATTTATTACATAGCATTTTAGACATATATTATATATATTTACATTATATTATTCTTTTTCCATTTATAGTTTGGACTATTTCCTTTAAATCAGAAAGGGTATCATAGATTATCTAAAACAGGATAAATTAAACCCCAGCAAAAAGACCTGAGGCTTAATTTAATAGTAGATTAAAGCCATTACCTACCAATAACAGGCTCTTGGGTTGTGTACCTGGAGAACTATCAGGTCATTAGAATTTTTACTTATTACAAGGAAAAATGACAAATCTGAAATAACCAAGTACAGTAGTCAAGACTAAAAGTGATTTCACAAATTACAAGGAAATAATACTTGGAAGCTTTTTTAAATAGCTCCTAAAATCCACTGTAGATATTAAAACCTCTAAACATTCTACAATGTCTTTGGGGTGGGGTTCTTTTGGGGGGTGGCGGTGTGGCTTTTTTCTCTGTGAAAGGACATTTAAGTGTTCTCTTACAAAACATTTTATAGGAAAAAGAACAGCAACTGACACTGGTAAAAATCCGTGCTTCTAACTGACTTACTAAGATTATTTAACTTTTCAAAGCCTGGCCAGCAATTTTAGTTTGTCTTATTTGGGTAAGAGACAAGCACTGAGGTACCAATAAAATTGTATCGATTAAGTTTCTGTATAGACAGTTTCAAGGAAACATTATACTTACTGAGTCATATCATATCTCTAATAATAAGAGCACATGCAAACCAGTAATTAAACATTTTCATATGATTATTTGATATAATATAGATATTCAGAACAAACCACTTAACTGCTACTGCAGATATAGAAGATGTAAAAAAATCTTACATTTTCTTATTCTCTGACTTCTTTGGGCTAGGCAAAGAAAATAACAAATTTCAGCTCTGTATTACACATCCACATTTTTTGTCATCAAATTTCAATTGTCCAAGCATCTTTCTTTTCCTTATATATCAAAAGCAGCAATTTTTAAATTGTACAAATTTCTTTCCCCAGCTGGTCACTTCAAATGTGAAGTGTCCTATTTGGAGAATTGAAAGGCATCCAAGGGCAGCAGTATATTATATCAGATTGTAGTTTACAACTCCTGCATAAATGTATGTCAGTTGACAGTATGCAAAAATTACATTATCTATTACCCACTTCAGCGTGGCAAGCGGTCTCCTATGAAATGAGTTATTTCTCATAGCTATTGATAGTTTGTACACAGGTGTTTTGATGAAGGGCAGAGATTAGAGTATTACTGCCTCCACACAGGAGTAGGAGACAGATCCTGCCCTTCTTGCTGCCCATGTACTTAGAGAATGGCTAAAAAGACATCAAACATTACACTTTCTTGTGATATACAGCATTATCTGCCTACTAGTTTTATGGTGTGTCAGGGTCTAGTGAAACGACTTAAATCTATTTCTGCCATCCATTGAAGAAAAAAAGGATTGTGAGCATTATTACTAGAAGGGTGAAAATCTCCATATTTATGAATAAAGGACTGATGCCCAAAATGAAAGCTTCTGTTTAGTGATCACAAGCTTCCTTCTGTGACTGGAATAGCTATAGCTGGAAAATATTCGAATGAACTTAGCAAACAACAGAATGCACCATTGGGAGTAATGCTAATATTCAAGGCAGTTAAAGGGTATACAGATACCAAACATGGAATTTCTATATTGAAATTTCATGTTTTTGTACAGATGGCATTGTTCAAATCCCATTATCTCACTTGGGAGAGCTTTCCCACTGACCTGACCAACAGTCCTTACAGAAACTTCTTCTGTCTGGAACACTCCATGAAGCCAGAGCTCACCTGCTTATCCCCTAGAATTGGTATAATCTTAGCAATAAAGCAAAAATACAATATAACAAGACTTTTGACTGTACTGAAACTCATTATCATATTGTTCTCTTCTGAACAGACATCTAACCATGGCATGCAAAATATGTGGCTCCAAAGAACATCTTTATAGAGAATAAAAAATATTTATAATATTTTTACATCAACCTGACTTTTGTATTTTAATCATTAATATGCTGGTTTAATCTTAAACATATCACCTACAACATTAATGTTAAGAAAGACAAAAGGCAATGAAGAAATAATAACGGAGAAGTACCTGACACAGAGGTATCCTGGCTGGTCAGAGCTAGAGGGAAAATAATGCAGGAAGTGTTACAATTTACATAAATTAGTGTCTACATAGATTACATTCACATGAAATTGAAGGTTTTTTTCTTACATGCTTTTTTAAAATAATAGAAATGATTCCACTTATTACGTATTATAAGAAAAACTATAAGGTCACTCAAAATGTATTTTCAGCAGCAATAAAATTCAAACAAGCTTTGTATGACTCAACAGATAACTGGTTTATATGTTAATATTCTAGGGAAAGTATCCAACAAACAATTGTTTATTTACAATATATAATCTGTTCTCCTCAGTAACTCACAATATCATATGTTTTGTTTTGAAAATTTCAGTGGAGTCAGACTAATATAAATTGATCAAGTAACCACCAAGCATCCTTTAATGATTTAAGGCTGGAGATGGTACCACTTCTGTTGAACTGGAAACACACTACTAGTGCAATCCTCCAGCACAGAAGGAGAGGACTGACTGGAGAAGGGATAGAGGGATTCAGCCAAGGTGTCCTCTCCAGTAGCATGCCAAGGAACGGATAATTTGAGTTGGCTACAGAAGTGGTATAGGAACTGGGAGAGTTCATCCCATAAATCAACAAGAATCTTCTGTGATTGCAACGGAGCAATCTATTTGCCTGTAAAGCCATTCAATATACATTTAATGCTTTATATGCACAGTAATAATATTAGTGTGCAAGTTAAAGGGCATTACAGATTTGACTGAATATCCTGGTTCTCACTCCTTGACACATCTCTAAATTTGCATCCTGCTTACCAATACATAAAAGAAAATTACTTCAGTCTAGAGTGCTTCTAAGTGCTCATCATGCTTCCTATTCTCCACATTTAACCTGCTTCATTTCAAGCTAGGCACACTGTTTCAGACATATTTACTTACCAAATGCATTTTTTTTCTGTGAAAAATGGTGGCTTCATGCATGAAAGTGACTACTTCAGCTTGGACAAAACATTTCAGGCTGTATTCACAATATTGTTGGTTCATTTCTCACTTGGCAATCACCGTTTTGACTGATCATCTCCTTTCATAAGCAAATGTTTCGTTCAAGTCCCTCCTCCAGCTAACAAAACAAAAGTTACAGAGTATTATAACTACCATCACAATCTATACACATAGTATCAATCTAGTCTTGAGAAGTATTAATTTTTCGTACTGTAAATTGATAACTATTTTTGTGAAAACTTCAGGGTTTTATTAATTTGTTGCCTATAAAATTGATTACTGAGTAGAACCAAATGGACTAGCAAATCAGTCAAATTAAAACATGTTGGTTCTAGTTTTACCACAAATGTATATACGCAGACAACATTAAACATCATGAGCTAAACTGGTTTAATCCAGACATAAAATATAAAAAAGCTATCTGCTGAAGAGACATCAATATGTGTCATCTCTGATGGCAAAATAATTATTAAGCCACTTAACTCATCAATATGCCTGACAAGAGATTAGTATAGAACAGGGTCACTGTAGACATGCTTTGACATTTTCTATAATTTTTCTGGTTTAGAAATTCACAGCTATTTTCTACAAAAGGGGTAAATACTTTCAAAGCTTATTTAGAAGCCTTCAACCTTCTGCTGTTTCCCATAAGCCTTCTCTGACATTTGACCTACCTCTCACAGGTCAGGACATTTTATCTGAGTTGGGCATAATTACAACTGACAGCAGCTCATAGCTTTTTTCTCCTTCGTCTTAGTTATAGAGAAAGAAGAACAGAGACAACAGATTAGAGGATTGTTCAGCAATCCAATTTGTGGCCTATTAGAGTCTTGAGCAATCTTTTACTCTTGCTGGATGGGCTCATTTATGAGTTTATCTCATGGAAACTTTGGTCACAAGGAAAATCATGTGATAAGAAACTTCATAAACAATTCTTAATGAATTACAGTCAGAAATCACTTCCATAGAATCTGATTCATTATCAGAGAATTCAGTACCAAGGAATAACACTGGCACATTTGCCTCTCAACAGCTATTCTGCATAAATCCTAAATACTTCATTTTCATAAAGAGGAAACATTCACGAATGTATTGTAGAAGATTCTGCTTAAACTATTCAAATGTCCAATAACAGCAGGAGCATCTCTCCTGCAGCGTCCTCCAGCCTCATGCAATCCTTTTCAGGTAGCCACCTCACTCTCTCCCTCCCCCCTCGGTTTTAATAACATTAAGTAACCCACTCAGCCCAGAGAAAAGGCAAGTTCCAGTCCTTTCATAAACTTCCAGCCTCCAGAAAAGCCCTGTTATCTGGCAAGCCTGCCACTGCTTCTCTCCTATGAATTAAAATGAAAAACATAAAAAATTGCTTTTCTTAAGGAGGTCATACTGTATGAAAACCACCTAAATGGTGCAAAGAGGCTGAACATTTATTACTGCAAGTATTTTCATGCAAAGCTCTGTGTCTCTTACTCAAACAGTTCAGGAAAGCTGTGCTTTTGTGCTTTGTCCCCTTAACACCACTGCCAGACTCAGTCATCAGGGTACACTGGCAACATTAACTAGGAGTAGAGGCTAGAAAGTCACAACAAACTTAATCATGAGCATTTCTGCAGCCTGAAGACTGCACGTGTATTCCCACTGCTGTGAAAGCACTACGCAAGTACCTGTGTATTCCATCTCATTGCGCCCACCCCACGTGTGTGCAGGTTTTATGTAGCCTTTCACGCTCTGGGATTCAATCACAGTCCAGGACGAAATAGGCAAGGGTAGGAGAGCATGCGTGTGGCTTTGTCAGCATTATGCTGACCACTGAAGAGCAGACAGGTCTGAGCCTGCGTGAAAGAGACACCTAGATTTGACACTTGTGGTTTAACCCCAGCCAGCAACTAAGCACCACACAGCGGCTCGCTCACCCCCCCTCAGTGAGATGGGGGAGAGAATCAGAAGAGTAAAAGTGAGAAAAATTCTGCGTTGAGATAAGGACAGTTTACTAAGCAAAAGCTGCACCTGCAAGCAAAGCATTAATAATGTAGACTTACAGCCTTAGTTCAGAAAGTGCTGGGGGTAGGTTTTGTTTCGGTTTTCAGTTATTACTCTTTCTGGCTCTAATTTAGATAAAGCCCAGGTTAACTTTGCAGCTACTTTACAGCTCCTATTTAAGCATTAAGATTATTCATTTCACCCACAAATAATGATTAAAATGACCCCATTTATTAGTGATAGCAGGGGTTTTTAGCTGAAAATCTCTCTTAAATAAGCCACACAATTACTGATAAATGACATAGTGCAACTACAATAAGAATACTTTGTAATGTTTTTATTAGGAGGAGGAAATGATTTAGCTATGGTGTGAATTAAACAGAAGCAGATCGCATTGCATGAAGCAGTAGAAATAACATTTTCAATTACTATTGAAAGTAGTACAATTTCTGTACAATCCCATCTTTCACAGATACAGTGGTTTTGTCTAAAGTGTATAGAATAAAATATTACCATACAAATACTATCGTTGTTAGACAGCTCTAAATAAAAAAAGAACAAAGAAATTGCAGTCTGACATTAAAATATTTTGTCATTGTAACAACTACAACATCATAAAGAAAATGTTTTCAACACTGATTACAGAATGTATTTTATACTATTTTTAATATTAGAACTATAATGTTAATGGTATGTGCAGTTTTATGTTGCTTAATACATTTACTATATCATTTTACCAAACCCTTGATTAAATTTTCTTAATAAGAAATATGACCAGTTAAGAAAAAGGGAAATGTTTACTAAATAGTAGCAAAATAACTGCAACTAAAGGTGTAATGAAGAATCATAAGGAAAGAAGCATCTCACAAAAACAGAACAACTCATAAGTCTGTAGTGCATAGTCTATTTATTGAATTCTACTTATTCATACTATTAAGTGAACCTAAGCACTCACTTTCCATGTATTCTATTGGTGGGAAGGTTTAATATCACTATTAGCACTGTAGGATATGAATACCTTACTAATTTTAGAACAAGCTCATACTTTCTTTCTGTCTCTCATTAAATGGGAAACTACTTGGGTTGTTGGTTTTTTTGTATCTGTTGCATTATTGAAGTAGGTTTGCCTGGGAGTATTGCAGCCTGTTGCTGCTCCAATGATGCGTGGAAGTGAATTTAACACTGAATTCCACCTCCATCTTCTGGGTAGTACCCACTGGGGCTAGTAATTCCCCTTCTCCAGGGGATGTTAGGTGTTGATGATGATCACAGCCGAGACAGGTGTGCTAGCTTAGGTCGGTGAATCTGTTACCATGGAGACCTTTGAAAATCATAGTTAAATCTTTAAACATGGGCACATTCCATGCAGAGCAAAAACCAAGGGAGCCATCTAAGCTGGGCAGTAGGGACAGCTAAGGATATATGGGCAAGCGCTTAGACTCTGCTCTTCTAGCGCACTTCAGTAGCTAAGTGTGAGGCAGAAGGAAGCACCTAACTCCGCCGAGGATTCAGGGCTATGCATCCTCCTTTGCAGACAGACAACTGAACAAGGCTATTGCAGGCATTTGCTACAGCAGTACCGCTCTTTTTCCTTCCCAGAAGCCAGCAGACAGAGCAGTTACAGCACATGTGCAAGGCACGGGTCCCCACCTCCTCATCTGCCAGATGCAGAACACAAATTGAAAGCAAAAGTCATCCTTACATAAATACTACATTAATACCTTGGGGGATTGTAGGTTCCTCTTGTGAATCTGCTCTTGGTTATAGAAGCTGAAGGTCTCCCAGAGGGCTATCTACAACACCAGGCTAGATTTACTTTTCTTTCCTCAAACCCACACAAGTATAGGGAAGTTTTTGGAGCTCTCAATCCAGTTCCCTGCTTAAAATTTTACTTCCTTCTACTGGGAAGCAGAACGTTGTCACTCTACTGAATCAGAAACCTTCAGATTTCCATCTTGTGCTTATTTCTGTTTGTTATTTACACTCAGTTGTTCATGTGCCAATAGTGTCTCTCACCTTAAGTACTCCTCTCTCCAGCATTCAATGTCCAGCATATTTATACTCAGAAACCCTATGCCTTCTTAGCCCCTATTCTGGTAGGTGTCCTGGTTAGAGGTTAAACAAAGTAGTCTTTCAGGTGAGAACAGGTAGGGTTAAAACAAATTGGAGTTGTTTCTCTTCCTCTTTTATTAAAAGCAAAGTAATAATTGCCTTTCTTTTTCCTGTTCCTACAGCTCCCCCTCCTGTTTCCATCTATTCAGGCCATTGGGAAAAGGCAATAGCACCTGAAGCAAATTTCCTTCCCCTGTCACAGTACGGAAGTCAGTGTGAAAAGCAATCTGTCAATATGTGGTGAGATTAATTATGCTAATATTCAATTAGGCTCATGTACAATTAAGGGGTAAAGACACCAGGCCAAATCCAGCCCTTTTGTTCACCTGTGAAACCACCAGGACAAATTCTGTTTTCCCACATATCTAGATATTACTCTTGGTAAGAGTTTGCATTGGTATGAGAGCAGAATTCACCCCCTGACCCAGCTATGTAGGCTCTCACACCTCTTGCAATTATCTCACATCTGTTCAAAAGAGAACTGACCTATATGTGGGCGAAGGTCTCTGCAAGCTGACGTATTCCCCCAGGAGAATGTCATATCATGTCATGCTGGTATGAGACAGAGATGCAGGGATGCTTTTATTGTAAGTTCTGGTGAGAACAGCTTTCTTTAAATTTAACCTTTACTTTAAAACCTAAAAATTCCAATAAATTGCAAAATATTTCAAGGTTTCAATCTTTAATGCCACAAATTTCAAAGCCAGGTGTGCTGTTTAGATGCCTGTTTTCAAGTAAAAGTAGCAAGAACTAGGAGGTCAAAACAAATTTGAAAAATCTCAAGCTAATATATATTTTAAATGTTATGTTTTTAATGCTGTAAATGTGTAGTTTTGAAATGACTGATATAAAAAGATTCATTTACAACATGTGCCTCCAATGCTTACAAATTAATTTCTGTACCTGTAAGTAAATACAGAGTCACTTCATAGCCTGTGGCTACTGTGCTTTTTACATGCACCTGTGTATCACATATTTTCCCATCTGATACAAAATGTTCTAGAAATAATCTGTATTAGTACATATAGGCAGCTACAGAGATGCAATAGCATTTCCCAGCTATGGCTGTTCTGCAAATCAGGATATCTATCACCTTGAAAAGTCAAACGAAATTTATTAATGGATAAATTATTTTAGGACCCTGATGTGGTACAGGAAAAAAAAAAAAGAAAAAAAAAAAGAAGAGAGAGAAAAAAAAAGGAACCGAATGCATAAAGAGTCTAACTCGGCTGCAGACCTCCTCAGTTTAACATACCTCCATCAACCCCCATTTCTACAACTGAGAGCACTTCCTTGTTGCAGTATTTCTGGAACCAGACTGATTTCTGACGAGCTGCAGAGGATACCAGGAGAACTAACACCTAATTAAATAATGAGCATATTAGAATATATGACATTCTTCCTTTTGGAAATACCAGGAGTCCAGACTATCACTTAAGTGACATGCATCCCTACCCACATAACTGTACCATTTTTCTGTTTTGGGCCTATATGTTAAAAAAAAAAAAAAGGCGTTGTTATGAGGAAATGTTGTTTATTCGAATCCATAACACACTTATGACAATGAGCCAGTGAGCAGGAATACAACTGCCAACATTCTCCACTCCTGCAGTTCCACTCCCTCATCCTCATCTCACAAAGGCATTCTGCAACCTACAAATGCCACATATCCCCAACATTGTCCCACCATCATCCATTGCAACATCTACTCCAAGCTACTCAGCACAATGACTGCCCCATATTTCTCTGCATTATTTTCTAAGTCCTCACACATCTCATTACATCTCAACAACAAATTTCCTCTATCCTGCCCCACCTACTACAGCAAAAACTATTTTTTCAGCAGACACTGCCAGCCAACATTTTGCTTATCAGCAGGTAAATATGCAGTTTGCAAATCTTATTAAACAACGGTTTCTCTCCCTACAGTACTCTATGGGATTTCTGTACCATTTTTGTACATTAAATACATTTGCCAGTTCCCCTAATAAAACGGTGGCAGCCTTAACAGTGAGGAGTATAAACTAGTAAATGTTGACAGGCAGCTTCTTGATGTTATATAGGTTACTATACAATATGGACTGTGGTCCGTGTGTGCCACCATGGGTTTGGCATGAGAATAATCAGCAGAAAATATCAGTTGAGGCCCAGAAAAAGTGTCTCTGAGAGTTCAGAAAGAGCCAAAGAAGAACAGGTCAGGAAGTCCCGATGGAGGAACCAGGGTAGCAAAAGATGTTGGGGAAACATAAAATAGAAAAGGTAGGGCCAAAACAGTCTTATGTTTGGTGGTCTGAAGTATTCATACAGCTTCACATATGCTGCTCTTAGTACCTGGAAGATTCTTCATAATCACATCATTCATAGATGCTACCTGGTAAGTTAAGCTAAAATTTTTTTGAAGCCTGAAACATGCTTACAAATAAGGAGTAGGATTCATCTCACCAAGAAGTAGAAAGCTTACGAAGAGACTGCTCTGTTCTGGTTTTCCTGCCATGCTCAAGAGTGAGAGACAAGAACATCCACAGACCAATTCAACCCATCTAGCTAAGACAGATGTGTGATTGCCTTAGACAGACAGGATCTGGGTCCACTGCCTATAAGAGACAACTAACTGAAGGTAGATGCACAGCTCTTGGTCACTGATATCAGGGCATGAATCCTGTGCTACGGCACAAAAGTTCCCTCAAGGCACCAAGAGTTCCAGTGTAACTAACTCCTACTGAAACCAGTGGGAACTAGGCACCTCAGTAGCCAAGGACCTCAAACACTATTTAGCTAAAATAAAGCAGAAGTTACAAAAATATAACACCAAATACTGGGAAATGTATCTCCAGTACTACTATATATTGTTTTAATGAAATCCTTGCTTTACTTGGCAACACATCCAATGTGTCCTATTTGGGAATAGCCAAGTACAGAAATATAAAAGACACTAAACGCATTGTGCAGAAATGCAGACTTCGGGTTATTTTTTTATTTTTTTTTAATTTAATACATATATCATAAACACAAGGTATTCAAAAATTGACAACCTTCCAGACGTTCCCAGCTTCCTTTGTGGGCTATGCTATTTGCTAAAATAGAGTCCTTGTTCAGGAAAAGTCTTTGGCCTACTTCGTTGACAATTCATCACCGTTTGAAGAATATCATCCCTGGATACTGAGTACCAATGAATAAATTAATCTTTTTTATAAATAAATAGAAAATGCAGGCAGCAATCATAGATCTTAATGTTAAAATATGGAAAGCTTTTTGTGGTCACAGTGCAGTGCTTCTAGGTTAAGGCCTGACTTATTAAATCACCATCAAAGGTTACTATTCCAGGCACATCATCTGTCAATAAAGAGCAAATAAATAATATTTTATTTCCCAGGTTAAGTAGAATTCATGAAGCTGAAATAATACTAATTGCTTGTTCTCTCAAAAAGAGGCTTTTGCAAAGAAAAGAAAGAAAAGGAATGTAAAGTGGATGGAAAAGAACCCGTGATAATTATCTGTCACTAATTACACATCCAATCTCTTAAAAATAGTAGGTTAATGATAGTAACCTATGTAATGATGCTGTTTAAGACTTCCTCCTACTCAGGTGTACACTCTGTGAAACCTATCTCCAGCTTCCACCTCAACCTGGCAGTGCATCTCATTGCCTTGCAGATGCCCAGGAAAGAGCTCTGAGGCAGGGGAGGAAACAGTTCTCAACCTTGTAAAAGCCATTTAACTTGATGTCATTTCAAGCAAAATTTGGACAGCCAGAAGGAAAGATTTGGTTCAGAGAGCCAAGCAAGCAGACAGTCCCATCGGGGGAGCAGCATAGAAATGCTGCTGGCATTTATATGATCTCAGATTACTTGCACTGCCAGACAAAGAAGCTGCTGATTTAAAACTATCATCTCTGTTGCCTCTACGCAACATAGGAAGGGTTCAGCAGCATCTTGGGTTTGGTGGTTGCCGATGGACCAGCAGCATGCATAATGCACACCAATCCAGCAGCTTGGAGGAGTGGGGAGTAATTATCATATCGACAGCAAGAAATACAATAATACGGGTAGATAGTAGTGGGGAAATAGAGAAAAGGATTTGTATTCTCCTCCTTGTAGGGTGCCCAAGTAAGGAATAGCAACTGAAAATCGTGAGACAAAAATCACTGGCAACTTTTCTGACAGTGGCATATGTACAGTTCAGCAATCTGTTACTCTCAGAGAAACGGACATGGGATTGACAAGTGACTGGCACGAATGTCTCTGGAATAATTGTGGCAGAGTAAGTGTAATAGGCACCAAGGGAGGATTTATTGCAGGGTGCTACTTAAAAAACTGGGAAGGCTCCAGTATGGAAAAACTGCATCCAGTAACCTTTTTTGAGCAGTGCAGAGAGAATCTGAGGCAAGGTTAACAGTTTTAGCCGCTTTCCAAACAGGAAACACCTAGAGATCTTGGACCCTGAGACTGTGAGGCCTAAATAGACTGTTCTGTTCATCCTCTCTGCTTGTCTGCACAGCACAAACTATAGCATTCCACCTTAACGATGACTTGTAGTATTAAAACACACGTAACTATTACATCTTATTTTACACTTGACATGCTGTAGGTGTTTGGAGAGCAGCAAGCGATAAGAGGAACAGGAATTGAAGACACAGTCACTACCAAAGCCAATAGCAGCCACAGCGCCAAGACTTCCACAAAACATGAGTAGTTTAGCAGCTGACTTCTTACATGTCATTTGAACGTGTATTATAAAAGTAATGAAAAAAGGCACAATGCCTCAGCGCTCACAGTATTTGCCACTGAGTCTATATATAAAATGTAGGGACTTGTCTGAAACTCCCTAAAGGGAATGGGACCCTTTTCTTGGATTCCAGAGGGATTTTTACCTATTAGATTTACACAATGTTGCACATAGGCAGGGATCTTATAACCGTACTCTCTTATAGATGAACTATTCTCATGAAGAAATAGTTTAAGTACTACTCCAGTAGTAATACTACTCTGTACCAGCTAGAATTTCTTCTGTGAACATGAGAGACCTCAGAATCTACCAAATGAAGGACCATAAAAATTAGTTTTCCATAATGATGACTAGATAAAGTGCAGACACTTGGCCTAAAATCAACTGCCTTTCTTTATGGCAAGTAACTGTTTTATGACTTCAGAATAACACCATTCACATGCGAAACTCCACTTGGAGTTACTATACATCACATATCAATAGTCTTCACATAATTCACCCAGGAAATACAACACTTACAGCCAAGTAGAAGTGATGTTCTGTCCCCACAACCTCTTCAATGACAAACAACATTAGGGATTTCCACACTGCGGGTGGTTTTTCTCCCCTTTTATTCTTCATTGTCTTTTGCTACTTTAAATAAAACAATAGATTTGCACGTGTTAACACATCTGAATAGATACATGTTTAAGATCTAAAAGCACAGATGGTATTGGAGGTAAGCCAACTTTGAGGCTTATTTTGTAGCTTGAAGCTTTTTGCATAGCTGAGCTGCATTCAGTAGCCACCACCGGTCCCAAGAAGCAAAAGACCCAGAGCATTCACAGGCACAGGGAAAGATATTTGTCCCTGTGTAGGATGACTTAAGATCTATGCTGAAGTTTTGCCAGATTTCCAGCATGTGGTTGGTATGCAACGACACATCTGCTCTGACTGAACGGAAGGGAGGCTAGTGCATAAAATGGCTACTATTTTAGTTGCTGCCTCAAAATCTTTTCAACATCATGCTTTTCTGGGACAGAAACAGAAGCTGGCCAGAACAAGAGATATGGAATTTAAAGAAAGGATATCCAAGTTAGTGAAGGCAAAAATAAACACGCAAAATGGCTTTACTATTTGACATTCATTGAACTTGGATATGTCAAACATGAAACCTTTCAGGAGATGAAATGATTTCTCTCTCAGAAAGACTCTCTTTCATTTAATTTTCTGACACCTTTAAATGACAAGCCTTTAGGAAGCATCCTCAGCACATATCTGCTGTAGGTTCAACTTTTCCTCAGACACGTAGCACAACCATTAAAAAGGTGTGCAAAAGAACTAGGAAAGCTCCATTTCTGTTCTGTTACTGCCACAAATTTTCTGAGAAACTAAATCTATATAAAATAGTCTTTCTGTGCTCTCCTTATGCTTCTGTAAAACAGATAAAATTTTCATTTAATTTTTGTGCCCGGGGGTTCAACCAAGATTCTTCCAGGTAAAGGACAGAAATGCAGAAACAGGCAATTTCTGTTCTAAATCGATCATAATATTAACTGATAAATTTCTAAAAATATGGGGGAGGGAAGGCATGGACATTTCCCAGGGTACAATAAGTTATGTAATTTGGCCAAGGTAAAATAAAAACGTAGGAATTGAACCCAGATTGATTATCTAAAAGCCAGACAGGTGCCTGTGTCTTATCCACTAATAAAAACCCCTGATTCACTTGCAGGAATATTGTGATATAATGAATCTATGTGACCAAGAGAGATAAAAGGAGGTATAGAAATGTTGCAAAGTATGTTAAATTCAACCTTAAACAAAGACTTGGAATATAAATCTCTGTCTCTGAGAGAGAATTCCCACAGAGACAATCCCCACAGATCCCACGAGGGGCCTTGGTGTTCCAGTACAATTCTCCATATGGGAGAAACTTGACAACCCAATTGTTCCTTTAGGCAGAACAACCGAACAGCCTTACTAGTGAAAAAAAGGACCCCAACATAGGACAGAAACTCTTGTCTTCGCTTTGTGCATCAACATATCCTCTCTTTCCAGGTAGATAAAGTCCAACATAGTTACTTGGTGTCTTAATTCCAGTTTTCTGAAGACCCTGCATCATATATCTTCATAGCTTTTAAGCACTAATTTATGAACAAAGAAATATACCTCATTGCATATAGAAAAACACATTCCTTATTAGTGCTCTAAATACTGAAGCTAATGGAAAGTTATGTAGGTCTAGAAATGAAATTTCATCTCTGATATTTGTTTCAAATTAATCATTTTTTCACACCTAAATGGACAGGGCATTTGTAAAAAAAAAATCAAGGGGTGACAATTTTTGCTCACAGATCACAGACCTTTATTTTATAAAGTATTATTATGAAACTACTAAAACAAATCTGCTATAATTCACCTCATGGATCTAATTATTCTTCACTCCTCTTCACATTGACTACACTCTTCTCATAGGAGCTTCCTTCTCTGTCATCATGCACTATCATCGCTGCTTTGATCTAAGAAAAAGATGACTAGTACCTCTTTCCATTTCATCAACTCTCTACTGATTCTTAAATGCCAATTTAGTGTGTTTTCAGCCTCACCTATATTTTTCGGCTTCCCCATCAGTATCATGTTTTTTCAGTCTACAATAATTTAATTTTGGAAGACATTTTCACATGTAATACTTTCATGCAAAATGCAATTTATTGCATTTCATTGATATTTAAGAAATAAAATTTTCATACTGAAATATGCTACAAATCATCTGAGCTAACTTATAGCTGCTTAGTTAACCATATGTCAAATCATTCATTCTATCCCAACTTGGTAAATTTGGTATAATAAAGCTGTTGAAATATATGTTTTTATATCAACTGTACACCAAATAGCTTGTAAATCAAATGTACAAAGACAACGGAATTCAAAGGATGCATTTGTTGTGTCACCACGTATCAGTTAATAATGCAGATGTCTAATTATGTAATTAGATTTAGTATTCAGATGCCACACAGGATTAACTTAATTACAAAATGGATTTAAAAATCACTCCTGCAAAAGGTAAACTTTTATTATGGGGCCATTCAGTATATTTTTCAAATCTTGTAAATGAAGATATAAATTATTTAAGATACTACTAAATGCAAATTAATGGAGAAATACTTTGTGTGTTTCTTCTTAACAGAAACATACTCATACATCAAATTTGTAGTCCATTACTTTGTCTAGTAGATAGCAGTAATAACGAAGCTAATGCAGAATTCTAATTGTATCTGGAATAGGATATAAAGAAAAGCAAACAATGTTGTACTAAATAAATGTTGCCCGTAGCCTGTTCTAAAGAAAAGCAAAAATCCCAGTTGGACAAGAAAATGCACTGCATTTTTCTGATAATGTCCTAGAGAATATGCATGGTGATGCTGATTAAACCATGAAAAAGCTATTTCAAGTCATGCAATTCAGCCATATACTGAATTCATAATTTGTGTAAACTCTAATAATCAGCAAGAAAAAGAAATAAGATAAGTTGACTGATTTCACACCAGTATTTCAAAATGACCAGAGAAATCTTCAAACTCTGATCAGAATTTGAACCCAACCCAATACAAAAGAAGACTGGCAGAATCAAGAGTCTGATTGAGTCTAAATTTTGTTAACAGATACTGAAAAAACAGGAAGCAAAACTGTAGAGTAAAAATATGGTTTACTCAGTGAGAAATCAAGTGGCTCTTTACACAAAATGCACAAAATCCAAAGCCGATTAGAAGTTAGAGGGAAAACTAACCCTGATGTCAATGTACTTCGGATCGAGTACTATCAGGCTCCCTCAACAATCATAAAACAATTATTTAAAAATTGTTAGCTTAGATGAAAAGCCTTGGAGTGAATGGTGCATGTCTCCTGCTTCAGCACAGGCTGTGCAGAACCAGGACCTTGCTTGAGGCAGTTTGAAATGGCTCCATAGGCATAGCTATTAAAACTTCAGTTAGTTCCTAGATGCAGTTTTGACTAGTCAAAGACCTGTTTTCTGTCCTTAATCTTCCCAGAAAGAGGAATCCAGAAAACACATCACCTGGGACAGGCTCAGCAAGTGATGCTTCTTTCTTCTCTTTTCCCACTTGCTTAAACTAGGCCCCTAAGAATTTCTGATCATTCGTAAGGTTCATAGCTTATGGTACACATAAGCAGAAATGAGTTTTTTTAATTAAGGAATAAAAATCACTGACATTTTATAGTCTGAACAAATGACACTTAAAGACTTCCCGTGATTTCACTGGTCATTGAAATGGTGCTAAAAAAAAATATCTGAACTGGAAGAAGACTAAGGCAGGTGGATGGCAGATTTATGACTTTTCTCAAATTCATAATACCACATCTACCCCAAGAAAATTTCAGAATCACAGAAATGATGGTTGGAAGTCCTGTAGCCCAACCTTTTGCCTGAAATGGAGCTAAGGCCAACTCTTGATCAGGTCACCTACAGCTTTGGCTGAGTTCTCCGAGGCAGATATGGGTTTCCTTACTGGTGAAATTTTTTTCCTAATGACCAGCCTGAACCTTCTAAGAGCAATTATGCTCACTCCTCTAACCAGAAGTACGTGGACCCAAAATAATTGTGACAGGGTGTTGCCTTAAAAGGGAGTTCTATTTGAGGTATGTTTCTGTACAACATTCACTTTTCCTTCCCAAATATTCTGCATGTGGCAATGAAGACTTGTATGCGTGGCAATAACAACTCAGCAGAACAAAATCTCTACACTATTTTTACCAACTCACTTTGCCTAACAACACAATGGGGAGAGGGTTTATCTGCTTCCTCCTGTCCCCCATCTTTGTTCTTAGTCACTGCAATGTGGAGCATGGAGGAAGAAAGCCTGTGATTCATATTTGTTTAGGCTTAGTTCTGGGTGACCTACAGAAGACAGGGGATATTTGTTTCTCTGCAAGGTCATAAAGCACAAGCTCCAAGCGAGTTCACAGAAAACTTCAGTCCATTTCAGTACCCCAGCACAAAAAGCCTCTTTACTAATAACTTGTTCATGTTCTAACTGTGGATGTTTCCTTCCTAGACTAGATTGTCTTCATTCCGTATATACTTTGCATACCTATTTTTAAATGGTTTGCATTATTTTTTATACTTCTTTCTTAAAAAGCAGAATTAAATAAACAAAATTATTCAGAGATAATTGCTGCTGACTAAAAATCCCTTGGCAGTATAATTTCCTGCAAAAACATCAGTTCATAAAGTTTCAATTGAATTTTACTTTTTGGAAGAACACACTGACTTGACAAAATTTTCAAAGGAAAACTGTGAAACAAAATATGACTGACATTCCTTTTTGAGGCTAAGTAGTTCATTTCAATCTTTATAGTAACCTTTTATATACTGTATAATCATTACTGTAAAAGTAAAAAAGAAGCAAAATCATACATTTGAAACATCTTTTAACTGCTTTAATTCAAAAAGTAACACAGTCAAAGAACATGCTGTGAAATCACGAAGCTGAGAGGGGAGTGAAAATTCCTCCTTCCCTTGGATTCATAATGCAATTAATTTTTAGTATGTCAGAATTTCTCTCCGAACAGAAATGCCAAGTCCCGACCAGCTGGGCTGATTAGGGCAACAGTATTTATTTCTGTAGTTTACTGTTTGATTTTACTAATTTTTGAGTATCACAGTGAAACATCAGAATAAATGATCAGTAAAGGTCATTCAAAATGAGTTAAAGTTTTAAAAAAAGTCTGCACAGTTAGAGCTGAGAATCTGCTTCTTCTACAGTCACGCTGGCTGCATGTTTACCCTGACTTCTGCTGGTACACACACACTCCCACCAATATGGAGCTGGCCACCTGCCAACACAAGAAATACGGAAGAGCACAAAAGGACCTGTTACTATCAGGTACACGATAAGTACTGCCAGATGTGCACATGCTGTAAATTTAATTCAGCATGTAGCTTTTTGCCAAATTTATGATTAAAAAAACCCCAAAAAACTTAACAGAAAAAACCCGCTTTTTTTCTGTTGAATTTAAGGGCCAAAATGCTGATGGCCAGAACTACTGCTGTCTGGGGTGTTAGGTCATTTTGATTTCCCATGCAGACATATTCAGAGTGGCAGAAAACACCACCACCGTTAAGATGCAAAAAGAAAACTGTGATGTTTATGACCAGAAAAAATGTGTCCCCTGTGGGACGGACACCCTGTCCCTGCAGCTGGGCACTGGCACTTTTAGTGTGAGGACACTGATGCATCTTACCACCACTCCGCAGAGATGAGATGGTGCTTAAGACCTGCCCAGCTGCCTCTACACCACCATTTACACAGTGAAATTAAAACCAGCTGTGAGTCGCTTCCCCCTGTTCCTGCGGAGCACCTGGGTGGACTGGCCAGGCACAACCAGTCCCTGCTGTCACAGGAAATTGGGACCAGGGGATGGTTTCTGACAAAGATTTGTGAGGAGGCTAAGCCAACCAATTTAAGTGATTCTCCTTTCATCAGAAAATTAGATTAACATAGAAAATGAACAGATATTGTGTGTATGTCTGTTTAATGAGCCCCTGACAGGGTACCATTCATTTTAGTCCTATGCGCAGACCAGCCCCATCCTGGTACTTCCTTCTGACTTCTAACAATAATCCGTCTCTGATCAGCTCCACTGAACAAAGTTTATTAATTCTAGCGCCAAATAGGATCTTTAATTTCCCCAAATTGCATATCTACTTCAGTATGCCAGGACTGCCATGCCATTTAGCACATCCTATCAGCACGTTAAACTCAAAGTAGTGTGCTGGGAAGCAAGTCACAAATTCCTGCCTCCTTTTCCTCTCCCACCATTTCGCTGCTCCGGCTCAATCTCCCACCCAGGTACCAGCCATCCCAGTCCTCCAGCTCTGGCTGGTTCCTGCTTACTGCCATAGAAACACTACTCAAGGCAGACCCCAAGATAGCAGCTGCACGTTCAGCTGACCCAGGTGAATTTGGAACCCCTGACAGAAGCCTGGACAGTTCTTAGTACCTGACACAAAACAGAGTAGGTGCCAAGGCACGGTGTGAACATTTTATCACAAATAATCCTAAAACCTAGCACAGGGAGGACCGAATACTCTACTTCCTTATAGAGATTTACTGGATATTTTGCAGTACAGGGATCCAAACCTTCTAAACTGGCACCCTTGACCTCCATGCCAAAAATAGCTCTACCATTCTAAGCAGAGAGACGCTTACAATTGCCACTAGAAAACATGGCCTTAGTGGTATGTCAAAGCACCTATCTGTCTCTGGAGCTCTCCTAACCCAGTGATGTAAAACCTGGCATTTTCTGGGGATCAGCACTTCACTGAGCCATGGTCACACTTCTTTATGGAGGTGACAAATTGCATGTGCTCACTGTAGGAGAGCTTAATGATAAAAGCATTTCCCCGAGGTGACAAATATAGTCTTCCTCAGCTTCAGACATTTTAGAACTAATTCTCACACTCCCATAATCGCTCACTCAAGGAAAGGACCCTTGAACTCCAGACTCTATGTTATCCTTGATAAGAATGGTCTGCAGGTCCCATATTGAAATGAGGTCAATTTGCAGACGGGAATACAAGAAATGTCAGACAGAGAAGGAGGACACAAGTAGGTGATATCTGTATAGCATGATGGAGAGGAAACATGAGTTCTGGCCATTAATTTCACAAGTGCTTTAGTACTCTGTTCATCCCAGCAGCTAAACCCACCACTTGCTGCTCTTACCCAGTAGGAGAACTGGAGCATTATTCCCACAAGAAGTGGTGGTTAGGGCTTTCTAGCAGGAAACAGGGTGAAAGAGTTCAAACCTCTTCAGACTGAGGTAGGCTTAGAGATGAAGTTTCCCTTTTCCAAAGTAAATGCTGTGATTACTTGACAATTATGTAAATGGTAGGCAGCACACGTTCCTCTGGCTGCCTTTCTGAATTAATTCGGATCTGTCAGCACTTGTTAGACAAGCTCAGCTAACAGTTATTGGATCAAACTCCTGGGGACACTCGGGCAGAGAAGTGTCTTGCGCTAGAGGGGTGCCTCACTCCTCCTCCTAGGATTCATTTGTATGCATGGTAGCTTAAATATACGTGCTCAGGGACATTTGAAGTTGGCTGGCACAGCACTTACCACACATATTAAAATAGAGGAGCTCAAAAGACCCTCATGACCCCTCTTCTCTGCAGGGACTGGGGAAGACTGCACATGGCAACCAAGCATTAGCAGCTGGCCTGCCCTTTGAGCCAGTGGAGGACAGTCCAGGAGAGATTCAAAAGCAGGACAGTCACTTTCCCATGGCACTGAGCCCTCTCCATCTTATCCTGCACCTCAGCAGAACTCAGCGCTGCGCGTTCCCAGCCCTATCCCTTCCATGTTAGCACTGCCTTGCATCCCAGCAACCTGGGGCACTTTTCTCACACCTGTCTGCAATCTACCTCGTGTTCAAACTAGCTGTTACTGTAGAACCAGTGTATAAGGATTTTCAGCCAGCAGTGAAAGAAAATCCATTCCATGGCCCAAAGAGTCTATTTCACAGCCATTTTCCTTGCTTTATGTACAAATGACCTGAGTACAGAAATTAAAGCATATTCCCTCTTTTCAAAAAGCTTGGCACTGAGCTTAGATCTGTTCAAGGATAGCATTAACTTTTGCACTTTTATTTACATGAATTTGTGGTCTTTTAATTACTGCTGGGTCACCCATAGAAAAAAAGCTGCCCTCTTCTTTTTAAGTAATGAGCGAGTACAGGAATTATTCGTGGGTTACTGAACACATCTCTAGTCATTAGTCTACCGTTCATTTCAGAAGAGGTTGATTACATTAACAATCCAACCATCACAGGAGACCTAAAGATGTAGTTTTGTTTTTTTTTTTAAATAAAAACTCACACCTCAAAACAAAGCAAATATAAAACCATGCATTCTGGTTTTGTACAGGACCACTATCTTGAAGGGTATCTGAGGAAGAAAAATGTTTCCTTAATACCAACTTGTGTAAAGGAAATTCTGCAAACAATTTTATGTAGTTTTATATGCAATCTCTGTAAACAGAAAAAATGAAAGGAAAACAATAGTGGCAGTGCAAAGAAACATATTCAATGGAATTTGAGACCAGTTCATTGATTTGTTTCATATACATCTTTCCTCTTTTTTCATTGCTTTTTAGTATCTTGCATACAAAGATGGAAATGCATATCTGCAGCATGTCACAAGTTCCACTTTACTATATAACTTATTAACCAACCTATATCCACATATAGCACATTTACTAATTTTTTTCCATTAAAGATATAGATGATAGCAACAATTCTGTACAGTGAATCTACTGAGATAATGTTGTACTCCTGTTCAGCCTTCTATTCAAGACCTTCACCTCTATCACACTGGGGTTAACACAAGAGGTTGTTTTCAACCCTCTATATCACTAACTTCATTCTGCTGTCCTTGCGTTGAAATAAATCAAAGACAAGTTCTGTGAAAGCATTAACAAATTGATAAGCTAACTGATAAACTGCAGAAATCTGTCCTTTTGTTACAAGATTCTCGATTCTTCACAGTTTCTTCTCAGATTGAATTGGACCACTTGCTGCACATACAGATTACATTTTCCTGGATGTCCCTGTGAAAGTAGTACCTTTTTGATACATTATGTAAATTTTCATTAGAGCTAATGAACCTATTTGTTGCCAATAACTTACTGGTTGGATTTGGCACGTTCTCCAATAATGACTCACCCAGGAACCAAAAGTGAACTTTATGGATTTCCTATTACATACACTTTTCACTCTAAATAGTATGATTTTTCATATTTTCTTTCCATGTTCTTCATTATTTCATGAGTATTTTTGCAGCATTAGTAACCTTACATAAGATCACATTTTTTCTGAAAGTTGAATCATGGCCAAATGCAAAAGAATCCCTAATATAAAACACAATTGAAATTACTTTATTTAGGGAATAATTGCTATTTTTATAAACAATTAGTTTCTTTGATGCTTATCTTTTTAGCTCTCTAAAAATTGAGAGCAAAGAATGTATAGGATGGACAAGCTCCCTACGTGTGTTACAGGAAGCTGGAAGAGCTGTAATCTAAAATAAACAGTTAAATAAAAAAGGGCAGCTTCTTAACTGCCCTTTATAATCAGTCAAAATCTTTTAAAAGATTACCCAGGACTTTTGCAGATAGAACCATGTATAAATTTGACCCTTTGATAAGGAAATCAAATGCCATATGCCACAGATATGAAGAACACATGCTCTCTGGTTTTTGTTAGGCTGTGAATGAAAGCTGCAGCACAGCTGCCTTCTCAGAAGTTGTGGGAGGGTAGGAAAGTGCTGTCCTGGGGCAGGGGGACACAAGGCAGGCAAGAGGGTTATCACGGATCGTTCTCCTCTCCTCCAATTTAAGTCTAATACACCTCTAAAAGGAATAGCTCGTCAATAATAGATCATTAATTATATATTTTAAGAAGTGATACATGATGACTTACCATAGTAACACAGTTAAACCCTTGGTTTTTAACCGGTAACCTCACAGAAGCAAGAGTCTGTCGAACCCATTTTTCCTCAGAAGCATTTTAGAGTCCACATGGATACAGCAATCAGCTGCACGCTTCATTTTTAAAAGAGAAAAATCACGAGAATTTAACGCAATGCTACAAGACCAGCATTTACATATAAACAAGAATATTTACAACGTATTTACAAAAAACCAAGAATTTTTACTCAAACATATTAGCCATTCAAACATTGTAATCAGTAATTAAATAGTAAATTAATTAATCAGTAAAAGCCTTCATGTTGGCCTGGGGAACTTTAGTTTGCCTCTCTGTGGGTCCTGTCATCAGCTCAAAAGTAAAAACATCCACAGAAGTTAGCTCTGTGTGTGTTACAGCAGACACACCGCATATATATTTTACAATCATACTAACCTTGTTGTGACTATGAAAGAGAATACCATTATGTCATCAATAAGAAATTGGATCAAAACACACAGGCATTTCAATATAGCTTTTTCCTGTGTACCGCAGTCGGAACTAAATGTAACTTTATCTTGTACGTATCAAGGTGCAGAGCTTTCCATACCTCTTTTTGTACTGTGCAATCTAGACTGATCTTTATCCAACTTTCAAAGGCTATCCTCTGATTTGAAGAGAATATTTTAACAGTTTTTACTTCCAGCTTGCTTTATATTTGTCTTACATAATTGCAACAGATTTTACTGTTGTTGCCACGGCCAAGGTGAGTTACAGAGTCAGAGGCCTCTGAACATGATATTTTTCAAATGAATGCACTCGGAATGGTCATTAAGAGTTTTATCCACAGCTTCACTGTGCCCAAACTGCCTCTGTAAAAAATGAACTGTACATTTAAATTCTTGGCCCCTAGACAGCAGCAACATCTCACTCTTGACATTGCCGAATGAGAAACAAGGTCATTCAACTTACAGAGCCTATAAATTCAAAACTCCAATTAAGAAAAAACTTAAAATGCAAGAGACAGTTTCAAACCAAGGAGAAATACTATTTAATATCAAGAGTACTATGAAAGTCAGCAGGGAAGGTGATCAGGAAGACTTACCTTTCAAAAACCCCAGTATATAATGGAAAATATCTGAAGATACCCAAGTGGAAAAGCAGCATGCTGCAAAGTATCATTTTATCACCCCATGAAACAAAAAAAAAAAGTGGAACTATAACCAGACAGACAATGAAAGCCAATATTCATCATGTTTGTTAGCGTAAGCTGAACAGCTTTAAGATGCAATCCACTGGCAATTAAGGCTGAATAATCTGGTGTCTCTCTCCCATGATGCATGGATATGAATATATAGAACCTAAAACATAGTTTTAAAAAAAAAAAAAAAAGGTTACTAAGTGACAACATACTTTATCACCTCATTTACCAATTCTGAAGAGTCATATTGAAGAAAATAGATAACACTGGTGCCCCTATTGACTTCTGAGCAGACAAGACTTATTCTTTGCTGGTGTGAAAATTTAATTTTAAAACAAACTTATGTCTGTGTTTACTTGGCAACAAAAGTGCAATTGTTCATTTCCATGTTGTAAGGTGTATGAATTTGAGAGGTCTCTCAGTAATGTTTTTGGTTCTATAGATATTTTAAAAACACATTTCACCTTTTCTATCTTTTGTTATTTTCACAACTGAACTAACAGTATAGGCCACTGGGCTCTTAAAATGCAGATACCTGCATAGATTTAAACACTCTTTTTCTTTAGCCTTGTTGGAAGGCTTCTGAGGTATAGAAGTGAGGATAAATATTAGCTGGAAACTCCAGGCACATTGTCTTTCACTACAAGTTGCTTCAGAACATCTCTATGGAGGAAAGATACGTTTCTGTAAATATATATATAGATAGACACAAGTAATCGTCACTGAAGTGCTTTCCCAGTCAGAGGTTCCCACTGGCTAAGACAACGATAATAAATCAGGAATTTACCAGCAAAGAAGAGATCTGTCACGTACATCATTTTCTGCTGACATGAAGCCAGCATGTTGTTATAAGGCTCCGAGGAGACCTTATAACAGCCTATCAATACCTGAAGGGAGCCTACAGAAGAGCTG
>JAOXJM010000023.1:100557651-100584060 GCA_026413425.1 Tringa solitaria | reverse complement strand
TTTAAGGTCCCTTCCAACTCTAACCATTCTATGATTCTATGATTCTATGATTCTAATTCATAGCTTCTGAAAAAGGTGCAGTCGCCTTAGGTCTGATTGATTCCTAGATACACAACCAAAGTCACTAAGAGCTCAAGAGCATTACCTCAGAATATTCCAATTTGTTACAAGAGTTTGAAGTTCACACTTCAGCAACATGTGAAATCTGCATATGTGTTCCTAAACACAAGCAAGATTGCTTCAATGCAAAACCAAATTATTTATTATTATTTTTTGGATTTGGGATGAAAATAGTGCTGGTAAAACACTAATGGTTTTGGTTGTTGCTGAGCAATCAAAGCCTCTTCTGCCTCTCACCACTCTGCCAGTGAGTAGGCTGGGAACGCACAAAAAGTTGGGAGGAGACACAGCTGGGATAGCTGACTCCAACTGACTGAAAGGTTATTCCATAACATGTGACATCATGCTCTGTATATAAAGCTGGGGGAAGAAAAAAGGAAGGGAGGACATTGGGAGTCATGGTGTTTGTCTTCCAAGTAACCGTTACACGTGATGGAGCCCTGCTTTCCTGTGGATGGCTGAACCTCTGCCCGCCAATGGGAAGCAGTGAATGAATTCCTTGTTTTGCTTTGCTTGCATGTGCAGTTTTTGCTCTACTTATTAAGTTGTCTTTATCTCAACCCATCAGTGTTTTTCTCAGTTTTACTCTTCCAATTCTCTCCTCCCTCCGAGCTGATGGGAGTGAGCAAGTGGCCATGTGGCTGTAGTTTCTGGCTGAGGTTAAACCACAACAAGAATACAGTTTCTGCTCTGAATCTTTTCATTTCTCTCCTTCTTCTCAACAGCGAGGATTATGTTGCCTGAACTTCTGAAACACCTGTCCTTCCTGATATGAAACGGTGTCCTTCTCTCTGGCTTAAGTTCCAGGTATCTGAGAATTCTTCCTCAATTTCTACCCTCTTACATTTCCAAAGAACAATACAAACACTTTGGTTTATTTGTGCTGTCTCTAGGAAGTTTGCTTCTCTAGATTCCAACACAAACACAAAAGTTGGAGAAAACTCATTTCCCTAAACTTTAGCATGCCAAGAGGTTTCCAGCTCAGTAGGATCTTCTAGATTTTCTAAGTAACTGTTGTTTCTTCCTTAGGCATTTCATCAGTACGCACACATACATATTTATCTCTACTCCACACTTTCAGGAAACATCTTTGGAACAAAGTTAGCCCCTTAAATTCAGAGAGCAAGTATCATGAGATATTCATAACATTTCATTAAACTAATGTTGAAATCTCCAAATTTGTCTCACAGACAAAAGCAGCTAGGCAGACCCTGAAGTCTTATAAATAAGAGTCCTGCTGCTGTAGCCCATAGAGCTTCTTTGATTTATACTAGATGAAGATTTTGTCCATAGTTAAACAGTTAAATGAATGAGGTCAAACAGATCACCATATTGTTAAAGAAATGAGCAGAGCTGACTAAGCTAATGCCAGAAAACAGAAATCCATATTCTCCTTGTAGCTTTGAAACAGAAAGAAAAAAAGATATAATCTGTCAGTGGAAGCGTACCATCTAATAGCAATACATCACCCCAACATGTTAGCATAGCTTACAGAGGGTACTCATCAGTGAAAGCCCATTGTCTGTCTCTGATACCTCACCTCAGTATCTTTCCAATTGAATGAATGTGTTCCTGACAACAACAACAATATTTTTGTCTGCTTTTTCTTTCTCCAGTCATCTTCCATATTGAAAAATCTCATCCAGTTTTCAAACTGGTTTCAAATACTTTCTGAAATATTTACCACTCATGCTCAGAAGTCTAACTGGTTTTAGCCACTGCTTCCGCATGTTATCTACCTCATAATACAAGTAGCTGTATGTGACCATATATTCTATGAAAAGCTTGAAGAAACAATAAGCAAAGATTTTTCTGAGATGGAGGGAAATGTTAAACAAAAGTGAAAGGTCAGAACAATATAGCTGCTCATGATCTGTAGTTCAGTCTTTGTAAATTTGCCTTGCATTTCCTGCAGCCATCAGGACAGGACTGACAACTTTCAGAACAATCAAACAGAGCAAAATAAACAGATACAAGAATGGGATTTGAGGGGCAGCTGATTCCAGGCTACTTATTCTTCACTTAAAGTAATTTATAGACAAATTATGCAAACGACAGCAACAAAAGTTTTGTGCCACTAAGAGGCAACGTAGAGTTTGTAGCAGTGCTGAATGGCACAGTATTGTTATACAACCACGCTGTCCATGTCTTTACAGAAGAAGAGGTTGGTGATGAACCAAATCGGGAATCAATATCACTCAGGTCATTAGAGCAGAAGTATACATAAAGAATCGGCTATAAAAGTATTAGATGTACTTAAAGTAGACAAATCTGCAGGACCACATAATCCGCATCAGTAAACATTATCAGGCACTTCTTAGGTAACTGTGGACTTTTAAATCATATTTATACATGTTCAGTAGCTTCAAAAGAGACTGAAGTGTAACCCAGTTCCCTTGTTTTTAAAAGATACAGAGACAACATAAGAAACTAAATAAGGTGATTCAATGTCAGAGCTGTTACAGAGGGAGATAATCTTAAGAAATAGCTTAAGGAATAAGAATCCATATCAAAAAGCATAGGAATATGTTTTAAGGGATTTGAGAAAAGGGTATGCATGATTAATTTGTGAGTTTGGAAGTTGGAGTTGTTTCTCTTTTTTTTCCTCCATGATACACAGGGAAAAATATACCTATATTTTCAATAAAGATTAAAACATTTCACCACTAGATCAATTACTGTGATAAAAAGTGATGAATCAGGGATAGGTAAACAGTCATTACTTGGATAAAGTTTGTAATCAAGGATAGTGAGATGAGGGTTATATGGTTCATATCACTCTGGGGCATCTTAGTCTCAGCATATTGAAGAGAAACTGCAAGGGGTCTTGGGCTTCAGCTGCCTGCAATTGGTGAGTTCACTTCTGAGAAAAAAAGCAAAACAGCAAGACTTAAAAACATAAATTATCCCCCCTAATTTGGGGGATAATTTATGGGGTTCAGAGCAGGCGATTCAGACTGCAAGTCCTCTTGCTAACAAATGAGAAAGCTAAACAAGGATGCATGATGAATTTCCCTCTTCCTGAATCCATTCAGACTCAGCTGTGAGTCTGTGGTGCTATGGGAAGAGTTCTACTTCACCTAGTGCAAAACTACAGAGAGAAGACTTGTTTATTCTCTCATTTTAATAGATGGTGCGAGAACCAATGCAATCTGGCAGACTCGATGTGATACCACCAATAGCCAAATCTGCAGAAAGACGTAACGAGTTGAGCACCAGAGTGCTCTTTATTTGTACTGTGGTTATTTTTACTTCCATGTGCTTCATTTTGAGAGTTAAGCCAGTCATTACAACTTGGCTTAGATGAGGAAAATCTTAACTAGGTGAAATGAGATTTAGTTTATTTAAAGGATTGTTTCATTTTATTTATTTTAATATAAATTATTTTATTACAGTCAGTTTCAGGAAGACTGTGCTGGGAGAAGCAGTAGAAGGAAGGATGAAAAAAGCTATCATCCAAACAAAAGGAGAGGACTACAATCTAAACATGGCTTTTCAAATGTGATGCAGCAAACACTGATGACTCTGGTGACTACTGTTTTGACAAATGAGACAACTAAGTACAAATCAACTTTAAGCCTAATTTATTTCGGATATTTATTAATACGAAGCACAGCATTAACTCATAGTAGTAGAATGGCTGGTGATTGGGAGAAAAAACAGAAGTAAAAGTTTGAGATCAAAAGCATTGCCCATAAGTTCAAAGGCAGAGTGTTTATTAATAAAGCTCATCTCTTTCTATCTTGTCTTCAACATAATACTTGTGAAAAAGAAAATAAAGCAAAATGGAAGAAATGTGTATCATAATTGAAACTCCTGGCAGTAGATTCAAATTTTTTGTATAGGTAGTTGAAAAATTTCTATTCTCATCAATTAAAATGTCATTATTATAAATAATAAACCATGTTTTCTCTTATAGTTGTATTGGGAGAGATGCTTATTTCCGGATAATTTTTTTTTTCAACTTATTCTTTCCTGCACTATAAAATAGAGGGTGCTAAAGCTGCTTCTGAGTACGGATATTTCAAGCTTATAAATGACTGAGTACAATACCTATTCAGTGAGACAAGCAGTTAAAGTGAAAACAATATATTTCTCAGTATTTCATATTATAATAAGTTCGGTATTTTTAGTATATGGTCCCTATGCCTAAATACAAACTGAAATATCTTATTTCTTTAGATCATTTACAAAATTCATCACTTTAGAATACATGATTGATCCATCTATTGCACAGTGAAATCGTAACTATGGGTTTCTCCATTAAGCATTATTTAAAGAACAATCATTTCACCAGCAGTATTAGAGGTCAAATTTTAACATCTTTGTTGATATTCAACTGTTCCTTGGGCAAACACTAGTGACATCAAGGCATGTCACACTAAAGGGAACATTTAACAAAAAATACCATTAATATATGATGGTTTAATATATACACAGCTTTAGTTTATAAAACATGGAGTATGTTCACATTAGCAAGGTTATAAGAGCTATAGATTAATTTAAAACTTCTGTCTGCTCTTTGATGTTGCAGAATAACCAACTGCTCCTTTGAAATGCAGCAGCAGCTGAAGCAAATCACTCTCAATCGACATTAGTGATAACCCATTCAATCTCCTGTCCCACGGTTGACCTCAGTCTGGTTTTGATCAGAACTAGTTTGGGTAAAAGAGCACTCACCTTCACAGGCTGACAAGGAGAGTCAGGTAAATTGAAAGCTATTTATGTCAGCGTTTCAATATTGCACAGCTATTACAAATATCTATATAATCAGCATTATATGAAGTAGTTTGTATGCTGTCTGAACTTTCATTTGATGAGCAGCTGATCAGAGATTAATATTTTAATATACGGCTAAACAAATTCATCAGCATACACACTTAATTTTTTTTTTCATCTCCTGGGTTATAAATTGACAGCAGCAGCAGCTTTCATGCCAATGGTATCAAATATATGATCAATGCCTGTGAGAAATTCAAAGTGACTTAGATAGCAATGTCCTAAGCTACTTTACTCTGCTGACTATTACAAGATTGTGGGTTTGGGTATGCATTTTAACTTGACCTTTTACAGCCACATTACACTTTCACCAAAGGTTTTCATTTTTCTTATGCTTGCTCCGGATTGTTATCTGGTCTAAATGTAGGAATTGGCATTGTCCAAATTCATCATAATTTCCCAGGTGCTAAATGTTTCTTAGAAGGGACATCTAATCAAAATATATGAATATAAGGCAAAAGAAACAATTACATTACAAACAAATTTGTCTGGAAAAGGTTTAAGAACCCCTGTTCCAGTAGATTGTTACTTAAAACAGTATTTTTTCTTTGCAAAGTTGGGGGTATTCTATCTAGGCTGCAAATATGCACAATTTGTTACTGTGAAATGTTGACATAAATAGTTTTCAATTTACCTGACTCTTTGGAACAATATATTCCAGTTCCAAAGGTCTAAAACAGCACATGAACACAATGTGTTTTCAGAAGCACACCATGTAAAGCATTTAGTTTTCAGTAAATCAGCTTGTCATATCGGATATGGCATTATACTAGCACTAAATTTTTTCCCACTGTGCCATCCACCAATAGAAACTAGATTTCAAAGACAAATAAAGCAAAGCTCAGCCATCAGTTATGGCCATGTATCCCTATTGCCTTTAGATGGAGTTGCACAGATGTAATGAATGGCAGAATTTTGTTCATTTAGGCAGACAGCTACACTGGCTTGGTGATTACAGGAAGTTTTTTTGCAATTACAGATCCCAGTTTACATAATATATTTAGAGGCTGTCACAGTCAGCACTGACTGATGAATGCAATATATGTTCAGCTGCATATGAATAACGTAACCAGGAACAACAGTCAGGAAAAAAAGCAAAACATTCAGAAATTAAAATATCAGAAATAACATCTAAAAACCACCTCAACAGGTCACGTAATGACCTGTCCCAAGGCCAAATCAAATACACCCATGTCATACCTGGGAGTCTTTTGCGTAGCCTTTTCATAAAACCTCCAATGGTGAAGACTTCATAGTTTCTTCCAAGCAATGTACTGCAGCGCTTACCAAGTACTCATGTTAAAAGGTTATTCCTGGTATCTAATCTAAAGCTTCCTTGCTTCAGCTTAAGTCCTCTACTCCTAATCTTTTCCATCTCTGGTTAACCAACAGACAGCTCTTGGCCGACAATGCTGGTGACAAAGGTAGGAGAGAACTGGGCCCAGGAAGAGATGCTGGTTTAGAACTGGACCAATTACGGGAACTGGAGGCAGGAATGGTGCGTCTCTGAGGCAGAAGGAGACCTCTGTTCTGTCAATTGTGTTAAAGCAGTCTTGTGGTATGTAAATTTGTTGACTATGTTATTAGAGAGTGGAGTACATCTTTCACAGTAGGACATTTGTCAGTTTGTGCTCTTCTACCATGAAGAACCTTGATCAAGTATCTACATGCTCATTTCTATTTCAATGATGTGAAAAATACAGAAATAAGTATAAATGAATTGAGTATTGACCAAAACTAGGAATATATGCAAATTTTTTTTTAATTAGATAATTTGGTTTTTGAAATTCATACAGCAACAATGTCAGTTAGTATCAGAAGCCTTCCAGAAGGTGACTCATAAAATCTACTCCTTCCTCTTTGAGTGCAATGAGTGCTACATTGCTGGGAGAGGAAAAGTTATTACCTTAATACACAAATTAAGGCTTAATTGCCCTTACACAAATTCTTGCTGCTCCTAATTCTCTCCATTTCTCTTTAGGTGCTTACAGAAATTTTGCTTACATATGACAGTGGAAGTTAAGATAGTCACGCTATTAATTTCCCAGCTCCTCCCTTCCTTCTTTCCTTTTTGATGATAGCACTTTGGCTGTCATACAAATCAAAGGTAACTTCTGATTTTTATGAGACTTCCTCAGTCAGTCTTGAATAGCCTAGGAATAAGTCCCTTAGTCCCAATGGTTTAAAAATATACGACTTACTCAATTTCTTTCTAACACTTATGGAAGAGGCAAAAATCAAAGGTAGGCTTGGGATAGCACTAGACTAAATGTAAACTAGAGTACACAGCACAGTATCTTCCTTGGATTACAAACCATGAAACAGTTAGCCATAAGGCACTTTCTGCATCTGACAATATCTTGTCAGCACACTATCGCTGAGGTTCCTTTAGAAGATGCTCAGGAGAATCTAGATTCCTTACACTTGCAAGCATTTAAGCCTACATGAAGTCACATCTACTATTTATGTTGTGGCATTTCTTATACGTGATGGTGAAGTATTCCTGGCAAAGACATCTTAACTGAGGCTAGAAACAAATACTTATTAAGCAGACTGGCAGGTCTTAGGGGAAAGGGAAGTAGCAGAAATCACAGAGCAGGGGAGCAGGCAGTTCTTAAAGTTCTAATATGCAGAGGAGTTTACGATTCTTCCACCTTAAACTGTGCTAAGAAAGATTTACCAAGCATTATGAAGGTTACAAGGAACAGAGAACAGTCTGAAAGGTATGAGACAGTAATAACTTCCTTCTCCTTAATTTTTATGAATTCTTATATTGATTAATGTTGCGTGTCATCAATGAGCCCTCAGAGAAATAAGATAGTCAACATTCTTTAAAAGAAAGCATTCAGAATGCAGTGTATTGGCCTAAAAAAAACCAAAACAGATATTCAAAGTTCTGTTACCACCCAAAATTATCAGAAATTTTATTTCAAAAAACTTATAGACTCTCCATTTTTCTTTTGAGTTCTTAGCTTAATGTTCAATAGACAGAGGGACTGGGAAAGCCAACTCAAACAGAAGCAACCTTGATAGACACAATGAAATTCAATGCCTCAAAAAGAAGCAGTTTCCCAGCCATCAGTGAGAAAAGTATTCAGGAAATTGTTAAAATTCCTCACTCCTCTCCTAAATATCAATAACCAAATGAATAAAGCATTTCATTTCTGCTTGGCTAGAAGTCCTGGATATTCTGAGAGGCTGTTAAGCAGATAGCTTTAGCACATGAAAAATGCATGCTAGTCATTTTGTTCTTATGTCAGTTATTTAACACATTGTATATAAATCAGCTCGCAAGATATAGAGTTTAATCTTTTCTGGTTTTATTGCTTTACCATTTCACTGTATTTATCTCACATTCTGTGAAGATGGAACTTTGATTTAAAATTTTGCATTTGTAGGCCTGTGTGTCAATATTGCACACACAACTCAGACAATCACTCCAATGGGAATCACATCATTAGCCTTTACAGATATTATCTCCTCTATGGATCAGTATAATTGGTAGTCCCCAGTGAATTCAAATTCAGTGTGCATATAGGAGAGTAATGTGCTTTGGGCAAGGGCTACTTCTAATCTTCTGTGCAATATCAAGCACAGTGTAGCCTCTATCATGTTCTGAGCCTCTAGGTGCTATTATGTAATTTCTGTTCATTTGTTTTTGTTGCTGATAAGAAATAGTAGTTTAGTCATCAAGTTTATAGCTGTGCTCTACCTGCTTTATATTCATTTTCCTTTAAACGCAGCATAGAAACTGAGAGATGGAAAAGTCTCCTTGGGGGATGGGGCCTACTGTCCTCCCATTGCAAATGCTGAATCCTAGAGCCCCCTTCAGAAAACAAATCAAACAGGAAAACCCCTTATGCTCCACCTTACTAGTAAGCGGTAACATTTACTCTCACCATGCTCATTTCTATGCTGCTTTTGTTCTGTCTTCCACGTTCACACTTCCTTTCCTTTTATTGCTACATACAGATGTCCTATCTCCAATTTGTCTTGCTTTTTTTCTTATTCACAGGCTTCATCCCAATTTCTCTCTCCTAGGTATCTCAGAATTTCTTCTATTCTCCTCTCCAACACTCCAAGCACCATCACGTCTATAATACACGATGTTTTGTGTTCAGATGCTACAGATGCAGCAATCAGGGTTGAAAGATCATATCTCATAGGAAAACTTAGTGTCTTAATTTTAAAATCTCCTGCCACAGAGAATCTCCCCAACTGTTAAAGCTTTCAGTTGTTTTCTTTTCTGTTTTAATAACTATCAGTTTCTTTATCACACTGCATTATTATCTCACCCCGAAATCAATTCTCTCTTCTAACGTAAACTTTGCATTTCCTGATTTGTGGAAGTATAACCTCATACTTTTGGGTTTTTTCCAGAATAACAGTTTTCAGTATTATGGAAACATGTGCAGTGACTAATTTACAGACTCTGAACCCCATTTGGCAGAGAAACTCAGCAGCCCTGAACTGCAACCTCATGTTCAGACAGATCCCTCTCTTCTGCATTCTACCCCAGCTGCCTGAAGCATCCCACTTCCCAGGGAGCTGGATGGTGTGAATCCTCCCCACTCACAGCACAAGGAATTTATACGCCTAACAGCGTCATGAATTCCACCCAACTCTTGGCCATTGCATTGCTGAGCACCCTACTTCCCAAGCCTCCTTTACATTTGGCCTTAAGTGTTTTTTCATAGAGATGTATTTAGTACAGATGGCAAGACATAAAACTGTTAGAAAGATTATTTATTTTAAAGTATTTCATCAATAAAAACTCACCAAGATACATCAGTTCATTTCCAAGGCTATCCCAAGGCAAAATATGTTGACAGAAAAGTCAACTAAATAACACATATAAAATACGATTGCAGACAATTATGATTTTTGTAGAGATTAAAGTTTTAAAAGCTCTAAACCTAGGAGCTAAAGTCTTTTTTTTCATTAAGGCTTGTTTACATATTCCCATTTAGGGCAGCTGTTTAACATGCAAAGCCTATTGCCTTTCATAATCATTAACTCTATGCATTGAAATATATTTTTTCAATCCAATCAGGTACCAGATTACCCTTTTTTAATCACATGTTGGGATATTAAAAGTACAGGCCCAAATCCTGCTAAGAAGACATGCGTAGCTCTCAGCATTGTATAAGAAGGCTGCATTTGTTTCATATAGAAACATAGAGTCATAGAATCATTTAGGTTGGAAGGGACCTTTAAGATCATCAAGTCCAATAGTATGTTGAATAGATGACTCATGATCCCCAAGTAGACTACACTAATAGTTATCAAACGTTCTTCCTCTGTCCCTGCAGTTTACATTCATTGTGTCTTGTACCATACCATATAAGAACTGTTTCTTAGTGAAAGGCACCATACAGAGTGCCTTTGGGAAGAAACAGAAGGTGACTTACAGGAGATGGATGGGCCTGGAGTTGCCTGCCCCAGCCCCCAGATATTCCTCTCCCCATCTTCAGTAACTTCTCCTCAGTTGCAACCTCTGCTCTGACACTTGAGATTCCCTAAAAGTTATCTTGCTGTTATGTATACAGACAAGTGAGTTCCTCCCATGGTCACAGCACTACCGCCAGGATAGACAGTACAGCTACTCTGACATTATTAATTATACAGAGGGGTACAGAGAAGGCTTATGATGTCACAAATTTACTTCTTAAAACCTTTTCTACCCAAAGTAGTAGATGAGCAGTGTGAGACCACAGAACAAGATAGCACAAGCACCAAGTCTGTAAATCAAGACAAGCATTCAGAAAAACTGAAGCCAAGCAGGGAAAAGGAGTAACTAATTTTAGGATAAAGGTTGAGATAACAATTGAATATAGACAAACCTGAAAAGAGTGAGCAGTCTGCCCAAAGCATCAATGCAGCAAAGAGAAGCAATGATACACATAGCGCTCACACGGGATTATTATCATATAAACAAAAATGCCCAGGCTGTTGTGGGGAGTCTCATTCCTCTTGGCATTTCTCAGGTTTGTTTGGAGACAAACAACATCCTTGTCTCCCTTGATGGCTATTTGAAAGTAATATGCACCTTTAAAGTACGATTTATCTAACCTATTTTAACTGTCTGTTTTACAATTATTTGAATCACACTCTACAAGTGCCTATTTCTGCATTCTCTATAAAGGGAAACTGTGATGACTAGTTCAGAGCTGAATATTTACACTGGAGACATCTGCATGTGGGGAGATGAATTCAAGTCTTAGAATTTAAACAGACAAGTCAAAGAATAAAGTGTTCCAATAGCATGAACAAAAACATGTCTTGCATCAGCATCTTGCCCTACATCTCGAGATTTTTATCTTTGCAGAAAAAGGGGTTACCAGAGGGACTTGGCCTTTTTAAAATGTTATTGGATATGTGTTTTCTAAGGAGAGGGTAAACAGGAAAAGAAAGGAAAGGAAACAGAGGTGAGGGACTAATGAATACAGGACAAGGAAAACAAGAGGAGAGCATGCATGATTGACAGGAGGTCACCAGTGTATGGGGAGTGTGGTGGGTTGTGAAAAGCTAAAACTAACAACAAGGAAGGTTACAGTTGATGGTACCCAGATAGAACTTCAGAGTAATCACATAATCACTGACTGATCAACCCAGAGCTGCTATTCCTGAATTTTTACAGATTGTTTAATTCAGAAACACAAAGACATGGACTTGAAAGGCAATATGTAAATGTTCTGACATTTAACAGCAATAGATGTCTGCATTTTGGGGAATCTGATAGCACATTCTTGGGTTTTTTTTAACTTTTCTCCAAAACTAAGAGAAGGAATTAAACTCACTTTTACAAAAAAAAAATAAAATAAAATAATAGAATCTCTGGCACTCTTTATACAACTGAGCTCCTAACATAAACATTAAAACTCTAAGAATTAACAAAAGACCTGCTTTTTCAAATCATTTTCCATACCTGTCCTTATTTCTTCAAATTTGCAGGACCACAGGCTAGGGCCTCTCTGCAGCTCCTTTATTACACGAGCCTGTGCGATTTAAGTGATTCAAGGCTGTTATATGGGCTCTTGTCCTATGACAACTGGCAGTTAATCCTGACAGAAATATCTCCAGCTTAGTTCTTAATTGTGAATCATCTGAACAGAAAGGAAATAATGTTTCTACTCTTCTCTCATAGTAGCAACAAAGGATTGGCATTGTCTGAACATAGGCAAGGAACAGATGAGATGCACAACTATTTTCTTCAGTATTGTTACTGCCTTTGAACCTTTCCCATGTTCAAACTGCAGACTGCTTCTACTGTGCATCTGGGACTGAGGTCCCACGAGCAACATGAAGACTCAAGTGCCTCATGACCACTTTTCCCTTGCAGACAACCCATACCTATCCCAAGTCCAGAATCACTACAAATCCTGCCTTCTCTCGTGGTTAGCAAAAAATCACTCCTGGGTGCCTGACCATACTGAGTGATTGTACTGCAGGAACAAATGGGATAAAAAGAAGCTTCTAGGATTGCTGAAAAATCCCTACAACAGATAAGAAGGTACCCTGAAGCACAGGGAGGTACCCAGGTTTTTCACCAGGAGTACTAAAAAAGCCACCAGGGATGCTTCAAAAAGAAAGAAGAAATAGTGAATGAATCAAGCTTCCAGCCAAGTCTCCTGCCCAGAGTGCAAATCTTGTCAGCAAGTTCACAGAATTGAGAAAGACAAGGTACAGCCACAAGTACAGACACAGTTGCTTTGTACTTTTTTTAAAAGATGGAAAAGTGTCTTGTTTTGCTGTTCAAACCACAGAGTACATGGCTGCATGTCAATGGCCCTCCAACCCGAGTTAAGGAGAATTCCCTGAACAGCAACAGGGCTCAGAGCAAGTAGCCTGAGAACAAAAGGGCTCTTTAAATCCTCAGTGCTTAGTAACAAGGACCACTAATATGAAAATGCTTCTTTGTAGCAAATTATTTATATGTTAAAAATTTATATTATACAAAATTTTTCTTATATTATCATATGTATTATAAATAAATACATTGCTTCATTTGGCATTAAAATTTGTTTTTGAAAAGGAATAAATCCCTAAAAATGACTAATTCTTTGTGATTTGTAAAATAATTCTGAGGAAATATTTCATTTTCAATTTAAAAATGTATGAAGGATTCTCTCAAATACGATTTACGCCCCTTAGTGGATTGGCTTTTGTTCCCTATATTTTTTGTACAAAATACAGATCAAAGCTCTTTATGTTCTCTTGGATAACAACACAGCTTTCATGCAAACACACTTCCTATGTATCCTATTTTTTCATACATACTGGGTTAAGTCCTGAGGGAAATAAATACCACAAAGTTAAATTGATTTACATTGGCTGATATGGCAACTTACATGATGTGGTGATTTAGATTGCTTTAATTATTCTGAATTGCTTCAAGTTATACTGCGCATCCATGGAAAAAAAAAAAAAACAAACCAAAACAATTAAAAGTACGGGAAATGCCACTTCCACCTACAGCCTCTTTTGGCTCTTCTGCACTATCATAGTAGCAAAAAAGATTTTACTCAAAAACTACAAAACAGGCTGACTGACAAATACCTGAATGTTTCATCCCCATGGTGTTTGACAGACTTCTATGTTACATCTCATTCTTTTGCCATGTCTCCTGTAAGGAAGCATAAAAGATAGCACTTTGAAATACCAGCAGAAGTGAATACAGCAGGTTTTTTTCCTCAAGAGTTTTAATATTAAAAAGTGATGTGTGGTATAGATCAGTCTACTTCCTTTAGTTTTATTGATGCCCTTCCAATCTACATCAGCAAATTATTTAGCATTAGAGAGCCTGTAATGCTCTGAACTCATTATATTTTGGTATGAAAGTATGAAAAGCTATATCGTTGATCATTGGCTACATCATTAGTTTCTGGGAAATAGCTGGAATAAGGAAGATATTGTTTTGTTGCCAATTTGCTGAGAGGAGAGCCTTAGTTTCCCACTACAGTGATGCAACAACCTTTGTAAGACAAGGTCGCCAACATCCATTTTTAGGTTTCATAAGCATCAGTACAACAACAACAGCAACCTCACTTCTGAGACAGAGAAAACCTATTGAAAAAGCTCTCCAACTCCAATTGTCCTGTGTTCTAGAACATCATTGTATAACCTCTCTCCAAATATCTCTCTACCCCTAAGGGTTCAGATCCAAAAAATCTCAGAAATCAGTGGCCATTTAGTCTCCATTAGATTGTGTTTTAAGTATGCCTGAGATCAGTGTGAAATAAAAGCCTTTCCCAGCAGAAACACTTCACATTGTAGCAAATAATTGCCAGAGTCAACAGAATCTCAGAAGTGAAGGTTTTGTTTTGCTGAGCTTTTATTTCTGTCTCAGAGGACATAAAGAAGGCAGAACTTTATCCAGGATACATATTTGTTTCCTGAACGTTTGGATATTATCTTCCCCTCTTTCCAAATGTCTCTGGGATGATAAGTGCGGGTATGTATGTAAGCAACCCGATTTAGTGGAAGATGTCCCTGCTCATTGCAGAGGGGTCAGATTAGATGACCTTTAAAGGTCACTTCCAACCCAAACTATTCTATGATTTCTAGCACAAATACTTGCATGTGCCTCCCTTCTTCACAGAAGCTGAAAGATTGTACGCAACCAATATCCTGCATGTAGCTGTTCCTTTCAGGTACATTACCTTCACAATTTGGCTATCAAATTAATTTGATCTGTTTTGCTCTGATGGGAAATTTCAAACGTGACCTCAAAGCCATTTCTTAAATGATGTTCTCAAAAATAGCACCTCTCTGAAAAAAAATGTAAGTTTTGACAAATCAGAATTTTCCTATGAGGAAATATGCTCTCAAAAATTCCTCAAAAAGTTTGTCAACAATTCCCTCAATTCTCCCTTTGTCTTTCTTTCTTGAAGGTAACTGAATATTTCTGAGGTCTTATTGTAGGTTTTCAAGAAGAGGGTTGCACTGGAAAAGACGGTCTTTTTTGACAACAAACTGACCTTGACCAGACAGAGGGATACTTCCCACTTACTAATTTCCCCATCCTGCTTGCAACCAAACTTGTAATACTCTGTGAAAACGCTGAATAATTTTCAGTGCTCCAATTCTTCCTGTAATCTTGGTCTACACATTCAGGCAAGATGAAAGCACACAGACAGACAGAGGTGGACATGTTCATTAGAAAAAGAATCCATGTAACTCCCTTACTCTCCAAAGCAGTCAATGCAGTGTACTGACTATCTGCAGATACACACTTAAAAAGGAACATGAATTCAGCATAATTGAATGAATTTGTTTTTTCAGTGCCAATGGGAAACTAGTTTACGTGATACAATGTTCCTATGAAAGAGTAATTGTGTCGGGATGGTGTTAATGCCATTTACTTATTCACTTGGAACCTCTAATGAAAACTGTTTAGGAAACAAATGGCTAATTATGTTCTACATGCAAAATAATTAAACATTCAGAACATGATATTTAGCAAGGCTGGATATTAGTATTAAATATGAAATTCAATTTTCTCTAAGAGGACAGATTAGGCCAATCCAGGGAAAAAAAAAAAAAAAAGAAAAAGAAAATGTAGATCACCCATGAGGTAAAAAGCTGCTTGGGAAGGAATTTACTAGCAAAAATATTATGTCTGGAGTAGCTCCAGGGATTCATAGTGCTCACACTTGTATTTCCTCATGTATACTACAAGATATTTATCAAGCATGGATGGTAATGTAGAAAATGAAGTTCATTCACATAGTGTTCTGAGTGCCTAATCTTCACAGCCGTAATGAACTGTTTGACTTTCACCCACCTCTCCTCTACGAAACAAAATTATACCTTCCCTTATCTCCTTTAGGGCACACTTATGCTACATAATGCAGTGCCACACAGAGACATGCCAGCCAGCTGCAGTGCATACTCAGAGCAGTGTAGTGGCACCGTGACCTTACTCCAGCTGAGCTGAGCAGCTCTGCAAATACTCTTCTGGGACTGGAACCTGCTCTTTCAGCCTGCACTCAAAGTTCCCCAGAAAGTTCAGTGAAAACAGACCTGAACAGGCAGTCTGAGCAGTAACTAACATCTGCAATTAGCAGCATCAGAAGCATTTCTGAACATAAACTGAATACCAGCTCTAGTAGGTAGTCCCTACAATCCTGAAGTTATTCTTGGAGAGCTTCTAAGCCCCTCACAGGGCTCTCAGAGGTAGAGACTAACCTTGGGATCCACTGGTACTCCATGTGTGTTTGAGCTAAACAATTAATAAAGCCAGTAGCCAATGCTGCTGTAAGATTATTGACTCCAATGTGATGTGGCCTGACCTTCACAGATGGAGAAAACATGTCACACTGAAAGGACATAGTCTATGTTTAATTTAAAATCTCAAAAAAGAGCCTAAGCATTTTTTCCAAATTCCTTATTTCCAAGTGCTTAGAAGAAAATATGTTTCTGCACTGGGAGGAGGGAGGTTTCATTTTTTGGCCTGCACATGTACAAGAGACTAAGGTTTCCTCCGTATTTTGATTCTGCTTAGCTGTCACAATATGAATAATAAATATATGAGTATAATAACATATTAGGGGACACAAGCAAGTGCATGGTGCCCAAGTTATTGGTGCCCAAGTTATCTTTTCTTCCATTTTACCAGTAAGAGGAAAGGGTGCAGCCAGAAAAAAACGTATCATGCAAATCATCTTCTGACTTTGTGGCTGATGCTGTCGTGAGCCTTTTGACTTTTTTGACAATGGGACATTCTTTGATGACTGTAGCCTGCTAAGGAGGGATGGGATCCACCTGTCAAGAAGAGGCAAGGGAATCTTTGGCAGCAGCCTGGCCAACTTGGTGAGGTGGGCTTTAAACTGAAAGACTCGGGGGGTGTGGGTCCAAATGGCTGGTGGAACAACACGCTGTTAATCATCATTTTCCCTCCTCTGCCCCGTCTACCATTTCTTTGTAGAATAAACAGCAAAGGAGCTGTGAATGGTAAATGAATGGTAAATAATTGTTTTATCATTAATAGTATGTAAATAAATAGGACCCTCTGTCATATGCAGCAATAATTATTTTCTCCCCTCTCATTTTCTTAATTTATCTTCCAAATATTTTTTATAAATTGTGGACTTAGCAGGTGGCTTCTTAAATGTGGTTTGCTTTCTTCTGTAAACTTATCAGACGAATGTTTACTAACACTTTTGCTTTCTCAGGCTAGCAAAAATAAACAGGGATACTTTGTATTAAGTTAAAAATGAAATATAGTAAAAATATTTACATGTTATAATCCTAAATTGTGTTACTAGAAAAGGCCTTCATTATATCATCTGTGTCGATGCTCTGCTAATATAGAACAAAATATTAGTAAGAAGATAGGGCATTTTTTAAAAGCACAATAACAAATCCAAAACATGTCCCAGTTAAGCAATTACAAATCCAGACATTACCTGGTCATCTTCATATAAAAAAAAAAAAAAGATAAAAGGTTTTGCCAAAGAATTAAGGCTTGAGGAAAGAGCAGCCCATAGTAGTATTGTGTTAGATGCCATAAAGCAGCAGGGTCCAGCTGGCAGCCTTCAACAGGTATCTTCCGTTTGGTCTCCCACCTTTTTCTACGTGGCAGCAACACCTTGGGCCAGAAGTGTCCAGGCCCAGAGAATCTGAACCAGCAATATTGCACATAGTGAGGAAGGAGACATTAGGGTTGGCACTTTTCCTGAACAAACAAGGTCCCAGCACAGAGTTAAGAACCGTCACTGAACCCCAAATCCAAATCTCCCAGCTCCAGAAGCAGCACTGTCCTGGTGAAGATGACTCTTCCTGATTACAGTCTACTATAGCTCCGTGATCTTCATACACCTGCCTGAAAGCCACCAGGAGCTTGATTTCAGCACTGGAGCTTGGTACTCAGTGGAAAACATGAGAAGACTTTCTGAATTACTTCTCTGCTCCCAGAGACACTCATCGAAAAAAAATCTGCATTTCTGTTATATATATTTCCCTGCAGCTGCATGAAACTGCATACTAGCTATAAAATATGAGAACTACTGGACTTCCTACTGAAAGAAATCCCTGAAAATGGGATGTCACAGCATGCTGGTCCCTAATCTCATAACTCTAACGTATTTATATCCTTAATTAAAAGTGTATTTTCTTTCCTTTAAGGCACTTTTAGCGTATTTTTTAGGAGAAGAAAATGGGAAAAGGAAGGGAAAGATAATCCTGCCCTCTAAGCACAAATGAAACTTAGAAACTAGGAAACAAACAGTTACTCTCCTTTCCAGATCGAGTGAAAAGAGCACAGACAGCAAAACAATGGCAATTCTGGGCCTCCATCGGTTCTCTAGCTGGACATTCTTTTCCTGTCATTGTCTGTAAAGGGTGGGTTTTAGTAGAGATAGCAAAGGAAAGACCTGAATTAGATATTTCAAATAATTCCATTTTCATTTATCAATCTGACTACTAGCAATCAGGGAATTTTGTTAAAAACCCCAATAATTTTTATCTTGACAGTGCCTCTTTAATAACTAAATGGAATTCATATTAATTATTTATCTCCTTTAAAGTGCACTGAATAGCTTCACTGAAAATTACCACGTTTATATTTATAGAAAACTAGCACATGTATAGCTAGGTTCAAAATTCATTATTTATACAGTGCTGCCTTTATTTATAGGAAACAAGCTCAGTAATTAGCGTCATGTAGAAGATGCCACCCATTCAGCTTTAGTGGAGTGCGAAGAGGGTAAAAAGCAAATACTAAACAGAAAGCTCTACTAGGTTCAGAAATCAAACTACTCCCTAACCCATTGGTTATCAAGGAAATGTCTCTAGCAGTGATGGTAAAGTTGATGGAAATAATACCATTAGGTCTGCTTTGTCATTCCTGGATTTTTAGTGACTGTTTTAGTTTTTTAGTCTTTGATTGCTCTACTCAGTGTAGTTACTTAGGCTTACCTTGTTCTTTTAAAAGATGTGGAGAAGAGCTCAAAAATAAAAAGTGCATAAAATACAGTGTGCTCAATCCTGTGTTCAAAACTCCATACTTATAAGGGTGCATTAAAGACAGCAGTATGAAAACAACAAACAAAGCAATTTATTCGAGAACTAGTAAAAATACAACCGTTCTCCATGTCACTGAAATGAATGATCTCTGCGTTACAAGGGATTTTTGATGTCGTTAAGGTTCTGAAAAACTCCAAACACCCTTCACCCTATGTATACTGTTTTTATTGAAACTGGCCTGCAAAATACAAACCTTAAGCGTTCAGAGGTTTACAAAGGAAAAGCTTAAGGCTGTAATCCTGTGGCCTTGTACCTAGTACGACTGAATACAGTCCACTCTTATCGCCATCATGTAACTAATGCATCATCAATATTTCATGCATGTAATTTCAAATGAGTAAATAGCTTTCTGCAGGTTGCATAATTTGCTCATAATCTCAGTGCTTCTTGTTCCATTTAAAGCTAAGTGCCACCATTTTAAAAATGCCACAGCAGGAATGATTCAGTCTATCCAAGAATGATTATATCTTACAAATCCCCCAACCTCACTCTCGCTGCCACCCATCTTTACTGCCAGGGTGAACAGTTTATCCCGATGCAAATACCAAAACAAAACCAGGCAACAGACCCTACCACATGTGTAGCATTGTGACTGTTTAGTCACTAAGGGAGAGACAAGAGAACAAGCAAAAAGCTAAGCTGTGACATATGAGGTGTGCTACATTTAGGAAAGCTAATGAAACTGAGGGCTCAGCCATTAACCTTCAAGGAAGAAAAGCCAGGCCTACTGCTTTAAAAATTGCTGGGACCAATCTTTCACCATGACAAGCATTAGTAATGAATAATTAAGCATTTAATATAATGTTGCTTTGGTGAAAAATGATAATTTTACAATTGATGGCCCCTAAACTTATTCAGTGTTATTATGGTGCAGTAAAAGCAGGAAGAGAGCTTTGATGAAATGCATGTTTTTCAGTGCAGGGCTTATTTTTTTTTCCCCTGTGCTGTTTTTTTTTTTTTTTTTTTTTTTTACTCTTGATGGTTGGACTGAAGCAGTTGCAGTTATTAGGTTCAAAATCTTTTCAGAGATGAACAGTGGCCCTGCTGAGAGAATTTCATGAAAAATTTAAAAAGGAAAATTCAACCTGAAACAGTCTCACGTCTCATGGCAGCTTGCCCGAGGTCGAACTGTGTTTTCCCCTCTAATATTCAGCTAATGTCAGGGAAATAAATCATTCAGCAGATGCAAATGCTGAAAACCTCCAAAATGAAACTTTAACAATCTGACTTGAGAACCTATTTTGATTAAGTGATATAGTAATTTAAAACAATTTAACAGACGCTTAGTTAGTTACCCATAATCAAATGTTTGTTGCAAAGAAATATTTGACTAGTAAATTATTTGAACTGTACTCTAAGATCTCTCTTTGCAGTTAAGAAAACTGAAAAACTAAGCTGCAGTGACTCCTCACAGCCCTTTCTCTCTTCCTCAGTGCCTGCCACAGTTAGCAAGAATTTTAACTGTAGCTTATCACAAATTACAAATTTTGGTTGGTCTCCTGGGAAGGCAGTGCATTTTGTCATCATATAACAGACCAAATGATATTGGTCTGCTTTAAATTGATTCAAGTATAACTGCTTTAGAATCCATTTTCTAATATAGCATGGAGGGGTTAAATAAATAATGACATATTTTATAACATAACTAAGAGATGATGGGAAGTCTTTGCTCTTTACGCTTAGATATGACATTTGCCAGTGACATTCAGTGTGCATTTGGTTCAACTCCCCCTAAACAGTCACAGGCACTATGAGTTTTCAGTATGTCTTGAATTATCCTTGAGAAATAAAAGGTTAAAAAAAAGTATCTAATCCTTCAATAACAGGATTTAGGCTATATTTTCTTCTCAGAGGAGCTGATTATTCTTCTAACCTCACAAAGATTGAATTACCTCACATCTATGGTAAATCTCTCCTTCTGACTTTAAAAAACACTGTGGATTGTGAGAAGTTTTTATGATTCTATGTGCGTGCATAAGTGTGCGCACACACACATGTTCAGAGGTACCAATCCTTCAAAAATAAACACAAATCAAGAAAGAAAACACAGTTAAAATATTCCCCAGCTGGATTGCCATCTATAGCAGTTGTGTAGAAGTGGCCACTAGCTGGTTGCAACAGCTTCTTTTCCCAGGGTTTAAAACTGCATCAGCTACAGGAAAATCTACTAAGTAGATTACTGCTGAAAGTCTGACCTTGAATAGTTCATAAATGAATGATTAATCCCAGAATGAGATGAACTACAGCTTTTTCTAAACACCCAGAAAGCTTTCTAGAAGACTATCTGCAGTAACCAGAGACGGAGTATTATGAATCTCTGAAGTATAACTATTTTTCCTTTCTCCTTATAACATAGTTTCCAAATGAGAAATAAATAAAAAGGCAAACAAACAAACAAATAAGAATGCTGGAGAGGGCTTTTCCTCTCAAGTTTGATCTTGAAAAGCAGGCAATGTAACTCCACCATGATTTTAAGCCAATCTCAATTATCACTCTTCCACCTTGCAAACAGAGAAACAGAGATAGAGTTTGGGGTGAAGTTATTCATAGAGGCACAGCAAGCAGCGCTACCTCATCTCCCTTTAGCGCCTGCTACCCTGCTTCTTTTGTCATCTGTCATCATCTGTGTCCTATCCTGAAAGTTTATCACCATCATGACACCCCATTCCACCTATACGCCTTGGAAAGGAACGTCTTTGTACTGACTCTGAGGGCATCAGTACAAAGCCTAACAATTTATATTCTTAATTTAAGAGAATGGATAAAACTTTTAACCTCAATCGGCCAAAAAATTATTTCAGTCAGTCATTGCTGCATGACAGTAAGTCACAACCAAGTTCCTCTGTCCCAAACAAAATCAAATTAAATAAAACAGAGTGGAGCTAATAGCTGGAGATTATTTTCTGCATGTTTCTTTTCAAGTTTGTTTTTCCGTATGTGTTTTTTTATCATATATTATATCATTACTGACAGAATTCCACAACTTCAAATGCACTAAAGTGGAAGTCCTACCTCTTAAACTGATAACAGGCAATCAGATTGAAGCTATCCAATCAGCTTATCACACAACTTTTGTAACTTCACTAGTTTAAAAACAGTTTTATAAAAAATGGGGTTTTTTTATAAAAGAGGAAGAAACAATATTTTAGGGCTATTTACTGGACCTTGTTGCAAGAAAGTACCAGTCAAATCTATTTTTCTTTTCTTTTTTTTTGAAGTTTGTTCACCTATTGTATTTCTACATTCCTTAAAACAATGGATGGAAATATATGCCCATAGCCAAATGATAGTGTTGCTAACAGTAAAAGATTATTGCCAAAACAATACTTTATTACTCGATCCTGATCTTTTGTTTATACCATTAGGATGAATTCTTGACTCCACAGAAATCAGTCAATATCTAGAAGTCAAATTTCACAGATGCAGTTACCTTGTGTGAATATACTTAAGGTACCTATAAATGAGTGAGAAGTACATTGAAGCTTATTCTTTCAATTTTCTAGATAGTTCAGATATGAGACAGGTCTATAGTCCCATTGGCACAGCACTGAATCCAAGCCAATACACACTACTAAGAGATAGTGTATCAGCTAATTACTAAGCTGATTGTGTAACAGCTATGACAGAATCTTAAGATGCTTCTGGCTCTGTTCATAGGCTGGGCAAGATGCCCACAAAAGACCAGAGACGTAGTGTTAGTAACTTCATGGCCCTGCATCTCCCCACATTCTGATTCCACAGCAGTTTCTTTAAAAGGTGATATTCAGGAGCACGTGAATACCATGTTTTGCCACAACGGGAACAATATGCTTACTACGGGTCTGTGCTCTGGACCTCAGCTTAAAATGCCCATTGTGCCTTTCATACAAATTAACCAAGATTTTAACATGCAGTTTTAGAGTGCAGCACAATTCATGATGAGATTAACTGCAGGAAGCTGTCTGTCTTCTATCTGTAGCAAAGCTCCGGCTATAACAAGTACTGGGTTTTCATCTTCTCACTGAATATACCTCACAGAAAATGAACTGAAGTTTGAAAGTCCCAGATAGGAAGGGAGCTCAAAAAAGAAGACATTAAACAGTACCCATCCTATTAGTAAATAATACTGAAAGTACAGAAAACACCAGGGAGTGAAGGAGAAAGTGTGTATATAAAGAGAGGTTAACTTGCTCTTGGTACAGAATACTGTAACGCGCATTGAATCTACAAAAATACCTCTACTGCAATTCTATCAGGAGTTCTCAGGCCTGGGCAGTGGATGACTAGGAATTTGGGGCCAGTATTCAGCTGGGGCCAGTTAGAACTACATATTTTGTTATGAACAACAAAATAATACTCAGAGCTCAAGACATAAATAGGACCATCTGCTGTCTGTGCTGACACCTGGAAAGATCCAACAAGGAAATTAAGGTCAGCACTCGTTCTTATTAACCCAACATGTATATTCACATAGGACAACCAAAGAAAAAGAGATCTTTTAGAGTGCTTCCTCCACTTATAGAATCATCTCCAATATGTATACACCACCAATGACTTCAAAGAGCAAAAACACAGATGGAAAACGAGCATACATAACAGGGAACAGGAGGGAACATGGGCTCATGTAAAAGCAATCCAAAATTCTTTGGAACTACTTAAAGTTTAGGAAACCTGGTGGGTTTCCTATGAAGGCATTTTTCTTGCTTCTCAGCAGAGACACCACTAACTGGATAAGTTTACTGCTGTTAACACCAGAAATCCCCAGAGACAGAAATTACCATGGTGCTTCAGTACCTTTCCCTGAAGACAAAAAGTTCCCTAAATTTCAGCAACACAGTCCTTAGTGCAGGAAAGACGGACGTTTGAGAGGGAACCAGCTGGATGGTGAGTCGAAGGAGCTCCATAAGACAGTAACAGTCCCTCAGCAAAGCTCACCTGGGATCAGAGAGGGAGCAGCAGGCTGAGGCAACTGTTAGCCTTTCAATCCCTGTACTCCTCAGGATTTTTCATTGACTTCTACCCAGTCATTGGGTAGAATGAATAAACAGATTCAACTAGAAAAGCTATTTCTGCACATGACGTGGGCTTTATGTGTCATAAACTTTATGGTGCAAATTCAAACAGCATGTCTCCACAGTCACGCATATCCTTTCACTGAACACCTTTTCACCCAAACCCAAGCCAATGCTTTCAAAATGAGTATCTGCATCCTTGCTGGGAAAGAGAGGATCAGTGTTCTTAACGCACAACACACTAAGAACACAACCCTCTTCTACTTATAAGCTGTCCTTTATTCCTTTCCCTTTATGCATCTTCCTTTTTACAGAAAGATCTACACTGTCACAGCACTCAACGCTGTATTGCCTGAATCCAACACTGGATTATAAATATAAGATGCAGTTTGACTCTCTTCCTTCCACATTTTTAGGAATCTCCACTAAGGATTCACCTTTTACCAATAAAAATTTGCTTTTCAAAATGCTAATGTAAAAAGTAGAATTTATCTAAGACAGTGAGAGATTAGATTACTGAATAGAGCTTTGGACCTCAAAGACTTGCATTTTGGTCTTAGTCAAACCACGCTCTTATTGTATTACCTTACCAATTACTTTGATCCATTCCCTGTCAGTAAAATTGGCTAAAACATTACTACCTAAATTGTTACACATGTTCCAGGGGATCAAAGCCAGTAACAATCATAGATGGATCAGTTACTTCAGTGAATAAAAGCAAAAAGATATATAAAAAGATAGACATGACTACTGGGTAAAATTAGGATATACATATAGCATAAGTAATTTGGGACTTTGTTTTTAATAGATACATTTATGTATACATACACGCATTTATAAAAAAGTAAACTGTATGAATAAACACTATGAAATAGCAGTTTCTAATACAAAGCTCTAATATAAGTTACAATCCGTTCCAATCACAATCTTTTCCAATTCACTTCCTTTGTTAAGTTGACCATAATAGATCCAATACATGAACAAAAGGATCCAAGGAACAGCTACTGAGGCTACACCCAGTCTGCACGATTCACTGTGTTCACTGAAGCAAACCAGCAGTATTTTGAGTGTCTTTCATTTCATCCATATAATTTTCACTATACATTTTATCATGTCTGCAATAACTTTGGCAATAGAATCTGCTGGAATTTTCAGGAGGTATTTTGAGAAATTGCCCCTTCCACCCTCACCCCCAGAAGACAAAAGAAACCCACTTTGGTGGTCTAAGCATATGTGAAAGTGGGTGCATTGTAGAATGTGCTTAGATTTCACAGGACAAAAGATTTCTGCCTCAATACAGGGACCATCCAACCCTGAGATCCCTGTGGATGAATCAATACCTTGAAGTGTAGCCATGACAACCATAGAGATCAAATAGGCTCAGCACACACAGTATTCACAGTATTGATTTTTCAGCACAGGACAATACAGTGCTCTCAGTGCCTGAATATGGATGAGGAGTAGCTGGCTGAGGCAGACTTCTCTTGCGAAGTCTGAAGCAATGCTGCTGAGGAGAGAGCAGCACTTCAAGGAATTTCACACCACTATAGCAAGGGTGTGCCTTCCCCGATCACTAAGACAGACTGCAGCCTTTGTGTCCACAGCTTACAGCCCTAGGTCTCTGAATAGCTGGTTAGCCATGATCATGAAAAAAAACCCAAACCTTTATTATTCCCTTTGTTGGAAATAAGTATCACTGACATGCCGCATATGTTTATGACCAGGGCTCTAGATCTACAACTCTCACCATTTTAAGCATGAAGCTACTGCCCTCTAAATAAATTAAAATTATATACATATATATATATAATAAAATGTTACCAGCAGTTCAGAACAGCAGTCCATCTGCTCAACAGAGGCAACAGCAGTGCATCATTGCAGTGTTCTGCTCTATTCTGCTCAAGCTCTGTAGGGGTTAGATTCAGAGTTTTGGTGTTTTCAACAAACTCTAAAATCATCAGTATGACTGATCTTGAATGATGTGGAATGCTATGTTAATGCAATTAACGACAGGCACACCCAATGATCCTGACCTCTGACAGTTACATTTAATTGGAACAGCAGAACAGTCAATTCAAATGTGTTGGGGAAAATCATTCAAGATGTTTCTAGAAAGAGCCATAATGACTGTTAACGTAAAAACTTACTCAGAAAATGTCATTTTCCTGAATTATCAGCTAAACACCTGCAGCTACAAACCAGGATAAAATCTGTTTTTTCCACAAAATGTCATTAAAATTTTCTGCTTACATACACACACACAAAAAAAGTATTTAAAATAAGAGCCAAAAAAATCAAATCAGTTTCAACCAGGGTGCAATAATTTCCAAACTGTGATGATTGACAAAAGCTCTTGTTTAGCTACCTTCCAGGTACTTGCTCAATGGTCTAAAATTCCTACCTAAGTCACGGACGTCACGGAATTGTCAGAGTTGAAAGGGACCTCTAGAGATCATCTAGTCCAACTCCCCTGCCAAAGCAGGATTGCCTA
>JAOXJM010000023.1:100521368-100533634 GCA_026413425.1 Tringa solitaria | reverse complement strand
CCAATTGAACACACAGTTCAACACATCTTCTGACAGGCTGAAAGAATTGTGAACTGAACATCTGTTGGGTTTAAATACACATATGCTATTTAGTGAACTGTTATAGCTATAAGACCAAAGCACAGGTTCAGCTGCAGCTTGGTCCTGCCTATAGGAGCACATATCAGGTATCACGGTTCCGGACAATCTCTAGGCATGGACTCGGAAAAAGCAGGACAGTTTCAAGTAGGCATCCTGCTCTGGGCCAGAAGAAATTTAAGGATACAAGCTGTGCCTGCTAGTTACCCTCAGGGTCAAAATGTTCCTGCTGGTCCATTTTATTTACCAACTCTCATGTAGCCATAGAGTCATTTTAATAGCAATAAGTAAATCAGTGCCCTTCTATAGAAGTCCATTGCAAATCAGGTTTAAATCCATGACAGCTTTCTGCTTTACTTGAGAGACATGAGGACAAAGCATCCTGAGGAATAATGACATGAAAAAACATTCAATAGCAAAGAAAAAGAGCACATATTTTATTACTAGAAAGCTTAAGCTTTACCAACTGTTACTAAGAAATTTACTAAGAATGTGCGGTACATCTCTCAGAAATTACTTAACAGATTTTTCATTCACTTATGCTGATGTTTAATTCTCTGTAATGTTTTCTGAGAAGACAGAATTTTATTTAACCTTTGCTTTAGTGAGGAAGTTAAGTCAGTGGAGGAAGGGAATTTTATAGGTTGTATTAAGTTAACTTTTTGTATAGAAAGCAGTGTTAAAATACCAGCAGCTTCAGGAGAGGTTTGTTGATTCATTAGCACTGTAAAAACAGATTCTAATGAGTCATTTTCAGACTAGTTGGACACAAAATTGACTCCAGATTTACACACAAAATGCCCTGAGCAAGGCCACTGACACAATAGCACCTTTGAGCCAGTAATGATTGAACATAGAGGCCTGCAGGACGGTCTGAATATCCCAGCTAAACAGTAGGAATGGCATTTTCCTATGGAGCAAATAGAGCTCTGTATCATGATACCTAAATGTTATTTCTAGTTCTGCCACTAACTGTTCAACGCTGGACAAAACATTTAATCTTCCTGAATTGATCCCCTGCTCAAATGGGGTTTCAGTTCGTATCTACCTGAAAGCTATGCATAAAAATATATGTAATACCTAAATATTACTAAAACAGAACACAAAAAACTTGTATCATCATCTAAACTCATGCAATGAGCTTCAGTGACTAAAGTTTATGTTTAATCAACACCACAGCTCTCAATACTCCAAAATCTTGAGGAATAGTTTGGACCAATTTGACCAGATCTGAGCTTTTCTGGTCCCTATTTACATTAAAAATAAGACTCAGCTGACCAATAACAGGAGATTGCAGCCCCTTCTCTAATATGTATTAACCTAAAGCTAAATGGCTGCCAACATGAGCTCTATAAAGCTTCCTCCCATTCCCTGCTAAGTCTTCATTTAGTCACTTTATAGTATTTGTAGATCAAAACAGCTCTCCAGCTCCGCCTTAAGCACTGGGTAAAGCAATTTTCTTTAAGACTTTTAGGGTATTAGACCCAAGTGTATTTCTGAAAAGTCTCAAATGGAGCAGATAAAAGGGCAAGCAATGGATATAAAAAGAAATAATCTCAACTTGATACCTGGCAAAAGGGGGCGATTTTTGTGGCTGTTGATTTCACAAATCATTAAACATAACAGCAAACATAAAATGAATGTTTCCTGCCCATTTTTTAAATGTAGAGGCATAGGGGGAGCTTGTAATGTTCCCCTATGTGAGTGGTCATTAGATTGAGCATTACGTGGAGGGCAACTGCTTAAGTGCTCTTGCAGTGTCATCCCCAAATAGATGCAGCTGGTTATAGCCCCAGGGGCAGAAATGGAAAGTACTTACTGCGATTGCAGTCAAAGGTCTTCTCTGTGTCCAGGTTATTCTTTTCTTCTCTAGGAGAAAGCATCAGTGATTCAGCTTCAGTAAAACTATGCGATGCTGAGAGAGAATGAGGCATCGCTTACTTTCTCTACATTTATGACAGAAAATCTCTGTTTAACCCACTCCTTCCCCTGCATTTCTGGGCCACTCCTCAGCTGGTACAAACAGCTGCGGCACTGGGTGGACCTTGGAGCTGCTTCATTCAGCTGTTACTTCAGCTAGCCTGTTACACTACCTGACAAGGAGCTATTTTTACAGTTGTTTATCCAATAACTTTCTTTTCTCTGTGTGCAGCCTTTACCAATAGTGTAGTACAGCCATTCCAGTAGAGAGCTTCTTCAGACTGCTTCAAGGCGGCAGGCAAAGTAATGAAGAACAGATCCTGGTTTCAGCAACCCACATTTGAGAATACCTTACCCTACCATGACAGTGCACCATATCACTGTAGTGAGGTTTAAGCTTTATGCCCCAAATTGGCCTTAGCTACTTGCCCTCTAGGTATCTGCTATGAAGAGACAATGTTTCTCATGTTTATAGCTTCCAATGTTCATGATGTTAATCCAGTCATTAATTTTGATGCATTAAGGAGGAACACCATTGTTCTAAGAGCATCAGCTCTAATGCTTTAACAAAAAAAGTGTGCCTGAAAGAGAAACTAAAAATATATCAAGAGAGGAAAACTCAGGGTACAGGTTTGGACTCCTCTATAGAAAAACATTTTAATGAGTTTAAAGTTGAGCCCCATCTTTGCCACTTTTGATTAGTACATAATAATTTCCTCACGTGCTTACGTAAACAAGGGTCAGACAAATCGGGATCATCATGTTGGCTCTAAGACATAAGTTTCTTTTTTCCTGGGGAACAGATATGAGTGTCCCACACTGTTGAGAAATTCATTTTTCATTATCTTGCACTTATCCTAGATCAATCAGTAACACAAAAAAAAAAAAAAAAGAAATCACCAACAAAAACCCAAATCCAAAATCTCTTTACCCTTGACAGGTTTGTTTTTCTTGTCAGTCTTCCAGATTTACATTTCCTGGTCTACTTTCAGTGATCTTCCTACAAGAACAGTTTTGGCAGACTGAATAATAAAAAACAGTGTATGCTGACAATCAGACTTGAAGTACCGGACAAGTATCAATACTTAAAGCCTGCTTTTAGTACTAGCTCAGGCTTGTGTTACAGCACTGAAATCCAAACCCATTGCAGACAGGAATTGGATGTATTGATGTTCTCACATCATTTCATACGCTCTAACACTTTTAAGAAATATCAAGATCCTGTATGGGATATTCCAGTAGTTAAGGATATGTTTTACAGAAAAATTCCCAGCTATTATGGCAATTGTACCAGATTGTAAAAAATCACACAAAGGGGCATGTGCTGGAAAGTACTGACTGCCTTGAGTTAGTAATTCTAAGAATGTATCCTGAAAGAGCGGAGTACTCTTTAAGCTTGAATAGTGAAGGGAATATACTCATGAGCTTTTGATTCAGAATTTGTAATACAGCTTTTAATTAAGACTTGATTGGGAAAAACTGTTCCTGGGACTGATCCAGAGAAAGGCTGCGTTTTACAGAGAACCCCATAACTCACACTGACACTTTTATTAAAGTCAGTGACAAATTATGGTGTACTCCTCTCAGGATCACTTTTCATATGAAATACCAATTCTCGTTGGGAGCCCCAAATGCCAATGCCCTTTCACAATACTTTCCACTGATTTCCCAGGATTTGGCCTGTTAAAACCAGACTAAGAAATTATTAAGCTTTATCTCAATGTGCACATTTTCCTTTTCTACTTCCACCAAGTTCTTTGATCATATGAGAGAGGGACCATAAACTCAATACTGCCTCAAGTAGTAGTATTGCACACTAGGGGTAGCAGACACTGCAGGTGGTCACACTTCTCACAGCTGGGCAAAATGCAGTGAAGAATAAGCAATCCCTTGAATCTGGGAAGCTAAGCGAGCATTTGAAAGTCATCACAAGCTTTTTCTTCCTGCAGCAGCAGTCTCAGGCCAGTGGCCCTAACCCCAGGCAGATTACATACTGACAAGTTATGTGCTACTGACTAGCCTCCATAACTAATTCAGTCTGCGATGGGTTTGGTTGGTTTGCAATCATAATCATGCAGGCTGTTATACAGCACTAGTAATATGAGAGCTAATGAAGCAGCAGTTGCTTTCCTCAAATTATTCCCCATACTTTCCCTTCCAGTGGCTGCCTGACTTAAAAGAGAGGCCCTGAAGGCACAGAACACACTGGATTCCCAAGGCCCACATGTCAGGGCAGTCCCTTATGCAGCCTTCATCCCTCTCTAATTCTTGCTACAACATCCAGTAAAATGCACAGCTGCTTCTGAAATATTTTGGCATAGCACTACCTTTACAGCTTAGATTTCAGGCACGGCTTTTAAGCACAGGTCAACATACAGGCATACAGGTATACATATGGTTTTTTCCACCAAGTAAGAAAACAACTTGATTCCTTTATTAATCAGTTTTCAGAATCAGAAGTTGTTGAGACGTAACTAAATAATTCACTACTGTATCAGGGTGTAAAAGAGTACTGGAAGACTGGAGGCCTCTTTTCTAAAAGAAAACTGCAGCTAGGACCTGAGGAATTGGAAATAAATTTAATACATCTTTTGATAACTTGAAGGCAAATTAGGTTTCCTTTGCAAATATTGACTTACCAAGCAGGCATGCAAATACTCTAGGGTAAACTCTCAGTATAGCACATGGAAAATATGAGTTATGATTATACTTTCCACTATGAAATAAAAGAGGTATACATGTATCTCTGGTGTGTTCATTGGAAGAGTGAGCCTTCTGCCTGCAGACATGCAGCCACTTGGACACTTTCAATGTGGGCTTAGACCCCTAGAAAAGCACGGAGGAAAAGAAAGCATGGCAAATGAGTGTGCAAGGATGAGACAAATGGTGCTACGAGCAACATGCACGTGTACTAGGAAAAATACTTGCAGCCTGAAGGAGGTTACAGGTTGGCATAATTTCCAGACCTAAGCAGAGGGTATACCGCACAAAGCCACGAGTGAATAGCAGAGCAGAAAAGCAAGACACCCATCTATTATGTGCTGCTGTCTCACAGATTAACCTGTATATGTCTTACGCTATCACCTATTTCACCTCTGAATTTGGCCCTCTACGTCTGTGACCATGGAACAGAGAATGGTTCTTAGACTAAAAGACCTGGTGGTGCATTTCTCCCTACTGTGCAAACCACACAACAGCTCAAGACTTATTAATTCCCTCCTCAGCCCCAATAACTTGAGAATAAACTTGACTTTCACTATTTTTGACTAACACGAACTTTACCAACCAAAATCTCACTTTGAAAAGCCAGTTATCCTAGAGGTAGTAGCTGTATAAGTTCTCTAATCACCTAGCCAGCGAAAACCTCCCATACCTACATGTATCAACCCCTTTCAAAAAGTTTATGATTGACTACAGGAGTCTCAAGTTAGGCAGGAGCCTAATAATCCCTTACATGCCAATGCACCTTCATATCTCATCACCATATCTTTTAGGCCAGCTTTTTAATGGTAGCTTTCTGCTACTGTTATTAAACTGTGGCTAGAAGAAAAAAAAAAAAAGAAAATAAAAACCAAAAAAAAAACCAAACAAAAAACAGTATGAAACACCAGAGCTGGGATTTCAGCAAGCATTCAATCCAGTGTCACACGGGACATCCTGGAAGATTCATGAGGAAATGGTTTAAGTTGTGCTTAGTAACAGTCCATAAACACAAAATGGTTATACTCGTACTGTATCAAGCAGAGACAAAGAGTCTAGTAAGAATCATTCTTACTTTACCGTTTTCAAAATGGATCTGAAGTAGAAAATAATGGGAATATAAGCTAGACACTATTAGTATAAAAATTATGGTAAAAATCTGGAAGTGAATCTAAAAGAAGGATAAAGTAATATGAAGAACAATTATTATTCCAAGTATTACCTGGGATAAAACAAAGAACAGTATGTTGAATGAAAATAACTTTAAACAAAGGAGTTGGATTGTAGGTGAGAAAGCACTAAAGTAGTAAGAAGTCAGCATGACTTGGGAACTTACCTACGGCCACAGCCTGTCAAAGGTTTGTAGGCAATGTGTCCTTTTGTGCATACTAAGATTATACCAACCTCATGTGCTCTTTTCTTACTGCATAAGTACATCTAATGAGTCCAGTGAGGCTACATACAGGATAAAATATTTTTCAGTGTTCAGATGAGATCAAAAACATTCCAGCGATCAAATTCAGAGTAATTCATGATAGGAAAGAAGCAAACTCCAAAGGAGGCCAGAGAAGGATGCTAGTAGGCTCAAAATCATATCCAAGACAAAAGCACTACCTTTCAATGTTTAAAAGCTAGACAACATGTACTGGTTATCTTTATTACCAAAACAGTAAAAATATTTTTAAATGTTTAGGAAAGAACGTAACATATGAATGATAGGACATGAGTTAGTAAAATGAAGACTCCGCTCTTGAAAAGTGAAAACTCCATTTTGTAATTTTAAACTAATATAGTAGTCACAAAAGACCAGTATTACCTGAAGAAAACCAGAAGAAAAACAATGTAATGCCACTTTTTAAAATGTGAGTTTCTTAAGTTAGAGTTTTTAAAATGGAAAAAATTGTGTACCCAGACAACTGCTGTTCTTTAAATATAAAATAGCAGGAAAAACTACAAAAAGTACAATGATATTTCTAAAATGTCTGGAAGAGAAATCTACCACACGAAAATAAGGAGAGAATGAAGGGCAGTGAAGCCTCTCTCTTCCATAGCAAAAAAAGAACTGAAGGAGTAAATGCTTTTTGATATATGTTAATAACTTGCCAGGAGATTTAGAATCCTTTGTTTTGAAGCATTTGCTTCTTCCTGTGATTTATGTTGGCTACAATGTTTCTGTGAGGTTTTGACACTTGTTTATAACTTTGTGTCTGATTTTAAAGCTTGGGGGCTTTTGTCTCCAAATATTTATTTTAAACCATTTACAAACTGATCAGTAATGCACTCTGTCGAACATTCTGGGCATGTGTAATTAATATAAAAGCTTGACTCCAATGTAAAAGCTTGATACCTCAGAGACACACTTCAACTGCCTTTTATTGTATGCAGGTAGCTGAGATCCATTCCCTTCGCCTCCGCATTTGAAATGTGTTTTGAGATCTGGTAATCTTGTCCATGTTGCCTTATGTCATCCCTCATGACTTACTAGCATTTCTAGGCTCCATTATGCTGATTGTTGAACACTATTTTCCAGTGATAATTTGTTGGACTGGGCTGACCAGTGCAAATGATGTCAAGTTAGTATCGACAGTGCATCTACTGTACATGGTGGCTACTAACACCTTAATAGGAACCTGCACAAATCATCTGCAAAACTATTTAGCATTGGCTCCTCTATTGCTTCCATTTCTACAGGTACATGCCCTGAACACTAGCCCCTCCTGCCTCCTCAGGTCAGGATGCACAGGTCACCCAGCTGATGCAGATGGACCTCTGCCCTCTCCTGACAAAGCTCCACTGCCTTTGTCCTCTAGCTCGCCCTGTCCTGTTCTCCAGCACAGTGACTGGTGTGACTTTGCAGGCAGCTGAACATGCCACAATCTTATGATGCCAATATAAAATATATGCTGTGAACCACGGAGTGGCTCCTGTTAGGGCTGGTGTGTTTGTTTTGCCAGGTGATGCACATTTGTGGCATTAATCGAACATCAGGAGGCGGTAACCTTAACCTTCTAGGAAATCATGCGAGAAGGAAAGCTTTTTCTCATCTTGAACTTTGCATTGTAATGTTTTTCTCATTTACCACAGAAACTTTAGAACCAACTGGGAGAAGATTTTAAGATGTTTGTCTTGTCAGAGTAAATTTCTTCAGTGAGTCTATAACCAGTACTGCACTGGACTATTATAAGCAATATAAGCTTACCTTTGACTGGCACCTGAAATTTGATACAATCTTTTTTTAATCAAAATCTTCTACACTTACAGATTTGCTATGAACAGTGTCTTATTTCTCTCTTTTTCTAGATTAAAAAGGTTAAAATTAAAGAAACATTTGTAAAAAGGACACCAAATTTGACTTTGTATTATAGCAAATTAAATGTAAACAATGTACATCTATTCTGAGAGGCTTTACAGTTCAAGGCTAGAAAAAAAAATATTATTCCTGTTGCAGATTTAAATTGTGATGGTGCTGTCCAGCTAGAAAGCTAAACCTTCTCTTCAGTTTTAAATTAAAAAAAAAAAAGCAATTTGACTGTTTCTGAAGGTAGTAAGCTAGCATATTTAGTCTTTTTCCCATTAGCTGATAGATGAAAGGCCTTGCTTGATAGGACACAGACATACCTCGATTTTTTGCAAGATCTTTATTTCTGCCCAACATGATCTCTATGGAGAAACAGTGGCACCTAGCTGTCAGACAGGCTAACCGCTCAAAGTGCGCCTGGCCAAGACATGCTACACATCCTCCAGGGATCACACAAAATTACATGCTGACATAATTTAACAGTTCCCAGTTAGTCACAAAACAAAAAATAAGATACTAAAATATTTGCCTGTCAAACACCACTTTTCATAAATACTTAATTTCGATTATTCTCCATTCTGACCTCTGAGAAAGCTTCACGTTAGTCTCAAAACTTTGAATGTGAATTTGGTCTCTAGTTTGGAAGAGCACATTAAGAGTAGGAGGAACCCTGGAAATTTAGGCCCATGTCTGCCAGAGGGCACAGGAAATGAATTCTTTCTGCACTGACAATAGAGCTGGCCCAAACCACTACACGTTGTTTACTCAGTCATTATTAATATCTTCGTTTTCATGAAGATATTAATACTCTACTACAGCACATCACTCCCAGGGCTTAATGGGATAAAAACAAGTATTCTGTACTCATTTCTAGTTTTTCTTAGAAAAACTACTACTTTCCCCCCTGCTCAGTTCTTCTGTTGTCCCACTTCTCTGTTCAGTGAATTCTCAGAATTTGCTCATGGAAGCAGAATTCGTCTTTGACTAATTGCTTCTCTTGACAGAACTGAGCTTGCCAGGCTGTCAAACTGAGGTAGCTGGGATGAGGGATGTTTCAAAATGTTTAGGAAGGTAAAACTAATTTCATGGGAAGAACCAGGAAAACCAGCACTAAGATCTGGTACCCTGTCCAGCTACATTGCCTAGCCACAGAACTAGGCAGAAACAATTCATAATAAGGACTTACTTCTTCCTTATCTTCCATCTTTGATGCTTTAATCGATCGTGTTGGAGGCAGCTTTTCTCAAAACTACCTGATGTTTAAGTTTATTTGTTTTCATTCCCTAGAGACACACCTGAAATGAGTGCTGTCTATAGATCTTTGTGACATGTTTTCCAGGAATAAATAAATTTTTTGAGTAGGTATAGCATCTTGTTTACCAGAATGCTATTTGGCAGAGGAAGGAGCTATCCTGATTTTCATGAGATATTATCAGCATTGATGACAAACTCATTGTAACAGTAAAATAACTTCTGCTGCAGACACACTGGCAGAGATTGGCACTGACTGATGAGGATTTTCTTAGTGGGCAAGAACTGAGGTGTAGTTATCTGAGCAGCTTTGTTCCTTGAAGCATGTCAAGTCACTTGGGTATTGCTCAGCATTACCAACCTGCCCTCCTTAGAAGCCAGCAGCAGGGAGACTATTTGCCTGGGCTAATTAATGTTGTTGTTCAAATTTATGTATTAAAAAAATGGTGTCTAATGAAGTTGAAAATACTGGATCAAGAAATAATGTTAGTGTGTTTTGAGACTGCTCCCTTAGCTTTTGGAAATTCAGGTTATAAAATGGTTTGGGTTTTTTTTTCTGCTTGGTCAACGGTAATGAAAAGTTTAAGTTTTATGACCCATAAGACAAGCAAACTTTGTGACCAGTCATACAGAACAGCAGGCACATCTGTTAGATACCACAGCACTGCCTGAAGCTGTGTCTCCTGGTGGACTATGTGGTGTGGTCCACAGTGAAATCTCTTTGATGCTCTTGGTGTGCAGTCATGTTCAACCTCGCTCACTGGAAATACAGAGAATTTCATACTCTTTCAGTTAAGGGAGTTGTTCTCTAACGCTACCCTTTGGATACCAGCAGCGAGGGACGCTCCCAGTCTCAGTTCAGAAACTTTCCTTTATGGATGCAATGTCCTGGTCTGCACTTTTTGCCCCCCTCCAAGAGTTGTGAATTTAATCAATTATCAAGAGCTTCTGTTTAGCTACAAAGTCAATACTGTTCATTCTCTATCGATTTGTATTCAACAAACATAAAAGGCTGAGGAGCAGTGAGGGTTAGGTGATGGTTACAGGTAGAGCAAATCAAGAAGTTGTCGATAATTTCATGTCACAGAGTCTTTCAGCTTGAAGAAATTTCCAAAGCTGGCAAAACTAAGAAAAAAGTATTTCATCTAAAAATTCACTTTTTGACTGCTGTTGTAATGGGCAGATGTTGTACAGTGTCTCGGACTCTCCAGTGTTACAGCTGTAAACTTTGCCTGCTTTGCCCTCCATAAAAGGGTACCTGCTACCTCTAGCAATAGGTATAAAGACACTTTTTTGCTGAGGGGAACGCATCAGTGGGGCTGATGTTAACTTTAATCCTAGGAAAAAAAAAATTAATTTCAGCAATGGTCTTTGCAGTAGAACCCAGTTCCCAGAGTCTCATCTGCAAATGCATGTACGGGGTAGTTCCTGCTCCACACAGTACTGACTTAAAAGACAACAAATAAACAAATACTGAAGAAGGCAGCAAAGAAAACAGACCGAGTGGGATAGGCAGGGGCAAAGGGCAATGTAATAATTCTGCTTTTACATCTTGCTTTGTTACAGTTTGAGGGTAGCAGTTTGACAGGGGTGGGGAGCGGTCATGGCAGTTGTGGTTAAGTAGGAAGGTGAAGGACCATCGAAATGAGAAAGAGTAATAAAGGAGAATTGGATTTACTGGAGCCCTTTGGGGAAATACGGTCCTCATGGAGCCAGCAGTCTCCAAATAAGATGTGCTTCGTCTTCTCCCAAGCGTTTTCCTGAGCAAAAAAAGACCCTACTGGAAAGTGCCACCCACCAGTGTCTGTCCCTGGAAGCTTATTTGAGACCTTCAGCTGGGACATCCCCCAGGCACTTGTCAGCTGGTACCAGTGGTGACATTTACATCTACTTTTAGCCCCTAATTGATTACAATAGAGAGCCAAAGATGATCTTTGAGAGGGCAGCTCTCCTGACATAATTCAGGCATTCCTGAGGGAGATAATAGAAGGGGGTTTAATTAGGGCAGAGGGGTTACCCGTAGCTTTGTCTTGGTCCTGAAGCCCAAAATCAGACTGGCCTAAGAGGGCTGAAGTGGAGGGCAAAGTTGCATGATATGATAGATGCACAATTCATAGCTAGAATTACAGTAGGCTGGGGTTTTATTCTGAGTAGAGTAATAGGCAATTGTGACTTTTTTAAAGAAAAAGGCAAGATTAGGTGAATGAAAAGGAGTTAAAGGGAAGAAAATAAATTCCAGCACACCCCATAAAGCATCTCTGGGAGAAGATACTGGAGAATTGTCTTGGTTGCTTTTGGATTTCTCATTAAATTTTGGAATTGACTCCCCAGGCAGGAATATTACATAAAAGAGAAATGCTGTGGTGGGGAAAGGAAAAATATATTTGTGGTAACCATTGCAGAGAAAGTATGTAAAAATCCATTATACTAGATTGTAAGTGACTTGAAGCAAGGCTTCCCATCACTGGGATTTATCTTCCCTTTTTATTTCTTCATTGGTCATAGAGCATCAGGAAGCCACAGTGGGGAGAGAAGAGCCCTTGGCCAAACCTTTGATCTGTAAAGGCCATGCTGTTGTATTCACTGGACTTTGTTCGCCAATCCATCACTCAAAAACTGCTCAGATCCAGTTTTGTTTCTGATCTGATGTATGCTGACCCTCACCCCACTGATTGGGCTCTACTTCTATAGTGAGATTGTCATCAATTGTGTGATTCTTTGCTTTGGCCGGTGTTTCCCTCTCTTTCGTGTGGATTTAGACATTTGAAGGCGCATCCTGTTTAAATGGGTGGCTGCTGTCAGCAAGAGTGAACCAGTTAGCGGAATATTGTGGAAATAGCTCCAAAATAGCTCTCGATGTGGTATCCACGGAAATGCCAGGTTTTATACTAGGTAATAAACTGTCAAGGAATCAAGTTGTTGTGGCTGTCCTTGGGGTGGTTGTGTGAAGTTCTAGCTGTGAACTGACTCGACTTGCTCAACAGAAAAACATGCAAAGCTTGTTTATAACCTTTTTTCT
>JAOXJM010000023.1:100508135-100521268 GCA_026413425.1 Tringa solitaria | reverse complement strand
ACAACAGGGCAAGCAGTCTTACCTGAGAACAGTCTTGAAAATTTTAAACTAAACAGATTGGATCCCACTCTAGTTTTAGCTTCTGATGGATTCTGAATGATAATATGGAAAATCACACAGAAAATGCTTGGATTCCTATAAAACACAGCTTTATGTAACATATAAAAATTCTTCTATAATATTTCTCATGCTTAGCAATCACACTTAGCAGCCACACATCAGAATTCACTGAAGGAGCTTTTTACAATTCCTCATAAACAGAGAAAGAAATTAAATATTTTAATGTTGTTATATGAATTGATTGTGCTCCATCACCCGGAAAAAATGCTCTCAGTTCTGGTCATCTAATTTCATTAGATACAGCAGAATTTTATTGGACATACACCGACAGCAGAACTCTTTATAGAAGGTGGGATGGTCAGAGAAATCAGTCTTTTAAAACAGTAAATTATTTCAGAGATCCATGTTAGAACTAAAGATTAAATACCACCACATCAGTTAACAGCATCCTAAAACCTGCTCAGCACAATTGGAACTTATAGAAGGCACAAACTACAAATACAAACTTTTAGACAGCAGCTGTTATGGATCAGGGAGTGTAGAGGAACACTTAATAATGACTAATTTGGACAGGCAGCTCTGGGGCTCGTTTCTCATCATACAACATTGAAAGGAAATCAGTGATATCAAAATACAAGAAATGGGTAAAGGGATTGTTTTACCTGCAGTAATAGTACCCTGAGGGCTACAGCCCAGAATACCATGCATATGTATTTTACACCAACTTGGAGGAAGCCATTTTGCTTCAAAGCATTAGCCAACCACTAGCTAACAGGATTTAGGAAGAAAATTCCCCATAAGCAACTATTTGGAGAATTCTAGCACTTTCAGCAGAACTCTCTGGTACTAGACACTGCTGCAACAGGACACCACATTTCAAGTTTGACACAGTGTAGCAGTTCCTACATTCCTAAGATTCCTGTTTAGTCAGTGCAAATTAGGTCTAACTGAATGCTCCTGCTGGGCTTACAAAAATAAGGGTAAAGATTAAAGTCTAAATTAGTTTAGTAGTTTGGCTGCAGCATATGTTAGCATGACTGTATTTAAAGATGAGCTATGTGGAAGTTCAAAGCAAAATTCTGCAAGCCAGAGGAGCTTCTGCTGTCCTGGAAGAATATATACTGCTCCAGTGGTCAGTACAGGTACCATTCCAGAATTCTGTGAAATTGTTTATTGGTGCAGCCTCAACTAAAAAAAAAATCATACCAATGACTCTATAATACCATGTAATATTCAAAGTGAAAGTCAGTAACTATTTTGTATAATCTCTACATTTATCTATGTACATGGAATTTAAAAGTTTCCTCTACAAACTAGCCCATTGCTTCAAGCCACTAGAAATGAGATTCATGAATGAGTAAATGGATATGATTATACCAAAAAGAATGAGACATAAGCCATGTAAATAACTGCATCTACTACCTTTGTCTCTCACAGAATGAGGACCTGCTTGAAATACAAACCTCAAAAAACTAATTAGATGGAGTACAAAACTCGATTTTTTTTCAAGCTTAAAATATTTCAAATAGAAATGAAATTTTAGGGTATACAGACTGTATCTGCAATACATATAGAAGTAGACTTGTTGTGTTAAAATTACCACCAGGACTCAGGGAAATAGTCTTTCAAGCTAGTTTCTTGGGTTTTTTTAGTTATTCAGCTAATGAATAAGTAAGCAATGCATGGGATTATATTCTGAATTCCCTTTGTGTAGGAAAGCTGGCTCATAGAATAATACCTGTTAACATGAATATAAACTTATCACGGGCAGGGAATTCTCCCTGTGTTACTTAATACTCATTAAATGAATATTACAATTAATGATTCTTACTTATTATTTGTATTGTGATATACCTACCGGTCCTACCATTAGTCACTATGCAAGCTACTGTTCAGTTGAAGAAACTTCTGCCCCAAAGTATTTACCACTGAAGACTGAAATGAAAATAAAGTCAATAAGGTTAAATTCATTATATATATTCTTAAAGCATCTTTAGATCATACACAAAAAGAAGAAACAAAAACAAAGAAATGTGTTTTGTAACTATCAAAGCAATAAACACTTGTGTATGTTTAATAAATATAAAAGAGGAGCCTGCAACATAGTTTTCAACTGTCCATGTATCAGTTCAGTTTCCTTATCTCTAAAGTGGGGAAACTGACTCCTACTTTCTCTATCAAAAGTGGGAAATTCATCTTTGACTCATATTATTCTTTCTGAAGTATTTTGCTAAGTTTGTGCAAATATCAGTGTGGGCAAAAATTAAGCATTCATTGTTTTCTTCATTTTTTTTAAATGCAGCTTTTATACGAATACTTTCCCTTAAATACAAGGGAAGGTACAAGATTTTCCATCAAAAAAAAAAAGCAGATGGTAAAGACAGAGAGAAAAAGGGGGAGAGAGAGAACAAATGTATGGTTAAACCACAACAGCAGACTACTTCCTCATAACAAAGAAGGCAGGCTGCTGCCATATTCCCATTTTCCCCTAGTGCTCTTTTATCAACTGTTGCAGGTAATTTTTTCCCTTGACAACATTCTTTTTTTCTTAGTTAGAGAACCACTTTAAACCCCCAAACATTAAAGCACTGGAAGGAAAAGAAAATGGTATGAAAACATCTTCTAAAATCCTTTTAAATTTCAATTCTAAGCTTAGATGTAGCTTTTCCATATTTAATCAAAAGTATTCAGGTGTCTGCTCAAAGAATTTAGCAGAGAACTGCATGCCTACTATCAGCAAGTTGCAGTACCTCAAAGTGCTTTGTGCATTGACCTTAACAAATCAGAGTGCTGAGGAATTGAGGATTCTGATTGAAGCAGATTCTGACTTCTTAAAGGATGGCCTGAATTCTCAAAACATTTAAAATCAGCTTTTGCTTACTGTGAGGTAGTAGGCACCATTAATCCCCACTATTTCTGAAATGAAATATTGTTTTCCTTTTTTCAAATATAATTGAATATAATCATTTGAAAAGATACAACCAAAGGAGGCATCACAGTGTTATATTTGTAAATAAACAGCATTATCTTGCCATAACTTGGTGAATGTTAGTAAAAAAATCAATAGACTGTTATAGTTTAGAAAACACAGAGGAAATATGAAGTAGATATGCAGAGGAAATATGTTGGAATAATTTATTTTGAAACAATAAAAGGAAATAGTATTAAGAAGATCATGATCAGAAAATAATGTCAGTTACAACATCATTCAGCCTTTTGGGTTTTTTGAATGTTTTTTTTGTTGTTGTTACAAAGTGCAATATGCAAGCCTTGGCAGAAAAATACCACCCCAATTAAACCATTTGCAGATGTAATTCCATTTAGCTAAAAACATGCCCATATACTGTAAGGACTCAATTCAGGTGCCAAAAATAGGCACCTAGTGCCATTTGAAACGGTTCATGATTTTTAAGACATCCTCGTGCATATAGCAGATATGATGCATGCCTTTCCAGGACAACAGTTGGAGGCCAGGTAGGATAGAAGGTTGGGACCAGGCCAGGTCAGTTGATTCAAGGTTTAAGTCACATTTCAAATAATTGAGAATAATTACCAACTGAAGTTTCTCAATCAGGCAATAAGGAAGCAATTCTATGTACATAAATGAATAACAAGACATTATGAAGAGCGTTGTAATTAAACATGCTACTGCATCAAGTTTGAAAGTCTAATTAGGAGTCTAAAATTATTTCCTGATAAATGTGTGAATTCCATTTCATCATCAATTAGTCTAAAATTTTCAGTTATACCACCTCTGTTGATTTGTAGACCTGTAACTGAAGACTCTCAGCAGCAAATTTCCAGCTTTAAGCAGTCAGAAGCAGCACCTCTTCACTCTTGCATTGAAGGGCTTGAGGATAATCCTCCACAGGAAAACAGATGCAAGCCAATGTGTTTTAAAGCCTGTCAAAAAATCTGTAACAGGCGTCTGAATGAGACTAAGGTACTTGGATGATAACAGGCAATTTTACATAAGGTAAATGCAAGTCATGGATCACAGGAGGTATTGCACATCCCCGAAGACCTCACTTGAGGTTCTAGAGAAACAACTATTTTTAATTCCATATTTCTTCTGCAATCTAGTACCAGATCTAATGGAATTTCATGGAATGGAATAAAAAAAATTCTATAGATAAAATGTAAACTCTATGTAAAACTTTATGTTTCGAGTGATAGAGAAAGTCATTAATCATCTGAAGTCATCATCAACTGAACTTTATGGCACGGCATGAACTCAGAAATTAATTCAAGCAAAGACAATGCAGGTTAATACAAGCACATTAAACTTCCTCAGAGTTACTTCAGGAGTTTCATCCATGAATTCAAATGTACTGTTTCCAAGCAGCTGTATCTGAATATTTGGTCCTTCCAAGTTTTGGGATATTGTCTTTTCTTTTCGCATTAGCCCTGCAGAAGAGAGCTCTTCTACATGGGCCAATGAGCTACATAGAAAATCCTTATTTTATTGAAGGGATTACGGTACCTTGGTTTCTAAAGGTAAAGGGAAGCACAAGTAGTAGGGTTGAGTTGAAACCTCAAAGTAGCTTCCCTGGGTCCCTCTCTTCTGCTGTAGCATAAGTCTGGAATTGACATGGAAATCCAGGGTTGCCCAGTCACCAAATTTCTGTTTGCTTTTTTCCTCGAGAATTGAGTTCTTCGTTTAACAAAATTTCTAGCAGCAGCACAGCTCTCTTGAGAGACACTGGCTATTGCTGCTGCATGCACTCTGCTCTATCAGGAATCATCTGGTGTCTTCTGTTATCCTAGAGCTCAAACAAGATTATCATAATGCTCTTTTTTGGACTAAAATTTTTCAATTTGCTTCATATGCAACAATTATTTTTACTTGTTCTGAGCACTTTTTGTTCTGTTCTACTATACATAAAACAGGAGATACACAGAAAAAATATTATTTATTCCAGCCCTATTTCAGAAAATTGTCTAATGTTAAAAATCTTAGTCACATCAAAACATCGCTTTTGCATAAGACAGGAAGAAAGTGCAGCAGACCACACAATGGGGAAAGTCACATCACTAGAAAGTAAGCTGTAGAAAGATATTTCAATTACAGAGTTTGATAAATACCAGGAATGAGCATATCTAATTATATACTTGCAGAGAAAAAACAGAAATGCTAAAGTATACAAAGACACACGTGACAGTAGAGAGTATTTACCTAAACCGAAACCTTATAGCTAGGTATAAGAAAAGTTACAGCAAGCATTTAAATGTCAGTATTTTGTGGATATTACAAAAATCAGAAATTCTGGTAGTTCTGATTACATTAGCAAATTATTTTTACTGTGTCAAATGTAGGCAAGGAGTATGTTAGTAAGATATCGTAAATTTACTACACGACTTGAACAGTATGATCTTCTTATATATCTATCTGCTAGCTGAAATCCAGCCAGGCCTAAAGTAATTTTACAGAAAGGTAATCCAACCAAGAAAGGACATAAATAAAATTAAAATGTAGCCCAATGTCTGTGGAAAATATGTTAAACTGCAGAATCAGTCCAAGGTAAATGCAATACAATTAAGATTAAAACATAGTCTTACAAACATTAATGTTGAATTCATGTTTTGAACTGACCCATATTCAATAGACCCTAATCGCCGCTTGAAGAATATGAAATCTTTTCACAAACTACAAAGCAAGTTTGTGCCTATAGTGTCTTGTTAGCTGGAGTTTACACACCAGCCCACTCGATTACCTGTGCTGCCTACAGGTTGTGCCCACACGCTGGCTTGAGTCAACTACCGAAAACTTTATCCGAAGGGACGATTTGATCATGCAGAACAGGAAGGAGATACTAGCTTGAATACTATCTTAATCCTCAAATTCAGGTGAGCTGGTAGCCTCACCCATATAACCATGCCTTCATGCACAGCCTGTATGAACCAGCCCACACTGCTGACCATTGGAGTTCCACCACAAGAATGAGCTGTGTGTGCTATAGGCACTACAGGCAAGAAAGATCCATCTCAGTCATAAGCACAGCATGTAGACTACCAGAAAAGTAAAAAATTGTCTCTGCCATAAAGTGTGGATGAAAAGCAGGCAAGCCACAAGTGAGCTGTGGCCAGCTTTGTGGATATAAGTACAGCTAACCTGGTAGCACAGATACCTAGGGGTTATATATATGCTGACAAACTAAATAGTGCCAGGGCATAGGGTCAAGCACTGACCTGTAATGGTCCATCCTATCTAATCTTAAGAATGTCCCTGGCATGATGGTCCATTACAGCCAGCTGTACACCCCACTAGGTCTGGCTGGGATAGAGTTAACTTTATAACCTGCGTAGTACTATGCTTAGTATTCATATCTATAATAATGTGGATACTACACCAATGTTTTGGCTACTTCTGAGCAGTGCTCACACAGCATCAAGGCTGTCTCTCCAATACCCCCCTCCCCCCCAAAGGTCATTAGGCTGGGGGTGGACAAGTTGGGCAGCAACATAGCTGGGACAGCTGAGTCAAACTGACCATACCACATGACATCATGATCAGCAATAAAAGCTGAGTGTGGGGAGAGGAAGGGGGCGTGAGGGCACATTCATTGTTAAAGCATTTGTCTTCTGAAGGAACCACTTTGTGTACTGAAGCCTGGCCACCAATAAGTGGCTGGACATCAGCTGATGGGAAGCAGAGAATAAATATTTTTTCCTTTTGTTTTGCTTTTGCACACAATCTTTGCTTTTTTTCATTTAATTGCCTTTATCTCAACCCACAAGTTTTTAATTTTATTTTCGCCCCATGTTGTTAAGGAGGTAATGTGAGAGAGTGGCTTGGTGGATGCGTGGCAGCCAGCCAAAGTCAACCCACCACACCAACACAGCCTCAGGTAACAGGACACAGTTCAGTGTCCCTATTTACATAGAACCTTCACAGGCTGATTCTTGCCTCTGTTTCAAATAATACTGTATAAGGAAAACACCAGTCTTTAGAAAATTACAAACTCCAGAAAATTAGCCATTCTGCCTTGTACTGAGAAAGGCTTAACACGCTTACTATTCCAGTTACATTCTGCAGGCACTGGAAAGGATGCGTGAAACATGAGCGTACCTGAGGTGGGCTTCAACATAACTAAATTTTATTATCTACAGGTTTGAAGCTACCTGTAATGGTAATCCTGGTTACTATCAGTGGAGAGAAACAGACATTTTAGGACATGATACACCTGATCTATCATAGGCATAGGGTTAGAAGAATCACATCCTGAGTTTCCTGTCCTTCAATAGACTATAAGGGGAATGTAGACAACTAGCTCTCATGTAGACAACTGAATTACAGATTACATAATTTCCTCAAATGAATCCTACCTCTGCTAGCAAAGACTGTTACAGTGAAAACATTGCTGTTTACACATACCTGGTTACAAACTCTAAAGAAGCCAAATGTTGATTTACCAGGATGAATAAAACAAACTGCAACACCTCTGAAGCAGCTGCTGCTTTCCCTTTGGCTAAAGAATATATTATTTTCTGTTCTATTTTAAGGACCCTAACTCTGTCTATACATGATACACTGAAGAAAAACACTTTGGAGTTATTACATTCTATCAGGTAGCTAATATTTCTTTAAAAATACTCTAAATGTATTTATAGGCTAGAGAGTAACAATCTGTCAAATAATTCATGTTTCTGAAGTCTTTAATATGGTACATACGTTTGCTAGGATTTCTTTTTCCCCAAGGAAAAAGCAGTGGCACTCCTGATTACATCACGCTAGAAAAATTGCCTCTCCAGCTTCTTGCCTGCATTAAACAAATGAAACTACTGTACATTATGTAAACACTTGTAAAAATGTCACTGAAAATTAAACAAGCTTTGTCAACCTCTTGAGGAAGATATCTGCAGGTATTTCTGAACATAAAGTATTAGGGCTGGCTGGAGAATCACAGCTCTCACAGCTTCCTCCACTGGAATCAGCTGAATAAAATGAAATAATGTAGAAAAAAAGTACTTAGGGCACAAGTATCTGCTCAGGTCTCTCTCCTTGCAACAGTCTTCCACTCCCTGCAAGAGCCAACCACAGTCCACCAAAATCCTCCTCTGCCAGAATGTGCCAGAAAGTGAAAGGCTTTGGCATACCAGCAAATTGCATCAACAAGGAGTATCTGAGATAGACCAGCGCAGCATCTCTCCGGAAAATAACAGAGAGTTCAATACAGACCCAGAAGTCAGAAATGTTTGTATCTTCTCTCCGTAACCTTACATTAAGGTCATGCATCCATGTTCTTTCCTCAAGCAAAGATATCTACAATATCCTCACCATCCTCATGAATCACCCTCCACTTCTGCTAGTTAAACTGGACAGCAGACAAAACTAACAATTTTTAATTTCTTTCATAGTTTTGGATGTTGGAGGTGGGGGAGGAGAAGGAAAGATATTTTGTGGTGGTATTTTTACAGACTCAGGTTATTAAAATGAACCAGTGTGCAGTGCAGGCACCAGCAGAGGGTAGAAAATCCTTGTGCTGGCTTTGCCAGAGAAGAAAATATAACACAGAGCAAAAGTCCCCTGCTGCAATAGTGGTTTGGACCATGTAACTTAGTCCTACATGTGAAGTAAAGCTAATATTCCTTATCTATTTGCAACTAATGGCGGATCTGGGTATTAATGATCCCTAAATAATCAGGAAACTCTGTTAAGCATATCTTTTAAAAATATTTTTTTTAAGTAGCTTTAGCTATTCTTAGTATAATTGTTTTTAAAATTGAAGTTGCTATCTCTTTGGAATTTCATCATTTCACCCTTAAACCAAGCATCTAGACATTCAGAGCACTCCAAAGACCTATGAATTCTTTCCATGCAAACTCCTGCTGCTGTCCAGGCTAATTTAAATTATGCCTTTTTCCTCTTAGGAAAACTTCTGAAATTAGAATCTTGTCAGTTGATTGGCAATTGGCATTAAGCCAAGGTATAATTCTCTGGTACGCGCCATTAAACCTCACAGTGAGGATTAATTAGTACTGCAAAAGCACTTTGAAAATGAAATGTGCTGTATACTAAATAATTATTATTTTTATTATTATAACATTGTAAGAAAATTAGCAAGTGACTAAGGGATGGTTTACAAGACCTCCCACTGAAAATTACATTAAGTGGCCTATTTCTGAAGAGACCATCCAAATAAAAATTATCCACCTTTATATACATCTAAATCTATCATTGTAAGGTGCCGTAATGGATCGGCACTGGCAATACAGATGGGTTTGGATGTGTGATCAGTGACAAAAAAGAAATTTGCAAAGTAATCCAGAAGGTACAGTTATTAAAGATTATTTGCCTATGATTTGCTGTAGCCATATATATGCATATATGGGTAGACATAATTTATGGATATCCATGGAAAATAAGCTGCAGAATTCACTTTGATTAGTCACTTGTCTTTAATAACTAAATCAGGAACTGATTCCTAATATATCCTTTACAATATCTAGCACAACATGCACATAGTTCTCACAGGTTTTATATACAAAAAAAGATTTTTCTTCACACTGATGAAAAGCTTAGATTTCCCATGCTTCTAGACAATACCTCTCTCCTCAAAGGCTTGATGACATGCATTAGATTTTCCAAAAAAAACTGGAATGATTTATAACTCTTCATTATCCACGATAGCACTTAACAGTGTTCTTAGTTGAATATGCAAAGTTTACTTTTAATACTTACAAGTATTAAAATAAAATTTGGAAGAAAAAAAAAAAGAAAAAAGAGAATCTTCCTCTTTTCCTTCAATGCAAACTGAAATTTGGCTAGATTAATCATATATTGTAAAAGAAGCATAGAGGCCATCCACTGACCACCTGACATCCCTTCTGCAACAGGGATGACCTCTTTCCAGAGACTAATAAACCCACAATGCACATTAAGCACCTACAATTAGGTTAGGTGACATGTACATTCCTAGCATGGGTGAAGATACATGTGTACAAATGCAATAATTTTCATACTGGAGCTATGGTATGAGCCTCCCTACAAAGGTAGAAATGTGTAATTTCATAATTCCTGCTCAGCTACCACTTTAAAGATTTGCTTCATAACTGTGGAAGCTAGGTACCAACTATTCTGGGAGTGAAAACTGAGGCTTTGGATGAGAATCATAGGAAGAGTTTTGCCTGCATTCCTTCAGCTAATCCTTTCCTTGTTTCCTTGCTCAGCAAAAGAAGAGGTAGGAGGCTATGCATTTGCAAACTCTAGTGTAATAAATAGCAGTTAGCCATGAATAAATCTACACAGTGGGACACAGTAGAATGTTGAACGTAATCTGCATGAAAAATGCAATTTTGAGGCTCTGATTCAGATTGATATTGTCCCATAATTTTTTCTTTATGTTCTTCAACTGTATGGCTATGCTCAAAAAAGCTACAGAATCACCTAATCTGTCATTCCAATGCATAATCTAAGCATTGGATTAAAAATAATCTAATTCTAGGTTGGCTAGAGACCAGATGCTTCCTAACATATATATTGTAAATGAATAGGAACAGTAATGCAGTTATTTTTAGATACTATTAGTCAGTTCCCTGGTTAAACAGGAGGTGCTGCAACAGAGAAAGAAGTCTGTGGTGGAAGACAAATGGGGAGCACATTCAGCATGTTCTGTGGAAGAAAATATGGGGTGCTATCTATCAAAAGTCACACAAAATGCAGCTCTGGACCTATGACAGTACATGAAACTTGTTAGTGGTAATGTATGGTCACAAAGCATGGAAAAGATCAAATGGAATGTCTTTTATACATTATTTACTTTGGCTTTGAGGACTAACAGGCAGACTGCTGCTCTTCAGAGACTCATGCTGTTAGTCCAGGTTAAATATTGGTGAAAAATGCACATAACCCCTGGTTCATACCTCTTCTGCCCTTGAAAGCTTCTTGAGAATGGAAAGATTACTCATCACTGACTTTATTTTGAGCTCAAAAGAGAGAAGTTTATACACGCTTGCTATAGCCACAAGATAATTTCTAGAATAATTTGGACTAGAATAAACCTTTAGTTGGTCATTAATATGTTCATTTCCTCCATACTGTCAGTGATAATTAAACTAACCATTGCAAAAAGAAGATTCTTAACCTTAGTCATCCACTCCCTCCTCATTAAATTGCTTGTTACAGTTAATTTCTATCAATGCTATACATAATATATAGCCTACATATTTCTGCTATAGTTTTAAAACACTTCTTCAGCCCTCATTTGCTAATGGGAATAATTGATTTGTGTCCTCTTCTGAGCATTCTTTCATACATTTGTGACAGCTCTGTTTCTTCCCTGCTTATTTTATTTAATTTGAGGTTCAAAGAGCATAACTAGTAGAATAGCCTGACACAGAACATTAAGTCATACATTGTGGAAATGTGATTAAAGGCTCAGCCCTGCAAGGTGCTACATGACTTCTACAAGGGGAAAGGTGATCTCAGCTCTCTTTCCAGGAGTCTGGAAAGAGTTGGAAATCATAGAATGGGTTAGAAGGGACCTTAAAGATCATTCAGTTCCAACCTCCTGTCATCAGCAGAGACACCTCCCACTAGACCAGGTTTGCTCCATTCCAAACATTTTTCTTATATTTTTGATATATCAGTTCTGCATCAGGGATATTTTTCTCAGGTTAGTCCCAAATATACGTCTAGAAAATTGGGAACATCTTACAAAATCAGAGTAACAGATTCAGATAGATGAATGATACCTGCAATGATCAATATCAGTAATAATGAAATAAAAATAAAACTTCCTTGGACATTATTAAGGTAGATAATTCTTTTGTTTATGAACTCTTTCAATAAAAATCTTTTCAGAGAAAATGGTTGGCATAACAATTATTCTGGAAAAATAATTGTCATGGCAAGTTGAAAATGCAACAAGCATTTCCATTATTGAACAACCTCAATTTTAAGAAATTTTAAAAAATAATTTCAGAAAGTGCGCAAAACAGTCTATTTGGGAATTCTAAAAGATTAATTCAAAATTAATATTGTGTTCAAATTTTAAGAATCATTTTGAAGCAGCTTGATAATTATCTTAAAAACTTTTTAGGATATATCAAAAAACAAAACCATTTTTCAGTGTAGCACTCTTTTTAGAAAGAAAAAGTTGTCAGCTAGACACATTTCTTATTACTATATTCAGAACAACACATCACATCTAAGATAAGGTACTCCAAAAAATCATATAAAATTTTTAAAATGGCATAAAAGCCATAATACACATTACCCTATGTCACGCAGACCACTTCACAAAAGAGTCTTCAAACCTCCATTCAAAACCAGCCTAACTTGTGACATTATTTATAATTTAGCTCATATTCTACACCACTGAATCATTATGCATCCATATTAAATTTTACAATAGTTACCAAATAGTTGGAGTTATGTATGTTGTGACTGTGGCATTTTATAACTGCTTATTAACAGTAGTAATTCTATCATTTGGTGCTGGTGTAAATGATCCCAGGCTATGCTGTGTCACAGTAAATGAAGACTGCATCAGCCACGCGAGTTAATTAACAGCAGAGAGGAAGTTAGTGTGCTAACATGACCACAGCAATGATCCCACTCAGATTAAAATGTCTTGAAATCTGTCTCAAAAAGTGGGAAGTTATACAAATATTTGGTTGTAAGGGAGCTCTGAAGGTCCTCTGGTCTAGCCCCATTCAAAGAAATACTAACTTTGACAGTTGAACCCCAAAAGGACATGGAAAAGGATAGAGAACCTTTGTAAAATGAATCAACCCATTTTATTTTATCCCAACTATATAAGAATAGGGGAGGAATCTAAAAAATCCTATCCCTCTAATTCTTGACAGTGTATTGGCAGAAAGGGAGTATTGAGGCCAAGCCAGTTTACCCAAAGTGACACACTCCCTTTCATGGGACTTTCTTCACCATGAAAACCGTCCAGAACAACTAGCCCTTCAGCTGGAAAAATAGGCAGGATGAAAGGTAGCTTTCTACAAACTAGTCTCAAAATATTATGTTCAATACATTTCCCTCCACACAGGAAACTGCAAAATAAATTTTATAAAATACTTGATATTTATAAAATTATTTTGAAAAGTTGTGTTTAAAT